>CM062628.1:34632377-35232377 GCA_025617555.3 Puccinia polysora
AATTATCAACAACCAAGTTCATTCTCTTGGTTTTATCTGAGTTGGTGATACCAAAAACAGTGGAGATTGACATCAAGTGGTCCTTTTTTTACTTGACTTGATTGTTCTTGAATTGCTCCTGCATCTGTTTGGATTAAAGATCCATCATACCTTTTGTTTTATTCTTCAGTTCATTGGCCATCAGAAGATAACCATTACCCCTAGAGGATGGAGGTTGGCCAAATTGTGTTTTGTTTTCAGGTTCAAAGCAAGCGCCATAGTTGGAGGGAATTTTGAGCCAGTTGACCAGAATGATTTGATCAGCTCTCCTGAGTTGACTTGAGCCTTTGCAAGCTTATGGGGGAGGATTGTTTGATGTAGAGTTCCTTGTGGATGTTTTTTATGGTCCATTGGATTTTTGTGTTGAATTGCAGGGGGAGATTCAATGAGGGGACATTTGAATACATTGAGAGGGATGAAGGGATGAAGCAATGGGAGAAATAAAGCAATGAGAGTAAGGATGTGATGAAAGAACTAAAGTTATGAGAGTGATGAAGCAATAAAGAGATGAGACTGATGAAGTGACAAGAGCAATAAAGAAATGAGAGTTATGATGTGGTGAAAGAAATAAAGTGATCAGAGAAATAAGCAATGAGGATAGCAATGAAGAGAAAAGAGAAATGAAGTGACAAGAGCAATGAAGTGACAAGAGCAATGAAGTGACAAGAGAAATAAAGCAATGAGAGTTAGGATTTGATGAAAGAAATGAAGTGATGAGATTAATGAAGTGATGAGAGTAATAAAGCAATGAGGATAGCACTGATGAGATGACAGCAATAAAGCAACAAGAGTTTGGATGTGATCAAAGTGATAAAGTGACAAGAGCAATTAAGCAATGAGGATTTTGATGGAGAGATGAGAGCAATGAAGTGATGAGAGCAATGAATCAAATTTTTCAGATGAGGTTGGAGGTAGAATTGTTTACAATGAGTTTGGAGGTTAAAATCAGGGGTGATGATGTGGAATGATGGGTTGAGGCAGTGAAAGCCTTTAAATAATTTATTTGAAAAACCCATTTATTTTCAGGAAAATCTGAAACATATTGATAAAATTCAATCTTGATTTAACTAGAAGTTTATGAGTGAATGTAAAACCAAAAACTAATTTCATCAAGTTAGAATAAGAGTGAAAGATGAAGAACAAGAAAGAAGTAAAATTTCCTACCCAAGTAGTGAAAATGACACAGGCTGATGGATAATCCAAGAAACAGAAAGCCCTAACACACGCCTTAGATAAAAAAATTGTGTAATCTGAAGATAGTGAGAGTGGATTATAAATATGAGTGACCAGGGAAAAGGGAGAAAGAAAACAGTTTGTGATTGCACCAAATTACTAGGAGATCACTTCAAAAACCAGACTTCTACACTTGCTTCTAGATCTTGATTGAGGATAACAAAGCAATAAAAAAATAAAGTGAGAGTTGAGTGGGAGAAAGAAGTCCACAAGGGAGAGAGACTTAACTAAGTATTTATGGTGGTAACTATCACAGATGCAAGCATGGCTTCATGTGCATATGCAAAATAGAACTAGCCCTCCCTGCGCGTAGTGGTGTACTTTAGCTGATTCCTGCGCGTACCAATCTCTAGAATAAGTGATGAAAGAAATAAGAAAAAAGGAAATACAAAAAATAAAATAAATAAGAAAATAAAAATAAAAAATAAAAAAAGAAAACAAGGAATGCTGATAGCATTCCAAATGAGTTCAAACACACCCCCATAATTTAGGCCAATCAAGATTTAAGACATATAGTTGTCAGTAGATCTAGACTGGATCTGTTTGATGGATTTGTCAGCAAGTTGGCGACCATCAAATCAGATGTGATGAGCATGACACAAAGACTGTTGGAAAAAAGTTGGTCACGTAACCAATTCAGCTTCATGTTGATGTATTTTGTTTTTGAATTGGACCCAAAATGGTGTAGTTTGTCAACGGGTCTTTTTTTGTCCACTAAGAAGTCCAACACATGACTGCTTGAGTCTTGCCAAAGGTCCTGTATTATTGATTTGATCCAAATTGATTCCTGTGTTCCATCAATCAAAGCATTCAACTCTGCCACCGTGGTAGAGAGAGCAATATTTCATTTCTTCCTGCTTTTCCAGGCAATGGAAGCGCATTGCCAGAAGACCATGTAACCCATTTGAGAATTTCTTGTATGTGGATCATCCGCCCAGGTGGAGTCAGTAAATATTTTCAAAGGTTCATCTCCCTGGGGATTTAGATTCAAGGAAAGGTGGAGAGTTCCCCCCAGATACTTCCATACATGAACCACTTCCCTCCAGTGCAAAATGCCCCAATTCTGGTTGAACTGAGATAAGATTGATGCTGATGCAGAGATATCTGGTCAGGTGAAACAGGCCAAGTAATTGATTAGACCGGTGAATTTTCTAAATATAAATACCAGTTTTTGTGTCAGCTTGCTACTATTGCAGAGCAAGCTGCAAAAGTAACAGAAATAAAATAAAAATAATAATAATAAAATTGACCTAAGAAGAAGAAGGAAAACCATAAAAATTGATGATAAAATGGATTCTCCACCCAAAATTAGGTGGGGTCACTCACTGACCCCACCCTTGAAATCCAACTCCTTATATTTTTAAGTAATTAAGGAAAGAAAGACAAAAATACCACGGCCCCACTATTGAACTTTTTGGCCAATTAAATATTTCACATGTATTGTAACATATAGGTTTCACACCAAAACTTCAGTCAGAATTGAGGTGTTGTGTATATTTTAGGAGTTACGGACGGAAATGTGTTTTGTCACAATTCCCGCATGCAGCCGCGGCAGCCAATACACCCGCGCGCGGCTGAGCTACAGCACTGTCACTCTGTCAAAGCCTTGTGCGCAGCCCCGGGCCTCTGAAAAGTACGCAGCCGCGGGAATATGGGTTGAAAAAGTGACAGGCGGCCTGAGAAACCTAGGTACTGCGTAAACATGATACAACTTACACGGGAACATTCTATATATGTAATAAATGTTCCCATGGATAGTAGATATTCTAAAAATACATAAACCTATATAAAAATACCTAAATAAACTTTATAGGTATTTTTAATTTTATATAATTCAAAGTACCAAAAATGTCGAAAATAAGATAATGACAACTTCTAAAAAGATATTAAATACTTTAATTTTCAATTATGAGAATTTCTAGGAACTAATCTTTTTGTGGCATACTAAGAAAACTAATTATGTAAAAATATTTCATGAATATCCATGACTTATATTTTTAAGTAATTATTGTAGTAAATTAACTGAAATTCAAAAATAAGGAGTTAAATCTATTTAATGACTTTTACTCAAATTATTTAATACATAATGAGACCTGACTTGAAATCAGAATATCCGTAGGAATGTCTATTAAAATAATTATTAACTTAATGGGAACATTTACTAAGTAAAATCAATCAAATAATAAATAAAAAGGACAGATTAGTGTTATTCACACATCCAAACATCAATTATAAAGTAGAATAATTCCCATAAACTGAGGATTTAGATGGGACCCGTGCTACAGCACCTAGAGCACATGCAGGGCCAGCACTGATTGCCCTGTTAGCTTCAGTTTCCGTCCCTTTGAGCCCCTTTACCCCTCAGAAGGACAATATTGGGACTCAAAAAGCTATAAATAAAGAGCTCTTTTGAGGATATTGATACCCAGAGACCCAGTTATATTTACATCCAAACACCATTCAAAGGTAATGAAATACTTATAAGAGATAAGCAAGTGACTTATGGCTTTAGTCTGATTAATAATGTCCGTCCCCAACCCTCTTTATCAATTTAAACTGCTGAACAACCTTATAACCCCAGTAAACAGGTTTAACCTATCAGTGCAAGTCCCAAACAGGTACCCAAAGGACTTAATAATATACCAGTGAGTCTTATTATCCTTTCTCTTTCGTGGCAGCTTGGTTACCAACCCTGCAACTCCGCTGTGTATTTTATATACATATTATCTTTGGGAAAAAAATCCTTTTAAGAATATAAATTGAAGATTCCAAAGTAACCAGGCCTACGTGTTTTCATACTGAATTCCCTGAAGAGAGCTGTTAAAGATCTCCAATATAATTGTGGCCCCTCTATAAAAATATTTAATAATCAATTTATTTATATTGATTTATAACAATTAACCATATCCAAACCAATTAACCTTGCAATAAGCTTTATCCAAATATTCCACAGATTTTTGTTGCATTTATTGAATAATAGATTTATGATTTATTCTATAACCTCTGGTAGCTAAAGGATAGAAAAGATCTTGCCATCCAGGAGGCTGAAAAGTGGGGATCTGGCCAGGAAATATTCCATTTTATTATATTTAATACCTTGGACCAGACTTTTCACCTAAAATTAAATCAAAGATAAATTTATCTGACTTTTTAACAGTGATTTATCATTAAATTCTTTTGCAGTGGATTTAAAAACCAATGCAGAATTAATAATCTATTATTTAAATCTTTTAAAGATAAGAAAAGAAGAATATATTAAAAATTGTTAACCAACTGGTTGGGAAGCTTTAACTCAAGCTGAGCAACTTAATATCTCTTCTGCACATAAACACTTTGATAAACTCCTTGAAAAAGAAGATCTTGAGAGGCGTATCAACTTCCAGGTCCTATTAAGGAAAAATAAATCTTGGAAGAAATACTGTATAAATTAATTTTTAAATTATAAAAGTAAGTAGAAAACTTGTATTATATTAAAATAATATTAATATATTTTAACAACAAATAAAATATCCTTTTATCATCAGTGAACCCTCCTATACCACAAGCCACTGCCACTGAAAATGATTTATTGGATCAAGAAGTCCCAGATATTTCTGGACGCCCTGAAAATATTGATTGAACCAGTGAAGACCTCATTGGAACACACCATGACCCCCTATGATTACCTATTAAGGACCAATTTAATCCTAATAAAGTCCCAGTACTTTTGAATATCAACTTAAGTGAGTTTTAAATAAACTTATTTTTAGGGATTTTTCTTTAGAAAAATACTTATACAAAAATTTTATTCAATATGAATAGACGTAACACAAGAGCGTCAGGGAGAATTCCCTCCCATGGATCTTTGCCAGGAGCTTGCAGTTACCGTGAGACCACCAATAATGACAACCATGAGGGGACTGGAACCCCTGAATCAAATTTTAGTGGACAAGGAACAGCCCCAAGTACTGTTGCCCTCCCCCAACCTAGAGCAGGAGAAGATAGTAGAATTAAGCCCCCCTCCATCACAAGAAGATTTCCTGCAGCCACCCCAGCAGAATCTGGCCAAGGAAGCCAGGATCAAAGGCTCAGTCAGAGAGCACCTGAAATATTGGGAAGAGTTCAAAGAATCCCAAGCCAAGGAGGACATGGTATCTATAAAAAAGATAATCTCCCAGGAAAAAGCTACCCAGATAGCTCTTCATAAAATTATTCCAAGGAAAGAGGTAGAATCCTACGTAGAAAAGTGGAATCCTTGGGATCAATTAGCCCAACTGAAAGGCAAAGTATCAGGAAAGAAGAGATCTTCTTCCCATCCAAAGCCAAAGGGAAAGAAAGATTGGGATCAGATAATATCCTTAGCTCAAAAGTGGAAAAATGTGTACAACAATTAGCCTCTAATTCCAAACCCAGTTGTTGAAGTATCACTCAGCTGTCTCTAGTGACACCCAGTTCCCTCTCTCCCGCTTCCAATCTTCAGATTACGTAATCTGCGGAATCTCAGAGCTAACTGCGGACACCCAAGGACCAAGGCCCCCCCCTCAACTCAAAGTGAGGGGGGATTCCTGAGGGGGAACCTCCTGGAGATCATCAACATCTTCTTTTACAACTTCTCTTTCTTCTTCATCTCATTCTTTCTTTTTTTCTTGTTTAAAAGTTCATCTTCTTTCATTGTTCCTACTTGCTATCCGCCTCAAGCTCCAGAGATCCCTCAACCTTGATCTTCATCATCTCTCCACAACCGCTGACTACTCAACTTCAATCAACTCATTCTCTTGACTTCTCAACCTCAACTCGTGACTGGTGAGACCTCTCCATGATCAACCTGCCAGACAAACCAATTTCCGCCAACTCTTGAAACGTCTTTGTCACTCCCTTTGGTCTTCTTTCATTTTCTTCAACCCTGTCATCCTCTTGTCTTCCTGTTGTATTTCCTCCTTCTCAATATGTGTCTGACTTAATTCCTTCAGTCTGTTGGTCGAAATTCAAGTGCTATTTCTCAAAAGTTTCACCAGTAACTTGTCTAAACCAAACTCTGATGCAATTAATTCCTTTTCTAATGATATGCGCCACAAACTCCAGATTGTTGGTGGAAATTTGGAAGGTGTTTATACCCAAATGGATAAGTTAACCTCAGTATTAGCCAAATTAATTAATAACCAAACAAAAACTGTAGGAATGGAAGATATTAAAGAGCATACAGAACAATTATTGGAGACAATTAATCAAGGTAAAATTAGACAGACTCAAACAATTGAGAATATATGATCAGGTATCCAAGAAGATTTTATTATGTCTTTTCAACCTTTAAAAGAAGAATTGGTAAATACTACTAACAGCTCCATCCTGTCCCTTAGTGAGAAATTAGATCTGCTTAATAATAAAGTGGACCTGCCACTTAATCTGATCAACAAAGATCCTAGAGACTTAAAAGTCCATCTGACCAACCCCTTGGGGAGTACCACAGAGGAACCAAAACCTCCCAGACAAACAACTACACCTTATGCACCACCCTTACTAGGAATGCATAGAAGTGACACCTTGAGGCCTAGTCCTACTCCTGAAATGGAACAAGCCCTCAAACCTTTACCCCCAGTTTCTGAATGGCCTAAGTTCTCTGGTGAAGGAGAATACCATCACATAAATTTCATGAAATTTATTCACCATACCATTAACTCTCATGACTTACCAGAAGCTATAGATTTAGTAAGGCTTCCCAGAATATTTGAAGGAGTAGCTTTAGAATGTTTTATTATTAAAAGAGAAGAAGTGGGATCCTTACCATGGAATTCTTGGAAATTTCTAATTAAATAAAAATTTGGTTTTAGAATGTGGAAAAGAAAAATGATGAAAAAATTTTGAAAATTCCTCATTTGATCCCTCCAAGGATAAGCCTCACAAATTGTGCTTGAAACAGAAGAGAAGAATAGATTGCTTCTTTTCAGATTCTGACAAAGAGGAAGTAACTGAAAGAATCTCCAACTTGTTTCCTGGAAATCTTAACCATAGTGTCAGATGCAGGATGAGTATTGATACTGACTTAACAACTCTAATCAATGTGTAAGAAGAAGTCATAGACATGAATGGGTTAGACCAGAAGGTTCCTTCTAGACCTAAAGAGAAATTCAACATTGTTAAGATTCTCTCACAATTCTCTCACTCTCTGCGTGCTCTTGCCTTCTGTGCGCCTCCTCCTTTACCCGGAATGGGTATCCCCAGATACAATCTCAGAGACTCTTCTCTTTCCTTTCCTCTTCCTCTCTGGTTTCCTTTGGGATGATGGTGTTGCATCCTACCTTATCTTTTCTCTTTTGCTTTCTCTCTTATCTTTCTCCTTTCTTTTTTCCTTCTTGTCTCTCTCCTCAACCAACCTACTCCTCAATTTACACCAACACAACTGCCAATCCATTCTCACCTCAGAGATTGCCCCGCCTACAAGTCCCTGACTGGTAAGACTCAGATCCTTTGAAGTATCTCAATAGAATCAACTCTAATCTTCTCTTCTCATTCATTCTGTCCGTCAATCCAAGACCATTTTTTTTGTCCTCTTCAACCAACCTCTGCTATCCATCTTCTTTTCTATCCAAACAATGCTTCCTATCTCAGTACTCTTCAGGCTCAAGCTGTAGGATTTCTTTCCATCTTGTTTCTTATCTCAAACTTCTCTCTTTCTATATTGTGTGTTTCTCATATTTTTTAATTTACTTTACAGCATATGCTGGTTTTGAGTCATCTAGAAATATACAATCATTCTATCACGGTTAAAAGCCAAAAACTCTACAATCAAACCTAACCAAATCAACTATGACCAAACCAGCTGGAGAGGCCAATTACTTTCATCAGGTGGCTTTGAAATCCTTGGTCAATGCAATTCCTCCTTTGAACAAAGAGAACTACTTGATATGGCAAGACAAGATTTTGATGCTGTTTGATCTGAAGGACATTAAGGAAGCTATAAGTTGGAATTCTGGAAATCCATCCTCCAAACAGGACCAAAAAATACAAGCTATAATCCTATCAAAACTTGACAGTACAAATCATGCAAACGTGGTCAACTCCTCCAACATATCCTTGTCAAAACTCCTATGGGCCAAAATCACGCAAAGATTTGCATCTTCTGAGACAGCCAACAGGGCAAGGGTGTTTAACCATTTTCTACACTCAACTTTCCACGAGCATGCCATTAAGGGATTCATCACCAAAATGCAAAAGTCAATTACAAGAATGACAGACGTAGGAATCAAATTAACCAAAGACATACTTGCGTACCTTCTACTTTTCAAGTTTCCACCCATTCTCAAAAATCTCAAGCAACAGATCATGCATGTTGAAAAGAACCTGACAGTGGACGTAGTATTTAATCATCTCACTCAATATAATAACAGAAGGAGGGCTCAATCAAATCAAGTCAAACCAGCGGTGGACGTCTCTCTTGTGTCAACCAACACAAAGATCCATAGGGAAGAAAAGAAGTCAAAGATGAGATGTCAAGAAGGCTATCATGACCCTAACGCCCCTCACTCAGAATCATCTTGTTTCCATCTCCATCCTCAAATTGCACCGGAATTGTGGATTGAAAAACAAAACAAGTGGAAAAATAAGACAAAGAAGACTCCTACTATAAATTATTGTGCCCTACTAACCCTCTGGATCAATGCAGACAACAATCCTAACCTTCTTCTGGACTCAGGAGCAAATTTCCACATCTTCAACACTCCCATATATTTTACATCCATCAATCTACAAGAAGAATCTGAGGAGATAAAAACAGGCAAACTGGAAGCAAACCTCAAAATATGTGGTACTGGAATGGTAAAATTAGAGTGGAAAGACTCAATGATTACTCTTGAGGACTGCTTCTACGTGCCTGAGATTTTTGTTGATCTCATTAGTCACGGTCTTCTTGCCCGGAAAGGCTTCCACCTCAACCAAACTCAGGAAAAATTTTCCATCACGCATGTAGGTTGACCAGTACTTAAAGGTTTAATTTGAAACAAATTATTTGTCATTGAAAAACCACAATCAACTGAAAAAAAACAATCTGTGCATCTCTCAAATATTCCTCAAATCAATCCTCCTCAAAAAATTCTTTGCTACTCAACATCCATAAGATGTATGGACATGCCTCTGTCTCCACCCTCAAGCCAATCATTAAGGACCTTTTGACCAATGAAGAAATCCTAAGATTCCAATGCAAAAGCTGCTTGAAGAGTAAGATTACTCAATTTCCATTCTCCTGCCTATCTACTCCCTCCATTAAAACTCTGGACCAAATTCACCTTGACCTTGTTGGACCAATTTCACCCCAATCCAAAGCTGGTCATCACTACATCCTCACCCTGGTGGATAACTACTCAGGTTACTTAGTGGCTTTTCCTCTTATCTCCAAAGATGGGACTGCTGAAACAATTATAAACATACTTGAGATTGAATAAAAAAGACTGAACTACTATCCTTCCAAAATCTTCTCCAATAAAGGTACCAAATTCATCAACTCCACCCTAAAGGAATTTGCAAAAACCAACCACATCAAACTAAAAACGTCTGAAAACTATCATTCCAAAAATAATGGTTGAGCTTATAGAGTCAACAGAACGATTGTCAAATGCGCTTGCGCCACATTCTCATCCACTTGGCTGCCCAAATATTACTGGCATATAGTAATGCAAAGCTGCTGCTTCATGCTCAACCTGATTCCCCAAGAAGGTAATCACCTATCTCCCTGGGAACTCATGTTTGGTAAGAGTCTCCCCGCTAATTACTTAAAACCTGTAGGTATCTCTGTTGTATACCTTGCAAATTGCACTCAAAAAGGTCAAAATTTTGATGAAAAAGGACTTGAAGGTATTTTGGTTGGGTTAAACCTTCTTTCCACTTTGGGATTGGGTAAAGTTTAGCAAATAGCTTGCTGGCAGTCACTTGAGGGGGAATTTAGTACAACAACTACAAATAAGATAGAGGAATACTAAGGGTGGTTTTGAATTGCCTGCCCCTCTGAGTACTATAGTAGTCTCACAACAATAAAAGAACAAGAGATTTGGTTGCTGATTTTCAGATAGAGTTGCTACTATAGTAGTCTCTATCAGACCTAGGATCAATGTATTCAAGCTTGATAAGGAAGAAATGGTGGAACAGATAGGTGAACTGGTGGATAGAAGCTGAGTAAGGGGAGAATCCTTTCTCTAGTCTTATCCTTTATATATATATTTTTGTTTTATTTATTTTTATTTGTTACTGATTGATACTCCTTTGATGATACAGGTGATGATTTGAAGAAAGGTTGAAATGGTTGAGCCTATAGTTGATGACTAATGGTGATGGAGGTGGATGATGATAGGTGATGATGATGATGATGGTAGGTGATGATGATGACTGATGATGATGATGGTAGGTGAAGATGATGATGACTGATGATGGTCAAGGTAGGTGATGATGATGATGGATGATGATGGTGACTGATGATGATGATGGTAGGTGATGATGATGATGATTATGACTGATGATGATGATGGTAGGTGATGATGATGATGATTATGACTGATGATGATGATGGTAGGTGATGATGATGATGACTGATGATGATGACTGATGATGATGATGGCTGATGAAGGATGGTGATGATAACTGGTGATGATGATTGATGCTGGTCAAGGTATGTGATGATGTTTGGTGATGTTCAGGTTCTGAGGACATGGTGATGATTTTCAAAGGTATGGGTTATTGGGTAAATAATGGTTGTGGTGGATGTTCAAAAGTATGGGTTATTGGATTGGGTCATGGTCAAAATTATTTGCTGATGATGGTGGATGTTCCAGGGTAATGGTGGTGGTTGATGATGATGATGATGGTGGTGGTGATGATGATGATATGGGATTGGTGATGATGGCAGTATGGGTTATGGGATAATGGTTGAGGGTAGTAAAAGAATGGGTTAAGGGTGCCTAGGAGGCATGGTGATCCCCTGGAGGGAAGAATGGGGGGAACTGATGATTGGACCTGGATGGGGGAGAGAGGCCCTCTATTTATAGAAAATCCTGCCCTCAGGGCTGCCCCTGAGGGTCTCCCTGATACAGTGAATACAGTTCATGAGGCATTTTTGCTGTTCAGAGGAGGAGGCTGTGCAGGATCTACATGAATGTACACCCTTGCATGCATTGCTGTGCTGCATTGATACAGGTGCCCCCTGCATAAATTACTTCTGTCTAGTGGTGGTTGGTCATTTGTTTGGTCCTTTATGCAGTGTCTTGCATATATTTCTTCTGTATACAGCTGTTTGTTTGGTGCTGCATGCAGTGCTTTGAATATATTGCTTCTGTATTATGTCCTGTATGATGCTGTACAGCCTCTGCATGCAGTGTCTGGCATATATTGCTGTGTATACAGGTGATTTGTTTGGTTCTTCATGCAGTGCCTTGCATATATTAATTATGTATACTGCTGCAGGTTTGTTTGGTGCTGTATGTTTGTACTGTATGGGGTATGTACTTGAAGGCATCCAGGGTATGTCCATGAAACTTAACTGGTCTGTGACACCTGGTAGGGGTGCAGGTAGGCCAGGGTTGATTTAAGCTGTATCTTCTAAACCATGAGAGATAGAGGGGTACTTTGGCGGAGTGACTAGGGGTTATTTTTGGTTTATAATCCTTTTTTGAGGTCTGTTTGATGATTGGAGCTTTCATTATACTAGAAAAGTGAGTCTGATGGCTATAGGTTAGGTTTTGGAGCACCACAGAGGTTTTCAGAATCAAACACGTGAGATTCCTCAAAACTCAATCAAATACATTCCCCCTTCTTGAATCCCCCCATATCAACTTGTTTTCACAACCCACTCCCGGATGTCTATGAAACGGATTTCTCCACAAACAACTAACAGTACTCAATCCAGGAACCTGCTTCTGAATGTCTGGAATCTGAATATGATACGGAGGATGCCAGTTCCCTGGAACACTCTCTCAATCTTTCTCCTCCTGATTCTCCCAACTCTCCGCCTCATTTTGTTCTGGAATCTAGCACTCAAAGATTTAATCTAAGACCACAAAGCGAAATTCGAAAGCAGAAACAATATGGCTTTCATCACTATTATAAGCCTCCATCCTATAAAGTTGCTTGAAAATGCCCCAAATGGCCCAAGTGGAAGAAAGCGTTGGAAGATGAGTTGAGCTCCATCAAATCCCAAAATGTTTGGGAAGAGTATTGCAATATACCAAATAACGTCTTGAACACCACCTGGGTATTCAATGTGAAAGAAAAATGTCATGGGGAGCCCGTGAAATATAAGGCCCGGTTAAGCGTACAAGGATTTGACCAGATTCAGGGTGTAAATTTCAATGAAACCTGGGCCCCAACTGGAAAAATAGGGTCTCTCCGCCTTGCACTGCTCTATTGTCTCAAAAATAAAATGAATTTCACCCAATTTTATGTCAAAGGGGTTTTCCTTGACGCGCCTCTGAGCAAAACAGTCATAATAAGAAAGCCCAAAGGATTGCAAAGAAAATCTCCCTATCTCAAATTGAAGAAATCTCTCTATGGTCTCCGCCAGTCCCCTAAGAACTGGTACAAAACCCTCACCACCTGGATCAAATCTCAAGGATTACACAAATCTACTAGCAACCCATGCTTATACTTCAACTCAGAATCAATGGAGGTCATCTATTTCCACTTTGACAACCTCATCCTAGTTGGGAAGTCCAATAAATTTGCCAACAACTTTCTAAACAAGTTTCCAAACTCCTCCTGTCACTCCCCCAACAGAATACTCAGCATGTTGATGGAAATTGATGGAGAGAAGATTATTCTCAGTCAACCAAAACATATCAATCAAGGATTAGAAGAGCTTGGTATGTCCAACTGGAAAGACACAAAACCACCTCTAACTCAGAACTTTTGCCTTGAGCCTGCATTGGATGAAGATCATGCTGAATTCAATCTACTCAATATAAATTACCAATCCGCAATTTGGCTTCTAAATCATCTCATTCAATACACTTGGCCAGACATTTCCTTTGCCGTCTCAAGCCTGGCTAGGTTCAACACAAAACCTGAGATGACTCATTGGAGAGAAGTGCGCAAAGTATGGAAATACTTGAAGACCACTAGAGACTTCAAATTTACCCTCAAATTTGACCCCACGCAAAAAATTCTCTCAGGATACAGCAATTCTAATTGGGGCAACAACCCTACATTCCGTAATTCACAAACGGGTTATATTATTTGCCATCATGGCAGCCCAATTGTCTGGAATTCATCAAGACAGAGAAACATCACATATTCCTCAACCAATTCTGAACTCAATGCCCTCCTGGACTGCTATCTCAAACTCAAATGGGTTACTCACCTCATTGGAGAAATCTACCTCTCCCCCAAATGCAAACCAACAATATACATTGACAATAAGGGGCTGGAAGACAAAATAAAGAAATTTGGTTCCCACTCTAAGTCACGACACATCAATATAAAAACAAAAGGACTAGGCAAAGACTTCTCTCTCTCTAAATACAATCTGATTCTCATTCCGACCAACACCATGATTGCTAATCCCCTCACAAAATCATCCTCTCTCCTCTCCGTCAAGCTCCTCCAACAAAAAGTCTTCTCCTGAATCTTTCCGTAGGCAATCCTCCCCTCCTCTTACAAGTCACCAGGGGTGTTAAGATTCTCTCAAAATTCTCTCACTCTCTGCATGCTCTCCCCTTACGCGCGCCTCCTCCTTCAACCAGAACAGGTATCCCCAGATACAATCTTGGAGACTCTTCTCTTTCCTTTCATCTTCCTCCCTGGTTTACTTTGGGATGATGGTGTTCCATCCTACCTTATCTTTTTTCTTTTGATTTCTCTCTTATCTTTTCTCCTTCCTTTTTTCCTTCTTGTCTCTCTCCTCAACCAACCTACTCCTCAATTTACACCAACACAACTGCCAATCCATTCTAACCTCAGCAATCGCCCCGCCTGCAAGTTTCTGACTGGTAAGACTTAGATCCTTTGAAGTATCTCAATAGGATCACCTCTAATCTTTTCTTCTCATTCATTCTGTCCGTCAATCCAAGACCATTTCTTGTTTCCTCTTCAACCAACCTCTGCTATCCATCTTCTTTTCTATCCTAACAACGCCACCTATCTCAGTGCTCTTTAGGCTCAAGCTGTAGGATTTCTTTCCATCTTGTTTCTTATCTCAAAATGCTCTTTTTGAAGATTGTGTGTTTCTCATATTCTTTTATTTCCTTTAAATCATATGATGGTTTTGAGTCATCTAGAAATATAGGATCATTCTATCAAACATTAACAAAACTAGAGAACAACCCCCTCTGATAAATAACTCTGACAATAAGAAACCTAATGATCACAGAGACGAAGAGAGAATGCCTGGAACTTGTTGGAATTGTAACAAGACAGGGCATATGAGGCAAGACTGCCCATTACCAAAAAGAAAGATAGAAGTCTTAGAAGGAGAGCAGCAGGTTGAAGGGAATCAGAACTATGAAGATATAGCTGATAATGAAGGATCCCTTTCTGAATGTGAATTGATCCTGACCAACCCTGTTTATTTTATAGAAGGGGATATAGGCACTTCTATAAAAATCAATAACATCCATGGGGACTCTAGTTTTCCCCAACAATTGGATCCTACCATAATTACTAGACATATCACGGATGTTAAGCCATTAACATTTAAACCTATGAGTGGTAAGATTTATACTACTGGGAAAACTTGCTATGCAACAGGATTATATAAAGACAGATCTATAAGGTTATTACTGGATAATGGAGCTTTCTGCTCATGTATCTGTACTGAATTCTTAAACAAATGAAATCCCAATTGGAAAGAACACCTTCTGCCCATACCAAAAGCCAAGTTTAGATCTTGCAACTCTACCATGAATGCTATTGGAGTATGGACTGCTCCTATAATATTAACGCATACTAAAGGATCTTTGAGAATAGAAGTGGAATTTGTGGCTTTGCTCAACGGATTATGTGACTACCTGATAATAGGTAATGATGCTTTATTTCTATATGGTATAGATGTCTTCCAGAGTAAAGGGAGATACTTTACAGTGGGTGTTAATTGGGACAAGAAGTTCAAGATATGCACCATCCAATCTAACTTTGCCTCTTCCACTTATCAAAAGCATTTAGAGGAATTTAATAAAGAATAATTCTCTCAAGAAGCTCTAAATATGAAACTTTATGAGGAACAGAAGAAAGATGTATTGACATTCTGCTTTGAGAACCAAAATGCTACTGGTACTAAAGATCACCCCATTGATGATATCAAAGGAAATGATATGGTATTAACATTGACTATTAAGCCTCCTTATTCTCCAAACTTAAGAAGACCAGCTTATCCCTCTAATCCTAATTCTAAAATAGCTCTTGAGGAACATATACAAGAACTGATAGACTTACAAGTATTAAGGAAAGTAGGGCACAATGAACAGGTAGATGTGACCAAACCTGTAATCATAGCTTGTCATAATGACAAGTAAAGAATGGTAGGAGACTTCAGAATGCTTAATAATTATACTCAGGCAGATTATTATCCTATAACCCTGATTGATCATGCTCTACATAACATGTCCAAGGCCAAATATATCACTACTATGGATATGCTTAAAGGTTCCCACCAGATAACTATAAGCCCTGAAAGAAGAACGTTTATGAGAAGAATCTGTCATTTGGGAATATATTAATATCTGAGGATGCCCTATGTTATAAAGAATGCCTCATAGCACTTCAAGAGAAAAATGGATACGGTTTTAGGTACTTACATCAGACAAGGATGGATGATGGTATATATAGATGATGTTATCATATATTCTGATGATTGGGATGCTCATATAAACCAAATAAGATTATTAATCCAAATTATCTCCAAAGCAGGGTAAAAAGTATTCATGAAGAAATGCAACTTTGCATATGGAGAATTGAAAGCGCTAGGGCATTTAGTCTCTAGTCTAACTCTAGCTGCTGATCAAAATAAGATAGCTGCTTTCATGAACAGACCCATGACTCAAAATAAAACGGAGTTACTGTCTTTGATTATTTTTTGAAGTTACTACAGACAATACATACCAAAGTTTGCTATGCTAACTAAAAGTCTGTATGAATTATGCAACAATAACACTCTCTTTGAAATGAAACATGAGGGATTAAAAAACTACAAGGAACTCAAAATAGCTATGACCTTTACTCCTTTACTCATTCAACCAGATTACTCCAAACCCTTTAAGATATACATTGACGCCTGTATGGAAGGGTTCAAGGCTTCTCTACATAAAGAAATAATAGAAGAAGACAAACCAGTGGACAAACCAGTACTCTTCATATCTAGAAAGATCAAAGATACAGAAAAAAGATATGGAGCCAGTCAAATGGAATGCTTGGCTCTAGTATGGGCTTTAGAAAAACTAAAATATTACTAAGAAGGCACCACTTTCCAAGTGATCACAGACTGTAATGCTGTAAGAACTCTCATGAACATGAAGACCCCAAGAAGAAATATGCTCAGGTGGAAAATTTCTATACAACACTATAGAGGTCAGATGACTATGGTGCATCAAGCTGGAGCTAAACACCAGAATGCTGATAGTCTAAGTAGGAATGCTTTTCCTAACAACTCTAGCAATCCAGCATATGACCCTGAGGATCAAGATATATTTCCTATCTTGAACATCCATATTTTTGCACTAGATTCTCCAAACATGGGGATCCACTTATGTGAATTAGATACTGCTTTCTTCAATGTAGTGAGGGACAACTACTCCCCTGATATCAAGCTGCTGATTATCATTATGGAATGTGAATCCCCAAAAGCAGCTCTGGTAAATAGTTTACCTGCTTCATTACTTAAAACCTATAAAGCTGGAAGGTTTACCTTTTGGGATGGTCTCCTTTACTACAGACACCAACATTCCAGTGTATTAGTACTAAGGAACAAAGAACATATACAACACATACTCCAGGAATGCCATGAAAACTCTTCATCAGGGCATCTATCCACTGAAAGAAAGTTGGAGAAAGCAAAACAAACTGCTTGGTGGATAGACTGGAAAGAAATCACTATTAAGTATGTTACTAGCTGTGAGACTTGCCAAAAATCCAATAAAACTACTGGAAAAAGGTTTGGACTCCTACAGAAGATCTCTGAACCCAAAACTAGATGAGAAATTATTAATATGGATTTTTTCACCGGCCTCCCCCCTGGAGGTACTCATTCATATAACTCTTTCCTGGTTATAGTTGACAAATACTGTAAGAAGGCAAAATACTTACCTAATAACAAAGAAGATAGTGCTATGGATTTAGCTCTACTATTTTGGAATAGGATCATAGCTGATGTTGGTATACCCAAGATTATAATCAATGACAGAGACTCCAAATTAAACTCTGAGTTTGGGAGGAATCTACATGATATACTTGGTACTACTCTAGCATTTTCTACAGCATACAATCCCCAAACTGATGGATAAGCTGAAAGAATGATACAGACCCTAGAATATATGTTAGAAGATTCTGTAGCTTTGGTCTAGAATACAAAAAATCAGATGGTTATTGCCATGATTGGGTAAGCCTACTCCCAGCTGTTGAGGTGGCTTACAACAGCAGTAAACATTCTACTAACAAAGAAGCCCCTTACATAATAGAAAGATGATGGATTCCTAAATTCCCTAGGAATAAATTAAAATATAACTTAGCCACCATTCATCCAAAAACTCTTGTCTTTAAGAAAATGATAGATCTGGCAAATAATCACGCTCAAAAATGTGTAGAAGAAGCAGTAGAATACAACAAACAAAGATGGAACAAATCACATAGGGAACCTGACTTTAAAATAGGGAATCAAATCTTGATATCCACTGCCAACTTCAACAATTTAGCAGGTAAATGAAAGCCAAAACCAGCCTTTGTTGGACCATTTATTATCAAAAAGATGCAAGCCAAAAATGCTGTAGAAGTAATCTAGAGTAAAGAATTATCAAGAAAGCACCCAGTATTTCCTGTTAGCCTAGTAAAAAACTTTCAACCAAGAGAAGGTAGCAAACTCCCTTCAGCAATGATTCCAATAGAACCTGACCCTGTGAAAGAAAAAGGGAGAGTCAGCAGGATATTGAGAGACAAGAAAGAGATAGTGCAAGGAAAAGATGTTAGACTATACTTAGTAAGGTAAAAAGAAGAATCTGAAGAAAAAGATGAATGGTTACCAGAGAATAATATACCTGATGGACCAATACATTTTAGAAACTACAGAGCCAGCAAAAGGAACTGAAACACACCTGGAATTAATTTTTTCCCAACATTCTCCAGATTTTTTTCAGATATGGCCATACCTTGGACTGGGGGAATGTCAGCTTGCTACTATTGCAGAGCAAGCTGCAAAAGTAAAAGAAACAACATAAAAATAAGAATAATAAAATCAACCTAAGAGGGAGTGGGAAAACCATAAATATTATGACATAAATTGATTCTCCACCCAAAATTAGGTAGGGTCACTCACTGACCCCACCCTTGAAATCCAACTCCTTATATTTTTAAGTAATTAAGGAAAGAAAGACAAAAATACCACGGCACCACTATTGAACTTTTTGGCCAATTGAATATTTGACATGTGTTGTCACATATAGGTTTCACACCTAAATTTCAGTCAGAATTCAGGTGTTTTGTATATTTTAGGAGTTATAGATGGAAATGTGTTCTGACACAATTCCCGCACGCAGCCTTGGAAGCCAATACACCCGCGCGCAGCTGAGCTACAGAACTGTCCCTCTGTCAAAGCCATGTATGCAGCCCCAGGCCTCTGAAAAGTACGCAGCTGCATGAATATGGGTTGAAAAAGTGACAGGCAGCCTGAGAAACCTAGGTACCGCGTAAACATGCTACAACCTACACAAAAACATTCTACATATGTAATAAATGTTCCCGCGGATAGTAGATAGTCTAAAAATACATAAAACTATATAAAAATACCTAAATAAACTTTATACGTATCTTTTATTAAATATAATTCAAAGTCCCAAAAATGTCAAAAATAAAATAATGAGTACTTTTAAAAATATATTAAATACTTTAATATACTATTATGAGATTTTCTAGATATCAATATTTTTGTGAAATACTAAGAAAACTGATTATGTAAAAATACTACATGAATGCCCATGAATTATATTTTTAAGGAATTATTTTAGTAAATCAACTGAAATTCAAAAATAAGGAGTAAAATCAATATCATGAATTTTACTCCAATTATTTAATACATAATGAGAAATCACTTGAAATCAAAATATCCGTAGGAATGTCTATTAAAATAATTATTAACTTACTAGGAACATTTACTAAGGATAATTAATTAAATAATAACTAAAAAGGACAGATTAGTGTTATTCACATGTCCAAACATCAATTATAAAGTAGGATAATTCCCATACCCTGTGGGATTAGATGCTACTTGTGCTCAAGCACCAAGAACACGTGAAAAGCTGCGACTGGTACCCTGCTAGCCTCAGTTTCCTTCCCTTTGAGCCCCTGTACCCCTCAGAAGGACAATATTGGGACTCAAAAACCTATGAATAAAGAGCTCTTTTGAGGATATTGATACTCAGAGACCCAGTTATATTTAAATCCAGAAACTGTGCCAAGGTAATTAAATACTTATAAGAGATAGGTCAGTGATTTATGGCTTTAGTCTGATTAATAACATCCATACCCAACCCTTTTTATCAATTTAAACTTCTGAACAACCTTATAACCCCAGTATACAGGTTTAACCCATCAGTGCATGTCCCAAACAGGTACCCAAAGGATTTAAAAATATACCAGTGAGTCTTATTGTCCTTTCTATGTTGTGGAAGCTTGGTTACAAAGCCCTGCCACTCCACCATGTATTTTACATACATATTATTTTTTGGCAATATATCCTTTAAGGATATATATTAAAGGTTCCAAATTAACCAGGCCTACATGTTTTCATACTGAATTCCCTGAAGAGAGGTGTTAAAGATCCCCAATATAATTGTGGCCCCCCTATAAAAATATTTAATAATCAATTTATTTATATTGATTTAGAAAAATAAACAATATCCAAACCAATTAACCTTGCAATAAGCTTCATCCAAATATTTTACAGATTTTTGCTGCATTTAGTGAATAATATATTTATTGTTTATTCTATCACCTCTGGTAGCTATGACTTTCAGTTCCTCAAGGGTCTTTTGAATAAGCTTGCATTGGACAAACCAGATTGACCTGTCCCACCAAGTATACTCCATTACTTGAATAGTATCCGGTGAATGAGCTGATTAACGCGGAAATAGTAATATAAACTCTTCATCAAACCACTCAACATCCCCAGCTACAACTAAATCGTCCACGTGGAAGAAAACAAAGACACATCTTGTCTTGTGAACATATCCAAAATAGCATGAATCAGTCCAATGCTTTCCAGCCAGGAGGTGAGGGTTTTATACCAGTTTGAAGGCGCTTTTTATAGACCGTATAATGATTTTTTAATTTTAAGAATTTGGAGGATCGTGAGCTATCCTTTGGTGTCAGAATATAGATGTCTTCTTCCAGTGGAGCAAATAGAAAGGCCTTCTTTATGTCAAACTGGCGTATCTCAAGGTTATGATCCAAGCCGCACAGTAGAAGAAGTAGGAGAGTTGTGAACTTCCCGGTGCAAGCGTAGGTCTTGCCAAAGTTTACTCCCAGTATTTGAAGGTTGCCCATGATGCACTATCAAGACTTGCGTTTTTTGGAAGAGATACTGGTCGCTGGTTTGACCCTATCAACCCACATGGTTCTAAGAAAGTGAGTGGGTTCAATTTCAGAGTCTTCCCAAAAATTTTGCAATTCAATCTCATCCAACTCAACTTTCCACTCAGCACTCCAGTCAGATTTTCTTACCAACAATAGAAGTGTAAGAATAGTTTTGAGTTTTGATGGAAGGGGTTTGCTCATGCAAGTTATAAACCGGAGTGTTCATTGGATTGGAAATTCTTTCCACTTTTCTGGGGACCTCTTCAGGATTTGGCAAAAGTTGAAGAGCATTTTCAACAGCAGATAATTTGTTATTGGCCTCAGGAAGAGAATGAGATATGTTCAGATTGGACTTGTTTTGGTGATCAGTTGAGTCATGGTTTGGATGAGAGAGGTTGTTGCCCCAATTACCCACGTCAATGCCACTGTCACTGGATAACTTCTTGATTTTGGTGTTGAAATCAAGCAGGGTAATATGTTTTGTGTCAATAACTTTATGATCTGTTTTAAGTACTTTATATGATAGTAGGTCATCATTGTACCCAATGAGCCTTCCACATGATCCACAAGGCTCCAATTTTGAAAACTCTGTTTTGTCTTTATAAATAAATGTTACCGGATTGCCTATAGGATGAAGGTAATTAATTCTTAGTTTCTTTCCTTTGAAAAGTTCATATGGCAATTTTTTTGATTTATGAAAAGGTATCTGATTGAGAGCAAGAGCGCAAAATTTGATGATAATGTGCCATAGATTTTTATTCAACTGAGAATCAAAAAGAACATTTCTACAAGAATCCAGAGAGAGTTGATTAAACCATTCCGCCAGTCTGTTTTGTTGGGGTGAATAGCCATTTGAGAAGGTTTGTCAAATATTGTTTTTGGCACAGTATTTAAAAAGAGTTGAATTCCTGAATTCTTTGCCTTGATCCAAATGCAGAATCATAGGGGTGTAATTGAATATTTTTGATTTGAAATTGATGAGAAAAGGAAGAACACTTGCCACATCACTATTGTTTTTAATTGGAATAACCGTAAAGAATCTTGTGCAGCTATCAACTATAGTCAAGAAGTATGCATCACCACTTTCACTCAGAGGATAAATAGGTCCAATTAGGTTTCAATGCAGCTCTTGAAATGTTCTCTTGGCCTGGACACATTTGTTTTTGAAAGGAGTCTTTGAAATTTTACTGATTGCACAGGCCTCACAAGTGCTGCTTTTCTTTATTGAAATACCCAATTTTTGACGTATTCTGCTATATCTCGCATGTCCAAGGGACTTGTGCAAAGTTTCATCACAACTGAGATAGGAGAATAAATTAATTTTTCCATTATTGAAATGAATAACTGGAATATTAAATTCATAACAGCTGCTTTTCTTCCAGTTCTCCTTCTCAATGACAAGATGATCCTTTTCAAAAGTAACATTGATTGCATCTAGTACAAGTGAAGGCATAGATAACAGATTGTCTTTCAAACTAGGTTAATATAACAAGTTAGAGAGAAGAATTTCATGCACTTGGCCATCTTGCAACTTTAGAGATCCAATTCTCTTGTATGCCAGAAAATTCCTTCCCAAGCTGGTTGATATATAACCGGTCAACAATCAATCTATGTGAGAGAGATAGTTAGTGTCAGATACAATGTGACTTGATGATCCTGAATCCACCACAAATGCATTTGGAAGAAACAGGGAGCCTGTGTGAAAGGAGCTAACAGAGGTGACCTCAGCATTGGATTTGGAACCTCCAGACTTCTTCTTCCTTGGGAATGATGGTCTGAGATGTGGGTATAGAATCCAACATCTACCTTCTGGATGAATAGCATTTCAATTATTCCATTTATCATCAAAAGCCTTGACACTAGATCTGAGAAAGGAAACTGAATTGGTGCTTTCCTTGACTTTATTCAAATCTGCATCTATATTTAGGAACCTATTGTTGTTAAACATTCAGAGATGATTGAGTAACTGATTGGGTTTTATCTTATTATCAGAGTGCGTAATCTGTTGAAATACGGTATACATTTTATAAGGTAGTTTTTTTAATATTAGATAGGCAATGATATCAGTAGGTAGGTTGATTCCCACGTTGTGTAAGCGCAAGATAGAATTCTTAGTTTTGGTGATGAATCAGGGAATGTTTGCTGGAGAGAAAGGAGCTCAAAGAAATTCTTTGAAGATCCTGGCTCAATTAGAAACGTGATTGGAAGCAAAATACTCATTGATATCTGCCCAGATTCAGTGCTCATCCTTCTTGTTTTCTGGCATGATTATGTTCGCCTGTATAGTGGTATTGTGTTTGGATGTGAGTATGGTTTGAATTCTTACATTCTCCATATGAGACAGCATGCTTGGATTCCCATTGGCATCTCTATTTTTCTTTGTGAGCTTGGAGTACAGGTCCTCTTGCAAATCCATCATGTTTACAACTCATTTTTGCCAGACCAAAAAGTTATCAGATGTAAGTAAGGGAATTGCCTCTATGGCAGTTTTGAGTATGGTCGCTGTTAGTGAGTTGGTCATCTTGATTTCTGGTTAGTGAATAGTTCCAGTAGTTTTCACTGTTAATTGTGATAAAATTCAATCTTGATTTCACTAGAATTTTATGAGTGAATGTCAAATCAGAAACCGATTTCATCAAGTTAGAATTAGAGTGAAAGATGAAGAACAAGACAGAAAAAAAATTCCCTACCCAAGTAATGGAAATGACACAGGCTGATGGATACTCCAAAAAAAAGAAAGCCCTAACACATCCCCAGATAAAAGAATTGTGCAATCTGACAATAGTGAGAGTGGATTAAAAATATGAGTGACCAGGGAAAAGGAAGAAAGAAAACAGTTTGTGATTGCACCAAATTACTAGGAGATAACTTCCAAGAACAGACTTATACACTTGCTTCTAGTTCTTGATTGAGGATGACAAAGAAATAAAAAAATAAAGTGAGAGTTGGGTGGGAGAAAAAAGTACACAAGATAGAGACCAACTAAGTATTTATGGTGGAAACTATCACAGATGCAAGCATGGCTTCAGGTGCATATGCAAAATAGAACTAACCCTCCCCGCGCGTGATGGTGTACTTTAGCTGCCTCCTGCGCATACCAACCTCTAGAATACGTGATTAAAGAAATAAGAAAAAAGAAAATACAATAAATAAAATAAATAAGAAAATAAAAAGAAAAAAGAAAAAAGAAAAAAAGGAATGCTGATAGCATTCCCAATGAGTTCCAACACATCTGATTTGAAATAAGTGGGTTTTTTCAATTTTTAATGGCAGGTTTGAAATGGCATATTTGGGTTGAAACATGCCATCAAACAACAGTAGGTTTGGTTAAATTTGAAATGCCCTATTTATATGTGTAAAATAATTTTTGGAACTTGTTAAATGCTAATTTTTTATTTATGCAGTTCTGACATATTTCTTAATTTTTTATTGTATGCTTTTGAGTGAAATGGTCAGAAGTGGGTATTTGTAGATTCTCTTTAATCTTCTGATCATGTTGTTAACTTTTAATAATTATTTAAGGCAACCTCTTGACATGTTTTTTGGTTCATAAAGATTTGATCATGTGGTTTTTGTGACAACCGTGATTATTATTTTATTTAATTTGTCATCTTTATGATTGACTTTTTCATAATTTTATTCACGTTATGGGAGTTTCAAACCATCTCCTATCAATATATCATTTCATTAAATATTCCTGAAATATGCATTTAGGCTTTAGAAGTTACATTCTGTACCTTGTTGACAGGAATTGTAATTGCTAATTTGATGCGCGTGGGCTTTATGGCAGCAAGCGGGAATTTGAGATTGGTTTTGGAAAGCGGACAGGCATGCAGATTTGACAGCTGCATGCAGGAGGTTTAGTTGGGGGTTGTTCCTGTGAGATCTTCAACTAATTAAGCATTCACAAAGGTGTTTCAGAAGGGCAAAAGTGCAGGAATTAGCGCGAAAAAGTGCGGGAATTCGTGCGCAAAATTAAGGAAATTAGCACGCAAAATTATGGGAAATAGCCCACAAAAGCACTGGAATTAGCGCGCAATAGTACGGCAGTTAGCGTGCAAAAGTACAGGAAATGGCACGCTGTTTTTGCAGGAATTTCCACACAAAAGTGCGGGAATTTGCGCGCGGTTTTTGAGGGAATTTGCGCGTGGTTTGTGCAGGAATTCTTATGCTGAAGTATGGGAATTTCAAATGTGATAATATTCTTGAGATTCCCATTTCTTCCAGTTTTTTTATGATTTTATTCTTATTTTGGTACTTTTGAAAGGTTTCTCTGTAAAGTAGCAAGCTGAAAGCTAGTTGGATCAGAAATGGCAGCTGGACCAGAAGGCTCAGCAGTGGGAAGATGTGGGACCTTCAGAACAACAGAAAAAAAATTTGAGATTGGATTATTGCCTACCCTTGGGGAAAAAGAAAAATTATCAGCGTATTCAGATTCAGGATTGGCAGCAAATTAGTTATGCCAAGCCAGACTCTAGGGTTTTGCGGCATTCAATGGTTTAATTGAGGTAGTGAACCTTATTCTGCAGCTATGGATTGAAGCTTATTATCTCTACAACAGTAGTTATAAGTGCGGAAGCAAGTGATTGGAGTTACCAACTAATACTCCAGGTTCAACTAAGGGGTATGCAGCAGGAGCTGCAGACGGGTATGTCATTGCTGGTAAAATAGGAAAAAAAGTTTGAGGATGAAGTATGCAGAGGTTGAAGGCAATCTGTTAAGGAAGATCAATGGGAATCTTTCTTGGAAGGCATATTGGGGACAATCAAGTAGTAGGGCTATTGGAGATTGAATTTATTACAAAATCCAATGCACGCAGACAGATTTTCTAAGCAAATCATGGAAAATGATGTTCAGGAGCATTGAAGAGGAATTCATTCCTTAGATTTCTCTTGTTTTTGATCTGTATTTTGCATTGTAAATGAAAGTGTTGATTTTTAAATTTGTTGTAGGATGATCATTGTATTAAATCTGAGGAGAATAAAATTGGAGGTGAAGATAATCTTATCTTATTTTATTGGAGAGTTGTGGAAAAAAGAGGTAAGAACCCCTGAAGTTGTTTTAAGATTTGGTAGTGACTTGTACCTTGCATCTGTAAGTAGCTGAGCACGCTGTTCAACCTGGAACCTTAGAGAGAGAGAGAGAGAGAATGAGAATGATAGAAAAAGATATTGAGAAACTTTCTTCCTTCCTTCCAAGTGTTGTGGAGCTTTTCTACAATATGCTATGATGATCTAAAACTTGGATTTGAGAGCAAGTAATAAGGAACTCTCTCTCAATCCTAAACTTGGTACACAAACAACTGAGAAAAACTCTAAGCCTCCACCCTCTCCAACCCTAGCCTTCCGCAAGCCATTACATACATCCCAGGTTTTCCTTCTCATGGGGTGCCCTTGCCTGCTCCCTACTTGTAGCCCCCCCGCCTTTCCGCATCTTCCTGATGCATCCACATTTGGGTTTACTCCCCAGATAGCCCAGCGCAATTTTCCTTCTCCTGCTGTCCTAAAACTAGCAATATCTGAAAAATTGATTGGATATTCATTGTTTCTTGGTCCTTTTCTCCAGAGATGATTTCATATAATCTTCAGCAAATTCTGAGGCAACTGCGCACTGGATTCTGATCCCGCTTTTCACCTGAAGCTGAGCTTGAAGACTGCAATGCAGTTTCCAATCCCAAGGCTGTATAATGCCGCCACACCCCCCCAGGTTGAGTTCCTTCCCCAGAGGTCTCCCCATTTTTACCGCACTAGTAATATCCCTTCCACTCTCCCATTCTCACACCACCCACCTATCCACCCAACTGTAAAAATGAAGCCTCTGTGTACCTTTTGTGCCTTCCACAGGCTGGTCTGTTCTCTTTTCCCCAGCAGTTGTGTGTGCAGAAACTTCAGTGCTGGCCATCAATGATGCTTTCTTGGAAAGGTTATTCCCTGCAAGCAAACCCATCCCAACTTCCAACCATTCCCGCAGAAGAGAACCCTCCATTCTTTATTTGTGTTATCAAGAAATGAATCAATCCCCAAGGAATTGTGGACCCCTCCTGGATCACCGTCTTCCAGCCAACCTTTCTCTCCACCCCCACCTCAATCTTGCAAGAGCCACAACTTGGCCTCACCACTCCTTCTGGCTGGAACATTGCGCAAGGAATACTTTGCAAACACCAAGGAATGGTGTAACACAATTTGGTACTGGGAAGTTTGCATCTGCATGAATCAAGGGGAAATGAAAACTTGTGTTGAGGAGCTCTTTGGACAATGCACTGCCCCCCTCCTCCTCCTCCAACCTTTCTGATTCCTGGGCCAGCTACAGCCATGGATTCTGCCCCCTCATTTTCATTGCCTGCTCCAAGGTAATTGCAGGAACCAGAGTTTTGCGCCCCCACTCTGCCGGCCAATATTCCAAATACATTGTCACCAGAGAGAGTCATAATCTCATTGTTGGAACTTGAAGATTTTGCTCCAAATCTGCTGGCAAATATCTGTGTCCACCATCAGCTGGGCCAGCACCTCAAGATGCTTTGCCAGGCATTCCCAACACCCCAACCAGGCTAGATCATCTGGCAGCGCGCTTTGACAACTTTTACAACCAGTCAATTGACTTAATCCAAGGGTTCTGTCACACAATTGCCCCATGTACTATAGGACAATCTAAGATGATTGTGACTGTAAAGGGAGAGGCTGAATGCAAGGAACAATGTGATGTAGTGAGGCTAACTGCAAATTGAAAACTTATGATTAGATTGCTTACCAACAGCAAGAGGGAGAAAGTGTTCCAATGGAAAGGAACTAAAGCCAAGCCTGATGTGATGACTGGATTTATCAAATGCAAGAAAGCATGAAGGTAAATAAATGAGGAGACAATCTTCAGGCATGCAACACAGCCTTTGTTAGGTAATCCAAAGGTGACAATATACTGTGAAAATCATGGCCAGCAATTAGCTTAGTGGCAGGAGGAGCAGTAATTAAAGCAAAAGAAATTCTGGACACTTGTGTCTATAAATACTAATGGGCTCTCACAATGGGGAAATATGTTTGATAATTGATTTGATGAATTAAAATTGATATGAGGGAAAAAAGAAGGGAGAAGGGCTCCTTAATTAAAAAATATTGGCCTCTTCTGGGCACATGATAAAACAAGAGAAAAGGCAAAATTTCCACCCAAAAAGTGCTCTACAGTCTCTACAAGCTCTTTTGATTGGTTTGGTCTACATCAGCCCACATGGCATCAGACCCTGTACCTTCAAAACAACCTTATTTTGTTCATAATTGGTGTTTCCACCCTCATGGGGCTGAAACAGCTCCTTTTCTTTTCAATATCCTGGCTGTTTTTCTGTTACAACCAGCCCTTTTACCCCTTGAAACCTCACATACTGGCCGTTTGCCTCATGCAACCATCCCCTAACCCCACAAATGGGCCAGGTGGGACCCAGAAATAACATGGGTTTGGTCTCAAACTCACAGGGGGGAGGTATAACTGGCCAATATGCTGCCCCCCTCTTTCTAACAGTTGCCTGTAGGAGGCGGTCAAATCCCCCCCCCAGGGCCCTGGAGGTCAATTCCCAGAAGGAATTGCTAATGGTAAGCGGGCTGGGGGGTTGTCAAGTCCCCTCCAGCCTCTTGCTTCTCCCCCTTGGTAATAGGGGGGGGGGGGGGAGGGGAGAGAGCCCCCCTTGATGGTGGGAGGGTGGTCAGGTCCCCCACACCGCCGGTTGCCTTGTTGAAACCAACCTAGTTCTTTCTCCTCCTCCTCAGTAAAGGGATGGGGGGTGGGGAAATGGCCCATGCCTGGTGGTGGGGTGATCAAGTACCCACCACTGCTGTTTGCTTCAATGCAATGGGCCTGTTTGTCTTTCCACCTCCCTTGCAACAACCAAGGGGAGGGGAAGGGGGGAGAAACCTTGCTACCCCTCCTTGCCACCAAAACAGCTCCCGTGCTGCTTCAACAACCAGCCAGGGTCAAGGGACTCCAAATGAGTCCCTCTGCCCCCCAACAAAGGCCTTGTGCGGGCCTTTGGGCCCAGAAAAAAGGCAAGCGCAAGAAAAAGCAGCCCCAAGCGGGCTGAAACACAGGTGATGGCCCCATTGGGCCTTCCCAACCCAAAACCATAAAATGAAAACTTTGGCGGCCCAAGTATGTCCAAAATGAACCTTGGTCCCAATAATGCCCATGAAAGCCCATTTTGCTGGGGTGGCCCATCAATCTCAATGGGCCCATGATGGCCTGTGTACCAAATGACCTATTTCATGTGTTTTGTAGCCTTTTTCTCCAAACAATGACATCCACGCAAGCCCGTGTGGTTGGTGTAGTTGTCCAATGGGCTGTAGAGGCCCATAAGTGCATCCCATTTTGATTACACCTATATGTAGCACACACATGAGTGCATACATATTTTAACAGATACAACACAATGGATGGTCCACTACAGCTAGAGAGGGGTGAGGCAAAGAATGACAGGAATGGAATGGGAAAATGAAATAACAGTACAGTTTTTTCCAAGGTTGTAAAATAGGTGCAAGACAATAGATTATGAGTGTACAAGGACGTAATATATGAGAAAGGAAGGAATGACATGTGAGGACAATGTGAGTATGAAGGTCTAGTTTATACAGGGTAAGGGACTAGTCTGTTTGAAAACTATACAGTTGATGTTTCTATCTAGACATGAGTGCAAACTAGTGTGATTGTGTGACCAAGAATGGAATTCCAAGGGTTGATGATACCCAGGGTAGAAGAGCAAAGCTTGGATGGATGTTCAACCAGTCTTAGAGTTAACTGCAAGATTTTGCAAGTATATACTGAGTCTACAAGATTGGAGGGTTGTTAGGCAAGCCAGAGGTAGTAAGTGGACAGCAACATTATGTTGTGCTTTGTTTGTGTCATGCTTTATGGAATGAGGTAGATGGTAGTGAGGAGAAGGATATTTAAAAATGAGGAAAAAAATAAACCTTAAAATTTGAGCATGACATTTGCCTTGTTATGAAGCCACAAGCTCCTGCAAGCGTCTGGATAATTTTCCCATTGATTCCAAAAGTCTTTACATTACTGTATACACTTAAAATAATAATATAATTGATTGCTTGAATAAATTTTTAGATTTCACTATGTTGTCATCCTCCTCTTGTTTGTGCAAAAACTGTATTCATCAAAATGAAAGATAGGTCACTACTACTTCTGCCCAGGGTCTCCATGGCAGTGTGAGAAATTCCAACTTCAAAAATTTGCGTGTACTTATCCCTTAAATAGCAAGCCATTGGTTGATAATCCAGAGGCATCCACTTGTCAATTTTGAAGTGGTAGGTCTGCTCTACGTGTGAATTATCACATGCCACTGGTGCCAAAAATTGAATTACCAGGAATATGTAATCCCTGTGAGTAAGGCTAGAGACTGACTGAATGAAAAAAATAAAAAATAATGATATAATTGTTGTCCTGCTTAGTTTTGCCAAGTTTTTGGAGATACACCACCAATAAAATACCACCAGAACCATATTTTTGTCTGTTTACTGAGTTCCAGGAAAACCAGATGAACCCCAAGGTGAAACGTGAAGTGAAAGGTGAAGAAAAGCTGTGGTGGAAACCAAGGAGACAAGGGAAGACTTCAGCAAAGTGGAAATAGAAAATGAAATGAAATTGGAGAGGAATGAGGAAATGCAGGAAATGGAGGAAATCAAGAGGGGGAAGGAAAAAAGATGGGAAAGAGGAAGGAATTGGAGGCAAGCTAAAAAGGGATGGAGTGGAAGGAAACCAGATGGAAGGCCAAAGAAAGGGTAACTAAGTTAAAATCATGGTGCAACTTCAGACTGATGTGAGCTGGCTAACTGCCAATGCGGGAGAAGGTTGATTGCAAGGTTGAACAAAGAGGGCATATGAAGAGCTTTGGGAGGAAGATGAATGGAATTCCCAACCAAAAAGGGCTTTGAATGAGGAATTCAAGGAGATCTTCAAGAAGCATTTAGTTACACATGTCTTGTTTTGAAAAGGATTTTGGGGATTATAAACAACAATGCCTTGGATGAATTTAAATCTTTGGTAATGGAGCTAACTGAAAATTGGGAGGAGGCAGAAACAGAAATCAATAAAAAATTGTAAATTTATATGTCTATAATTTTATCATTATTATCTATTGTACTACTATTGATATTAATCTTTTTGATATATAAGAATGTTATTACTTGGAAACATGAAATCAGATAATTTAATTAAACAAAAAGAAACAAATTTAAGAAATGGAAATTAAACAGGAGATGTAATTGGGAGTTTAATGGGATTGGAAGGGATGGAATTATGATAGGCAAGGTTTGCAAGGGTATTTTGCATGAAAATCTCAAACAAAATCAGCAGAGTTGCAAAGGCAATGGGCTGGTTCCCACAAGGTGCAATCTTTGTTGGACTGGAAGCTAGTCCATTTGAAGAGGTATTGAAGTTTTCCTTTGCCTAGCCTGGAATCCAGAATATGGCTTACTTCCCACCCTAAATGATCTTGGAAATTTACCCATTCAGGAGGGGCATCAGTCTTCCCCAGGTATAGGACTCAAGCTGGCTCTACAAGAGAAACATGAAAGACTGGGTGGGTACCTTTTGACTTTGCAGGTAAGGTAAGTTTAAAAGCATTGGGAGAGATGACTGATTCAACTTTGAAGGGGCCAAATTTTCTTTCAGAGAGTTTTTGGGTTGGGAGTGTACCCCAAATATTGCAAGCATTGAGCCTTACCTGATCTCCCACTGCAAAGGTTGGTGCTGTAGTGCAAGGTCAGTCTGCTTTCTCCTTGTAGCTCTTTTTTGCCTTTTTGAGGTTGGATTGGAGTTTTAATTGAGGGTATTGAATGAAATTAAGGTAATTGAAAGCCAGTTGAGAAGGGGCTAATTTAATGGAAGCAAAACGTGAGTTTATACCATAAAGAGTCTGCAAGGGCAGCTGTTTTGTAGAGGAAGGAGTGGAGTTGTTGTAGGCAAATTTGGCTAATGGGAGCCATTGCAACAAGTTTTGCTGTTGATAGGCAACATAAATTCAAAGATAATAATTGATAATCTGATTAACTTTCTTGTTTTTCCCATCCATTTTGAGGTGGTAAGCCATTGATAAGTTGCAAGCAATGTTCAAATGTTAGCATAGCAAGGTGCAGAAGCTAGAGAAAAACAAAGATCCACAATAAATAACTATATTATCAGGAAGAAAATGTTTGAAAATACATATTCTACAAATAAATGAGGTAGGTCTTCTAAATAGGCAGTCAAAGTACTTCAAAGAAATAAAGCCATCTTTGAGAATTAATCTACTACTACTACTATAGTATCATAAAAAATAGAAATTGGTTGTTGTGAAATGAAATAAATCAACAACAAGTGCCAAGGAATAGGCAGGATTGAAAGTGGCTGGCGCAGCCCATACTTCTGGCATTTTGAGGACTTGTCAAAATTGCAGTGATAGAATGCGCTAACATAGTCTTTTACTTCCTTGGTCATACCAGGCCAAAAGAAGTCTTGTGCAATCAATTGAGAGGTTTTATAATGCCCATTATGACCAGAAAGCAGAGAGTCACGCCAAGACTTAAAGATGTCTAACTTAATGCAAGGATTATTGGGTGCTACCATATGATCTTTATAAACTAAATAAGCATTTTCATCAATAATTAAGTCAATATCTAATAATTTTGCACTCTTGAAAAGTTTGTTACACTTGGGGTTTTTAATTTGAGCTTTTCAAAGTTTGGAAGCTTGGTCTCAAAGGTGAGTGATGATTGAACTGAGTTGGGATGAATGATTACAGAAGAGTGTGTTAATGTTTTCAGGTTGTTATTGGCAAAGTTGCTCCCCCCCTGGGTAAACGTTGACCCCAACATGATAAAGAATCAGGGAATACTTCTTGTTTACCAGGGAAGTAATTGATTTTAAATTTGAACTTGGAGAGAAATTTTGCCAATTGTGCGTGTCTTCATTTAAGGACTTTGGAGCTCATGGAGTATTTAAGAGAGTTTTGATCATTTAAGATCTCAAAGGGTTCCATAAGACCCAAAAGGTATGAGCACCATTTCTTCAAACTGTGAACAATTGCAAGAAGTTCCTTGTCATTAATTTTGTAATTAAGCTCTGCAGAAAGCAATTTGAAAAACTTGAAGGATTTGGGATTAAAGAGAGAGCAAGAGGAAGAAAAATGCAAGATTACTGCTTCAAAAGCATATTCACTTGCATCTGTTTCCAAAATAGTGAAAGCTAGCTTGTTCCAATGAGCAAGTATCAAAGAATTAGTGAGAGCTTCCTTTAGAGCTTCAAACTCTAAAGCAGCTTGTTCTGTAAAAGAAAAATGAGTGTCTTTTTGAAGAGGGTTAGTAAGATTCATGTTTTGCTTGGCATTATGCTCAATAAACCTCTTGTAAAAATTACTGAAGCCCAGGAAAATTTGAAGTGATTTGACAGAAGAAGGGGTGGGCCAGTCCAGTATGCATTAGGGTTTGGCTGGGTCCATTGATAGTCCTGGCCCCAATACTATGAAACCTAAAAATTGAAGAGAATGGGTATGAAATTTGCACTTAGAGGATTTTTCAAACAGTTTATAATTTCAAAGTTGCTGAAGCAACTCTTGCACATGTGAAATTTGATCCTGAAAATTTTTTGAGTAGACAGGTCTATCATTAAGATAAAAAACAATTTAATTCTCTACAAAGTCAGGAAAAATGTCATTGAAAAAATGTTGAAAAGTGAAAGGAGTGTTGCAAAGGCCCAAAGGCATGGCAGTATACTCATAAATTCCAAACCGTTTTCTCATTTCTTTCAAATAATCATGACCATTTGCAATTAAAATTACATTATAGGAGCCTTGAATTTCTAACTTAAAGAAATAAGTAGCTCAATGGAAGAGAGCAAGGAAGTGCAACATGGGCGGTACTGGGTATGCATTCTTCCCTGTTACCTGTTTTAAAATACAGAGGCACTCAGGTAATGTGCATATTATTGTGCAATCCAAATGGGATGCACAATTGGGTCTTCAGGAACAATTGGACATCACATGGGCCATGTGGGCCTATGTGGATGCTATTGGTTTTGGGCATTTGGGCGCCAAAACAGGTTTTCCCGGTCTTTTGGGACACGGGCCTTGACAGGCCCGCCAGGGTGGATTGGCCATCTTAGCCAAATGGGCTTATTTGGGCATAACTGGGTGTCAAAAAACCACTCCACCTACTATAGGGCAATCTTAGATGATTGTGAGCGCAAAAGGAAAGCTGAGTGCAAGGGCAAGTGCAAGTGCAAGGTAGCAAGGGCTAACTGCAAAGTGAAAACTTGTGGTGGAGTAACTTAACACACAGTGAGAGGGATGAATGTTCCAATGGAAGGAAACCAAACCCAAGCCCAATGTGATGAATGGGTTTAGCAAATGCATGAAAATAAGAAATTAAATAAATGAGGAGACAATCCTCAGGCAAAAGGAATAGCCTTTATAAGGTAATCCAAAGTGACTAGATACAACCTGATGGATTGTCAACTACAGTTCCAAGCAGTGAGGCCATGAATGACATGAACAGAGTAAAAAATGAAATGATAGTATGAATTTTTTCCAAGGTCTTAGGGTAAGTGCAAGACAATAGGGGACAAATGTATTGGAATTTAACAGTTGAGACATGAGGGAATGATGTCAGAAGCAATGCAAATATGAAGGTGTAGTTTATGCAAGGTAAAGGAATAGTCCATTTGCAAACTATACAGTTGAGATTTTTTGACTAGCTTGAGTGAAAACTAGCAATAGCATGTGACCAGAAATGGGAACCCAAGGGCTATTGATACCCAGGGTAAAAAGGGTGGAACCCCAATGGATGGCTGACCAAGGTAGAGTTGACTGCAAGGTTCCCAAGTGGATGCTGATTCAGTCGCCAAGAATGGAAGTTTGTTATGCAAAACAGAGTTGATAAGCGGAAGGAACCATTGGTGTTGTTCTTCTAGTTTGTCACGCTTATGGACTGAGGTAAATGGTACTTGAAGAAAAGGAGTATATCAAAGTAGTAAGACAATAACCCTTAAGCTCAAAGCGTGACAGTTTCCCGGGTATAAAGACACAAGCTCCTGCAAGCGTTCAGACAGTTTTCTCATTGCTTCCAAAGTTGTTACAATTACTGTATACCCATTAATCATTACTTCTTTGCTTTAAATAGATTCATAATTCATTATTTTGTCATCATCATTCTGCAGTTGCAAAAACTTCATTTGCCAAAACAAGCAATGTGTCCCTAGTACAGCCACGCGTGGTATTCAAGACAAGTGCAAACATTGTTACTTGCGCAAGGTTGCTTGTACATTCCCTATAAGAAGAAAGCAGGTCATAGATTTCCAAGCAGCGTCTGGAAGGGAGATGCAAAGTTGAAGGTCTGCGCTGCAATTGAATTATCAGATACCACCAGTGCCAAAAATCAAGTTCTTAGGTATTTGGAACCCTGGTAATTCAAGGCTTAGAGACTAAAAATAAGTAGGAAAATAAAGAAGAGAGAAATGGAACTAATATAATCCTCATTGATGTAGTACTGCCATAATTCCAACAATACACCACCAATACGCCTCTGCCACCACTGCAATATACTGGATCAATTGGGTTGGAAGTGAAAAGCAAGGTGCAAAGTGAAGTGCAAGCCAAAGAAATGCAGACAATTGAAGAGGCAAGGGACAAAGTAATGGCTGAAGGCAATGTGGAACTGGAGCAAAGGGAGGAAAATGAGGAATATCAAAACAGAATAGAAGCAAGGAGTGGAATGGAAAGGGAGATGGAGGAACGGGGTGAAACGTAAAGAAATGAGATGGAAGGCATAAATGAGGGGAGATGGGTGCAATTCAAAGGGCCAATCAAAACAAATGCAAGGAAATTGTCTGGAAATTTTGGAGAAGGTTCTTTAAGGGGCCAAAGGAAAAGAACTCAAAAGGAACTCATGGAGGAAGGTGGATGGAATACCTGACCAAAGAGGATTTGGACTGTGAAGTGCAAGGATATCTTTGAAAGAAATCTGGTGACACAAGTGATGATCTTGAAAAGATGGATTTCTTTGGTGGATGACAAAGACATGGAAGAATTTAGCTCAATGGTAGAGGAATTGAATGAAAATTGGGAGGAAGCAGAAAGAGAAATCAAGGATAATCTGTAGAAATGTATAACTTTCTTTTTATTATGTTATTATGTTATTATTATATAAATAATTTTTTTTGTTGTTTGTTTAGAGAAAAAGAAAAAGGATTTTAATTTCAAAATAAAAAGGATAAAGTTTTTGAAAAGAAAAAAAGGCAATGGTTAAGAGAGAAGGAAAAGGAAATGAAGTGAGGAAATGGGATGAGATTAAATGGGAAGGAATTGGATGGAAGTGTGGAATGGGATGGAATTAATGGAATGGAATGGAAGCTATGATTGGCGAGGTTTGCAAGGGTAACTTGCATGGAAGTCTCAAACCAAATCAGGAGAGTTGGAATGGTGATGGGCTGGTTCCCATGAGGTGCAATCTTCATGGGACTGGAAGCCAGTCCATTCAATGGGGTATTGAAGCTTTCCTTTGCATGAACTGGAATCCAGGATATGTCTTACTTCCCACTCTAGCTGATTGTGGACTCAGAACAGTTCAGGAGGGGGATGAGTATTGCCTGGGTATAGGACTTGAGCTGGCTCTAGGAGAGACACATGAAAGACCAGGTGGATAAATTTCCATTTTCCGGGTAAGGTAAGTTCAAAAGGCGTTAGGGGAGACTATTGATTTGGCTTTGAAGGGGCCAAGCTTTCTTTCAGAGAGTTTATCAGTTGGGAAAGTACTTCAAATATTGCAAGCATCAAGTCCTCCTACTGCTAAGGTTGGCGCCAAAGTGCAAATTCAATCTGCTTGTTCCTTATAGCACTGGTTTGCTGCTTCAAGGTTGGTTTGAATTTGCAATTGAAGGGATTTGATTTGGTTAAGGTAATCAGTAGCAGGTTGAGAAGGTGCTACTTTAAGGGAAGAGAAATTTTGGTTTTTACAATAAAGAGTCTGGAAGGGCAACTGTTTGGTGGAGGAATGAGTGGAGTTGTTCTAGGCAAATTTGGCTAATGTGAGCCATTGTGACCAGTTGTCCTGTTGGTAGGAGACGTACATTCAAAGATACTGTTTGAGGATGTGATTGATCCGCTTGGTTTGCCCATCCATTTCTGGGAGGTAAGCCATTGATAGATTGTGAGTGATCTTCAAATGTTGACACAGCAAGGTCCAGAAGATAGAGACAAACAAAGATCCACAATCACTAATTATATTATCAGGGAGACCATGTTTTGAGAATACATATTCTATAAATAAATTAACTAAGTCTTCCAAGGAGGCCATCACATTGCTGAAAAGAAATAAAGCCATCTTTGAGAAGCAATCTACTACTACTAAAATAGCATCATAACCACTAGAAATAGGTAATTGTGAAATGAAATCCATAGAAAGCAAGTGCCAAGGAATTGGCAGAATTGGAAGTGGCTGGAGCAGCCCATACTTCTGGTGTTTTGAGAACTTGTTCTGATTGCAATCATAGCACGCGTTACCATAGTCTTTTACTTCATTGGTAATATAAGGCCAATAGAAGTCTTGTGCAATCAATTGGTAGGTTTTATACTGCCCATAATGACCAGAAAGTGGAAAATCATGCCTTGACTCAAAGATACCTAACTTAATGCAAGGATTATCTGGTACTACTATACAATTTGTATAAAAAAAATAATCATTTTTTTCAATACTATAATAAGTATCTAATAAGTTTGCATTCTTGAAAAGTTCATTACACTTGAGGTTGTTGAGTTGAGCTTGTTGTAGGGTGGAAGCCAGATCTCAACGGTGAGTGATGATTGAACTGAGTTTGGCAGACTGGGTTGAGAAAAGTGTCCTAAAATTTTCAGGATTTTTGTTGGAAAAGGTGCTCCCCCCTCCTGGGTAAATGTTGTCCCAATGTGACAAAGCATCAGGGACTAATTCTTGTTTCCCAGGACGGTACCTGATTGTTAAGTTGAACTTAGAGAGGTATTTGGACCAACGTGCCTGTCTGCATTGAAGGAATTTTGAGCTCATGAAGTATTTCAAACAATTGTGATCAGTTAAGACCTCAAAAGGTTCCATAAGGCTCAAAAGGTATGAACACCATTTTTTCAAGCAAAAAAAAATTGCAAGAAGTTCATATACATGAATCTCATAGTTAAGATCTGCAGCAAGCAATTTGCAAGACTCAAAAGCTACAGGATGGAAAAGAGAAGAAGAGGAGGAAAACTGCAAGATTACTCCTGCAATCACATAGTTGCTTGCATCTTTTTTGATGATAGTGCAAGCTAGCTTGTTAAAGTGAGCAAGATTGGATCAGTGGTAAAGGTTTTCTTCAGAGCTTCAAACTCCAAAGCATCTTGTTGTGTTAAACCAAAATGAGTGTCTTTTTGAAGAGGTTAGTGAGGTTTACAGTTTTCTTGGCAAAATGCTCAAAAAACCTCCTGTAAAAATTCTGAAACCAAGGAAAACTTGAAGGGATTTAACATAGGAAGAGGGGGGCCAGTCAAATATGTGTTGGCTCTTGGCTGGGTCCATCAACAGTCCTTGCTGCAAGACTATGACCCCTAAAAATTGAAGAGAAGGAGTATGAAATTTGCACTTAGAGGCTTTTGAAAACAGGTTATTCTTGAAAAGTTGCTGCAGCACCTCTTGCACATGTGCAATGTGATCCTCAAGAGTTTATGAGTAGACTAGTATATTTTCAAGATACACAACAAGATATTTCTCTACAAGGTCAGAAAAAATTTCATTGACAAAATGTTGAAAAGTGGAAGGAGCATTGCAGAGGCCAAAGGGCATGAATTTATACTCATAACTGCCAAACCATGTTCTCATTGCAGTCAAGTACTGATGGCCTTTTGCTATGCAAACTAGGTTATAGGCGCCTTGAAGGTCTAACTTTGAGAAATAAGCAGCTCCATGAAAGAGAGTGAGGAGGGGCAACATAGGCGGCACTGGGTAGGCATTCTTCCGGGTTACCTGGTTCAGTTTCCTATTTTTGAAACAAAGGAAAATTCCACCATCTTTCTTTGGAACAAATCAGACGGGTGAACTGGTGTTTGAATTGCTTGGTCAAAGAAATCCTTTTGATACATTTTTCACAATGTATTCTTGAAGTGTGGTTGATTCCTGCTTCAAGAGAGAGTAGACTGGTCCAGGTTCCGGTGGTGGGCCAGTATTTTCAATCTTATTATTGCAAGAATGGAATGGAGGGAGTTTATTTGCCTTTAAAGCTGAAAAAACATCAGCAAAGGCATGATAAACAGAAGGTAAAGACTCTTGAATGATTTCTAAATCTTCAATCTTGTCATCTTTGAGCATGGAATTCAAAGTGCTTGCATGATGCAAGAGGATTAATGAGATCAAAATACACCTTTTGGTTGGTTCCTGTTTCTCTTCAAAGAAACAAGGAAGAGGTAATTTGCAAAAATAACCAATAACTCCTAAATCTGAAGAGGGAACTTGGGAATTAAGGTCAGGATATTGCAAATCTCCTGGCGGAAAAGTGTCATCCAAATCAATTACAGTCTCAGGTAGGCTGTTTAATTCCCGTTTGATGGAAGTTTTAGTCTCCTGGGGTTGCAGGTTTTAAGGTTAATTACTACTTCTTGCCAATTCACATCCGGATTCCAGTGGACTAGGAAATCATGGCCTAGAATGGTATCATCCATTCCGGGAATATCCAGGACAAATGAATCCCATGCAAAGCTGGCAAATTTGGAGAATGCAAAGGTCCATTTTGCCTTTTGGGAAACCCAAGAGACGGCTCAGTCACACTACTTATCTATCTTGGAAAGCGTAAGGTTTTTAGAAGTGGCAAAAGATTCACTTATAAAAGAAAAATTAGCACCAGAATTGAGTAAAACTCAATAAGGAGAGTTTTTGGAATGGAAAAGGACAAATCTTGAACTTGGAGCACCTAGTGTCTTGCAAGTGCAAAGATTGACTTGCTGTAATTTAGATAATGTGTAGCCTACCTTGCAAGTGTCAGGAAAACTACAAGCTAATTTTTTGACTTCTTAGCTGCTTCACGCGCTAGCTGCTTTGCACAACTATCAACATCATGTGTACCTCCACAATACATAAATAACCCATTCTTTTCCCTCCTTAACCATTCCTCATTCCGCAGAATCTGAGTTTCTTTATCCAGGACTTTGGAGTTTTGGCAACAGATTTTCCTTTTGGGTTGGAGTTCAAGGTTGGATTATGTCTGGATTGCTTTGGGTTCTTTGAAGATTGTTTCCAGGATTTTTCCATCTTTGGAGTCAAAGTTGAAGGTCCATGGTTGTTTTGTCAAGAGCAGTTATTGTTGTGATAACCATTATCAAGCTTAATCACCCAATTGATTAACTTTAGAAGGGAGGTTTTCTTATTTCATCCAACTGCAAGTTGTTTGATTAGGCGTGCCGGTAAGCGTTTTCAAAAATGAAATAAAAGGGCTGCCTTTTTCCATTGGATGCAAGACTGCAAAGTTTAAAAATGGAAATATAAACAGAAGCTCTACTATTTTCTTTCATGAATAGATTATTGAGTTTGTATTTGGCGTTTTGAACTTCATTAAGGTTGCCAAACAGGGTGAACAGCTGGTGCTCAAACTGGTCCCAATTTTTGAGAATACAAGTAGGGCTAGTATTATCTAATAGGTTGAGGTAAGGTTTGAACCAGGGAAAGGCTCTCCCACCAAGGAAGCAAGATGCGTATATAACTCTAAGTCTATCAGTAGGGAAATTATGAGGTTTGTTTGAGAAGATGATTTTTCAGGACTGTAGGTAGGATCTAAGCTCATGAAGGTATTCCCCAGTAAAGTAGTCAGGCTGCTTCATGCTGGGGTGCAAAAACTAGGACCACTAGGACCAGATTGTGAGGCAGTTTGATTGAGTGCCTGGATCAGAGTTGTGAGTAAGGTTGAGGCACCAGGTTTGGGAGCATTAGTGCAAGCCTGCAATCTAACACGAGTCAAGTTTTCATTGGAGGAGTCTTTGATTTCTTTGAGAGGGTCCACTTCCTTGCGCAAGGGAGCAGAGGGATCATCAAGAGGTTCAACAAAAGGAGATTTAGAAGAAGGGACAGGATCTAAAGGTTTTCTGGCCCAACAAACACTGGATCTTCCTACTCAAGGCATATCATCATTGTAAGGGGTGAGGGAAGTGTTCCCAGTTGAGGGAGTACGTGACATTGAAAAAACAAATATATTATACATTGGCAAGCTACAATAGATGAGTTGAGTTAGTTAATTTAATGTCACACAAACACCCCACGTACTATAGGGCAATCTTAGATGATTGTGAGCGCAAAAGGAAAGTGTAGTGCAAGGGCAAGTGCAATTTAGCAAGGGCTAACTGAGAAGTGCAAACTTATGGTGGAGTAACTTGACACATAGCACAAGGGATGAAAGTTCCAATGGAAGGAAACCAAACACAAGCCCAATGTGATGACTGGATTTAGCAAATGCATGGATTTATGAAATTAACTAACTGAGGAGACAATCCTCAGGAAAAGGGAATAGCCTTTATAAGGTAAATCAAAATGGCTAGATACAACCTGATGGATGGTAAACTACAGTTCCAAGCGGTGAGGCCATGAATGACATGGAAAAAGTACAAAATGAAATGATAGTATGAATTGTTTCTGAGGTCTTAGTGTAAGTGCAAGACAATAGGGGACAAATGTATTGGAATTTAACTGTTGAGACATGAGGGAACTACCTCAGAAGCAATGCCAATATGAAGGTGTAGTTTATGCAGGGTAAGGGACTAGTCCATTTGAAAAATATACAGTTTAGATAGTTTGAATAGCTTGAGTGAAAACTAGCAATAGCATGTGACCAGAAATGGGAAACCAAGGGTTATTGATACCCAGGGTGAAGAGGGCAGAACCCAAATGGATGGTTGACCAAGGTAGAGTTTACTACAAGGTTTGCAAGTGGATGCTGAGTCAGTTGCCAAGAATAGAAGGTTGTTATGCAAGCCAGATTTGATAAGCGGAAGGCACCATTTATGTTGTGCTTCTAGTTTTTCCCATTTATAGACTGAGCTAGATTGTACTTGAAGATAAAGAGTATGTTGAAGTAGTAAGACAAAAATCCTTAAGCTCAAAGCGTGACACTGGGCCCAAGGTTTATTTTGGACATACTTGTCCAAAAGGGCTGGCCTGCCAAAGTATGTATTTTATGGCTTTTGGGCCATGGCGGCCCATTGGGGCCACCACCTGTGTTGCAGCTGCTTGTTTCTTTCCTGGGCCTGTTGCTGGGCCCAAAGGCCCGCGCAGGGCCTTTGTAAAGGGCAGGGGACTCCATTTGGAGTAATACAACCCCCTGTGTGCAAGGCCGTGGCCCCTGTTGCGCCACCCGGCTGGTTGCGGCCGCGGTGGCTGGAAGCCCCTGCCTCCCTCCCTCCCCTTGCTTTGTCTTGAGGTGGAGGGAGGACGGATGGTCCTCCCTTCCATCCAGACCAGCAAGAACCCACCGCAAAAAAAAAACTGGCAAGGTGGGGTGGGATTTGACCACCCACCCACCTCAAGCTTAGTGACTATGTGTTGCAGGGGCCATCTCCCCCCCCCCCCCCCCCATTACCAAGAGGGAGGTGACCTGGGGCTGGGTGGGCTTGAATACCACCCAGCACACTGTTTTTTTGCTTTTCTCTGGGGGGTATCAACCTCCAGGCCTCCCTGGGGGGGGGGGGGGATTGGACCTCTCCCTCCAGGGATTGAGAGAGAGAGGGGGGGGACACCCATGTTGGCTGGTTACACTCCCCCTCCTGTAAGTTTGACCGGACCCAGAGTGTTTCTGGGTCCACCCTGGCCAATCTGAGGGCAAGGGGCTGGTTGCAGCAGGCGACCAGCCATGTGAGTTGGTAATAAGGACCAATATGGTCTAGCGGGAATTGTAACCGGGTAACAGGGCTGATTGTAACAGCCAACCAGCCAAGGTCTGAACAGCAACAAGGGCTGGTTCATCCCAGTAAGGTTGGAAAAACAAAACTCAACCAGTAAAGGCTGGTAATAAGGGTTCATGGACTAATGCCAAGTGGGCTGAGTAAGCCCAAACCAAGTAGCAAGGCTTGAAGAGCCTGTAGAGCCCATTTGGGGCGGAATTTCTGCCTTTTGCTTGTCCTTAAATGAGCTCCAAATAAGCACCATCTTTTGTATTTAAGGAGCTCTTTTCCCTGCTGTTTTCCACCAATTCATTAACATTCACCACTGTGCCATTGCCCCTGCCTCATATTTAGGATCAATCATAAGACATTATTGTCTCAGCATTTCTTTTGCTTTAAGAACTGCTCTTTAACTAAGCTTGTGGGCCAATAATTCTCACACATTATCAGTACCATCATCATCATTACTTCCAAGCATAATAGACCCTTATAACTTACTCTGGACAGCCTCAAAGACCTCAAGTTTTCCAAGAAGATTTTGTATATCCCAGAGTCCAGATCCACCAGAAAAGTTTTGAAGGGTCAAAATTATAGTGCCTGGTCTGTCTTAATGGGCAGTGAGTTGGAAAAAATTTTTTGTGGGGAGATTATGGATGCAGATAAAACTGTGATTAGTTAAGAGGTAGAGAATAAGTCTTATCATCTCATTCTTAGGCAGGATGAAAGTCATATGGCATTGTTTGCTGAGACTTTAAAGGAGGAACAGAAGAGCATGGGTAACATTTTATGGAAAATTCTCAAGGCCATGTATGCTGGTAACTCTGTCCATTGGAGGGGGATTGCCTTCAATAAGTTGTTCAAGTTGAAATTTGCCAACTGCAAACAATTTGTGGGGGAGGCAAGATCAAGTATTGCTAAGTTCAAGTCATCTTGGCTGAACATGGATCCTGAGTGTTTGTCACTTTTAATTATTCAAAAGCTACAAAAACAATATGAGTCCTTGGTTAGGATTATATCTCAATTGGATCACCTTTCTGGAGAAGAGGATGTGCTTAGAAGGATTGAACAGGATGGTCTTCAATTTAATACAAAGGAGGGCACAGGAACTGCTCTGGTGTGCAAGACAGGAAAATCCGGGAAGAATGCAAAGGCCAAAAGGGATTTACCAAAGGTCTTGTGTTATAATTTTCAAAAAAAGGGGCACTATGCAAAGGATAGCAAGGAGGCCAAGAAGAGGAAGAAATCAAAGGAAAGTGAAAAGGAAGACAAAGAGGTCAACCTTGCCATGGAAAATGTTTCTATGGTGGCATTGGATGTTTCAATGGAAAAAGCTGTTCAGGAACAAGCCCCCAACAAGAAGGCTAAAATCAATGAGGATCAAGAAATGGACTTGATTTATTATGAAGTATGTAATATTAACCTTGAAAATAAGAACTTATCAGTAGCTGATAATTTTTCTTTCCTTACAGGAGAGTTGAAGGACAATGTTCTTGTTTTGATTGATTCTGCTTGTACAGACCAAATTTTTTTTGAGTTTCAGCCTCTTGGATAACAAGATTCTTTCCATTGTTTAGCTACCAAAGGTTAAAGAATAAATAATAAATATATTTTTAATCAATTCAGCAAAAATCTGTAAAATATTTGGATAAAGCTTATTGCAAGGTTAATTGGTTTGGATATGGTTTATTGTTATAAATCAATATACATAAATTGATTATTAAATATTTTCATAGAGGGGCCACAATTATATTGAAGATCTTTAATACCTCTCTTCAGGGAATTCAGTATGAAAATATTTAGGCCTGGTTACTTTGGAACCTTTAATATATATTCTTAAAGGATATATTTCCAAAAGATAATATGTATGTAAAATACATGGTGGAGTGGCAGGGTTTTGTAACCAAGCTGCCAAAACAGAGAAAGGACAATAAGACTCACTGGTATATTATTAAATCCTTTGGGTAGCTGTTTGGGACATGCACTGATGGGTTAAACCTGTATACTGGGGTTATAAGGTTTTTCAGCAGTTTAAATTGATAAAAATGGGTTGAGGACAGATATTATTAATCAGACTGAAGCAATAAATCAACTACTTATCTCTTATAAGTATTTGATTACCTTGGCACGGTGTCTGGATATAAATATAACTGGGTCTTTGGGTATCAATATCCTCAAAAAAGCTCTTTATTTATAGCTTTTCGAGTCCCAATATTGTCCTTCTGAGGGGTACAGGGGCTCAAAGGGACAGACAATGAGGCTAGCAGGGTAACCAGTGGTAGCCTGTCACATGTTCTTGGTTCTGTAACGCGGGTAGAATCTAATTCAACAGGATATGGGAATTATTCTACTTATAATTGTTGTTTGGACGTGTGAATAAAAGGTTATTTAAGTATTTTTATATAATTTTATGTATTTTTAGACTATCTACTATCCATGGGAACATTTCTTACATATGCAGAATTTTCCTGTGTAGGTTGTAGCATGTTTATGCGGTACCTAGGTTTCTCAGGCCGCCTGTCACTTTTTCAACTTGTAGTCCCACGGATGTGTACTTGTCAGAGGCCCAGGGCTGCGTACATGGCTTTGACAGAGTGACAAAGCTGTAGCTCAGCCACGCGCGGGTGTATTGGCTGCTGCGGCTGCTAGCAGGAATTGTGACAGAACACATTTTGGTCTGTAACTCCTAAAATATACACAAAAACTCAATTCTGACTGAATTTTAGGTTTTAAACCTGTATGTGACAACAAATGTGAAATATGCAATTGGCAACAAATTTCAATAGTTGTGCCGTGGTATTTTGGTCTTTCTTTCCTTGATTATTTCAAAATATAAGGAGTTGGATTTCAAGGAGGGGGTCAGTGAGTGACCTACCTAATTTTGGGTGGAGGATTCATTTTTGCAATACTGTTTATGATTTTCCTGCTCCTTCGTAGGTTAATTTTATTATTATTATTTTTATGTTATTGCTGCTACTTTTGCAGTTTGCTCTGCAATAGTAGCAAGCTGAAATTCAGCCAAATTTTTTTTCAAACCTTAGAGATTTCAATGGTGTTGTAAATATTGGCCATCAAGGAAGAACAATCCAGATTAAAGGATTTGGCAAAGTTATTCTTGAAAATCACTTGGGTTTCAAAATATCTTTTGAGAAAGTGTTTTATTTACCAGATTTGCCTTATAACCTTGGGTCTCTTGGAATTCTCTGGAAAAAAGGTTTGCAGATTTGTTATCTTAAAGAAGATAATTTTGTTTTTTATTTGAATGGGGGAACTATTGGGAGTGGACAATTTCAGAATAAGTTGCTCTGTGCAAAATTTTGCAAGCTTTCAGCTCTGAGAACTGTTTCTCACAATAGAAGTGGACACAAGGTAAAGGAGAGCAACTGTGAAAGTTTCAATTTAGGGGCTAAGACCAGGAATGTGTTCTCAAAGAGTAGAGATTGCACAGAAGTTCCTAGAGAGGAATTTTCCATTGATTTGGCAGGGCCATTTTCACCAGTGTCCCTTGGGGGGGCAAAGTACTTCATCAATCTGGTTGATACAGATACTAATTATGGTTGGGTGAAACCAATAAGAAAAAAGGATGAGACCACAGAGGATGTTTTAGTGATCTTCAAAGTTTGGAAACAGAATTGTTTGTTTAGGGAGATCAAGGGTGTTATTACTGATGCAGGGGGTGAGTTTGTGAGTAAAGATTTGAGAAGCTATTGAATGATTATGGTATCACTCATATAGTCAGTACTGCTAGTACTCCACAAAAAAATGGCCGAGTTGAGAGGATGAATAAGAATTTATTGGACAAACTCAGAAATATTATGGCTCAATCTGGTCTAAAAAAGTTTTAATGGGCTGAGTTATTGTGCACAGTGTGTCTGTTGCAAAATATTGTAAGTGTTAATGGGAAAATTCTGCATTATCTGTTTTGGAAGTTGTACCCCAAAACATCACACCTAAGAAAAATTGGTTTCTTAGTGTATCATAGTGTACACCATAATGAAATGGTTGGAAAGTTGGATCATAGAGCCAGAAGAGGGACACTGGTAGGATATGATTTAATAATTAAGTCATACAGAATTTATTGTCCAGGGACAAGAAAGGTTATCTTTAGTAGGGATGTAAAATTAGAAAAAGTACCTTTCCACTCAAAAGTAGTGAAGATAGTGCTGTTAAGGAATCAAAGCAGGAAATAGAATTGGAGCCTATTTAACCAGTAGATGGTGTACAGAATATCATTAGTGATGATTTTGAGATGGCAGACTTGCCACAGGAGGATTCAGTACCTGCTTCAGGGAGTCTGTGGAATCAGAACCTGATGAGCCTTCACCTCCAGTTAGAATTGGTGGAAGGAAGAGGATACCTGTTTATAGGTATGGGGAATGGAAGTCTCACTATGCTTTTGCAGAATATGAAGAAGATATGTTTTGGAAACAATGTATGTTTAATGAAATTCTACAGTTAAGTTCAGAAATGGGTAATGGGGTTAACCCAAATGGCTTTTGCAAAGCTATGAATTCTGATGACAGAGCCAATTGGAAGACAGCTGTTGTTGAGGAATTTGATTGTCTGGAAAATAATAGTGTTTTTGAAGTGGTTGAGCATGATTTTGTTCCAAAAGGAAAGACCATTGTTGGGTCTAGGTTATTGTTAGATAAGAAGTTTGATACTAATGGAGTTTTGAAGAGGTTCAAGACTAGATGCCTTGCACAAGGCTTCAAGCAGACAGAGGGTATTGATTACCAAGAGAATTTTTGCCAACTGAAAGGCTGTCCACCTTCAGGTACATCATTACTGTAGAAGTGGAGTTGGGTGAAGAAATCAGACAGGCTGAGTTTGTGACTCCATACTTGAATGCAAAGATTGGAGAGGAGGAGACTGTTTATATGTCAATTACTGACAGTGTTGAATTCAAAAGGAGACTTCTCCTAGAATGGTTGCCAAGTTTGGAAGTTATTGATTGCTTGGATCTGTAAACCCTGAGCGCAACTGTTCACCCTTTGACTGAGAGATAAAGAAATGAAAGTAAAGATCCTTCCAAAACCTATAATGATTCAATGTGATCCTCTGTGATGCTATTCTCTCACCCTCCTTCATCCCGGTTGAAGGTGCAGTTTAAGTAACCTCCTAATTAACCCTAACCTAAGTACAACCAGAAGCAAGCAAGAATAATGAAATAAAACCCCTAAGTACAGAACCCCATCCCCAAACCTATCCTTCCTTCCCATCCCATGATCCATATCCCATACCCCTTACCCCATATCCATCCATATCTCCCGTTTCAGGCTCCTGGATGCCAAGACCCTTGCTATCCTTTAGCTAACAGAGGTGATCGAGTATATAATAAATATATTATTTAATAAATGCAGCAAAAATCCTTAAAATATTTGGATTAAGCTTATTGCAAGGTTAAGTGGTTTGGTTATTGTTTATTGTTTTAAATCAATATGAATAAATTGATTATTAACTATTTTTATAGAGGGGCCACAATTATATTAGGGATCTTTAAAACCTCTCTTCAGGGATTTCAGTATGAAAACACATAGTCCTGGTTACTTTGGGCTCTTTAGTTTAAAGAATATTTTACCCAAAGATAATATGTATATAAAATACACAGTGGAGTTGTAGGGCCTTGTAGACAAGCTAACACAACAGAGAAAGGATAATAAAACTTACTGGTATATTATTAAATCCTTTGGGTATCTGTTTGAGACATGTACTGATGGGTTAAACCTGTATACTGGGGTTATAAGGTTGTTCAGCAGTTTTAATTGATAAAAAGAGGTTGAGGATGGATATTTATTGATCAGAAATTGCCATAAATCACTTACTTATCTCTTATAAGTACTTGATTACCTTGGCACGGTGTCTGGATATGAATATAACTGGGTCTCTGCCCATCAATATCCTCAAAAGAGCTCTTAATTTATAGCTTTTGGAGTCCCAATATTGTCCTTCTGAGGGTTCTAGGTGCTCAAAGGGACAGGCAATAAGGCTAGCAGGGTACCAGGGGTAGCCTGTCATGTGTCCTTGGTGCTATAGCACGGGTAGCATCTAATTCCTCAGGGTATGGGAATTATTCCACTTTATAATAGACATTAGGACATGTGAATAACACTAATCTGTCCTATTTATGTATTATTTTAATTAATTATCCTTAGTAAATGTTCCCAGTAATTTAATAATTATATTAATAGACATTTCTATGGACATCTTGATGTCAGGTAAGTTCTCATTATGTATTATATAACTGGAGTAAAAGTCATAATATTAATTTTACTCCTTATTTTCGAGTTCCAGTTGATTTACTAAGATAATTACTTAAAATTATAAGTCATGTGAATTCATGTAATATTTCTACATCATTAGTTTTCTCAGTATGTCACGAAAATATTGATGTCTAGTAATTCTCATAAAAATATATTAAAGTATTTTAATATATTTTTAGAAATTGTCATTGTCTTATTTTTGAAATTTGTGGTACTTTGAATTATATTAAATAAAAAATACACATAAGGATTATTTATGTATTTTTATATGATATTATGTATTTTTAGAGTGTCTACTATCCACAGGAACATTAATTACATATGTAAAATGTTCCCGTGTAGGTTTTAGGATGTTTACACGGTACCTGAGCCTCTCAGGCCACCTGTCACTCTGTCAACCCGTAGTCCCGCGGCTGTGTACTTGTCAGAGGCCTGGGGCTGCGTACACGACCTCAAAGGAGTGACAGGGCTGTATTTAAGCCGCGCGCTGGTGCATTGGCTTCCGTGGCTGCATGCAGGAATTGTGAAAAAACACATTTCTGCCTGTAACTCCTAAAATATACACAACACCTCAATTCTGACTGAATTTTAGGTGTGAAACCTATACGTGACAATGTGTGTGAAATATTTAATTCGCCAAAAAGCTCAATAATGGAGCGGGAGTATTTTGGTTTTTCTTTCCTTAATTATTTAGAAATATAAGGAGTTGGATTTCAAGGGTGGGGTCAGTGAGTGACCCTACCTAATTTTGGGTGGAGAACCCATTTCTGTAATAATATTTATGGTTTTCCTACTCCTTCTTAGGTTCATTGTATTATTATTATTATTATTTTTATTTTATTTTTGTTACTTTTGCAGCTTGCTCTGCAATAGTAGCAAGCAGACATTCCCCCACTCCCAGATATTTCCATATCTGAAAAAAATCTGGAGGAAGTTGGGAGAGAAAATTAACTTCATGTGTGTTTCAGTTCCTTTTGCTGGCTCTGTAGTTTATGAGATGTATTGGTCCATCAGGTATATTATTTTCTGGTAACCATTCATCTTTGTCTGCAGATTCTCCTTTGTATCTTACTAAGTATAGTCTGACATCTTTTCCTTGTACTCTCTCTTTCTTATCTCTCAATATCCTGCTGACTTTCCCTTTTTCTTTCACAGGGTCAGGTTTTATTGGGATAATTGCTGGAAGGAGGTTGCTGCCTTCTCTTGGTTTAAAGTTTTTGACTAGGCTAACAGGAAATACTGGATGTTTCCTTGATAATTCTTCACTCAAGATTACTTCCACAGCATTTTTGCAATGCATCTTCTTGATAAAAAATGGTCCAAAAAAGGCTGGTTTCAGTTTTCTGTTGCCTTCTAGGTTGTTGAAATTGGTTGTAGATATCAAGATCTGATCTCCTATTTTAAAGTCAGGTTGTTTATGTGATTTGTCCCATCTTTGTTTGTTGTATTCTACTGCTTCTTCTACACATTTCTGAGCATGATTATTTGCCAGATCTATCATCTTCTTAAAGTCAAGAGATGTTGAATGAATAGTGGCTAAGTTATAGTTCAAGTTATTCCTAGGGAGCTTTTGAATCAATCCTCTTTCTAGTATGTAAGGAGCTTCTTTGGTAGTAGAATGTTTACTGCTGTTATGAGCCATTTCTAGGGCTGGGTGTAGGCTTACCCAACCATGGCAATAACCATCTGAGTTTTTGTATTCTAGACCAAAGCTACAGAACCTCCTTAGCATATCTTCTAGGGTCTGTATCATCCTTTCAGCTAATCCTTCAGTTTGGGGATGGTATGCTGTAGAAAATGCTAGAGTAGTACCCAGTATATCATGTAGATTCCTCCAAAACTCAGAGGTGAATTTGGGGTCTCTGTCACTGATTATAATCTTGAGTATACCCACATTAGCTATGATCCTATTCCAGAATAGTAAAGCTACATCCATAGAACTATCTGCTTTGTGGTTAGGTAAGAATGCTGCCCTTTTGGAATATCTGTCAACTAAAGGTAGGACAGAGTTATATGAATGATTACCTCCAGGGGGGAGACTGGTGACAAAATCCATATTGATGATTTCCCATCTGGTTGCGGGTTCAGATATCTTCTGTAAGAGTCCAAACCTTTTTCCAGTAGTTTTATTTGATTTCTGGAGGGTTCACAGCTAGTAACATATTCAGTAGTGACTTCTTTCCAGTATATCCACCAGGCAGTTTGTTTTCCTTTTTGTAAGGTTCTTTCTGTGGATAGATGCCCTGATGAACAGTTATCATGGCATTCCTGGAGTATATGTTGTATATGTTCTTTCTTGCTTAGTACTAATACGCTGGAATGTTGGTGTCTATAGTAAAGGCGACCATCCCAAAAGGTAAACCTTCCTGCTTTATAGGTTTTAAGTAGTGAAGCAGGAATGCTATTTATCAAAGCTGCTTCTGGGGATTCACATTCCATAATGGTAATCAGCAGCTTGATTTCAGGAGAGTAGCTATCCCTTACTAGGTTGAAGAAAGCAGTATCTAATTCACATAAGTGGATCCCCATTATTGGAGAACTCAATGCAAAAATATTGATGTTCAGGATAGGAAAGTTATCTTGATCTTCAGGGTCATATTCTGGATTGTTAGAGTCATTAGGCAAAGCATTCCTACTTAGACTATCAGCATTCTGATGTTTAGCTCCAGCTTTATGCACTATAGTCATCTGTCTTCTATACTGTTGTATAGCTATTTGCCACCTGAGAATATGTCTGCTGGGAGTTTTCATAATCATAAGTGTTCTTACAGCATTGCAGTCCCTGATTAATTGAAAAGTGGTGCCTTCTAAGTAATAGTTTAGCTTCTCTAAAGCCCATACTAGTGCCAAACATTCCAACTGACTGCCCCCATATCTCTTCTCTGTATCTTTGATCTGTCTAGATATGAAGAGTACGGGTTTTTCTACTGGTCTGTCTTCTTCTATCCTTTCCTGATATAAAGCAGCTCCTAGCCCTTTCATGCAAGCGTCAATTTACAGTTTGAAGGGCTTGGAGTAATCTGGTTGGATAAGTAGAGGAGTAGAGGTCATAGCTATTTTTAATTTCTCATAGTTTTTTAGTCTCTCATGATTCATTTCAAATAGGGTGTTGTTGTTGCATACTTCATACAGACTTTTAGTTAGCATAGCAAACTTTGGTATGTTTTATCTTGAATAACTGCAAAAACTAATGAAAGACAGTAATTCTGTTTTGTTTTGTGGCATAGGTCTATTCATGACAAAAGGTATCTTATTTTGATCAGCAGCTAGAGTTAGACCAGAGACTATATGTCCTAAGGCTTTCAATTCTCCGTAGCCAAAGTTGCATTTCTTCATGGACACCTTCAATCATGCTCTAGAGATTGTCTGGAGTACTAATCTTACTTGGTTAATATGAGTATCCCAGTCATCAGAGTATATGATAACATCATCTATATATACCATCATCCATCCTTGTCTGATGTAAGTACCTAGAACTGTATCCATTGTTCTCTGGAAGTGTGATGGAGCATTCTTTATACCAAAGGGCATCCTAAGATATTAATATATTCCCAAATGACAGATTATTTTCATAAATTTCCTGCTTTCAGGGCTTATTGTTATCTGGTGGAATCCTTTAAGCATATCCATAGTAGTGATGTACTTAGCCTTGGACAAGTTACGCAGAGCATGATCAATCCGGGGTATAGGATAATAATCTGCTTGAGTGTAATTGTTGAGCATTATGAAGTCTCCTACCATTATTGACTTGTCATTATGCCAAGCTATGATTACGGGTGTGGTCACATCTACCTGTTCATTATGCCCTACTTTCCTTAATACTTGTAAGTCTATCAGTTCTTGCATATGTTCCTCAAGAGCTTTTCTAGACTTAGGACTAAAATGATAGGCTGGCCTTCTTAATTTAGGAGGATAAGGTGGCTTAATGGTCAATTTCAATACCATATTATGTCATTTAATATCACAAATGGGATGATCTTTAGTACAAAAAGCATTCTGGTTCTCAAAGAAGAATTTCAATGTTTCTTTCTTCTGTTCCTCAGAAAGTTTCATATTCAGAGCTGCTTGAGAGAAATATTCTTGGTCAAAGTCTTCTAAATGCTTTTGATAAGTAGAGGAGGGGAAGTTAGACTGAATGGTGCATATCTTAAACTTCTGATCCCAATTACCTCCTACTGTGAAGTATCTTCCTCTACTCTGGAACACGTCTATACCATATAGAAATAAGGCATCATTACCCAGTATCAGGTAGTGACATAGTCCGTTGAGCAATACTAAAAATTCCCCTTGTATTCTCAAATATCCTTTAGTCTGAGGTAGTATTATAGGAGCAGTCCATAATCCAATAGCCTTCATGGTAGAGTAGCAAGAGCTGAACCTGGCTTTTGGGACGGGAAAAAGGTGTTCTCTCCAATTGGGGTCCCATTTTTTGAAGAATTCAGCACAGACACAGGAGAAAAAGGCTCCACTATCCATTAATAGCCTTATAGGTCTGTTTTTATACAAAACTGTTGCATAAAAAGTGTGACCAGTGTTATAACTTTTCCCACTCATAGGTTTAACTGTTAATGGTTTGAAATCCATAATATACCTAGGAATCACGGTAGGATCCCATTGTCGGGGAAAGCTAGAATCCCCATGGATGATATTGATTTCTGCAGAAGTACCTATATCTCCTTCTATAACATTAACAGGGTTGGTCAGGATCAATTCACATTCAGAAAGAGATCCTTCAGTATCAGCTATATCTTCATAGTTCTGATTCCCTTCAACCTCCTGTTCTCCTTCCAAGACTGCTATCTTCCTTTTTGGTAATGGGCAGTCTTGACTCATATTCCCAGTCTTGTTACAATTCCAACATGTTGCCGGCATCCTCTCTTTATCACTATTCTCATTAGGTTTCTTATTATCAGAGGCATTTATCAGAGGAGCTTGTTCTCTGGCTTTTTTGATGTTATAGTTCTCTTTGGGTCTGGAAGGGGCTTTCTTGTCCAACCCATTCATGTCCATTACTTCTTCTAGCACATTGATTTGAGTGGGCAAGTTTGCATCCATACTCATCCTACATCTTACACTATGGTTAAGATTGCCAGGACACAGGTTGAGGAGTCTTTCATTTACTTCCTCTTTATCAGCATCTGAATAGAAGCAATCCAATCTTCTCTTCTGTTACAAGCACCATTTGTGAATTTTGTCCTTGGAGGGGTCAAATGGGGAATTTTCGAAATTTTTCATCATTTTCCTTTTCCACATTCTAGAACCAAATTGTTCTTTGATCAGAAGTTTCCACAAATTCCATGGTAAGGATCCTACTTCTTCTCTCTTACTGATAAACCAGTCCAATGCTCCTCCTTCAAATAGCCTGAGTAGCCTGACTACAGCTATAGCTTCTGGTAGGTCATAAGAGTTAATGGTTTAGTCAATGAATTTAATGAAATTTATATGATTGTATTCTACTTCACCAGAGAACTTGGGCCATTCAGAAATAGGGGGTAACAGTTTGAGTGCTTGCTCCATCTCAGGAGTAGGACTAGGCCTATAGGTATCACTCCTATGCATTCCTAATAAGGGTGGTGCATAAGGAGTAGTGGTTTGTCTGGGAGGCTTTGGTTCCTCTGTAGTACTCCCCAAGGGGTTGGTCAGACAGACTTTCAAGTCTCTAAGATCATTTTTGATCAGATTAAGTTGCAGTTCCACTTTGTTATTAAGCACATCCTATTTTTCACTAAGGGATAGATTAGAGCTGTTAGTGGTGGTTGCCAATTCTTCTTTTAAGGGGTGGAAAGACATAATAAAATCTTCTTGGATTACTGATAACATATTCTCAATTGTTTGAGTCTGTTTGATCCTACCTTGATTAATTGTTTCCAATAACTGCTCTGTGTGGTCTTTAATTTCTTCCATTCCTACCATCTTTGTTTGGTTATTAATCAATTTGGCTACCCCTGAGGTTAATTTATCCATTTGGGTATAAACCCCGTCCAAATTTTCACAAACAATTTTGAAATTATGAAGCATTCATTAGAAAAGGAAATAATTACATTGGAGGTTTGTTTGGGCTCAGAATTAGAAGCTAATTGTTGTAAACCATTTTCCATTTTTGAGCTAGGGATATTATCTGATCCCAGTCTTTCTTTCCCTTTGGCTTGGGATGGGAAGAGGATCTCTTCTTTCCTGATCCTTTGCCTTTCAGTTGGTCTAATTGATCCCAACAATTCCACTTTTCTACGTAGTATTCTACCTCTTTCCTTGGAATCATCTTCTGAAGAGCTCTCTGGGTGGCTTTTGCCTGGGAGATTATCTTTTTCATAGATACCATGTCCTCCTTGGCTTGGGCTTCTTTGAATTATTCCCAATATTTCACATGCCCTTTGACTAAGTCTTTGATCCTGGCTTCCTTGGCCAGATTCTGCTGGGGTGGCTGCAGGAAATCTTTTTTTAAAGGAGGGTGGCTTGATTCTGCTCCCTTCTCCTGCTCTAGGTTGGGAGAGGGCAGAAGTGATTGGTGCTGCTCCTTGTTCATCAAAATTTGATTCACAGGTTCTAGTCCCTTCATGGTTGTTCTTTTTGGTGGTCTCACGGTTACTGAGAGCTGTTGGCAAAGATCCATAGGAGGGAATTCTTCCTGAGGCTCTTGTGTTACGTCTATTCATTTTTAGAATAATATGTTTATAAGTGTTTTACAGAAAAAATCTGTAAAAATAAGTTTTATTCAAAACTCACTTAAATTGATGTTCAAATGTACCAAGACCTTATTGGGGTTAAATTGATCCTTAGTAGGTAATCCTACGGGATCTTGGTGTGTTCCAATGAGGTCTTCACCTGCCCAATCAATATTTTCAGGGCGTCTAGAGATGTTTGGGATTTCCTGATCAAATAGATCAACTTCAGTGGCGGTGGTTTCTGGTACAGGAGGGTTAACTGATCAAAAAGTGTATTTATTGGTTGATAAAATATAGAAATATTATTTTCTTAAAAAATAATATGGTAATGCAAGTTGTATACTTACTTTTATATTTCAAAAAGTAATTTATACGGTATTTCTTCCAAGATTTATGATTCCTTAATAGAGCCTGAAGGTTGATACAACTTTCAAGATCTTCTTGTTCAAGGAGTTTATCTAAGTGTTTACGTGCAGAAGAGATATTAAGTTGTTCAGCTTGATTTAAAGCTTTCCAACCAGTAGGTTTAGAATTTTTAATATATTCTTCTTTTGATTTATTTAAAAGATTTAAACAATAGATTAGAGATTCTGCATTGGTTTTTGAATCCACTGGAAAAGAATTTAATGATAAGTCAGGGTTATAAAGTCAGATAAATTTATTTTTGATTTTCAGCCTCCTGGATGCCAAGAACCTTGCTATCCTTTAGCTACCAGAGGTGATGGAGTAAATAATAAATATATTATTTAATAAATGCAGCAAAAATCCTTAAAATATTTGGATTAAGCTTATTGCAAGGTTAAGTGGTTTGGTTATTGTTTATTGTTTTAAATCAATATGAATAAATTGATTATTAAATATTTTTATAGAGGGGCCACAATTATATTGGGGATCTTTAACACCTCTATTCAGGGATTTCATTATGAAAACACGTAGTCCTGGTTACTTTGGGCTCCTTAGTTTAAAGAATATTTTACCCAAAGATAATATGTATATAAAATACAGAGTGGAGTGGTAGGGCCTTGTAGCCAAGCTACCACGACAGAGAAAGGATAATAAAACTTACTTGTATATTATTAAATCCTTTGGGTATCTTTTTGAGACATGTACTGATTGGTTAAACCTGTATACTGGGGTTATAAGGTTGTTCAGCAGTTTTAATTGATAAAAAGAGGCTGAGGATGGATATTTATTGATCAGAAATTGCTATAAATCACTTACGTATCTCTTATAAGTACTTGATTACCTTGGCACGGTGTCTGGATATGAATATAACTGTGTCCCTGCCCATCAATATCCCCAAAACAGCTCTTTATTTATAGCTTTTGGAGTCCCAATATTGTCCTTCTGAGGGTTTTAGGTGCTCAAAGGGACGGACACTAAGGCTAGCAGGGTACCAGGGGTAGCCTGTCATGTGTCCTTGGTGCTATAGAACGGGTAGCATCTAATTCCTCAGGGTATGGGAATTATCCCACTTTATAATAGACATTAGGACGTGTGAATAACACTAATCTGTCCTATTTATGTATTATTTTAATTAATTATCCTTAGTAAATGTTCCCAGTAATTTAATAATTATATTAATAGACATTTATACCGACATCTTGATGTCATTTAAGTTCTCATTATGTATTATATAACTGGAGTAAAAGTCATAATATTGATTTTACTCCTTATTTTCGGGTTCCAGTTGATTTACTAAGATAATTACTTATAAGTATAAGTCATGTGAATTCATGTAATATTTTTACATCATTAGTGTTCTTAGTATGTCACAAAGATATCAATGTCTAGTAATTCTCATAAAAGTATATTAAAGTATTTTAAAATATTTTTAGAAGTTGTCATGGTGTTATTTTTGAAATTCTTGGTACTTTGAATTATATTAAATAAAAAATACGTATAAGGATTATTTATGTATTTTCATATAATATTATGTATTTTGAGACTGTCTAATATCCACGGGAACATTTATTACAGATGTAGAATGTTCCCGTGTAGGTTCTATCATGTTTACATGGTACCAGAGCCTCTCAGGATGCCTGTCACTCTGTCAACCCATAGTCCCACGGCTGCGTACTTTTCAGAGGCCTGGGGCTGCGTACAAAACCTCAACAGAGTGACAGGGCTGTATCTTGTTGAGGTTTGAGTTGAAGTTCCGGTTGAGATGCTTAAGGAGGAAGAGTATTGGAATCTTATAACGCTAAGAGGAGCGGATCCAAGGAGTCAATGGAGGGCAATCTGGTTCATTGTAAGTCAGAACGGATGGTGTTCATTCACTTGGAAACCTGCAGCTTTAAGTAGACTAGGTACAATGGGGCAGACAAGTGGTAGACAAGATGAATGAATAAAGCAGGTTTAATAAGCATAAATGTGAAACACAGGACGTCACAAGATAGCTTCAAGAGACAGGCCATTGTAGATGAGAGATAAAGAAAGCACTAGAGTTGATACTGGTAGGACAACATAAAGAATTTACTAGACTAGCATACTTGTGGCAAAAGCCACTGTAGGTTAAGATAAAGATCATACTGAAAATAAGACTAACAAGCTCATTATGGAGATGATACTAGACAAAACACTTAGAGCAGGACATTGAGAATATAAAGCTTGATAAATTGTTTCACTGTAGTATTTAGGCAACACAATACAAGACTAAAATTCTAACATATCCCAGCTGCGCGCTGGTGCATTGGCTGCCAAGGCTGCGTGGGGGAATTGTGACAAAACACATTTTGGCCCGTAACTCCTAAAATATACACAACAACTCAATTCTGAATAAATTTTAGGTGTGAAACCTATACGTGAAAATGTGGGTGAAATATTTAATTGGCCAAAAAGCTCAATAATCGAGCCATAGTATTTTGGTTTTTCTTTCCTTAATTATTTAAAAATATAAGGAGTTGGATTTCAAGGGTGGGGTCAGTGAGTGACCCTACCTAATTTCGGGTGGAGACCCCATTTCTGTAATAGTATTTATGTTTTTCCTACTCCTTCTTAGATTAATTGTATTATTATTATTATTATTTTATTTTTGTTACTTTTGCAGCTTGCTCTGCAATAGTAGCAAGCTGACATCCCAACTGCTATTACTTTCACCCGGTTTGTCCTTTTCATGACGCAGTCCTTGCGCCGCGCCCATCTTGGAGCCCCCTGCGCATTTCCACTTCCGCCCAACGCGCCATTCCAGATATCCTGTATACATCCGCGCGTCTTGCAATGCGCAATCTGCATGCAATCCATCCAATCCAATCCAATCCACCCTGGGTCTCTGGATGCTGATCCCAACTTAACTGCCGCTGAGCCTGCAGTAAGGCTTGCTGCGGCGCAGCCGCACCCATTGCTGAGCGCTCCCCCACAGCTTAGCCACCAATTGCTGAGAGTCTGCAACTGCTGAGCCTGCCACTACTGCTGAGCCTGCAGCCCATTCCAACTTGCGTCCATAAAAGACCACCAAATCCCCCCCAACATGAGTTCTGTCCCCAGAGATCCACCACTATCCCACCTACCCCTGCCTTCCCTAGTTATCCCACCTTCCCCTTTGCACCGCGTCCTCCCACTCCCCAAGACCTCCTCCTCTGGCCCCAACTCCTCCACTGCCGTCTCCATCACTGGTGCCTAGGTTGTTGCCAGAACCCCTGCAGGCGCTGTCAGCTCTCTGATACCAGGAACCTTGCAGTCCTTTAGCTACAGAGAGTGATAAAAGAACTTGGAGCAATAATATTCCAAAGAATAAACACTTTAAAGCTCCAATAATGGTATGGTAAGAGCAAGTGCAAGGTTTATTTGGTTTGGTTATAAATATTTTAAATATAATATAAAAAGAGGGGCCACAGTATTATACTACTGGGGATCTTTACAGACTAGCAACCTCTCTTCAAGGGGCCTCCTTAGGCAGTTTAAGAACCTTGGAATAAATATGGGTGCCTTAGAAAGGACTTATTCCACTAATGGCCGGGCTTAACAGCACAAGTGGCCTAGACAGGAAGGGAAACACTCACTCTGAGCACTTGACCACGAAAATCCTGGAATAATTGGAAGGGTTTCAGAGCAGATGGGGTTGATTACTTGACTAAACTTCAATGGTTGATTGGTTAATAAAGGTAAATAATACTACTACAGACTAAGTCATAAATCACTTGCTTATCTTCATATAAGCACTTGATTAACAATGACACCGTGTCTGATTGATAATAAATAATTCCTGATAACTGATTAACTGATTGGAAACAAAAGGGCAAAAGAGCCTGTTTAAATATTCCTTTTTGGGTGCTTGAGGACCTCTAGAAGGGGTACTAGCCATGGGCTGAGGCTAGGGGGGCAATCAGGGCAAGATTGGCACGTTCACAAGGTGCTGTTAGCCTGCTGGCCTTAGATCTGTCAAGGAACAGCTCCTTTTTAGCTGCAGGATCTGTTAATCAATAGATTAGTCATTTTGCTGATCCTGCACTGATCCTCAATTTGTACAGTAAGTACTGGTCCAAAGTGAGCAGACGTAGATTTTTATTGATTCTCCATCCTCTGCTGATCCTGTATGTAATTTTTAATAATTTTTGCGACCACTCCTTATGTAGTTTTGTGGTCTTTGAAGGTTCTGATCAACTTACTTCGTGGTGGGTCTGGATCTTTATTTAATTAATAAAAAATACTAAAAATTAGTTATTAACTAATTTCAATTGATTATTAAGGTTTTTGAACCATAATCTATGCTCGTGTGTTAGCTTTACATATGTAGTGTAGATCCTACTATGTTGTAGCTTCTCTGAGCGGTACCTGGATGTCATAGGAGGCGCAGGGATCAGTCCATTCAAATGCGCGCGGGGACTGATACGCTGCTCAGATGCGCGCGGGAGTTCAGCGCTGTAGGGACGCGGGGCTGCGTGCGGGAGTTGGCGTACGCGGGAGTCCAACGCTGTAGGGACGCGGGGCTGCGTGCGGGAATTGTGACAAAACACAATTTCCCGTGTAACTCCTAAACTACACACAACACCTGGATTTCGACTGAAATTTAGGTGTGAAACCTATACATGACATATCATGTGAAATATTAAAATGGCTAAAAGGTGCCATACTGGTGCCGTGGTCATTTACCATTTTGTATTAAATTAATTAAAAAATATAAGGAGTAAGAATTCAAGGGTGGGGTCAGTGAGTGACCCTACCTTATTTTGGGTGGGAAATCCATTTCTGCAATAATATTTATGGATTTACTACTCCTTCATTTTATAATAATTTTATTTATTCATTTATCTTTGTTCCTTTTAATTTTGTTAATATTATTATTGTTGTTGCTTTGTCAGGTTGCTCTGTGCTAAGTAGCAGGCTGACAGGTGCTGACTCCAGTGGTTATAAAGCTTTCACTGGAACCCAGAGGCCATGAAACCCCTCCAGCCGCCACTCCTGAAATCCAGGAAATCCCCTTGATTCCGGCATTTCCCGTTGCAAGGTTTGATGCAATGGTGAATGACCCAGACAAGCTACTCCAGCGTTTTCTAGCGGTCCCCCACGCGCACACCACTGATGCGCAACACAAAGTTTTGGCGGCCTTCTGATCCCTAGCCGCGGCAGCTCACGCAGATGCAGAGGAAGTGATGAGGACTTGGCCAACGTAGCCGGATTGCCCCCCCTTTCTTTATTTCTTCCATGTTATTTCCATCCCCCGCCTATTTGCAAAGATAAAGGACTTTTGAGGCGCCATCCTAAGTAGCCTTTGGGCTTGTGAGAATCTTGAGAGAAATATAAGCCGCACTTTGAGAGCAATAAATGAGAGTGAGGAGAATCCACGCCACTGAGGGTATCTGCTGAGAATGAGAAAATCCATGCCACTGAGAGTATCTACTAAGAGTACCTGGACCACCTCAGAAAAACTGCCAAAAATTTCCCTGTACCCATCTAAAGAACAGAGAAGGCAAAAAGAAAACAAGCTGCGCACGCACATCCTTGAGAGAGAGAAAAAGTATCTTCCCAAACCCATGCATACCTTCCATCTATAAGATAACCAAGAAAACTTAATGATTTTTTTTCTTTTTCTTTTTTTAAGAAACCAACCTGTTGCCAAGCCTGTGCCTTGCTCTTTGACCCACATTTGTTCCGCGCCATGTGCTTTCCTAGTTACCTGAATCATCCATTGGAAATTTTTCATGCGTTTTTTTCCAGAATGCGGGGCTTTTCCTTGCGTGCGCGGACCCAGCATTGCGCCATGCCTGTACCTAAAAGAAACTCATATCCTATCCAGCAATCATCCCAAAAAGCCAATCCAGAGAGAAAGAAATAAGAAAACAAACATTCTGGGGTGTCTAGTTGTTCTGGCTGTGAACTGGCTAGAGCACCCCCTCACCAAATCCAATCATATCCCCTATTCATCCATTGTTCCCCCCAACTTGGCTGCAGTCCCCAGCAGTCTGCAGTTGTTTACTTGGCCAGACGCAAAGCGCGTCCAGGCTTTTCCTTGTCAGAAGGATCTGTGTTTTTTCCCTTTTTCTATCAAAACCAGCCGTCTTGTTGAATGAAGTTGAGCCCCGCGCAAAGAATTGTTTCATGTGCAAAGCCATGTCCTTCTGTTTGAGAGGATTTCCATCCAATTCCTCCAACTGGTAGCTACCTCCAGTGAACTTGGAAATCATGCAGAAAGGCCCGTTTCATGACGGAATTTGTGGGGCTTGCCTTCAGTCTTCCCTCTGCTTTCTCCAACATCTTGTCCTGTTGCAGGAGTTGCTTGGTACGGGCCTTGAATAGATCCATGGCTGTCTTAACCTTCCACCAATCAATACCCAGAATTTTTTCCAGCTTTATTTCAATTGGCAGCATGAGTTGCTGCCCAAATAGCAGCTCATACGGCAAATAACTTGTCAATCTCTTCACCAAAATCCAATCCCCAAAAAGAACTACCGGAAGGGTTTACTGCCACTGCTTTCCATCCTCCCCGCACATTTTCACCATTGCTTCTTTGATTTGCTGGTGACTGCGCTCAATCATCCCCACGCCTTCTGGATAGTACTCCGTCACTTGCCCAAACTTTGCTCCACAACTTTGCACTAGCTCCTCTAACCGTCCCCAGAACTCTGCACCCCCATTGACCGTTACCAGGCAAAGTGATCCATAACACACAAACCAATCTTCCACCAGAAACTGCCCAACTTTCTCCGCCAAGAGCTTCACCAGCAGCCTCCCTTCCACCCATCCCAATAGATTGTCATGCGCAGCAAGGAGGTATGCAAACTTACGCGCCTTGATGTGCACAAAATGCAGAGAAACCCGCCCAAAAAAAGCATTCTCCCCAGTGAAAATACCTACTTTGCAAGGCAACGTTGCACTTTGCTTCTGACATGCTTTGCACAACCGTACCCACTCCTGCACCGCGCATACTAAACCCGGACACCAGAACCTTTCCCTCACCCGCTTCCGTGTTTCAAGCTTGCAGCAATGGCCAAGATTGTCATGCAGACTTCCCAAAATTACCTCCTGATCTGCCCTCAAAGTGCTGACCACAAGCAGTACCAGCAGGCTCCACCGCCACAGCTGTCCTTCCTGCAGGTAGAAATTCCCCACTCTCTGCAAAATCCATCTAAAAATCTTGGCTGGAGTATCATTTGGAAACCAAAGATCCCGCAAATACAAACTGAGGATTGCTTACCTCCCGGACTGCTGGAGCAGAAGTCAAACACCTACTTCCACAACTCCCACCTTAACCATTGGAGCCTCCACATCCAGTTGTTCTGTGCCTTTGTAGGGATCATTTTGCGGGTACCAAGACAGCGCGTCCAGAATTGTAAAGGCCTTCCCTGGAACATGTACCACCGTGAAAGAGAACAACTGAAGGAACAAAAACCACCTGGTCATAGGCGCGTTTGGCAGTTTTGGCAAATTGATCATCCGTGCCAGCGCCTCAGCATCAACCAGAAGCATAAAGTGAATCCCCCATAGAAAATGCTGTAACCTATGCACAATCTTAGTGACCCCGCAAAGCTCCAACTTTGGCTGAGAATACCAGCTCTCTGTTTGTGTAAAAGTAACGAAAAATCTTTCCGCTATTCATCCCATGCCAGGACCTCCCCTGTTCCAAGCTCACTCAAATCAACGGCCAACTTCATTCCCCTGGCGTTGTAATCCAAGTCCCTCAGTACAATGTTGCGTCCAAAAATCTCCTTGAGTTTGTCAAAAGTGTTGTCACATTTCAAACCCCAGGCCCATTCCGGCCCTTATGCATCAACGCAGGAAAATGACTAGCAACCTCTGCAAACTGCTCAATGAAAATCCGCACATAGCTATGAAATCCAAAGAACTGGAGAATATGCAATAAAGTCTTTGGCATTGACCACTTGAGGACTTTTTTGTGTTTCTTTTCTGCAATCCACCTTCCGTGGGAAGCCACCACATGCCCCAGAACCTCCAGCGGGGGTAGGCAGACCGCTAACTTTGTCCCTGACACTGTAAGCCCCACTTCCTCAATCCAGAACAGGATCCGTTCCAGCATTTGCCCATACTCTCAGACATACCAGCAAATTTATGGAGCATCTATAAGCATTTCCCCTCCATAATCCATCTTTGGGCCTTTGATGCCTGCGTTGTTGATGAAAATCTGCACCATCTCCGCAAGATTGTCCTTCAGAATCGAGGTCATCTGCGCTTGGTCAACCGGGACCAAGTAAGTTGCGCCTTGCGGCAGCCATGTCAGTTTCATCCTGCCCACTCTGGTTTCAAAGGAAGTCATCCCCTGCAAACTCCAATCAAGTTCAATCTGATTGTATTTTCCCACCACATCCACCAACCCGTAGCATGCGCATCCTGCCATACATTCCAGAAACTTGTCCACACGCGTAGGTTGTCCTGCATCTTTGATTGTAAACAAAATAAGCCGCTGCAGATCATGAACAATCTGTAATGACTTCCCATCCTGCTGAACAACCGCATAGATTGGACTTGAGTAACTTGATGTTGATTGCTTGTGAAGGCCCATTCCTAAATGCTTCCGCACCAACTCCAAGAAGGGCTTCCAAACTTCCCACTGAATTGGAATTGGTTTGATCTTCCAAGGCTCATTTGGAACTGTTGGAATCACATCAGGGTCCCCTATCTTGCTCTTTAACAGTCCTTGCTCTTCCAGTGCAAACGCCAGCGCTTTATCCTGGAGGAAAAGTACCATTGTCAGAAAATCTAGTTCCTCTGAGCTAACCAGCCCAGCAGTCTAAAGTTAAGGGCTGAAAGACACTCATCCGTAATCCGCGCCAATTGCGTTACCCATCCTGACACCTTAAGAAGAGATTTCCAAGGTTCCTGCAACCAAGGGATTGGTCAAAGTGGTCCATTCAGGTCCTGTGGAATTGGTTTGTTGTGGGGACGGACCTTATGGGCAACTGGCTTATAATTTTGAACATGGCACCACACCATCCACACGCATCTGTTGCCAAAGATCCTAGAAAAAACCAAACCGCGGCTTTTGCCTTTTCTCACAAGCTTGGCACCATGATAGTGTTTTTGCAAAGTACCTACCAGCAATGCATACTGTTGAGTTTTGGACCTCATCTTCTGTCCGCTCAACCCCCTTCTCTCAGCGCATTTATACTTAGTTTCATTATTATGTATGTTTGGAATACATTCAGCTTGTTCCGACCACTATATATATATATTTGTATGTTTGTGATACTTTTAGTTGTCTCAACCGCCCTTAAATTTCCTGATACTTGTAGTTGTCTAGGCCACCTTTATGTCTGGTACTTGTAGTCTGCCGGCCTCCTTACCTTATATATTTCACAGGCTTCTTGATACTCAAATGTCATTACTCTTAGCCTCTGTGAAACTCATGTTAACATTCCTATCCTCAACCATTTCCATCTTCATTATCTTATTGAATATTCCTACTTGTCATAGGCCCAACTTGTGGTTCTCTAGTTGTCTATAAATATTCTTTCTTCTTTGCTCCCTTGAATGAAAACATCAGATTTCACCCTTTCTCATCCAGGCCCACCTACTGAAGCCCACCTGAATCTGGTCCTTTCTGGACCCCTTAAGTCAGACTGTAGCCTTCTCCGGCGCAAGCCTTCCTTCTCATTTCTCTCCTCTCCATCTTGTCGAGCTCCTATTTCAACACATAGTCAGGAAGGGAACTTACTTCCAGCGCTTGTGCGTCCCGCGCTTCCTCCCTACTTCCCACCTGCTCCTCAATGGTTGACTGCCCGCACAAAGCCAGAGCTTGCTCCATGCGGTAACCTTGGCCAACTAGTCAAAATCAACCTCCAGCCCACCCTTGCAAACCAGCTCTGCGCCAGGGTCCTTGTCTTCTTCTCTTGCTGAATCCCTTGTCCACTTCCCCAACCCTTGATTGGAGATTGTGGTTTCAAATTGCCGACCAGAAAAATCTTCCACTGTCAAAGCTTTGGTCCCTGCCTCTGGATCAAACCTCATTTGCGCTTGGAACCCAAAGATGAACGGCCGCCCTAAAATAGCCACCTTGAAATGAACCAATAGAAAAGAAAGTGTTTTATGGACCCTTGAAACCTCAGCCTTATCCTCCTCCACAACCCCATCCACGCAACATTCCCCGCCTTTAAGCATGCAAATCCCCATTGCACATTTCTGCCAAACCAATCCCATTTCATCAACCATCCTAGACAGAAGGAGGTTGACCATGGAACTGCTATCCACCAATGCCCATACCTTCTTTCCAAAAATCTGAATCAGAACATAAGCAAGTGGAGTTGAAACAGATTTCTTCCCCACTAGGTTGCGCTCCGTGTCATATCAAGCCAAGTTTACCTGCTGCACCATTGGAGGGATCCTATTGTGTCTGCAATACTTCAGCGCTTGAACCATCTAATCAACTACCACTTGCAACACCGCCCCCAACTCCTTCAAAGTCAAGGGAATAGTCTTTTCATTCCCCATCACTCTGCGCACAATTTCCACCGCCTTCCTTTTACCATCAATTGGTTTCTGCAATGCACGCAATTGTCTTAGGAGCTGCTGGGGGTACCCGTTCCTTGGCATCTACATCCATCCTTTCCATCACCTCCAGTTCCTCTGTCGCTAGTACCCTCATTTCTGCTTCCAAGCGGGGTGGTTTCCATACCCCCTGACCAGTGACCATCCCAAGCAAAGCTTGAACAGTTACCCCCAAATCCTGACCTTGTGCGTGCACTTGCTCCATGACGGTTGGATTCCCAGGTTCAGTAGAGATCCACTGGCCTGTTGGGAACATGAATCCCATTCCCACAGGTCAAATAAATCTTGCCTTGATGTCCCTTGTCATTTCATTGCACCCTGGCCACCAATCCTCCTTGTCCCCTCAGTAATTGCATAACTGCAACACGGGCAGATTCAAAGGCAGAAGCGGTCCCCCAAGGTGAGGAGGTGGATTGCTCAGCACTGACAAAATGAAACTCAGAAAGATCCGAAAATCCTTCATCAATTCTGTCATTTTGCTAATCTCCAGACCTTTTGTCAGTGATGTTGCGGGAGCATGTTCCGTTTTTGAGGGGCCTGAAACTGGAGCCTGCATTGGTGCTTCCGGAGCAAGGGAAGCGCACTTTGTTGACCCCATTGGAACAACCTTGCTGTGTCTTCCATCAGTTCCTCCATGTCCAACTTGCTTTCCACCACCCAACGTATGATAAGGATGTCAGGAAGAAGCGCAATACTCCCATCCAACAACCTCTTTACCAGTTTGTTTTTTTACAAAGGCCCCTGCACCCCCCTGCAGAGTTAAATACCAAGTCCTCCCAAAAATTCCCTCTTTGTGGCCCCCTTCTGCCCCAATATCACCTTGTTTTTTTCCAGGTAGCAATAGATCTGGTCAAACTTTGCTACATACTCCCCCAGTTGCGCCCGCGTCCAAACTCCACCATTTGCACTTTCTTCCTCCGCGGCTTGCTCAAAGTTTCTCTCCCAAAAACAAGGTTTGTGCCTTCCCTGCCGCGCCAAGATTTCTGCCTTCAGTTTTGGTGTCAGCTTGCTACTATGTACAGAGCAAACTGTCAAATAGTAGCACAAAACTATGAAAAATAAGAATATCTCAATTAACAAAATAAGGAGTGAGAAATCCATAAATATTATTACAGAAATGGATTCCTCATCCAAATTTGGTAGGGTCACTCACTGACCCCACCCTTGAAATCCAAGTCCTTACTTTTTAAAATAATTAAAAAGAAAAGTACTAAAAATTATGACACCAGTATGGCACTTTTTGGCCATTCTAATATTTCACACGTATTGTCATGTATAGGGTTTACACCTAAAATTCACTCGGAATTGAGGTGTTGTGTATATTTTAGTAGTTAAACGCGGAAATGTGTTATGTCACAATTCCCACACGCAGCCCCGCATGATTACATATACCTACGTACTAGTAGTAGCAGATTCCTGCGTACTAGAGACCCGCGCGCAGCTGATTCTGCCACGCACGCAGCGGATTCTACCCCGCGCGCATCTGTAATAACTGATCCCGGGGTCTGGATCAGTTGTGACTAATCTGACAACCAGGTACCGCTCAAAAGAGCTAAAACCTAGTTAGGGTTGCCTAGTATATGTAACAAACTGACATATGCATTACTAATGATCTGAAAAGATGAAAACTTAAATACAATTAATGAAAATTAAGTTTAAAACATTTTTTGATAATAAATCAAAGATCAAGGATTATCATGTAAATCACTGACCCTGATCTTTGAAGACCACAAAACACTACAAGGAGTGTTCATAAAAATTATTAAAAATGCTCTAAATGATCAGCAGATAATGGAAAATTAGTAAAAAGCCACATCTGCCCGCTTTAAAGGAGTATCAATAGTACAAATGAAGGATGAGTGCAGAATGATCAAATTTACGCCATAACAGATCAACAGATCCTGTGGCTAAAATAGTACAGAAATCCAGCAGATCTAAGGGCAGCTGATTGAGAGCACCAAGTGCACGTGCTAATCTTGCCCTGACTGGCTTGCCAGCCTCAGCCCACAAGCAGAACCCTCTCTACGTGCCCTGAGAAGAACAAAATCACCCCAAAAAGGTATTTATCAGACCTCTTTGGATCCATTATTCCAGAATCTGTTTACCAGGAATTATTTTTTATCAATCAGACACCGTGTCATTGTTGATCAAGTGCTTATATGGAGATAAGCAAGTGATTTATGACTTAGTCTGTAGTAGTATTATTTACCCTTATTAACCAATCAACCATTGAAGTTTAGTCAAGCAATCTACCCCATCTGCTCTGAAACCCTTCCAATTATTCCAGGATTCTTGTGGTAAAGTGCTCAGAGTGAGTGTTACCCTTCCTGTCTTGGCCATTTGTGCTGTTAAGCCCGGCCATTAGTGGAATAAGTCCTTTCTAAGGCACCCATCTTTATTCCAAGGTTCTTAAACTGCCTAAGGAGGCCCCTTGAAGAGAGGTTGCTAGTCTTTAAAGATCCCCAGTAGTATAATACTGTGGCCCCTCTTTTATATTATATTGAAAACCATTTATTACCAAACCAATTAAACCTTGAAACTGCTCTTATTATATCATTTATTTGAGCTTTTAAGTGTTTATTATTGGAATAAAAATTATTGTTATCATTCCAGCATTTTTATCACTCTCTGTAGCTAAAGGACTGAAAGGTTCCTGGTATCAAAGAGCTGAAATTTGGCCAATTTATTTACTTGTATCCTTCCATCTCTTCCACATCAAAACCCTTCACTTTGTACATGATGAAAAGGAAAATGAGACAAGCCTTATCCAAACTTGTCACACCTTCCGCGTTGGCAATTCCTATGTATGGTGCAAGGAATTGCTCAAAGTCCTTGGTAATGGAACCAAATGTGCGCATATTCCAATGGCCTGATGCAAACTTGCTTGTGATTTGCGCTGTCATCAGAGCAAGGGACACCGTATCTGGGCCCTGATGAGGGTTACTTCTGAGAATCCGGAGGAGGAGGAGGAGGAGGAACAGGAGCGGGGGTAAGGTTAGAAAATCCTGCAACAGTCAGTGGGTGGTACTGGGACCTTGTGCTGGTTAGTTTCCAGAGACAAGGGGCAAAAGGTTACTTCCCAACCAGACCCCCAGTTGTTTAATTCAGAAGGAGAATTCTCTTAGGATGGTTCCCAAGTTTGGAAGTTATTGATCCCTTTCATCTGTAAACTCTGAGTGCAACTGTCTAACCTTTGACTGAGACATAGAGAAATTATAGTAAAAATCCTTCCAAAACCTATGATGATCCAATTTGATCCTCTGTGATGCTCTTCCCTCCCCCTCCTTCATCTGGGTTGAAGGTGCGGTTTAAGTCACATCCCCCTCAACCCTAACCTCAGTAAAACCAGAAACAAGCAAGAATAATGAAAGACAACCCCCAAGTACAGAACCCTAGCACCAACCCTATCCTTCCTTCCCATCCCATGATCCATGTTCCATATTACCCCATATCTATACGTAATGCCCGCCTGCCATTACATCCACCCAATTTGTCCCTCTCATGAAGCCTCCCTTGCGCTGCGCCCATCTAAGAGACCCCCGCGCATGTCTGCATCCGCTCAATGCGCCGTTCCAGATATCCAAGGTACATCTGCGCAATCCAATCCGCGCGTTGCAAGACACATAATCCGTCCAATCCAATCCAATCCACCACGCATCTCTGGATGCTGAGCCCAACTTGACTTCTTCTGAGCCCGCAGCAAGGCTTTCTGCGGTGCAGCCGCACCCATTGCTGAGCACGCCGGCACTTCTGAGCCACCCATTGCTGAGCATCTGCCACCCATGAGCCCACTGCTTCTGCCGTGCGTCCAGCGCCCAGCAGAAGCCAACTTGCATCCATAAAAGACCACAGCAACAGTTTCAAGGAATGGCTGGTGGAGACCAAGCCAGAATCTATGAAGAAAATCTGTGTGAGAAGTTTCCTCTCAGGGGATAAAGGGGAATATGTCCTCAAGCTGTGTTTATCTCTTTATGGATTTAAGCAAGCAGATATGTCATGGTATAAACCATGACTGAGAAACTGATAGAGATTGGTTTCAGGAAAAGGGAGGCCAACCCATGTCTCTTTGTGAGAAAGGATGCAATTTTTTTTGTATTGGTTGATGAAATTATCATTATTGGGAATGGTAAAGAGAGAGTCATGGAGGAAAAAAAAGGAGTTCATGATAAAAGATCTGGGCCTGGCACAACAGGTGCTGGGAATGAAATTTATTAAGAGCAATAATGGGATCATCTTGGATCAAAACAATTATGTGTTAGCTCTACTTAAGCAGTATGGCTTAGAGGATGCAAAGGATTTTGGTACTCAAATACAGTGTAACATTTGGTTGGAAAAGTATACAGTTGAAGAGCATCTGGAGTTTGTCCAATCCAGGAAATATTTTAGGTCAGCTGTTGGATTTCTGAATTATTTGGGGCAGTTTATAAGGCCAGATATTGCTTATGAAATTGGCATCTTGTCACAACACTTAGTGAAACAAGCATGAGGCATTAGTCAGCATTTAAGAGAGTTATGAGGTATCTCACAGCAACAAGCAGTCTGGGACTGCAGTTTTCAAAGTCAGAAAACTTTGACTTGGTTGGTTATTCTGATGCAAGTTGGGCAGATGGTAACACTAGGGAATCAACAAGTGGTTTTGTATTCTTCTTAGTGAAGAATCTAGTGTCTTGGATGTCTAAAAAGGTGTACGAAATAAGTCTTTTTGTCAACAGAAGCAGAGTACAGAGCTTACTTTTCAGCTCCACAGGAAGCAAAATGGTTGAGAAAGGTCTTAGTAGATACTCATAAACCACAAGGGTTTGCGTTGTTGTATTCTGATAATCAGAGTGCCATTGCATTGGCAGAAAACCAAGTGTTCCATTCAAGAACAAAAACATATTGATGTTCATGATAAATATATACGTTATGCAGTGAACTGTAGAGAGATAGTGTAATGGTACATGCCCACTGGAGAAATGATTGCAGATGTCTTAACTAAGGCATTAGATAGAAAAAAACCTCAGGGTTTTGTGTCTAGTATCCGTATGCCATCCCTTTTGGATTAAGGGGGGGTGTTAAAATACGGATGCACTCAGGAAAAGTGTCAGCTCTCTGATACCAGGAACCTTGCAGTCCTTTAGCTACAGAGAGTGATAAAAATACTGGAATAAAAATAATAATTATTATTCCAAAATAAACGCTTAGAGGCGCAAATAAATAATATAATAAGAGCAGTTGCAAGGTTTAATTGGTTTGGTAATAAAAGGTTTCAATAAGTATATAAAAGAGGGGCCAAAGTATTATAATACTGGGGGTCTTTACAGACAAAGCAACCTCTCTTCAAGGGGCCTCCTTAGGCAGTTTAAGAACCTTGAAATGAAGATGGGTGCCTTAGAAAGGGCTTATTCCACTAATGGCCGGGAATAACAGCACACTGGCCTAGACAGGAAGGTAAACACTCACTCTGAGCACTTTATCACAAAAATCCTGCAATAATAGGAAGGGTTTCAGAGAGGATGGGGTGGATTGCCTGACTAAACTTCAAAGGTTGATTGGTTTTAAAAAATGAATAATAATACTACAGACTTGGTCATAAATCACTTTCTTAGACTCTTCATAAGCACTTGATTAACAATGACACAGTGTCTGATTGATAATAATAATTCCTGGTAAACTGATGATGGAATAATGGATCCAAAGAGGTCTATATAAATACCTTTTTGGGGTGATTTTAGCTTCTCAGGGCGCGTAGAGAGATTTCTGTTAGAATTATGGCCAGCAATTAGCTTAGGCAAATGAGAAGTATTTAAAGCAAAATAAATCTGGAAACTGGGTCTCAATGATGTCTAATGGGGCTCTCACAATGGGGCAATATCTTGGATGAATTTGATTGGAATGATGAATGAATGGATGGAAAACAGCAGGGAGAAGGGCTCCTTAAGACAAAAGATTGGCCTCTTGTGAGCCCATGATACAACAAGCCAAAAGGCAAATTTTCCGCCCCAAAAGAGCTCTACAGGCTCTACTGGCCTTGTTACTTGGTTTGGACTACATCAGCCCAGATGGCATCAGTCCCTGTACCCTTACAACCAGCCTATCCCGGTTATTTCTGGTGTTTCCACCTCAATGGGGCTGAACCAGCCCCTTAACTGTTCAATCCCCTTGGCTGGTTGTCCTTTACAACCAGCCATGATGACCTTTATTGCCTTGTTTACGGGCTGGTTGCCTCATGCAGCCAGCCCCTGGCCACTCAAATGGGCCAGGTGGGATCCAGGGCACACCTGGGTCCGGTCTCAGACTCACATGGGGGGGGGGGGTGTGGCCAGCGGAAATGCTGTCCCCCCCCCCTCTTTCTCTCAAATCCCTGGTGGGGGCGGTCAAATCCCCTCACCAGGGGCCCTGGGGGTTGATACCCCCAGGGCATTAGCATGTAAATTGGCCTGGGAGGTGATCAGGTCCCCCCAGGCCCATTGCTCCTCCCCCTTGGTAAAGGGGGGGGGGGGAGCGCCCCTATCCTGTTTGGTTGCATTAACCAATCAATGGTGGGGGGGTGATGAACTCCCCCCCACCTGCCAGTCTCAGCTTGCGGCCGGCACCGCCACCTCCTTGGGCAAGGGGGTGGTCAGGTCCCCCCTGCCCTGACCGACCGCGCTGTTGCGGTTGGTTGCTGGCTGGTTCAACCCAGCCAGCTTGCCCCCATCCCCCTCGCAACGGCAAGCGAGGGGAGGGGGAGAAAACTGGGGCCGCAAGCCCCGGCTTTGTGGCCCTGGTCGCCTAGTGCAACCAGCCGGGCCTGCACGGGATCCCTTGGCCACGTGACAGCCCCTCTTGGGACGTTGGGCCCCGCATGGGCTGTACCAAGAGACACAGGCGGCCCCGAACGGGCCGCGACGCGGGCAGTGGCCCCGAGCGGGCCGCGACAGGGGCGGCGGCCCCAATGGGCCGCCCCAAGCCCAAATTGTGAAAATTACATACTTTGGAGGGCCAGCCCGTCTGGCCAAGTATGTCCATAATAAATCTTGGGCCCTCTTAAGCCCAAATAAGCCCATGTGGCTTGGGTGGCCTATCCACCCTGGCGGGCCTGTGAGGGCACGTGTCCCAAAAGAACATAAAAACGTGTTTTGGCGCCAAAATGCCCAAAACCAATAACACCCACATAGGCCCACGTGGCCCACGTGATGTCCAATGGGCCTTGGAGGCCCACTTTTGCATCCCATTTGGATTACACACTCCTATGCACGTTACCTGAGTGCATCCGCATTTTAACAATTTCTGCTCATGGGCTGAGGCTGGCAAGCCATTCAGAGCAAGATTAGCACTTCCAATTGGTGCTGTTAATCAGCTGACCTTAGATCTGCTGGATTTCTGTACTATTTTAGCCACAGGATCTGTTAATCTATTATGGCATAAATTAGATCATTCTGCACTCATCCTACATTTTTACTATTACTGTTGCTTCAAAGTAATCAGATTTGGACATTTACTGATTATCTATTATCTGCTGATTGTGTAGATAATTTTTAATAATTTTTATGAACACTCATTGTAGTTTTTTGTGGTCTTCAAAGATCAGAGTCAATGATTTACGTGGTAATCCTTGATCTTTAATTTATTATTAAAAAATGTTCTAAACTTAATTTTTATTAATTTTAATTAAGTTTTCATCTTTTTAGATTATTACTAATGCATATGTCAACTTGTTAAATATGCCAGGCAACCCTAATTACTTTGTAGCTCTTTTGAGAGGTACCTGGTTGTCAGATTAGTCACAATGGATCCAGACGCGGGGATCAGTCAGTTCAGATGCGCACGGGGTGGGATCCGCTGCGTGCGTGCCAGAATTAGCTGCGCGCAGGTCTCTAGTACGCAGGAAACTGTATCTACGAGTACGCAGGGGTATGTAATGATGCAGGGCTGCGCGCGGGAATTGTGACATAACACATTTCCGCGTGTAACTCCTAAAATATACACAACACCTCAATTATGAGTGAATTTTAGGTGTAAACCCTATACATGACAATACGTGTGAAATGTTAGAATGGCCAAAAGGTGCCATACTGGTTTTGTAATTTTTAGTACTTTTCTTTTTAATTATTTTAAAAAGTAAGGACTTGGATTTCAAGGGTGGGGTCAGTGAGTGACCCTACCAAATTTGGATGAGGAATCCATTTCTGTAATAATATTTATGGATTACTCACTCCTTCTTTTGTTAATTGATATATTCTTATTTTTCATAGGTTTGTGTTACTATTTGACAGTTTGCTCTGTACATAGTAGCAAGCTGACACCTGGTATGACGGGTTTCTCTGTACATAGTAGCAAGCTGACATTCCCCCACTCCAAGATACATCTATATCTGAAAAAAAAATTTCTGGGTCAATGCCTTCTTCTGGCTCTGTAGTTCCTTAGGTGTATGGGTCCAGCAGGGATATTGTGTTTAGGTAAAAATTCATCCTTATCAGCTGATTCTCCCTTGTATCTAACTAGGTAGAGTCTGACATCTTTTGCATCAATCCTTTCTTTTTTATCTTTAAGGATCTTGTTTATTTTTCCTCTGTCTTTTTCAGCTTCTTCTGCAACAGGTATTTCAGGTGAAGGAGTATATTCTCCATTCCTTGGGTGGTAGTGTTTGATGAGAATTACTGGGAAAACTGAGAGTTTTCTGGAAAGCTCACCACTAAGGATTACTTCCACAGCATTCTATCCATGAAGTTTATCAATGGTGAAAGTTCCAACAAAAGCTGGTCTATGCTTTCTATTTGCAGCTAAGTTGGTGAAGTTGGTAGTAGAGATCAAGAGTTTATCACCAATCTTGAAATCAGGCTCCTTATGGGTTTTATCCCACCTTTGTTGGTTATACTCCACCGCATCCTGGAAATACTTAACAGTATGTTCATTGGCTACATCTATCATGTTTTTGAAATCAAGTGATGTAGGGTGAATATTTGTTAGCTGGTGATTAAGATTATCCTGGGGTAATTTAGGAATCCATCCTCTTTCCAGTATGTAAGGTGCTTCCTTAGTGGTAGAGTGCTTGCTACTGTTGTAGGCCATCTCTAGTGCAGGTAAAAGGCTAACCCAATTGTGGCAACAACAATCAGGATTCTTGTATTCTATACCAAAGCCACAGAATCTCCTGAGCATGTCTTCCAGGGTCTGAATCATTCTTTCAGCTAAGCCATCCGTCTGAGGGTGATAAGCTGTAGAGAAAGCTAAGGTGGTTCCCAGCATGTCATGAAGATTTCTCCAGAACTCAGAGGTGAATTTAGGATCTCTGTCACTGATAATGATCTTGGGAACTCCAACATCAGTTATGAGTCTGTTCTAAAATAATAGGGCAACTTCCATAGCAGTGTCTTCCTTGTGATTAGGTAGAAGCTTTGCTTTCTTGGAGAACCTATTTACAATGACTAGGAAGGAGTTGTAGGAATAGGCTTCTCCTGGTGGTAGTCCAGTTACAAAGGCCATGTTGATGATCTCCCATCTTTTCTTGGGTTCAGCAATCTTTTGCAGTAGACCAAACCTTTTCCCAGTGGTCCTGTTGGACTTCTGACAAGTTTCACAACTATTTACATACTGGATAGTGGAGTCTCTCCAATTGATCAACCAAGCAGTGTGTTTAACCTCATCTAAGGTTCTATCAGCAGATAAATGACCAGATGAGCAGTTATCATGGCATTCAGCCAGGATGTGTTTGATATGGTCATCCTTAGTTAAGACTATAAAACTTTAATTTTGATGCCTGTAGTATACTAGACCATCCCATATGGTGAACCTTCCGGCTTTGTATGGTTTCAAGAGCGGATCAGGTAAGCTATTGATCAATTCAGATAATGGAGAAGTAATTTCCATAATGTTTATCAGAGTTTTCATTCCAGAATTGTAAGATTCTTTGATTGAGTTGAACAAGGATTCATCCAATTCAAACATGTGGATTCCCATTGTAGGAGGTTCAATGTTCAACATGCTACTGTTAAGGATAGGGAAGATATCATTATCCTCTGGGTCATAAGCAGGGTTACTTGGGTCATTGGGTAAAGCATTCCTTCTCAAACTATCAGAATTCTTGTGTTTAGCACCAGATTGGTGAACTATGGTCATCTGACCTCTTTACTGTTGAATGGCTATCTGCCATCTAAACATGTGCCTACTAGGGTTTTTCATGTTCATCAAATTCCTGATTGAATTGCAGTCTTTAATCACCGTGAACCTGGTGCCTTCCAAGTAGTAATGAAGTTTTTCCAGAGCCCATACTAAAGCAAGGCATTCCATTTGGCTTGCACCATACCTTTTCTCAGTATCTTTAACTTGTCTGGATATGAAGAGTATAGGTTTTTCCACTGGTTTGTCATCCTATATGACTTCCTGGTGTAATGCAGCTCCTAGCCCGTCCATACTAGCAGCTATATAGAGCTTGAAGGGTTTAGAATAGTCTGGCTCAACCAGTACTGGAGCTGAATTTATGGCCATCTTGAGTTCCTCATAATTCTTAACTCTTTCATGAGTCATTTTGAACAAGGTGGTGTTGTTGCAGATTTAATACAGAAACTTGGTCAGAACAGCAAACTTAGGTAAGTACTTCCTATAGTAGCTGCAGAAGCTAATAAAAGAAAGGAGTTCAGTTTTATTCTGAGGCATTGGCCTATTCATTACAGCTGCTATCTTGTTTTGGTCACTAGCTAAGGTTAGTCCAGAGACAATGTGTCCTAAGGCTTTCAGTTCTCCATAACCAAAGTTACACTTTTCCATTTATACTTTTAATACCAAAGCAGAGATAGTTTTGAGGACCAATCTTACTTTATTCAGGTGGGTATTCCAATCATCAGAGTAAATGATAACATCATCAATTTAAACCATCATCCATCCTTTTCTGATGAACAATCCTATAACTGTGTCCATCATCCTTTGAAAGTGAGAAGGAGCATTTTTTATACCAAAAGGCATCCTTCAATACTCATAAATTCCCAGATGACAGATAATTCTGATGAATTTCCAGCTATCAGGGCTCATAGGTATTTGGTGGAAATCTTTCAGCATGTCCATGGTAGTGATGTACTTAGCTTTTGACAGGTTGTGCAGAGCATGGTCAATCCTTGGGATTGGATAATAATCAGCTTGGGTTTAGCTGTTCAGCATTCTGAAATCTCCAACCATCCTTGACTTATCATTATGCCAAGCTATAATTACTGGAGTAGTGATATCTACTTGTTCATTGTGTCCTACTTTCCTTAACACTTGTAGGTCAAAAAACTCTTCAATATGATTTTCCAGAGCAGCTCTAGATTTTGGACTAGAAGGGTAAGCAGTTCTGCTGAGGTTAAGTGGGTAAGGATGCTTAATGGTTACAGTTAGAATCATACCATGTCCTTTTATTTTACCAATGGGGTGATCCTTGGTACAGAAAGCATTCTGATTTTCAAAGCATACTTTTAGGATGTCCGGTTTTTCTTCTTCATTGAGCAAGGGATTCATAGCTGCTTCAGAAAAGTATTCCCGATTGAAACTCTCTAAGTATTTTTCATAAGTTCAATCAGAAGTTTGAGCATTGACATGGCATATTTGAAACTTCTTGTTCCAGTCTCCTCCTATGGTGAAGTATCTACCCTTCCTTTGGAATACATCTGTACCATACAAGCAAAGATAATCATTACCAAGGATAAAGTAATCACATACTCCTTTTTGGAGCACTACAAATTCAATGTTCAGTTTGAGTGATCCTTTAGAGTGAGGGAGTATGATATCAGAGGACCATACTCCAACAGCATTGAGAGAAGCATTACAACTGCTGAACTTAGCCTAAGGTACTATTAATAAGTTCAGTTTCAAGTTTGGGTCTTGTTTCTCCAAATAATTTGAACAAACACAAGAGCAAAAGGCTCCACTGTCTAGAAGTTGCTTAATAGGGGAACCTTGAATTAAACCAGTAGCATAGAATGTTTTGCCTGAAGTTTAACTTTTACCAGCAGAAGGTTTTAGAATCAAGGCCTTAGCCTCAGAGATGTGGTGAATCTTCATGTTGGGATTCCATTTTTGAGGTAGGTTAGAATCCTCATGAACAGAATTTATGTCTAGGGAAGACTAAATACTTCCTTCAATGACATTTATGGGGTTAGTGATCATGAAATCACACTCAGAAAGTGATCCAATCAGATCTTGGGATAAATTCAAGGGTAAGTCCAAGGGTACACTGTCTGGGAAGTCCTCTAGGAGGTCCTGGTCAATGAGATCACCAAAAACTAAATTCACTGAGATGGATAAAGACAAAAGAATTTAAGTTGAATATTTTTTTGTATTTTTACATGGCAAGATGATGAATTTAGAAAAATAATCACTTTTATTAGTTCTGGATTTTTTGGTATCTTCAGGAGTATTTAGTTTATAAATATAAAGCTTCCTTTGATAAATTTTCCACTCCGTATGATGCCTTAATAAAGAATTGAAATTGATAATTTGCTCAAGTTTTTTGTTTTTTATCAACTTCTCTTTATAATAAAGAAATTTCTCTTGTTTTGCTCAGGAGTTATAATAACACAGACACAGTTACAGAATTTTCCTTCTTTTTTATTTCTAAGAAGGTTCAAATTTTAATTGATCAATTCTCCATTGGTCTTAAGATCCACAAGAGAAAAAAAGGATCAAAAATATATGTTATAACTATTTTAACTTATTTTAAAAAATAGACTGGTCAAAGGAATAAATAATCAAAGATTAATTATTTAAGGATATTTCCCAGCCAGACCCCCAGTTGTCAGCTCTCTGATACCACAAACCTTGCAGTCTTTTAGCTACAGAGAGGTATAAAAATACTGGAATAATAATAATAATAATTATTCCAAAAATAAACGCTTAGAGGCTCAAATAAATAATATAATAAGAGCAGTTGCAAGGTTTTATTTGTTTGGTAATAAAAGGTTTTCAATATGTATATAAAAGAGGGTCCACAGTATTATACTACTGGGGCCTTTACAGACAAAGCAACCTCTCTTCAAGGGGCCTCCTTAGGCAGTTTAAGAACCTTTGAATGAAGATGGGTGCCTGAGAAAGGGATTATCCCACTAATGGCTGGGCATAACAGCATAGTGGCCTAGACAGGAAGGGAAACACTCACTCTGAGCACTTGATAACAAAAATTGTGCAATAATAGGAAGGGTTTCAGAGCAGATGGGGTGGATTTCCTGACTAAACTTCAAGGGTTGATTGGTTTTAAGAAATGAATAATAATACTACAGAATTGGTCGTAAATCACTTGCTTAGACTGTTCATAAACACTTCACTGAAAATGACACGGTTTCTGATTGATAATAATAATTCCTGGTAAACTGATGATGGAATAATGGATCCAAAGAGGTCTGGATAAATACCTTTTTGGGGTGATTTTGAGCTTCTCAGGGCGCGTAGAGAGAGTTCTGCTCATAGGCTGAGGCTGGAAAGCCAGTCAGAGCGAAATTAGCATGTCCAATTGGTGCTTTTAATCAGCTGACCTTAGATCTGCTGGATTTCTGTACTATTTTAGCCAAAGGATCTGTTAATCTATTATGGCGTAAATTTGATCATTCTGCACTCATCCTTCATTTGTACTATTATTATTGCTTTAAAGTGAACAGATGTCAACTTTTACGGATTTCCCATCATTTTTTCATCACGTATATGATTTTCAAAAATTTTTATGAACACTCCTTAGAGTGTTTTGTGGTCCTGAAAGATCAGAGTCAATGATTTAAGTGGTAATCCTTGATACTTAATTTGTTATTAAAAATTGTTCTAAACTTCATTTTTATTAATTTTAATTAAGTTTTGATCTTTTTATATTAATACTAATGCATATGTCAACTTTATAAATTTGCAAGGCAACCCTAATTAGGTTGTAGCTCTTTTGAGAGGTACCTGGTTGTCAGATTAGTCACAACGGATCCACACACGGGGATCAGTCATTTCAGATGCGCACAGGGTGGGATTGGCTGCGTGCATGGCAGAATTAGCTGGGCGCTGGTCTTGAGTACGCGGGAAACTGCTACTACAAGTACGTAGGGGTATGTAATGATGCAGGGCTGCGCAGGGGAATTTTGACATAACACTTTTCCGAGTGTAACTCCTAAAATATACACAAATCTCAATTCTGAGTGAATTTTAGGTGTAAACCCTATACATGAAAACACATGTAAAATGTTAGAATGGCCAAAAAGTGCCATACTGGTGTTTTAATTTTTACTACTTTTCTTTTGAATTATTTTAAAAATTTAAGGACTTGGATTTCAAGGGTGGGGTTAGTGAGTGACCCTACCTAATTTTGTGTGAGAAATTCATTTCTGTAATAATATTTATGGATTTCTCACTCCTTCTTTTGTGAATTGAGATATTCTTATTTTTCATAGTTTTGTGTTTCTATGACAGGTTGCTCTGTACATAGTAGCCAGCAGACAAAAAGTGCATATTAGTTAGTAATCCAAATGGCATGCACAGTTGGGCCTCCATGGCCAATTGCACATCACGTGGGCCACATGGGCCTATGTTTATGTTATTGGTTTTGGGCATTTGGGCGCCAAAATAAGTTTTCCAGGTCTTTTAAGAATAAGTCCCTGATGGGCCTGCCAGGGTGGATTGGCCACCTTAGCCATACAGGCTTATTGTCATAACCACAACTTGACTCAGCCTTACTCAACCCTCAGTCACACTCAACCCTCAGCCACTCACAGTACAATCTACCTTCCACTACATACTGCATATCCCCTAGGTAATCTCCCAGGCATACTCTCCACCTCTCTATGGCTTGGTTCATCTCTATCTCTCCTTCAAACTCTATCTGGTAGGAGAAGTACACAGTCAACCCATAGTACATACTCCTGGCTGGACAACCCATAACCCAGTCCAGTAAATGACCTTCCTGGACAGGCCCATACTCAATCTGTCAAGCTACAACCTCCAGCCCATTTGGTCAACACATGTAATGCCATGGGCCTCTCAGACCATCAACAGTCATCCCTCCTCAAGGCCTCCTCCCAGTTCTCACATATACTGGCCTCTCCTCTCCTCCTGGACTAATTCCCCCCAAGGAATTAGTATACTACTTCTTATTGGTTAGTCCCCCATCCAATAGGTGTCATCTCAGCACAAGAAAGCCAACCAGCCTACCGTACTCATCTCACCTATCCCCTTGGTGTTACTCCTACAGGATTCCCTTACCCACATCCTTCAGAGCCCTACTCCTTGATTTCTCTTCTCCTCATTGTCATTACGCTACGTCTAGTCTCCATATGCAATCAATATCTTCGTATCTATCCTGAGTTCTGTGAGAATTAGTGCCCGTGCCTTCAGCCCCTTGCACGCCAGGGGCTGTTGTGACATTATTCTAATTCCTTCCCCTTGATTACTACCCATCTCTATATTCCAATCTACCCATTCCATCCAACCTCCAAACCGTTTCTTCTCCCAGATAACACTACCTACGATATTTGTGGGCGTGCGTGGTACAGAGCTAAACAGTGTGTGGCCTTCACGTTTCCAAGGGTACACCCCACGGAATTTGTCCGTCTCAACCCCTCCTCTGAAATTGGCCCTTGAACAACGTTTTTTGACGGGAACTTTGATACTTCGACTTTGACTTCAACTTCGACACTTCGACCTCAATACTTTGACTTCAACTTTGACTTTGACCTTTGACTTTGACTTTGACTTTGACCTTCGACTTTGACACTTTGACTTTGACACTTTGACCTCAATACTTTGATGTCGACTTTGACTTCGATGCTTCGACTTTGACCTTTGACTTTGACGTTTCAACTTTGACCTTTGACTTCAACCTTTGACTTTGACCCCTGATTACAATGGGACGTTGTACAAGCTCAAGATTCTTTTGCGGCCGATTTTCCGTCCTCCTTTCTTTTTTCTCTGGGTACTTTTCTTGGGTCACTTCCCTACGGCATACTTGGAACCATGCCTCCTTGACGTGCACGACCTTCCGTCATCACCAGTCCACCTCTTACCAGGGCAGCCCGGGTATGTGGCGCTACTATGGACATACAAGACCACGATCAATCTACCCCTCAAGCCTGTGGACAAGGGAGGACCTTTTCCAACCTCCCTGCACCAGCTTCCAACACCATGGACACTGGTATCCTTCCTCCAGCTCCCCCAAGAGCTTCTCTGTCCCCTGCTCCTCCTGTTTTCAGACCATTTATTAATCCAGTGACTGGTCAATATCCCCAAGCAGGTTATGGATTGGATTCTCCATTGTACAATCCCAGCCTAATTCCTCTCCCTGAGGACGAGGAAGAGGAGGAAGAAAGCAAGGATTCAGGTTTTGATTTGAGGATCCTTAGCAACCTTAACTCACCAACCTCTGGAACTCAAGAAGAAGCTTCCCAACCTTCTGTCTCAACTGCAATCCCTGCTCCCCCAAGTCAACCTCCTCAACCTCCAACTGTGGACCCTACTCTCCTAGCCTTGCTTCAAACCATGACTTCGGCAGTGGCCAAACTCTCCCAACCCCCAACAACTAGTACTTCCCACTCTGGAACTTTCAAAGCCCCATCAATGAATCCGCCAGACAAATTTGAAGGCAATAACCCTACCAAGCTCAGACCTTTCCTACAAACTTGTGAACTCATCTTTGCAAATGATGAAGGGTCATTCCGTGTGGACCAAAGGAAAGTTCTATTTGCTGTCTCCTACCTCACTGGGAACGCAAACCATTGGATTCAACCCTACTTGGCTCATCTCTCCAATCAAGAGCCCTCATTCCTGCTCAACTCCTGGCAACACTTCACGGAACAACTTCATACTCTCTTTGGAAATCGTCTGGAGACGGCCAAGGCAGAGAAGGAACTTGTAAATTTGAAGATGAAGGACTCTGGATATGCCTCAACCCACATCACAGAATTTCGCTCCCTCATGACTAAAGTTTCTGGATGGGGTGATAGAGCCTTCTACTTCCATTTTCGTCAAAGCCTCCCTGCCCAACTTCTGGACCAGCTAGCCGGCTATGACGGTTCTGTAGACACCCTCCAAGACCTCATGGATGTAGTGTTGGATTACAATACCAGGTACCACAAAAGAGTCAAGGAGAAGTCTTCCCATCCAAGCCACCCTAAACAGCAAAACTCCTCTCAATCCCAAGCCAATTCTTCCCAGTCTGAGAAGGGCAAAGGCAAGGCCAAGAAGAAAGACAAATCCGCAAAGAAGCAATCTTCCCAAACCAAACCAACCTTGGACTTAGGTCCTGATGGCAAGCTCAAGGCTGAAGAAAAGGCAAGAAGGGAGAAGGAGGGACTATGTATGTATTGTGGAGGGAAGCATAAGACAGACGACTGTAAAAAGAAGCCTGCCTCCAATACTAACCCTTCCTCTAACCCCAAGCCAAAAAACAACTAGGTGGTTTTCCTGTTGTACTCCAGGATTATCACCCTACTGATGTTAGGGTACAAAAGATACAAAAAGATTACTCTGACCAACTTTCCAAAGGCTAAAGTTTTATTCTTTTTCACCAGGACTTGAGTTATAGTGTTTTGATTGATTCAGGTGCTACTCAATCTGTAATGGCTAATAACATGGTTCTAAAGTGTTCATTGCAGCACATGCCTCTGGGAAAACCTATTCCTCTTTTCAATTTCAGTCCAAATGAGTCACCCTCTCAACTGATTACCCACAAGGTAACTTGGGTGGTCTCTTTTCCTTCCTTTCCTAGCTTTGAATGGGAATTCCTCCTTGTTGACGCGCCATTCTCAGAAGACCTCCTCCTGGGAATTGACTTCCTCCACCACTGGAATCCTGAAGTAAACTGGAAAATGGGGCGGATCACCCCAAGACACCAGCCAGCTGACAACTTTTCCTCCCAATCCGTTGAACTCAACATGGCCAACCTACCCTCAAATAATTCCTCTTTCACTCTGCCCTTTGCACTGCAGTCCATTGCATTCCCCTTTACTTCAGAACCTTTGCATCCTCAACACTCCATCCAGTTTCCATCGAGTTCAACAATTTCCCACCTGGCTTGGATATTCACTGATCCCTTGACCATTCCTCTGGAGGAGGAACCTAGGGATTCATCCTTGCTTATCATGCAATTGGTTACCTCTTCTAAAATTTCTGTCACTCCCCATAAGATTATTTCAGCTGACTGGGACGAGTTTGACATTGACAAAGACCCTGAAGAAACAGAAACTGTGTTGAAAAAAGTTCCTGCTGATTACCATTCTTTCCTAGATGTTTTTTCCAAGGTTAAAGCAGATAAACTCCCACCTCACCGCGCTTACAATCATCACATCAAACTGGAAGGCCCACTCGCTCCAGTTGGGCCTATCTATTCACTATCCCAAGTTGAAAAGTCAACCCTACAAGCCTACATAGCAGAGAATGTAGAGAAAGGTTTCATCTGTTCCAGCACTTCAAGCACTGGAGAACCTGTTCTTTTTGTTAAAAAGAAGGATGGGATTTTGCGGTTGTGTGTTGAGTACCGCAAGCTTAACGCTGTCACCAGGAAGAACCGTTACCCACTTCCTCCAATGACTTTCTTACTGGCTGTCTTCTCAGGTTCTTCTATCTTCACCAAAATTGACCTCAGAGGCGCCTACAATCTATTGCGCATCAAGGAAGGAGATGAACACCTAACAGCATTTAGATCTCAGTTTGGAAGCTATGAATACCTGGTCATGCCCTTTGGGCTGACCAATGCCCCAGCTTCTTTCCAAAATCTTATAAATGAAATCCTTGCTGATCTCCTCACAATTTATGTGGTGGTTTACCTTGACGATATCCTCATTTTCTCAAAAAACTTACAGGAACACATCCCTCATGTGTGTGAAGTATTGACCAGGCTCAGAAAGCACAAGTTGTATGCAAAAGCCTCCAAATGCAACTTCCATGCACCTTCTGTGGACTACCTGGGCTATGTGATCTCAGGGGATGGGATTTTTATGGACAACAACAAAGTCAAGACCATCCTTGCCTGGCCCACTCCTACAAACAGAAAGGCCCTGCAATCTTTCCTTGGGTTTGCTAACTTCTATCGCAGGTTTATAAAGAACTACTCCAAACAGGTCTCCCACCTCACCTCTGTCGCTGGAAACAGCTCCCCCTTCAACCTCACTCCTGAAGCTTTGCAACAATTTGAAAACATCAAGCAAGCTTTTACCCAAGCTCCATTCCTTCGCCATTTTGATCACCTCCTGAGAACTTACGTTGAGACTGATGCCAGTGACTATGCCCTGGGAGCAGTCCTGCACCAGGTTACTGCTGATAACACTAAACACCCTATTGCCTTTGACAGCAGAAAAATGTCCAGTGCTGAACTCAACTGTGAAATCCATGACAAAGAGCTCCTTGCCATTGTCTTTGCCCTCCAGCAATGGAGGTCCTACCTCTTGAGCGTTACTGACTCTTTTGAAGTCCTAACTGATCATTCCTCTTTGAATTATTTCATGTCTTCCAAGGTCCTCACTAGAAGACAGGCCCGTTGGGCAGAGTTCCTCTCTGAATTCAATTTTCTGATCACTTACAGGCCTGGCAGACTTTCAACCATCCCAGATATCCTGTCACGTTGGGACGACGTGTACCCAGCGGGGGACGCCATATTCTGAAAAGAATCCTGGAAATTTTCAACAGCTTCTGAAAGAAAATGAAGTTGAAACTTCTAAACTCTTTTTCCTTTCTGCTAATGAACTTGACAATCAACTGAGTGAATTGACTTCTGGTCAACAAGCTGAAAAGTTATTTCAGGACATCATTAAAAGATTGAATAAGAATGAAGAAGTAACTGATTACTCCTTAGACCCCTTTAGTGGCTTACTCCTGTTCCAGGGTAAAGTGGTCATACCTGACCAAGCTAACCATCTTAAACAAAAAATCCTCTATCAAAGACATGACTCCCCTCTTGCAGGTCACCCTGGTCAAGAGAAGACTCTCAACCTCATCAAGATATCTTTCTCCTGGAATGGAATTTCAAAGGATGTCAAGAACTATGTTTCAGCCTGCTACCTTTGCAACAGGAACAAGGCAAGGCATGAAAAGAAACTAGGACTTCTCAAACCTCTTCCAATCCCTGATGGCCCTTGGAATTCACTCTCTATGGACTTCATCTCTCAACTCCCTCTCTCCAATGGATTTGATTCTATCCTTGTTGTGGTGGACCGTTTCTCTAAGATGGCCCTCTTCATTAAAACAACCGGCACACTGACTGCAGTAGAACTTGCTAACCTTTTCATCAGTCATGTCTTCTCCAAGCATGGCCTAACTGCTGACATCATAAGTGACCGAGGCTCCCTATTCATCTCTTCTTTCTGGAAAACACTTTGTGAAAAATTACAGATCAAAAGGAATCTCTCCACAGCCTACCATCCTGAAACAGATGGCCAAACTGAAAGAGTCAACCAAGTACTAGAACAATAACTCAGAATGTACGTCATTTATCATCAGGACGACTGGGATACTTGGCTCCCCTTGGCAGAATTCTCTTACAACAATAGTGTCCATACTTCTACCCAGCAATCACCCTTCTTTACCCTCTATGGAAGGCACCCAAGTTTTGACTTCCTACATGTGTTGGAAAATCAACCTGCCAGTCACTACCTGGACCAGATTCAGAAGAACCAGATTCAACTAAAGAAAGAATTAAAAGAGTCTATAGATAAGTATAAGTACTATGCTGACCTTAATAGAAAAGATATTCTGAAAGGTATTACTCCTGGGAATAAAGTTTGGTTATCTGTGAAGAATATCAATACTAACAGACCTTCCAAGAAGCTCTCTGAGCGTTGGTTGGGTCCTTTTCTCATCATTGAATGTATAGGATCTCATGCTTTCAAACTCCAACTCCCTGATCAATGGTCTTCCATCCACCCTGTCTTCCACGCTTCCCTTCTCAAACCCTACTCCCCAGACCCAAATTCTCCTAACCATCATCCACCCCCAGAACCAGTGGAAATTGATGGCCAGGAAGAATGGGAAGTGTCTCAAATCCTGGACTCCAAGATTAGACGTGGCAAACTCCTTTACTTAGTCAAATGGAAGGGGTTTTTAGAAGACTCTGAAAGAACCTCATGGGAACCAGTAGCCAACCTCACCAACTGTTCAGCCCTCCTCCACGACTTCCACTCACTCTATCCTTCCAAACCCAAACCCTCATAATAGCCACTCTTTCTCCCAACCAGCTCCATCTTTTGTCTTTTTGGTTTCTCCACAATTTTAAAGTCCACTCTCTCTCTCTCCCAAAACAATAAATCAAAACAAACCTTGCTCCATTTCATCCATCTATATAAAGAAAAGTAAAAGAAAACAAAACAATTTCTATCTACCACTCGTTTTCAATCTTATCAATCAAATCAGTAATTTTAGCTACCCAAACACTAGCCAACTTTATCTTCCTCCCTTCATATTCCTCCTTGTCCTTAGCAGTAGCCCCCAACTCATATGTTACACCAGAAAAAAGATAAAAAATCCTCTAGCTCTGCCAACACTTCCTTTTTTGCCTCCTTCTTTTCCTTCTTCTTCTCCACTTCTTCCCCATTATTTAAGCTCCATCCAAAAATAGCATTGCTCCTGGAATCCTTTGAAAACCTCCCAAGACGTCTTTCAATCTCCTTCAAGTCCCCCACTGGATCATCTTCAATAGTATCCATGGTTCCAACTACTTTTCCTCCAGAGCAAGCATAAAAACCAATATCCCCCTGGTTCACCTTCCTATACTTACCCATCACTCCATCCTCAGCCAGTAGTCTTCCAACCAACTCTCCAACAGACTTAGGACCAGGGGAATCATCCTCCAACTCTATAACCTCCTTGCCCTTTCCTTTGTCTTTCTCCACTCCATCTTCTCTCTCTTCCTCTTCTCTCTCTTCCTCTTCTTCTTCTTCATCGTCATCAGGCTCTCCAGGAGCATCCTTGTCCTCGTCCTCCTTTCTTCTCGCTTTGACATCCGCTTTGACTTTGACAGGTCCGACTTCAACTTTGACTGGTTTGACTTTGACTTTGATAGAGGCGGCGGCAACGTTCCCGACGGGCGGCTCTCTGGCGATTCAAACCACCCTCAAACTTTGAACTTTGACGTCTCTTCAACGCTTCTTTGCCTCGTCAACCCCCTTTCCGCTGCTTCGACCATGCTTCCATCGGATCACCACAGCTTTGACGGCCCTCCTAGGCGGCTCAACCGCCTCGACCACGTAGCGTCGAACCTCGTCAGGCCCCATCCCGGACCTTCAAACCTTGGCCACTCCGGCCTTCAACGGTTGAACTTCGATGGCCCCAACCTTCGACCGTCAAACTTTGACAGGTTCGACCCTCGACCGTGGAACTTTGACGGATTTGATTTGACCCTTTCAAACTTCGACCGGTTTGATCACGTCTCGGCCTACCTCAACCGCTTCGACAAGGGTTTGATCAACTTTCACCGGGCCAACCGTACTTTGATGAAGGTTTGACTGGCCTTCTAGGCCCTCGGAATCCGCGAGCAAACTAATTGAGGAGGTATACGGGGTCCCCCAACGGACGTCCATCGCATTCAAACTGGCCGCTTCCTTCTTCGATGTACCGTCCAACGCCAACTGTCCTTTCCTTCTCAACTCCGTGCAACGTTTCTCCATCCTCTTCATTTTCTCCTTCAGCACCTCCACTATAGTAAGACGCCCGCACAAGAACAGTCAGCACCGCTAAACAAACTTGAACTTCCACACTACTCACCGTCCGAAGCTCCTACCCTACTCTCCACGCCTAGCGACACGCTCAAATCATCCGGCGCTTCCTTCACTTTGAACTTGGGGAAAAACTTGTCCCTCACCCAAACAACTGGTCCCAGCACCTTCCTTGCGGCGTTGTGGGCTCCAGAACAAGGCCTCTTGTAGCGTCAACAATACTTGCACTTCCCAGACTTTTAAGTGATGCTGGTGATGCAAACCTTGTCAGTCTCAGCACACCTGGAACAAGGAGGATAGTATTGGTTGACAGGGTAATAGCCGTTGGTAATTTCCATGGTGAATGGGGGGGTGGATGATCTATTATAAGATGAAAGTGATGGACAGGTGTCAGGTAGTGATGGTGATGGATATGGTGATGGGAAGAGTAGTACAGACATGGTGGAAATCTCAACTTGTTCTCACCTCTTCTTATGGGTATCAGGAGCTACCCCTTCCTCTTCTGGGGAGGTACTGTCATAACCACAACTCGACTCAGCCTTACTCAACCCTCAATCACACTCAACCCTCAGCCACTCACAGTACAATCTACCTTCCACTACATACTGCATATCCCCTAGGTAATCTCCCAGGCATAATATCCACCTCTCTATGGCTTGGTTCATCTCTATCTCTCCTTCAAAATCTATCTGGTAGGAGAAGTACACAGTCAACCAATAGTACATACTCCTGGCTGGACAACCCATAACCCAGTCCAGTACATGACCTTCCTGGACAGGCCCATACTCAATCTGTCAAGCTACAACCTCCAGCCCATTTGGTCAACACATGTAATGCCATGGGCCTCTCAGACCATCAACAGTCATCCCTCCTCAAGGCCTCCTCCCAGTTCTCACATATACTGGCCTCTCCTCTCCTCCTGGACTAATTCCCCCCAAGGAATTAGTATACTACTTCTTATTGGTTAGTCCCCCATCCAATAGGTGTCATCTCAGCACAAGAAAGCCAACCAGCCTACCGTACTCATCTCACCTATCCCCTTGGTGTTACTCCTACAGGATTCCCTTACCCACATCCTTCAGAGCCCTACTCCTGGATTTCTCTTCTCCTCATTGTCATTACGCTACGTCTACTCTTCATATGCAATCAATCTCTTCGTCTCTATCCTGAGTTCTGTGAGCAGTAGTGCCCGTGCCTTCAGCCCCTTGCACGCCAGGGGCTGTTGTGACACTTATTTGGGAAGAAATGGGCCCTAGGTTTATTTTGGACATACTTGGCCAGAAGGGCTGGCCACCAAAGTATGTATTTTATGCCTTTTGGGCCTTGGCGGCCCATTGGGGCCACCACCCTTGTGGCGGCCTGCTCAGAGCCCCTTGTTTCTTTCCTGGGCCTGTTGCTGGGTCCAAGGTCCAGCTCAGGGCCGTTGCACTGGACAGGGAACTCCGTTTGGAGTCCTCCCACCTGCTGTGTGCCAGGTCCCAGCCCTGGTTGTGTCACCCGGCTGGTTTCAGCCGCATTGCCTGGCAGCCCCTCCCTCCCTCCCCTTGCTTGTTCTTAAGGGGGAGGGAGAATTTCTGGTCCTCCCATCAATCCAGACCAGCAAGGACCGCCCGCCACAAAGCAACTGGCAAGGTGGGGTGGGATTTGACCACCCACCCACCTCAAGAATAGCAACAATGGATTGCAGGGGCCATCTCTCCCCCCCCCCATTACTGAGGGGGAGGTGACCTGGGGCTGGGTGGGCTTGAACACCGCCAAGCCCACTGTTTGTTTGCTTTTCTCTGGGGGGGTATCAACCTCCAGGGCTCCCTGGGGGGGGATTTGATCTCTCCCTCTAGGGATTGAGAGAGAGAGGGGGGGGGGGACACACATTTCTGCTGGTTACGTCCCCCCTCCTGTAAGTTTTACTGGACCCAGAGTGTTTCTGGTCCACCCTGGCCAATCTGAGGGAAAGGGGCTGGTTGCAGGAGGCAACCAGCCATGTGAGTTGGTAATAAGGACCAATACATTCTAGAGGGAATGGTACCTGGGTAACAGGGATTTTTGTAACAGACAACCAGCCAAGGTCTGAACAGAAACAAGGGCTGTTTCAGCCCAGTAAGGATGGAAAAACCAAACTCAACGGGTACAGGCTGGTCATAGGGATTCAGGGACTAATTCAAAGTGGGCTGAGTAAGTCCAAACCAAGTAGCAAGGTGTGGGCCTCCTGGATGCCAAGACTCTTGCTATCCTTTAGCTACCAGAGGTGATAGAATAAATAATAAATATATTATTTAATAAATGCAGCAAAAATCCGTAAAATATTTGGATAAAGCTTATTGCAAGGTTAATTGGTTTGGTCATGGTTTATTTTTATGAATCAATATATATAAATTGATTATTAAATATTTTTATAGAGGGGCCAAAATTATATTGGGGATCTTTAACATCTCTCTTCAGGGATTTCAGTAGGAAAAAATTTAGGCCTGGTTACTTTGGGCCCTTTAGTTCAAAGGATTTTTTGCCCAAAGATAATATGTATATAAAATACATGGTGGAGTGGAAGGGCTTTGTAACAAAGCTGCAATGACAGAGAAAGGATAATAAGGCTCACTGGTATATTATTCAATCCTTTGGGTATCTGTTTGGGATGTGCACTGATGGGTTAAACCTGTATACTGGGGTTATAAGGTTGTTCAGTAGTTTAAATTGATAAAAAGAGGTTGAGGACGGATATTACTAAGCGGACTAAGCCATAAATCACTTACTTATCTCTTATAAGTATTTGATTACCTTGGCACGGTGTCTGGATATAAATATAACTGGGTCTCTGGGTATCAATATCCTCAAACAAGCTCTTTATTTATAGCTTTTGGAGTCCCAATATTGTCCTTCTGAGGGGTACAGGGGCTCAAAGGGATGGACAATGAGGCTAGCAGGGTAACCAGTGGTAGCCGTTCATGTGTTCTTGGTTCTCTAACACGGGTAGCATCTAATTACACAGGGTATGGGAATTATTTTACTTTATAATTGATATTTGGACGTGTGAATAACACTAATCTTTCCTTTTTATTTATTATTTAATTAACTATACTTAGTAAATGTTCCCAGTAATTTAATAATAATTTTAACTGAAATTTCTATGGATATTATGATGTCAGGTCAGTTCTCATTATGTATTAAATAATTGGAGTAAAGTCATGATATTTATTTTCCTCCTTATTTTTTGAATTAAGTTGATGTACTAAAATAATTACTTAAAAATGTAAGTCATGAGAATTCATGTAATATTTTTACATCATAAGTTTTTTTAATATGTTGCAAAAATGTTTATGTCTAGAAATTCTCATAATAGTTTATTGAAGTATTTTAATATATTTTTAGAAGTAGTCATTGCCTTATTTTCAACATTTTTGGTACTTTGAATTATATTTAATAAAAAATATTTATAAGGGTTATTTAAGTATTTTTATATAATTTTATGCACTTTTAGACTATCTACTATCCATGGGAACATTTATCAAATATGTAGAATGTTCCCATGTGGGTTGTAGCATGTTTACGCAGTAACTAAGTTTCTCAGCCCACCTGTCACTTTGTCAACCTGTAGTCGGGCGCTACACAACTTCGACAGAGTGACAGAGCTGTAGCTCAGCTGCACACGGGTGCATTGGCTACCAAAGCTGCGTGCAGGAATTGTGACAGAACACATTTCCATCTGTAACTCCTAAAATATACACAACACCTCAATTCCAACTGAATTTTAGGTGTGAAACCTATACATGAAAATACATGTGAAATATTTAACTGGCAAAAAAGCTCAATAGTGGTGCCGTGTTATTTTGGTTTTTCTTTCCTTAATTATTTAAAACTTTAAGGAGTTGGATTTCAAGGGTGGGGTCAGTGAGTGACCCTACCTAATAGGATCCAATTTTTCAATAATATTAATGTTTTTCCTACTCCTTCTTAGGTTTATTTTATTATTATTATTACAATGTTATTTATGTTACTTTTTCAGCTTGCTCTGCAATAGTAGCAAGCTGGAACAAGGCTTGTAGAGCCTGTAGAGCCCATTTGGGGCGGAATTTTGGCATTTTATTTGTCCTTACATGAGCTCCACATGAGCGCCATCTTTTATTTAAGGAGCTCTTCTCCCTGCTGTTTTCCACCAATTCATTCACCAATTCATTCAAATTCACCACTGTTCCATTGCCTCTGCCTCATATTTAGGATCAATCATAAGAAATAAAATATTGTCTCAGGATTTCTTTGGCTTTAAGTACTGCTCTTTGACTAAGCTTGTGGGCCAATGGCTCTCACAACCTGGTTCAGTTTCCTGTATTTGATGAAAAGTCAAAGGGTGCCATCTTTCCTTGGGAAAAATTGGAAGGGAAAGTGGGTATTTTAATTTCCTGGTCAAAGAAATCCTTTCAACAAAGTTTCCACAATTTATTCTTGAAGCGTGGTTGATTCTTGCTTTGAGAGTGAGTAGAATGGTCTGGATGCTGGAGGTGGGCCAGTAAGTTGGATACTGTGATAATCAGGACGGGAAGGACGTAGTTCATCTGCATTTATAATTCATAACATGTCAGCAAAGTCATGTTAAACCAAAAGTAAAGATTCTTGAATGATTTCTAAAACTTCAACCTTGTCATCTTTGAGCACTGGATTTGGAGTGCTTGCACTAAGCAAGAGGATTAGGGAGCTCATAATAAACAGTTTGGTGGGGCATTTTTCTATTTGAAGAAGCAAGGAAGAGGTAATTCAGACAAAAAAGGAATAAATCCTAAATCTGAAGAGGGAAATTGGGGATGGAGGTCAGGATATTGCAAATCTCCTGGCTCAAAATTGTCATCAAACTCAATGAAAGTGTCAGGTAGGCTGTTTAATTCCTGTATGAAAGAAAAATTAGTGTTCTGGGGTTGCAAGGTTCAAAGTTTAATTACTCCTTCTTGCAAATTAGCGTCAGGATTTGAGTAAACTAGGAATTCAAGGCCTAGAATGGTGTTGTCTATTCTGGTGATATCCAAGACAAATAAAGCCCATTTGAATCTGGGGAAATTGGAAAATGCAAAGGTACATATTTCCTTTTTGTTAAGTTTTCATTCAACAAAAAGCAAGACTTGGAAGATATCCAGCAACAGTAAAATTAAAAGGAAGTATAGATGAATAGAAAACTAAATCCTCCTTCAACAATCCTATAGTTCCTTACAGATGAGATATACCAAACTGTATTTTTCCAGTTTGACTTGTAGAAGATGAAATTTGATTATCAGTGTTTGATCTTGAGTCTTTGACTGAGGTAGCTAAGCTCCTTCAGAAGGCTGGTGAGGAAACAACTTGATATTGCATCTGGAACAGTTGATAAAGCTGTTTGGTCTCCGGAATTGGAGTATCTTCACTCTTAGGTTGAAAATAAGTGCGTGCATAGATGATTCAAACTAGATTAGGCCTGATAATTTGACACTCCCTCATAATTACTTTCTTCAGAGGCAGAATTAACTATTATATCAAAGGCCTTCAAAGATCTGATTAAGATTGGATTGCTGATAGGTTTTGTAAGAAATTCCGCAAGCATATGTTCAGTTTTGATGTAGTTTAAACAGATTTTCTGGAGCTTCATTTCTTGTCTCATAAAGTGATATTTGATTGAAAAGAGCTTGGTTCTAAAGTTAGAATGTTTTGCTGTATTTTGAGCTAAATTTATTGCGCTCTGATTGTATTCAAAAACTTTGGTTGGAATTTTGAAAATGATATTGAGAGTTTGTTTAGGAATAATTTTTAGCCACATAATTTCTTTGAACAATTCAGATAGAGCTTGATATTCAGCTTGTGAAGAATAGATGGCTACAGTTGATTTTTTCTTTTATTTCCAAGGAATTAAATTTCCATTCCACTTCACAATATAGCATTAAATTGATCTTCTAGAGTTTTCACAGCTACCCCAATTGGCATCAGAATAGCCAATCAATGATTGTGGGTCTTTGTTTTTTTAGATTTTAAGAGAGTGATTAAGATTTCCCTTTAGGTACTGTAAAACATGTAGGCAAGTGTTTCAGTTTTTGATCCCTGGATTATTCAGGAATTGGGATAAGGCTCCTACTGCAAATGAAATGTCATGTCTTTTTGTGCAGCTCAGATCATTTAGTGCTCCAATGACTGCTCAATAATTAATGTCTAGACGGTTGAATTCATGGATTTCATCATTAGTGGCAGCTGTAAGTTTCAAGTTAGGTTTCATGGGTGTTTTGAGGGGCAGTAAATGATTAACTCTTGCTCTTTCTAAAATCTGCCTGACATAATGACATTGAGACAATTTAACTGAGGATTTGTATTGTTTGACTTCCATTCCCAGAAGGAGTTTGGCTGGACCTAGGTCCTTAAAATTGAATCTTTCTTTCATTTCCTCAACAAAAATTTCAGGTTTGAGACTGAATATTACAATGTCATCTACGTGTATGTAGAGGTAGGTTCCTTTCCTCCACAGCAGACAAGGTTCTGCACCACATTTTCCAAAGCCTATGGGAAATGTTAAAACTTAAGAGAGTTGCTCCAGTTTAGAATTTTCAGAAGAGGGAGGTGACAAAGTCTGATGACGCAGAGACAGGCGGATCAAGGAGCCTAATGAGAAAACTAAAGGGGGAACTCCAGTTCAAGGTGAGTCAGAACTGATAGATTGTCATTCACATGATAGCAGGCTGCTTTAAGTAGACTACGTATAAGCAGGGCTGACTAGTGGTTGACATGATAATGGTAATAATGAATAATAAGTATTCAAGATAAGCCTAGGAGTCCGCACTCATTGGAGGACAACATAGGAAAGGGTAGCCACTAGGATCTAAGTCAGAGGTGCAACTGGACTAGTAAATAATCTAGTCAAGTATAGAGTACACACTAGGCAGAGAAACTCAAGAGCGGGATAAGAAAAATAAGGGTGATAAGTCACACTGAGATGCACTAAAGATTCAGGCAGAACAAGCAGATGACAGAAATTCCAACAGAAAACAGATACTTGTTTAGAGTTTCATTCCAAGCCAAAGGTGCTTGTTTCAAACCATAAATTGCCTTGCCAATTTGAGTATTTTTCCTGGAAAATCAGTTCCTCCAGGGGAGAAAATTGAGACATCTTCATTGAGAGGAGCATTTAAAATGCCAATTTAATGTAGATTTGATGAAATTTTAAATTGTGCATTAATGCACATGAAACCATCATTCTAAGTGAAGATAGCTTTCCAGTGGGAGCTTAGGTACTGTAATAATCAATCCCTTCCTTTTGAATGAAACCTTGAACAAAGAGTCTAGCCTTTTGTTCTAGAACATTGCCTGAAGTATCTTGCTTAGTTTGGAAGACCCAGGTGCACTTTGTCAGCTTGCTACTATTGCAGAGCAAGCTGCAAAAGTCACAAAAATAACATAAAAAAAATAATAATACAATTTACCCAAGAAGGAGTAGGAAAAACATAAATATTATTTCAGAAATGGATTTTCCACCCAAAATTAGGTAGGGTTGCTCACTGACCCCACCCTTGAAATCAAACTCCTTATATTTTTAAATAATTAAGGAAAGAAAAACCAAAATACTACGGCCCCATTCTTGAGCTTTTTGGCCAATTAAATATTTCACACAGCTTGTCACGTATAGGTTTCACACCTAAAATTCAGTCAGAATTGAGGTGTTGTGTATTTTTTAGGAGTTATGGGCGGAAATGTGTTTTGTCACAATTCCCGCACGCAGCCGCAGCAGCCAATGCACCCGCGCGCGGCTGAGATACAGCCTTTTCACTCTGTCGAGGTTGTGTACGCAGCCCCAGGCCTCTGAAAAGTACGCAGCCGCGTGAATATGGGTTGACAGAGTGACAGGCGGCCTGAGAGGCTCAGGTACCACGTAAACATGCTACAACCTACACGGGAACTTTCTACATATGTAATAAATGTTCCTGTGGATAGTAGACTGTCTAATAATACATCATATTATATAAAATAAATAAATAATCCTTATATGTATTTTTTATTTAATATAATGCAAAGTACCAAGAAAATCGAAAATAAGACAATGATAATTTCTAAAAATATATTAAAATACTTTAATATACTTTTATGAGAATTGCTACACATCAATATTTTGATTACATACTAAGGAAACGCATGATGTAAAAATATTACATGAATTCACATGACTTATTTTTTTAAGTAATTATCTTGATAAATCATCTGGAACTCGAAAATAAAGAATAAAATCAATATTATGACTTTTACTCCATTTATATAATACATAATGAGAACTTACCTGAAATTAAGATGTCCGTAGAACTGTCTATTTATATAATTATTAAACTAATGGGAAAATCTACTAAGGATAATTAATAAAATAATACATAAATAGGACAGATTAGTGTTATTCACACGTCCTAATGTCTATTATAAAGTAGAATAATTCCCATAACCTGGGGAATTAGATGCTACCCGTGCTATAGCACCAAGAACACATGACAGGCTACCCATGGTACCCTGCTAGCCTTAGTGTCCGTCCCTTTGAGCACCTAAAACCCTCAGAAGGACAATATTGGGACTTCAAAAGCTATAAATAAAGATCTCTTTTGAGGATATTGATGGGCAGAGACCCAGTTCTATTCATATCCAGACACCGGGCCAAGTTAATCAAATACTTATAAGAGATAAGTAAGTGATTTATGTCAATTTCTGATCAGTAATATCTGTCCTCAACCTCTTTTTTATCAACTAAAACTGCTGAACAACCTTATAACCCCAGTATACAGGTTTAACCCATCAGTACACATCTCAAACAGATACCCAAAGGATTTAATAATATAACAGTAAGTCTTATTATCCTTTCTCTGTTGTGGTAGCTTGGCTACAAGTCCCCACCACTCCAATGTGTATTTTATGTACATATTATCTTTGGGTAAAATATTCTTTAAACTAAAGAGCCCAAAGCAACCAGGAATACGTGTTTTCATACTGAAATGCCTGAAGAGAGGTGTTAAAGATCCCCAATATAATTGTGGCCCCTCTATAAAAATATTTAATAATCCATTTATTCATCTTTATTTAAAACAAAAAACAATAACCAAACCACTTAACCTTGCAATAAGCTTAATCCAAATATTTTACAGATTTTTGCTGCATTTATTAAATAATATATTTATTATTTAATATATCACCTCTGGTAGCTAAACGATAGCAAGGGTCTTGGCATCCAGAAGACTGACAATTGGGGGTCTGGCCGGGAAATATTTCATTTTATTATATTTAATACCTTGGACCAGACATTTTCACAAAAAGATAAAAGCAAAGATAAATTTATTTGACTTTATAACCGTGATTTATTATTAAATACTTTTGCAGTAGATTTAAAAACCAATGCAGAATTAATAATCTATTATTTAAATTTTTTAAAGATGAGAAAAGAAGAATATATTAAAAATTATAAACCTACTGGTTGGAAAGCTTTAACTCAAGCTGAGCAACTTAATATCTTTTCTGCATGTAAACAATTAGATAAAATCCTTGAACTAGAAGATCTTGAAAGGTGTATCAACTTTCAGGCTCTATTAAGAAAACATAAAGCTTGGAAAAAATACGGTATAAATTACTTTTTGAAATATAAAAGTAAGTATACAACTTGCATTACCATATTATTTTTAAAGAACATAATATTTATATATTTTATTAACAAATAAAAAACACTTTTTATCAGTGAACCCTCCTGTACCAGAAAGCACCGCCACTGAAGTTGATCTATTGGATAAGGAAGTCCCAGACATCTCTGGAAGCCCTGAAAATATTGATTGGGAAGGTGAATACCTCATTGGAACACACCAAGATCCCGTAGGATTACCTACTAAGTATCAATTTAACCCCAATAAGGTCTTGGTACATTTAAACATCAATTTAAGTGAGTTTTGAATAAAACTTATTTTTACAGATTTTTTCTGTAAAACACTTACAAACATATTATTCTGAAAATGAATAGTTGTAACACAAGAGCCTCAGGAAGAATTCCCTCCTATGGATATTTGCCAACAGCTCTCAGTAACCGTGAGACCACCAATAAGGACAACCATGAAGGGACTAGATCCCGTGAATGAAATGTTGATGGACAAGGAGCAGCGCCAATCACTTCTGTCCTCTCCCAACCTAGAGCCAGAGAAGGTAGTAGAATTAAGCCACCCTCCTTTACAAAAAGATTCCCTGCAGCCACCCCAGCAGAATCTGGCCAAGGAAGCCAGGATCAAAGACTTAGTCAAAGAGCACGAGAAATATTGGGAAGAATTTGAAGAAGCCCAAGCCAAGGAGGACATGGTATCTATGAAAAAGATAATCTCCCAGGCAAAAGCCACCCAGATAGCTCTTCAGAAGATTATTCCAAGGAAAGAGGTAGAATCCTACGTAGAGAAGTGGAATCGTTGGGATCAATTAGACCAACTGAAAGGTAAAGGATCAGGAAAGAAGAGATCCTCTTCCAATCCCAAGCCAAAGGGAATGAAAGACTGGGATCAGATAATATCCCTAGCTCAAAAGTGGAAAAAGGTTTAAAACAATTAGCCTCTAATTCTGAGCCCAAACAAACCTCTGATGTAATTACTTCCTTTTCTAATGATATGCGTCATAATTTCAAAATTGTTTGTGAAAATTTGGACAGGGTTTATACCCAAATGGATAAATTAACCTCAGTGGTAGCAAAATTGATTACTAACCAAACAAAGATGGTAGGAATGGAAGAAATTAAAGAACACAAAGAACAGTTATTGGAGACAATGAATCAAGGTAGGATCAAACAGACTCAAACAATTGAGAATATGTTATCAGGAATCCAAGAAGATTTTATTATGTCTTTCCACCCCTTAAAAGAAGAATTGGCAACTACCACTAACAGCTCTATTCTATCCCTTAGTGAAAAATTGGATGTGATTAATAACAAAGTGGACCTGCAACTTAATCTGATCAAAAATGATCTTAGAGACTTAAAAGTCCATCTGAACAACTCCTTGGGGAGTACTACAGAGGAACCAAAACCTCCCAGACAAACCACTACTCCTTATGCACCACCCTTATTAGGAATGCATAGGAGTGATACCTTTAGGCCTAGTCCTACTCCTAAGATGGAGCAAGCACTCAAACTGTTAACCCCTATTTCTGAATGGCCCAAGTTCTCCATTGAAGGAGAATACAATCATATAAATTTTATTAAATTTATTGACTACACCATTAACTCTTATGACCTACCAGAAGCTATAGCTGTAGTCAGGCTACCCAGTCTATTTGAAGGAGTAGCATTGGACTGGTTTATCAGTAAGAGAGAAGAAGTAGGATCCTTACCATGGAATTCTTGGAAACTTCTGATTAACAAACAATTTGTTCTAGAATGTGGAAAAGAAAAATGATTAAAAATTTCAAAAATTCCTCATTTGACCCCTCCAAGGACAAACCTCACAAAAGGTGTTTGGAATAGAAGAAAAGGTTGGATTGCTTCTATCCAGATGCTGATAAAGAGGAAGTAAATAAAAGACTCCTCAACCTGTGTCCTGGCAATCTTAACCATAGTGTAAGATGTAGGATGAGTATGGATGCGGACTTGCCCACTCAAATCAATGTGCAAGAAGGAGTAATAGACATGAATGGGTTGGACAAGAAAGCCCCTTCCAGACCCAAAGAGAACTAGAAAATCAACAAAACCAGAGAACAACCTCCTCTCATAAATGCCTCTGACAATAAGAAACCTAATGAGAATAGGGACAAAGAGAGGATGCCGGCAACTTGTTGGAATTGTACCAAGACTGGGCATTGAGACAAGACTGTCCATTACCAAAAAGGAAGATAGCAGTCTTGGAAGGAAAACAGGAGGTTGAAGAGAATCAGAACTATGAAGATATAGCTCATAATGAAGGATCTCTTTCTGAATGTGAATTGATCCTGACCAACCCTGTTAATGTTATAGAAGGAGATACAGGTACTTCTGCAGAAATCAATAACATCCATGGGGATTCTAGCTTGCCCCAACAATGGGATCCTACTATAATTCCTAGACATATTATGGATTTCAAACCATTAACAGTTAAAACTATGAGTGGGAAAAGTTATACCACTGGTCAAACTTGTTATGCAACAGGATTGTATAAAAACAGACCCATGAGGTTATTACTGCATAGTGGAGCCTTTTTCTCATGTGTCTGTGCTGAATTCTTCAAAAAATGGGACCCCAATTGGAAAGAATACCTTTTGCCTGTCCCAAAAGCCAGGTTCAACTCTTGAAACTCTACCATGAATGCTATTGGAGTATGGACTGCTCCTATAATAGTACCTCACTTTAAAGGATCTTTAAGAATACAAGTAGAATTTGTAGTATTGCTCAATGGAACATGTGACTACCTGATACTGGGTAATGATGCCTTATGTCTATATGGTATAGATGTGTTCCAGATTAGAGGAAGATACTTCACAGTAGGAGGTAATTGGGATAAGAAGTTTAAGATATGCACCATCCAGTCTAACTTCCCCTCCTCTACTTACCAAAAGCATTCAGAAGACTTTGACCAAGAATATTTCTCTCAAGCAGCTCTGAATATGAAACTTTCTTAGGAACAGAAGAAAGATATATTGAAAGTCTGCTTTGAGAACCAGAATGCTTTTTGTACTAAAGATCATCCCATTGGGGATATTAATGACATGATATGGTATGGACATTGACCATTAAGCCTCCTTATCCTCCAAACTTAAGAAGGACAGCCTATCCTTCTAGTCCTAACTCTAGAAAAGCTCTTGAGGAAGATATCCAAGAACTGATAGACTTACAGGTATTAAGGAAGGTAGGGCATAATGAACAGGTAGATGTTGTTGGAATTCTGGTCTTGTGATATGTGTTGCCTAACACTTGAGTGCAATCACTCTTCAAGATCTATATTCTTTATTATACTATCAAGCCTTGAGTTTTCAAGTTTAGTGTGCTCTTTATTCTATACTGGTTAGTTATAGGTCTACTGGTATCTTTATCTTGAATCTAAGTGGGCCATCTCCTATGCTCTTGAGTGACTTTGTCTAGTGTGTTCTTCATACAATACAGTGTTTGTTATTTTTCTAGTGACATCTTTATCATTGTTCCTAGTGCACTATTTCTATTGCCTTGCTCATGAGTATTGCAGTCTAGTGATTTCTTTATGTTATACTGATTAGTCATAACTCTAGTGAATTCTTTATCTCCATCCATGTGGCTCATTAGTCCCTATCCTGCCTGAAGTGGTCCTCCAAGTTTTTCAGACTCTAAATGGTCCGGTATTAAATATTCATCATAATTACTCATTATATTTCCTTTCAACCACTTTTCAGCCTCTGATGTACTTAGTCTATTTGATTCTGAAGCCTGACAAGAGAAATGAAACCATCAGTTCATTCGGATTCTTGAACCAGAGTTCCCCCCTTTTGACTCCCTGATCCGCTACTCTTGGTGTCACAAAATTCTTCCTCCTCATCTCTTTAGTCTCTTGACCAGAGCATTCAACCAAAAATCTCACAGATGTGACCACACCTGTAATCATAGCTTGGCATAATGACAAGTCAAAAATGGTAGGGGACTTCAAAATGCTCAACAATGACACTCAAGCAGATTATTATCCTATACCCCGGATTGATCATGCTCTGCATAAATTGTCCAAGGCTAAGTACATCACTACTATGGATATGCTTAAAGGATTCCACCAGATACCAATAAGCCCTGAAAGCAGGAAGTTTATGAAAATAATCTGTCATTTGGGAATATATGAATATCTTAGGATGCTCTTTGGTATAAAGAATGCTCCATCACACTTCCAAAGAACTATGGATACAGTTTTAGGTACTTACATCAGACAAGGATGGATGATGGTATATATAGATGATGTTATCATATACTCTGATGACTGGGATACTCATATTAACCAAGTAAAATTAGTACTCCAGACAATCTCCAGAGAAGGATTAAAGGTGTCCATGAAGAAATTCAACTTTTGCTACGGAGAATTGAAAGCCTTAGGACATATAGTCTCTGGTCTAACTCTAGCTGCTGATCAAAATAAGATACCTTTTGTCATGAATAGACCTATTCCACAAAACAAAAAAGAATTACTTTCTTTCATTAGTTTTTGCAGTTATTAAAGATAATACATACCAAAGTTTGCTATGCTAACTAAAAGTCTGTATGAAGTATGCAACAACAACACCCTATTTGAAATGACTCATGAGAGACTAAAAAACTATGAGGAATTAAAAATAGCTATGAACTCTACTCCTCTACTTTCCAACCAGATTACTCTAAGCCCTTCAAACTGTACATTGACGCTTGCATGGAAGGGCTAGGGGCTGCTTTACATCAGGAAAGGATAGAAGAAGACAGACCAGTAGAAAACCCCATACTCTTCATATCTAGACAGATCAAAGATACAGGGAAGAGATATGGGGCCAGTCAATTGGAATGTTTGGCACTAGTATGGGCTTTAGAGAAGCTAAACTATTACTTAGAAGGCACCACTTTTCAAGTAATCAAGGATGCAATGCTGTAAGAACTCTTATGAACATGAAAACTCCCAGCAGACATATGCTCAGATGGCAAATTGCTATACCACAGTATAGAGGACAGATGACCATAGTGCATAAAGCTGGAGCTAAACATCCAAATGCTGATAGTCTCAGTAGGAATGCTTTGCCTAATGACTCTAACAATTCAGAATATGACCCTGAAGATCAAGATATCTTTCCTATTCTGAACATCAATCTTTTTGCATTGAGTGCTCCCAGAATGGGGATCCACTTATGTGAATTAGATACTACTTTCTTCAACCTAGTAAGGGATAGCTACTCTCCTGAAATCAAGCTGCTGATTACCATTATGGAATGTGAATTCCCAGAAGCAGCTTTGATAAATAGCCTGCCTGCTTCACTACTTAAACCCTATAAAGCAGGAAGGTTTACCTTTTTGGATGGTCTCCTTTAGTATAGACACCAACATTCCAGCGTATGAGTACTAACCAAGAAAGAACATATACAACATATAGTCCAGGAATGCCATGATAACTGTTCATCAGGGCATCCACCACAGAGAGAAAATTAGAAAAAGTAGAACAAACTACCTGGTGGATAAACTGGAAAGAAGTCACTACTGAATATGTTACTTGCTGTGAAAACTGCCAGAAATCTAATAAAACTACTGGAAAAAGGTTTGGACTCTTACAGAAGATATCTGAACCTACTACCAGATGGGGAATCATTAATATGGAATTTGTCACTGGCCTCCCCGCTGGAGGTACTCATTCATATAACTCTTTCCTAGTTATAGTTGACAGATATTCCAAAAAGGCAAAATTATTACCTAACCACAAAGAACATAGTGCTATGGATGTAGCTTTACTATTCTGGAATAGGATCATAGCTGATGTGGGTTACCCAAGATTATAATCAGTGAAAGAGACCCCAAAGTCACCTCTGAATTTTTGAGGAATCTACATGATATACTGGGTACCACTCTACCATTTTCTACAGCATACCATCCCCAAACTGACAGATTAGCTGAATGGATGATACAGAACCTAGAAGATATGGTAAGGAGGCTCTGTAGCTTTGGTCTAGAATAAAAAAACTCAGATGGTTTTTTCCATGATTGGGTAAGCCTACTCCCAGCCCTAGAAATGGCTTATAACAGCAGTAAACATTCTACTACCAAAGAAGCTCCTTACATACTAGAAATAGGATGGATTCCCAAACTCCCTAGGAATAACTTGAGCTATAAATTAGCCACTATTCATCTGACATCTCTTGAATTTAAGAAGATGATAGATCTGGCAAATAATTATGCTCAGAAATGTGCAGAAGAAGCTGTTGAATACAACAAACAAAGATGGGACAAATCCCATAAAGAAACTGACTTTAAAATAGGAGATCAGATCTTGATATCTACAACCAATTTCAACAACCTAGCAGGCAACAGAAAACTGAAACCAGCCTTTCTTGGACCATTTGTTATCAAGAAGATGCATGGCAAAAATGCTGTGGAAGTAATCTTGAGTGAAGAATTATCAAGGAAACATCCAGTATTTCCTGTTAACCTAGTCAAACACTTTAAACCTAGAGAAGGCAGCAACCTCCCTCCAGAAATAATCCCAATAGAACCTGACCCTGTAAAAGAAAAAGGGAAAGTCAGAAGGATATTGAGAGATAAGAAGGAGAGGGTACAAGGAAAAGATATCAGACTATACTTAGTAAGATATAAAGGAGAATCTGCAGACAAAGATCAACGGTTACCAGAAAATAATATACCTGATGGACCAATACATCTCTGAAACTACAGAGCCAGCAAAAGGAACAGAAGCACATATGCAGTTAATTTTTTCTCCCAACTTCCTCCAGATTTTTTTTCAGATATGGCCATATCTTGGAGTGGGGGAATGTCAGCTTGCTACTATTGCAGAGCAAGCTGAAAAAGTAAAAAAAATAACATAAAAATATTAATAAAACAATTAACCTAAGAAGGAGTATAAAAACCATAAATATTATTTCAGAAATGGATTTTCAACCCAAAATTAGGTAGGGTCACACACTGACCCCACCCTTGAAATCCAACTCCTTATATTTTTAAATAATTAAGGAAAGAAAAACAAAAATACTATGGCTCCATTATTGAGCTTTTTGGCGAATTAAACATTTCACCCACATTTTCACGTATAGGTTTCACACCTAAAATTCAGTCAGAATTGAGGTGTTGTGTATATTTTAGGAGTTACGGGCGGAAATGTGTTTTGTCACAACTCCCGCACGCAGACGCAGCAGCCAATGCACCCGCGCGCGGCTGAGATACCGCCTTGTCACTCTGTAGAGGTTGTGTACGCAGCCCCGGGCCTCTGACAAGTACGCAGCCATGGGACTATGGGTTGACAGAGTTACAGGCGGCCAGAGAGGCTCAGGTACCACGTAAACATGCTACAACCTACATGGGAACTTTATACATATGTAATAAATGTTCCCGTGGATAGTAGACTGTCTAAAAATACATCATATTATATAAAAATAAATAAATAATCCTTATATGTATTTTTTATTTAATATAATGCAAAGTACCAAGAATGTCGAAAATAAGACAATGACAATTTCTAAAAATATATTAAAATACTTTAATATACTTTTACAAGAATTGCTAGACATCAATATATTTGTGACATACTAAGGAAACGCATGATGTAAAAATTTTACATGAATTCACATGACTTATATTTTTAAGTAATTATCTTAGTAAATCATCTATCTGATGTAAAAAAACACCACATGAATTCACATGACTTATATTTTTAAGTTATTATCTTAGTAAATCATCTGGAACTCGAAAATAAAGAGTAAAATCAATATTATGACTTTTACTCCATTTATATAATACATAATGAGAACTTACCTGACATTAAGATGTCCGTGGAACTGTCTATTTATATAATTTTTGAACTACTGGGAACATTTACTACGGATAATTCATGAAATAATACATAAATAGGACAGATTAGTGTTATTCACACGTCCTAATGTCTATTATAAAGTGGAATAATTCCCATACCCTGTGGAATTAGATGCTACCCGTGCTATAGGACCAAGAAAACATGACGGGCTACCCATGGTTACCCTGATAGCTTTACACTTTGTCCCTTTGAGCACCTACAACCCTCAGAAGGACAATATTGGGACTCCAAAAGCTATAAATAAAGAGCTCTTTTGAGGATATTGATGGGCAGAGAACCAGTTCTATTCATATCCAGACACCGGGCCAAGTTAATCAAATACTTATAAGGGATAAGTAAGTGATTTATGGCAATTTCTGATCATTAATATCCGTCCTCAACCTCTTTTTTATCAATTAAAACTGCTGAACAACCTTATAACCCCAGTAAACAGGTTTCACCCATCAGTAAACGTCTCAAACAGATACCCAAAGCATTTAATAATGTACCAGTAAGTCTTATTATCCTTTCTCTGTCGTGGTAGCTTAGCTACAAGGCCCTACCACTCCACTGTGTATTTTATATCCATATTATCTTTGGGTAAAATATTCTTTAAACTAAAGAGCCCAAAGTAGCCAGGACTACGTGTTTTCATACTGAAATCCCTGAAGACAGGTGTTAAAGATCCACAATATAATTGTGGCCCCTCTATAAAAATATTTAATAATCCATTTATTCATATTGATTTAAAACAATAAACAATGACCAAACCACTTAACCTTGCAATAAGCTTAATCCAAATATTTGACGGATTTTTGCTGCATTTATTAAATAATATATTTATTATTTACTATATCACCTCTGGTAGCTAAAGGATAGCAAGGGTCTTGGCATCCAGGAGGCTGACACACCTAAAGGGCTTAGAATTTGGTGATTTCTTTCTTTGCAACCAGAATTTATAGTTGATTTAAATGGCAAGTTCTTTCTCTATTTATTTCTTCCAATCCTCTTTGTATATGCTGTTCATAGCTTCTTCATAAGTTTTAGGATTTATTTTGTTTTCTCTAATCTTATTCAACAAAGCTGAAGGCATACCTCTTTGATTTGAATTAAGAATGTTACTAGTTGAAAATTCAAATTCAGCGCTCATTAATTTTGATGGATTTGTTGATGGTTGATTTACAATTGTTGGAATAATCCCAGCCTTGGACTGATGCGGACCTATACTTTTCTCTGACTGTGAAGTGGAACAGCAGCTAAAGTGTCAATACTTCAAATATGAAGTTTCACTCCAAGCCAGCCTGTCTTCCTATTTTCTGGGAAAACTCTCCCGCCTTCAGCTGGCTGATCATCTGTACCATCTTCTCATCTTCATCTCTCAACATCTTCTTTTCATCATTCATCCCACTGCACGATTCCAAATACAATTCCCACCGCGCCAAGACATCACACAGCTGGTAAATATAATTCAACACTCCTCAAGCTTTGCAACACTAACTCAATTACTTTACAGAACTACAGCTTGCATCAATCCAGAAGGTCAAGGACTGTCTCAACCATCCTTCAAGACCAAGCTTATATGTATGTAGTCTAATTCTGAGTGCTCAGCTTATTGATTGAATGCTTCAGCTCTGATTTTTTCAATCAGTCCTCATGTTATCCAGTTTGACTGTTTGTCTTCTGAATTGATTTCAGGCTGATTGATTGAAATCAGCCATTGCCTTTGTTGGTTTCTTTTCTTTGATTTGTTTTGTTTACCTCATCTAAACAGTCTAACCAATCTTGCACTTTTCTGTCATTCATGAAATGTAGTGGTCTTGGTTTAAAACCTTAATTTATTTCACAATCAAAAGCCAAAGCTCACAAAAATGACCAAAAGATTCACACCAGGACCAGAGGCCACAATGAAATGAGGACCATTACGCTTAAAACCTTGGTTGAATCCACTCCTCTCCTTAATGAAGATAACTATTTGATCTGGAAAAGCAAAATGGAAAGCCTCTTTGACATCCAAGGAATTCTTCAAATCATGGAAGATCCAGATACAAGCCAACAACTTGATCCAGAGATGAGAAAGACATTGCCCCATTCCTTCTGGCAAAACTCAAACCTGCAACGCACACAAATATCATCAATTCAGGAAACGTTTGAAACACCAAAGAAATCTGGATGGCCACCAAGAAATATTTTGCCTCATTGCAATCAGCCAATAGAGCCAGAGTATTCAATGGATTTCTCTATCTTCCCTCCATTCAAGATAACATCAAACAATTTGTTACAACTGTAAGGCTGAATCTCAACAAGCTCTCCAAAGTCGGCATAGAACTTCCTTCTGATATCCTGGCGTATCCTATTCTATTCAAATTTCCAACCAATCTCAAGAACATGGCCTCTAAAATCATGCACGGAGAAAAAGAAATCTCCTTCAAAAGGGTTCTGGATCACTTGAAGCAATAAAAAAACAAGAACAACGCCAAGATTAAAGAAATCACTCCCAGGTCAAAAGTTGACATCAACCTGTACTCCAACTATCCTCAATGCAAAAATGGATTTCACAATCCAGAAGTGAAAAACAACCCCCAAGACAAATGCTGGATTGAGTTTCCTGAGTTGAAACCAAAAAATTTCAAGCCTTGCAAATCAGAAAAAAAAACAATGAGACTGCCAACTTTTTCTCCTTTCTGCACTGCTTCTCAAATTTCTCTCAGCAAGCTCCCTCCAACTTCATCCTTGACTTGGGATGCTCCATTCATATGATTCGTGACAGGCGCGTCTTTGAAACCATCACCCCTGAAGATGGATCAAACATCATTAAAACCGGAAAGCCAGGAGCTTTGCTGTCCATCATGGGTAGAGGATCTGCTCATCCCACCTCACCTGTTGGAACCATTCTACTCCAAGATGCAACCTGGACCCCAGACGTCTGCATCAAACTTCTATTGATGGGAGTATTTCTGAGCAAGGGAGCAAAACTTGTAATCAACAACTCAAGCTTGGAACCCTCATTTGAAATGCGTCTCAATGAAAAACCCTTTTTACAAGGACAGATCTTCAACAACCTACTTCAGGCCATCATCCCAGACAACCAAAGTTTCAGTGCAACCCTGGAAGACGTAAATGATCTTCATCTCAAACTAGGTCACGCCAGTCTGCCCAGGATCAAAAAGTACCTCAAAGAATCTGTCCCGAACTCCGTGAAATGGTCATTCAATTGCCAGAACTGTGACAGAAGGAAAATAACCAAGGGTCAATTTAAAGAAACCTTCACCAAAGCCAACAAGATAATGCAGAGGATCCATGCCAACCTTATTGGACCAATCTCTCCTGTGACAAAAGGTGGATATTGATACTCTGTTACACTAGTCAAAAGCCACAGTGGCTACATCAGTTGCATCCCTATGAAAAACAAGAGCAATGCTCCTGACATCATTAAATTTATCCTTCTCAACGAATTCAATTGCCTTCACTATTTTCCTACAGAATTCTGCAGCAACAAAGGAGGCAAATTCATCAATGAAAACTTAACCAAATTCTTCAAGGAGAAAGGAATTTGAAGAGTATTTTCCGAGACATACCATCTACAGCACAACAAAAACGCAGAACAAGCAAACAGAACCATTGCCAAATCAGTCAGAGCAACACATTTGTCCTTGAAGATCCCCAAAGATTACTAGCACAAGACAATTCAAAGATGTGAACTTGCTCTCAACCAAATTCCGAATTCTGATGGTCTAGTTCCTTGGGAAACTATGCACAAGACTTCCCTGCCAATTGAGTATCTCAAACCCATTGGGACCAAGCTTACTTATCTTGACCTTGGTAATCACTCACAACAAAAATTTGACAAGAAGGGAGTCCCTGGTAAACTTCCAGGGTATGCACCCAAACTTCTCTCCTATTGAGTACTCACTCCCAGTGGCAAAGTGATAGAAACAAAAAATGTCAAGTTTTTGCCCTCAATCAATTCTGTTCTGGATTATTCCTCAGACCAATCTTGAATCATACCACATGAACTTCTACCATCAAAAAATCCTACTGAATCTTCCCCCATTGCCAATGGGTCAGATACCACAAGGATAATCAAAACAGAAAGCTCCTTGGAAGAATCAGATGTCAACAGCAACAAAGACAATCTCATTCAAGCTGAACTCAATTGGGGAAGAACCTTGAGAGATTGATCTAACATCCGGCCTCCTGATTGGTATTGGTACCACTGAAACTACACTCCATCATCACCTGAGGAGGAGCTTAAGGATCCAATATGGTCACAATTGCTGGACAAAGAGCTAAGTACCTGTGAAGACTTCAAATTCTGGGAGGACTACGATGGACCCAAACCAAAGAACGTCCTCAATGACACCTATGCCTTCAGGATCAAACAAAACACACACGGAGGCAAACCGGTTCATAAATCACAAGTGTGTTTTCAGGGCTTCAGTCAAAGGTATGGAATCAATTACTTTGAGACATACGCCCCAACTGGTAAAGCCCCATCAATCCAAGACATCCTTCTTCTTGCTGTCAAAAAACATCTTCCTATGTTGCAATTTGATATCAAGGGTGCGTTTATACATGCTCCACTTGATGAGGAGGTTTTCATCCGTCGTCCTGTTGGTTCAAAAAGGAAAACACCAATCCTCAAGCTAAATAAGTCACTCTACGGACTAAAGCAAGCACCAAAAAACTGGTATGAGATGCTCCAATATTGGATTCAACTCCAAGGGTTCACCCCTTCCAACGCTAACCCATGTCTTTACATTGGTAAAGATGGCCAATAAGCACTTTTTGTGCATGTTGCCAATCTTCTGGTGGTCGGAGATGTGAATAAATTCAAGGAAGCTTTTCTCAGCAAGTTCAAGAACTTGTCATGTCACAAACCCAACACGCTACTTGGAATGAAAGTCAAACAAACAAAAAAAGCAGTTAGACTATCCCTTCCTCTTCACATTGAAAAAGGGCTGAGGGAATTGAATGTCCTGGAGTCTAAGTCAATCTCTAGTACACCTTGCACCATGGGTATTCATCTCTTACCAGCGACCAAAGAAGAACAAGAAGAATTCAGAAAACTAAATTTCAACTACCAATCTCCGATTGGTAGACTTAATTTCATTGCTGGACTAGCTCTGCCAGACATCAGCTTTGCAGTGTCCTCACTTGCTTGATTCTTAGAGAAGCCTGGTATCAATCACTGGCGCAAAGTAATCAATGTTTGGGGATATCTAGCAAAAAGAAAGGATCAATCTTTCCTCATCTCCAAGAAAAATGACTCACCCAACCTGGTATGCTATAGTGACTCCACCTGGGCAGACGATACAATCACAAGAAGGTCTCAATCTGGATTCATCTTTTTCTTTCAAGGCTCAAGGTTGTATTGGACAAGTTGCAAACAACGCAAAGTCACTTATTCATCAACTGAAGCCAAATGTAATTCTCTAAATGATGGAAAACTCAAATGCAGATGGATCAACCACCTGATCAAAGAACTCTGGAGAAAACCAATCACTCCTAGCATCCATCTCATTTATAACAAGGGTCTTTACAATAAAATTAAAAATTTTGGATGCAATCCCAAAACAAAATACATTGATCTAAAGACCAAAGGACTGAGAGAAGACTTTGGAGCGGCAGCAATTAAAATTCAACTCATCTGATCAGAAGAGATGGTTGCTGATTGCTTAACAAAAGCTGCTAAAAAAAACTTGGTGATTAGACTGGTACATCATGTCAGTGAATAGTCATTGGAGCATTGAATTGGGAGGATTTTGGAATAATCCCAGCCTTGGACTGACGCGGACCTATACTTTTCTCTGACTGTGAAGTGGAATGCCAGCTACAGTGTCAATACTTCAAATATGAAGTTTCACTCCAAGCCAGCCTGTCTTCCTATGTTCTGGGAAAACTCTCCCGCCTTCAGCTGGCTGATCATCCTTACCATCTTCTCATCTTCATCTCCACCATTCTTCATCTCTCAACATCTTCTTTTCATCATTCATCCCACTTGCACAATTCCAAATACAATTCCCACCGTGCCAAGACATCACACAGCTGGTAAATGTAATTAAACACTCCTCAAGCTTTGCAACACTAACTTGATTACTTTACAGAACTACAGCTTGCATCCATCCAGCAGGTCAAGTACTGTCTTGACCATCCTTCAAGACCAAGCTTATATGTATGTAGTCTAATTCTGAGTGCTCAGCTTATTGATTGAATGCTTCAGCTCTGATTGTTTCCATCAGTCCTTATGTTATCCAGTTTGACTGTTTGTCTTCTGAATTGATTGCAGGCTGATTGGTTGAAATCAGCCATTGCCTTTGTTTGTTTCTTTTCTTTGATTCCTTTTGTTTACCTCATATAAACAGTCTAACCAATCTTGCACTTTTCTTTCATTCATGAAATGTAGTGGTCTTGGTTTAAAACCATAATTTCTTTCAACAATATCTGGAGGTATCTCAAAGTTTGACTCTGGATCAACAGAAGTGAGTTGATTAACTTGAGACTTCTTGTGTTCTTTGTTTAGTGAAAAGGGATTTACTGCTGTTTCTTCATTTATTCCCGGGAAACTAGTCTCAATGAATGTAACATTTTGAATTGAAATAATCTTCTGGGTTTTTAATTTCACTATTTTATAGGTTGAGAAGTCATTCAGAAAAACAATGAGTATACATTTGTCACCAGTAGGATTAAGATTATTATTGATTCTTTGACTTGGAATTAAGCAATAAGCTTCACATCCAAATGGTCTGAGCATGTCAAAGTTGGGCATCTGTTGAAACCATCTGAAGTAGGGAGTCTCAAAATTTTGAGTACTTGAAGGTAGAATGCTGCTCAAATTGCAGGCGGTTTGTATAGCTTTGGCCAAGTATCAGTGAGATAACTTAGATTGGTTGAGCATACATCTAGCCTTTACAAGAAGTATCTGATTTGATCTCTTGGCAAAACCATTGTTTTTGGGCTTATAGGCTGGAGAGAATGAATCTTAAATTCCTTGGTCTGAGGTCCAGGCTTGAAAATCAGAGTTTTTGAGCTCACTGCCATTATTGGATACAATATCTTTGATTTTAATTCCAGTTTGTTTCTCTGCCCATCTTTTGTATTCTTTCAGATTGTGAAGAGTATCATATTTAGAGCTCAGGGATTTTACTACTTCAAAGCCAGATAATTGGTCAATTATGTTCAGGACATAAATAGATCCCCTCAGAGATTTAACAGGGAAAGATCCCATCAAGTCTACGTGAATGGTCTCCAATCTTTCTGACAGTGGTGTAAAGTGACCTTGAAATTCTTCCTTCTTCATCTTACTCTCAAGACAGATTTTGCATTTTGTTATACTGGCCTTAGGGAAATCCTCTTTAGAAATCTCTCACTTGGATTTCCCAATCTATTGTGCCAGTTTGGTTGTGCTATAGTGGAATACAAATAACTGGGAGCTTTCATTGCTTTGATATAGAAATTGTTGAGTATAAGTAGATGATTGATAATTAAGGCAGAAATAGAAAAGACCTTGTCTATTGTTATCAGTATCTTTTTTTTGTTTTCTTCATAGTCATTTTGTCATTGAAGAGTTGTTCTACAGATATTAAGGTTTGACTGGAATTAGGTACATAGAGGACATTCTTCAAGAGAAGTTTCTCTCTGGCCCTGTTGACAAGGTAGGAGGATCCAATGAGAAAAGCTTCTAATTGACTTTCCTTTTTTTTAGTGTCAACAGGAATGTTGACTTTCTTTGTTTTAAAAAGGTGTTTGGGATTGCTCACCATATGATGTGTCAGCTTGCTACTATGTTCAGAGCAACCTGTCATAGCAACACAAAACTATAAAAATAAGAATATCTAAATTAACAAAAGAAGGAGTTATAAATCCATAAATATTGATGAATAAATGAATTCCTCAAAGTAATTAGGTAGGGTCACTCACTGACCCCACCCTTGAAATACAAGGCCTTACATTTTTAAAATAATTGAAAAGAAAAAGTTCTAAAAATTACAACACCAGTATGACTCCTTTTGGTCATTCTAAAATTTCACACATGTTGTCAAATATAGGGTTTACACCTAAAATTCACTAAGAATTGAGGTGTTGTGTATATTTGAGGAGTTACACGCGGAAATGTGTTATGTCACAATTCCCGCGCGCAGCCCCACATCATTTCATACCCTACCTACTTGTAGTAGCAGTTTCCTGCGTACTAGAGACCCGCGCGCAGCTCAATTCTGCCACGCACGCAGCGGATCCTACCCCGCGCGCATCTGTACTGACTGATCCCCGAGTATGGATCCGTTGTGACTAATCTGACAACCAGGTACCACTCAAAAGAGCTACAACCTAATTAGGGTTGCCTGGCATATGTAAAAAGTTGACATATGCATTATTAATAATCCAAAAAGATCAAAACTTAATTAAAATTAATAAAAATTAAGTTTAGTACATTTTTTAATAATAAATTAAAGATCAAGGATTACCAGGTAAATCATTGACTCTGATCTTTTAAGACCACAACACACTACAAGGAGTGTTCATAAAAATTATTAAAAATTATCTACATGATCAGCAAAAGATGGAAAATTAGTAAATGTCCACATCTGATCACTTTAAAGCAATACTAATAGTACAAATGAAGGATGAGTGCAGAATGATTACATTTAAACCATAATAGATTAACAGATCCTGTGGCTAAAATATTACTGAAATCCAGCAGATCTAAGGACAGCTGATTAACAGCACCAAGTGGACGTGCTAATCTTGCTCTGACTGGCTTTCCAGCCTGAGTCCATGAGCAGAACCCTCTCTACGCGCCCTGAGAAGCTCAAAATCACCCCAAAAAGGTATTTATACAGACCTCTTTGGATCCATTATTCCATCATAAGTTTACCAGGAATTATTATTATCAATCAGACACCGTGTCATTCTTAGTCAAGTACTTATGAAGAGTCTAAGCAAGTGATTTATGACCAAGTCTGTAATATTATTATTCAGTTCTTAAAAAACAATCAACCCTTGAAGTTTAGTCATGCAATCCACCCCATCTGCTCTGAAACCCTTCCTATTATTGCAGGATTTTCGTGATAAATTTCTCAGAGTGAGTGTTTACCTTCCTGTCTAGGCCAGTGTGCTGTTATGCCCAGACATTATGGGAATAAGCCCTTTCTCAGACATTCATTATCATTCTAAGGTTCTTAAACTGCCTAAGGAGGCTCCTTGAAGAAGTGTATATTTTTGGAATTATTATTATTATTATTATTCCATTATTTTTATCACTCTCCGTAGCTAAAGGACTGCAACCTTCCTGGTATCAGAGATCTGAAATGATGAGACGCGCTTGTGTCAAATACTGGTGCTTTCAAAAAAAGATAAGTGGAACTGAAACACGCTTTATCCGTGACTTCTGAAAAATCTGATGCATCATTGATTAGTTGTGCTTGATTTTCTTGGGCTCTATTGTTGTCTCTTTTATTAGCTAGTTCAGGATGCAATTGAAAACACAGATCTTGTGGATGCCAAGCGTTGGGATTGTGCTGACCATTTTTGCACTTGGGATCAGAGTCCGACTTAGGTTTTCTTGTTGTTTTCACCTTTTGCTTTCTTCTCTTTTCAGTTTTTTTAAACAATTCCGTTCTTCTTCCTTTTCAATCTTGTCTTGACTGTATGGCTTTTTAGAGCCTTTCCTCAAATTGCCCAAGTATACCATATTTTGAAGTTTTTCCAATGTGGCATCAGGATGAGCAACCAGGTGTTTATTCATAATAATGTTGTTGACTACTTTCCAGAGATCCTTTGAGAGTTTAGCGAGTATTGAGTAGCAAAGCACATCATTGGGAACCCCAAGTTTTACCATGGCTATTTCATTAAGCATTTTGGTGCATTATGAGATGTATTCCCCTAGATTTCAATTAAACTCATACCTCATGAACTTCAACCAGACTTGGCCCTTATTGTTGACCAATTGTGAGGCATAACATGCCACAATCTTGGTCCATATGGCGTGAGGATTTTCCTCTTTTTCAGGCGTGATAATTGAATTAAAGGCATTGTCTCCTAGATAATTCATTAGGGTGTCAATTGCTTCATTCCTCTTTTTAGTTGCGTTTGTGAGTGCTGCGCCAGTAAGGTTGGAGATATCTTGGGGGTGGAAGATGCACACATCAAGGATTCCTTTTGCTAAAAGGTGAGCCTTCATTCTCATTGACCATTGTGGGAAGTTGTGATTGTTCAATTCTGGGATATTCCAGCTTGACAATTTGTCTTCAGCCATCTCTACCATCTTGCTTTCTTAATTCAATTTGTTGCTTGTTAAATTCCTTTTTGTGATTTGACTGTTAATATGTTGAGTTTTCATTCAACTAAAAGCAAGAATAGGCAGATAGCCAGCAACAGTAAAATTAAAATAAAGTATAGATAAATAGAAAAGTCAATCCCTCCTTCAACCATCCTATGGTTCCTTACAGATGAGATATAGGGAACTGTATTGTTACAGTTTGACTTGTAGAAGATGAAATTTGATTATTGGTGTTTGATTTTGAGTCTTTGACTGAGGTAGCTAAGCTCCTTCAGAAGGCTGGTGAGGAAACAACTTGAGATTGCATCTGGAACAGTTGATAAAGTTGTGCGGCTCCGGAATCGGAGTATCTTCACTCTCAGGTTGAAAATAAGTGCCTGCGTAGATGATTCAAACTTGATTAGGGCTGATAATTTAACACTTTTGGGAGACCCAATAAGACGGTTTGGTTGCACTACTTACCAGATAGATGGGAAACTTATCTTTCTTGGAAAGGGCAGGATTTTTGGAAGTGGCAAAAGATGAACTGATGAAAGAAAAATTAGAACTGGAATTGAGTAAAACACAATAAGGGGTATTGTCAAAATGGAAGAGGACAAATCTTGAAATTGGAGCACCAAGTGACTCACAAGTGAAAAGATTGACTTGCTGGTATTTAGATAATGTGTAGTTTTCCTTGAAAGTATTAGAAAAACTCCAATATAATCTTTTGGCTTTTTAGAAACTTCACGCGCTAGCTGCTTAGCACAATTTTTGAAAGGGTGATGATAAATTCACAACCCTCCGCCCTGTGGGAGTATTTTTGGGCCCTAAACGTCCCGATGGACCCTTCTAAATGCACCCAAGGGGCCGTCTAAAACACGCGCAACCCCCAGGAGGCTGTATACCCCCCTTACATGGCGTATTCAAGCCAGGTACCCCTGTACTTGGCAGACTTTAGCTGTGTTTAGGGGGTTTACAGCCCTGTACAGCCCCCCTGGGGGTTGTTCCCAACTTTTTGGGTCCCCCTGAACCACATTCGGGTTCCATCAACCCAAAGTTGGGATCAATTCCTACTATGCGGGACTGTTGGACCACATCTAGCAATCATAAAGTGAAAATAAAGTGAAATTAAAGAGAAATTAAAGTGAAACTATACAAATCTGAAAATAAACATCCCAAAAGATTCTTCTTTCTCAACTTGAAAGTGAGCAAGCTGTTGTTCAATTGAATGTTGGATTGAAAAATGAAGTAGCATTACATTTTTTTTTATTATGGGAACAGTGGCAAGCCCTCCTTTTATAATGGCCGCATTCAAGGACTACATCAGTGCAATGAAAAAAGCTTCAGAAACAAAGGATGCAGGCAATGAATCATTGAAAGCCCAAATTTCATCCTCATAAAGGGTGAAAATTGTGGAAAAAATGTTTCATAAATGGAAATGACCTCTGGTGTTTAGTAACATTTTTTGTTACTGGTCTTTGACTTATTTAATTTGATTGAAACTGGAAACTGATGGAGTGCATGCCATCAATATAAAAATGTAACTATGACAGACCCAGTTCACCCACCTCCTGTGAGAGCTTTTTCTACTAGGGAAGAGGCACAAATGTATTTTAAAACATGGAAAATGAAGAATGGTTACGCTTTAACAGTTTTCAACTCAAGGCATGACTAGTATGTGAATTTAGCCTGTGAAAGATATGGTTTGTACTCTGGGAAATTGCTCACCAAACAGTCAAGGCAAACACACACAAGGAAGTTTGGGTGCAAGTTTTACATCTGTGAAAGTTGCACAAAGTTGGACCCCTAGTGGTGTATCTCCTACAAGAATGATAAAAATAACCATGAAAAATCCCCACACCCCTAAGTGCATCCTCACCTGTGGAGAATCTCTGGGGTAGCCTTAGACAATCCAAAAAAGGCTTGAATCATGGACTCAATAAACTTCAACTCAAAAGAAAATTGAGCAAAATTGATGGTGGCAAATATGTTGATGACAAAACAATCTATAACAATAAGCATAAGGTAGCACTAGCAGAACTAAAGGGGAAAAGTGTTATGGAGGTCTTCTTTGAAAAAATTTGTAATTCAGGTTGGGTTCATTGAGAAATATTCAGTGGAGAGGGTCACTTGGAGGCCCTATTATTGGCTCACCCTGAGTCATTAAATATTTGCAAGCAATTCCATCATATAGCTATGATGGATTGTACTTATAAGACAAATAAGTCAAACATCCCCCTATTGCACATTGTAGGAATTAATTTCAACTAGAAAACTTTCACAAAAGCTCTTCTTTTAATAACAAGAGAAATGTTTGAGTTCTATAGTTGGTCTGTAAATGCGCTAAAGGAGTTGGCTTATGATCCTGAGAGACTTCCCCAAGTCTTTGTGACCAACCTTGAAAAAGCTTTGATCTGTGCCCTAGAAAAAAAATTCCCTGAATCAACAAGACACTGCTCTCAAAGGCGCTTGTCTAAAAACATACAAGCAAACTGTAAAGTGCGCTTCAATATGATATTGAAGGGTGGCAAAGCTTTATGTCTCTGTGGGCTAAGTATGGGGCCTCAAAAACAAAGGAGGATGCAGAGGTCAATCATGCAGCACTTAGAGTAAGTGCCAAATCACAGCCTCTACTTTTAATCTTCCTAGTTTTGGGTTGCTTACATTATGACTTTTTTAAGGTGTTTTTTTTCAGACCATGAGGATGTACTTGAGTATATGGATCATAATATCTTCCATATCAAAGAGACTTTTGTAACAGCTTGGACTTGCAAAAACCCAGAATTTGGCTCAAAAGAACATCTTGGGTTGAAGGGGCTCATGCTAATCTTAAACAATTCCTTGCAAACTTTTCAGGAAACATGTTGGGTGTTTGAAGAAAACTAGAAGGAACAGTTTCCAATCAAAATAATTTGGTTCAGGCTGCGCTTAAAAAATATCAAATAAAGATTGGAATAGTTCCTCCTGCTGAACTGTTACCATTGGGATGAAAGTTGTCTTTACAAGCAATAAAACTTGTTGGGGAAAAATTAGAGAAGTTAAAGCAGAACCATGATGGGGAAGTGTGTACCAAGTAATACTCAATGACTATGTGTTTGCCCTATTCCCACCAAATAGGTGAACTATTAGTTTGAAGAGGCTCCATTGTGCCTGAAGATATTCATCCTCAGTGAAGGTTGGATTATGACCCTTGCATTTCTAGTTCTGTAAGTTGGTTTAAGTTTTATTTTTCAAATCACTTTGTGATTAATGCTTTTTGAATGATTATTCCTACTTGAGTAATATTTGATCCTTTGAATTTTTAAAGGTTGATGCTGATGAAATGCCCAAAAATTCTCAGTTACATGAGAATATAAATGCAATGATCTTGACTCATCCTGATCAAAATTATTGCGAGCTGTTGAAGCACTTGATGAATGAGATGTCCAATTATTGATCAAAGCCAAGAATTGAACGTATAGTGTTGCAATTGAGCAGAGGAAATCCTAAATTGACACATACCCAGCAAGATCCTTCTCAATTTGAAAATTTTGAAAAGGAACTTAAGCCAGCAAAGAGAAGTAGAAGGGCACCAAAGAAGAAAAGACAAATGATTCTAAGTCTTTTATTGTAAGGTAGGTTCATTTTTTTTGTTTGATGAAATTATTGTGAATTGTTTTTAGTCCAAGTCAGGCTCTTCATCTGAGTTTCAAAGTTCAGTTGAAGAAAGTAAAAATTCATCAGGTTTGGTGCTGTTGGAATCAAATTCCTTTTTAAAGGATGAAGAAGAAGAAATTGATGGGTCAAACAGAAGCTCATCACTGGTGAGTGTTTAATCCCTTCATAAATTTAGAATTTTGGCCAAATGCAATGCAAAAATGGGCCTCCACAGCCCATTGGACATCACGTGGGCCACGTGGGCCTATGTGGGTGTTATTGGTTTTGGGCATTTGGGCGCCAAAACACTTCTTTATGGTCTTTTGCAACACAGGCCCTCACAGGCCCGCCATGTTGGACGGGCCACCCAAGCCAGATGGGCTTATTTGGGCACAAAAGGGCCCAAGCTTTATTATGGACATACATGGCCAGAGGGGCTGGCCCGCAAAATTATGTAATTCTCACAATTTGGGCTTGGGGAGGTCCCTTGGGGCCGCCGCCCCTGTTGCGACCAGCTAGGGGCCGCTGCCTGTGTTGGGGCTGCTGCCCGCCTTTTGGCCCGTGTGGGGCCGCCTGTGTTCCTTGGTACGGCCCAGGCGGGGCCTGGGGGCCCGCGCGGGGCTGTCGCATGGCCAAGAGATCCCGCGCTGTTCAATTCCACGCAGGCCCGGCTGGTCGCCCCTGGAAACCAGCGCCTTGGAGCCAGGGCTCAAGGCCGCGGCTTGCTCCCCCTCCCCTCACTTGCCGTTGCAAGGGGGATGGGGGCAAGCTGGCTGGGTTGAACCAGCCAGCAATCAGCCGCAACAGTGCGGTCAGTCAGGGCAGGGGGGACCTGACCACCCCCTTGCCCAAGGAGGTGGCGGCACCAGCCGCAAGCGTAGCCACCGGCAGGTGGAGGGGAATTCATCACCCCTCCACCATTGAGTGTGTGAAGCAACCAAGCAGGGGCGCTCTGCCCCCCCTTTACCTAGGGGGAGGAGCAATGGGCCTGGGCGGACCTGCTTGCCTCCCAGGCCAACTTGCTTGACAACGCCCTGGGGTTATCAACCCCCAGGGCCCCTGGTGAGGGGATTTGACTGCCCCCACCAGGGACTTGAGAGAAAGAGGGGGGGGCAGCATGTCCGCTGGTCACACCCCCCCATGTGAGTCTGAGACCGGACCCAGGTGTGCCCTGGGTTCCACCTGGCCCATTTGAGGGCCCAGGGGCTGTCTGCATGAGGCAACCAGCCTGTAAACAACGTAATGAGGTCATCATGGCTGGTTGTAACAGACAACTAGCCAAGGGGATTGAACAGCAAGGGGCTGGTTCAGCCCTGTAACAGTGGAAACACTGGAATGGACGGGAAAAGGCCGGTTTTAAGGGTTCAGGAACTGACTCCATGCGGGCTGATGTAGTCCCAACCAAGTAACAAGGCTAGTAGAGCCTGTAGAGCTCTTTTGGGGTGGAAAATTTGCCTTTTGGCTTTTTGTATCATGGGCTCACAAGAGGCCAATCTTTTGTACTTCCGGAGCTCTTCTCCCTGCTTTTTTCCATCCATTCATTCATCATTCCAATTGAATTCATCCAACATATTGCCCTATGTGAGAGCCCCATTAGCCAATATTGACACCCAGTGTCCAGCATTTCTTTTGCTTTAAATACTGCCCATTTGCCTAAGCTAATTGCTGGCCATAATTCTAACACATTATCAGTACCATCATCATCATTATTTCCAAGCAAGATAGACCCTTATACCTTACTTTGGGAAACCTCAAGGACCTCAAGTTTTCCAAGAAGATGTCTTATATCCCAGAGTCCAGCTCCATCAAGTTAGTTTTGAATAGTCAGAACTATAATGCTTGGGCTGTCCTTATGGACAGTGAGTTGGATAACATCTTTTGTGGGGATATTATGAAAGGAGATGATACTTTGATCAGTTCAGAGGTGGAGAAAAAGGCCTATCATCTTATTCTTAGACACTTGCATGACCATCATGTAACATGGGTTGCTGATACTCTGTTGGAGGAACAGGAGAGGAAGGGGACTGTTTTATGGAAAATTCTCAAGTCAAAGTATGCTGGTTACTCTGTTCATCAAAAGGGGATTTCTTTCAATAGATTGTTTAAGTTGAAATTTGGCAACTGTAAACAATTTGCGGGGGAAGCTAGATCTAGTATTTCTAAGTTCAAGTCATCTGGGCTGAACATGGATCCTGAGTGTTTGTCACTCTTAATTCTTCAAAAGATGCCAAAAGAATATGAGTCCTTGGTCAGGATCATATCTCAGTTGGATCCCCTTCCAGGAGAAGAGGATGTGCTTAGAAGGATTGAAAAGGATGATCTTCAATTCAAGATGAAGGAGAGAACAGGAACTGCTGTGGTGGGCAAGACAGGAAAACAAAGGTCTTGTGTTATAATTGTCAGAAGAAGGGGCACTATGCAAAGGATTGCAAGGAGGCCAAGAAAAGGAAGAAATCCAAGGAAAGTGAAAAGGAAGACAAAAAGGTCAACCTTATCATGGAAAATGTTGCTATGGTGGCAGTGGATGTTTCAATGGAACAAGCTGTTGTGGAAAAAAACCCCAAAAATAAGGCTAAAATCAAAGAGGATCAAGAGATGGACTTGATTGATTATGAAGTATGTAATCTCAACCTTGAAAATGAGAACTTATCAGTGGCTGATAATTCTTCATTCCTTACAGGAGGATTTTTGAAGGAGGATTTTATTGTTTTGATTGATTCTGGTTGTACAGACCACATGTTTTTTGAGCCAACATTGTTTTCAAATCTTAGAGATTTTGATGGTGTTGTAAATATTTGCCAAAAAGGAAGAAAAATCCAGATTAAGGGGATTGGAAAAGTTATTCTTGCAAATCACATGGGTTTCAAAATAACTCTTGAGAAAGTTTTCTATGTACCAGATTTACCTTACAACCTTGTGTCTCTTGGAGTTCTCTGGAAAAAGGGTTTCCAGATTTGTTATCTTAAAGAAGATAGGTTTGTTATTGATATGAATGGGAGAACTATCCTGAATGGAAAGGTTCAGAATAAGTTGCTCTGTGATGACTTATTCAAGATTTCAGCTCTGAGCATTGTTGCTCACAATAGAAGTGGCCATAAAGTAAAGGACAGCAACTGTGAGAGTTGTACCTTAGGGGCCAAGACCAGGAATGTGTTCTCAAAGAGTAGAGACCACACAGAAGTTCCTAGAGAGGAATTCTCCATTGATTTGGCAGGGCCATTTTCACCAGTGTCTCTTGGAGGGGAAAGATACTTGATCAATTTGGTTGATACAGCAACTAATTTTGTTTGGGTACAACCAATAAGATCAAAGGATCAAACCACAGAGGAGGTTTCAGTAATCTTCATAGTGTGCAAACAGAATGGTTTGAGGGAGGAGATCAAGATGATTCTTACTGATGGAGGGGGTGAGTTTGTGAGTAAAGATTTTTGAGAAACTATTGAATAATTATGGTATCACTCATATTGTTACTACAGCTAGTACTCCGCAAAACAACGGAATAGTTGAGAGGATGAATAGGACTTTATTGGACAAAGTCACAACTATTATGGCTCAATCTGGTCTAAAAAAGTTTTTATGGGCTCTACCAAAGTTTTTATGGGCTCTACCAAAGTTTTTATGGGCTGAGTTGGTGTGCACAGTGTGTCTGTTGCACAATATTGTAAGTGTTAATGGGAAGTGTCCTCATTATCAGTTTTGGAAGTTGTACCCCAAAACATCACACCTAAGAACAATTTTTTGCTTGGTTTATTATAGTTTCCAACATAATGAGATGGTTGGAAAGTTAGATCCTAGAGCCAGAACAGGGGTACTTGTGGGCTATGACCTAATAAGTAAGTCATACAGGATTTATTGTCCAGGGACAAGAAATTTTATCCGTAGTAGGCATGTAAAATTTGAAGAAAGTACCTTTCCACTCAAAAGGGGTGAACCTAGTGCTGTTCAGGAATCACAGCAGTAAATAGCATTGGAGCCTATTTCCCCAGCAGAGGCTGGAGAGAATATCATTAGTGATGATATTGAGGTTGCAGACTTGCCACAGGAGGGTTCAGTACCCACTTCAGGGGAGTCTGTGGAATCAGAACCTGATGAGCCTCCACCTCCTGTTAGAAGGAGTGGCAGGATGAGAATGCCTGATAATAGGTATGGGGAATGGAAGTCCCATTATGCTTCTACGGAATATGAGGAAGATACACTTCAGGAATAGTGTATGCTTAATGAGATTCTACAGTTGAGTTCAGAAATGGGTAATACAGTTAACCCAAATAGCTTTGGCCAAGCTATGAATTCTGATGAGAGAGCCAATTAGAAGATAGCTATTTTTGAGGAATTTATTCCCTAGAGAATAATAGTGTGTTTGAAGTGGTTAAGCGGGATTTAGTTCCAAAAGGAAAGACCATCGTTGGGTCTAGATTAGTGTTAACAAAAAAGTTTGATACTAATGGAGTTTTGAAAAGGTTCAAGGCTTGATGTGTTGCACAGGGCTTCAAACAGAGAGAGGGTATTGATTACCAGGATACTTTCTTTCCAACTAGAAGGCTGTCCACCTTCAGGTACATCATTGCTTTGGCAGTGGAGTTGAGTGAAGAAATCAGACAGGCTGATTTTGTGACTGCATAATTGAATGCAAAACTTGGAGAGGAAGAGATTGTTTATACGTCAATTCCTGATGGTTTCAAGGAATGGCTGGTCGAGACCAACCCAGAAACTATGAAGAAAATCTGTGGGAGAAGTTTCCTCTCAGCAGATAAAGGGGAGTATTTCCCCAAGCTGTGTAGATCCCTGTAAAGATTGGAGCAAGCAGCTAGGTCATGGTATAATACTATGAGCATGAAACTGATAGAGATTGGTTTTAAAACAAGTTCAGCTGACCCTTGTCTCTTTGTGAGAAAGGATGCAATTTTGTTTGTATGGGTTGATGACATTATCATTATTTTAAATGGTAAGGAGAGAGTCATGGAGACACTCAAAAAGGAGTTCAAGATAAAAGATCTTGGTCTGGCACAGCAGGTGCTGGGAATGCAAGTTATTAAGAGCAAGAATGGGATCAGGTTGGATCAAAACCATTATGTGTCAGCTCTACTTAAGCAGTATGGCTTAGAAGATGCAAAGGAGTTTGGTACTCCAATGCAGTCTAACGTTTGGTTAGAAAAGTCTACAGATGAAGAGTATCTAGAGTTTGTTCAATCCGGGAATGATTATAGATCTGCTATTGGATCTTTGAATTTTTTGGGGCAGTGTACAAGGCCAGATATTACTTATGCAATTGGGATTTTGTCACAAAACTTAGAGAAACCATGCATGAGGCATTGGTCAGCGTTTAAGAGAGTTATGAGGTATCTTAAAGGAGCAAGCAGTCTAGGACTGAAGTTTTCAAAGTCATTGAAATTTGACTTGGTTGGTTATTCTGATGCAAGTTGGGCAGATGGTAACACTAGGGAATCAACAAGTGGTTTTGTATTCTTCTTAGGAAAGAATCTAGTGTCTTGGATGTCTAAAAATGTGTCAGCAATAAGTCTTTTGTCAACAGAAGCAGAGTACAGAGCGTACTTGTCAGCTCCAATGAAAGCAAAATGGTTGAGAAAGGTCTTATTAGATACTCATAAACCACAAGGGTTCGCGTTTTTTTATTCTGATAACCAGAGTGCCATAGCGTTGGCAGAAAATCAAGTGTTCCATTCTAGAATGAAACATATTGATGTTCATTATAACTATATACAGGATGCAGTTAACTGCAAAGAGATAGTGTTATGATACACGCCTACTGGAGAAATGATTGCAGATATCTTAACTAAGGGGTTAGATAGGAAGAAACATGAAGGTTTTGTGTCTAGTATGCGTATAACATCCCTTTTGGATTAAGGGGGTGTGTTAAAATGCAGATGCACTCAGGTAATGTGCATAGGAGTGTGTAATTGATATGGGATGCAAAAATGGGCCTCTGCCGCCCATTGGACATCACGTGGGCCATGTGGGCCTATGTGCGTGTTATTGGTTTTGGGAATTTGGGCACCAAAAAATGTTTTTATGGTCTTTTGGGACACGGGCCCTCACGGGCCCGCCAGGGTGGATGGGCCACCCAAGCCAGATGGGCTTATTTGGGCATAAAAGGGCCCAAGCTTTATTATGTACATACTTGGCCAGACGGGCTGGCCCACCAAAGTATGTAATTCTCATGATTTGGGCTTGGGGCGGCCCATTGGGGCCGCAGCCCCTGTTGCGGCCCTCTTGGGGTTGCTGCCCGCATTGTGGCCCTTTTGGGGCCGCCCCTGTTCCTTGGTACGGCCCACGCGGGGCCCAACGGCCCGCGCCGGGCTGTCCCGCGGCTGAGGGATCCCGCAGGGTGCAATGCCGCAAGGGCCCCGCTGGTCGCGCCCAGCAACCAGCGCCGCGGAGCCGGGGCTCACGGCCCCGGCTTGCTCCCTCTCCCCTCACTTGCCGTCATGAGGGGGATGGGAGCGAGCTGGCTGGGTTGAACCAGCCAGTGACTGGCCGCAACAGTGCAGTTGGTCAGGGCAGGGGGGACCTGACCACCCCTTTCCCAATCAGGTGGAGGCGCTGGCCGCAAGCACAGCAACCGGCAGGTGGAGGGGAATTCATCACCCCTCCACCATTGAGTGTGTGAAGCCACCAGACAGGGGCGCTCTCCCCCCCCCCCTTTACCTAGGGGGAGGAGCAATGGGCCTGGGGGGACCTGATCACCTCCCAGGCCAACTTTCTTGACGACGCCCTGCGGGTATCAACCCCCAGGGCCCCTGATGAGGGGATTTGACTGCACCCACCAGGGAGTTGAGGGAAAGAGGGGGGAGGACAGCATGTCTGCTGGTCACACCCCCCCATGTGAGTCTGAGACCGGACCCAGGTGTGCCCTGGGTCCCACCTGGCCCATTTGAGGGCCCAGGGGCTGGCTGCATGAACCAACCAGCCCGTAAACAACGTAATGAGGTCATAATGGCTGGTTGTAACGGACAACCAGCCAAGGGGCTGGTTCAGCCCCGTAACAGTGGAAACACTGGAATGGACGGGAATAGGCCGGTTGTAAGGGTTCAGGAACTGACGCCATGCGGGCTGATGTAGTCCCAACCAAGTAACAAGGCTAGTAGAGCCTGTAGAGCTCTTTTGGGGCGGAAAATTTGCCTTTTGGCTTGTTGTATCATGGGATCACAAGAGGCCAATCTTTTGTACTTACGGAGCTCTTCTCCCTGCTGTTTTCCATCCATTCATTCATCATTCCAATCAAATTCATCCAACATATTGCTCCATTGTAAGAGCCCCATTTGCCAATATTGACACCCAGTTTCCAGCATTTCTTTTTCTTTAAATACTGCTCATTTTCCTTAGCTAATTGCTGGCCATAATTCTAACGATTACCTCAATCATATACCCAAGAACTTACATAGGTTTTTGGGTGGGGTTTGAGATCCAGTTGTTGATTAAAATGATGGTTTTAAAGTCATTGCTAAATCACTTGGGTATGATGATGATGAATGGCTTGAAGTTAGGAAACAAATGGTTGAAAAATTGAGGGAAAATAAGATGTGCTATGCTGAGATCCTTGGTGGAAGTAAAGATGTTCAAAATATAGAAAAAAGACTTGATGTCATTGACATCAATGAAAATATTTCATCTTCAAAATTGCTTTCAAAGTTAGATATGGCTCAAACAATAGCTGATACTTATGAAAGAGCAATCTGTTTCATTTCATTGGATTCATGTTTTACTTTTACAACTATGAAAGTGGGTGTTAAAGAACAATCACATCCTATGTTCATTCTTTTTGTTAAAAATAACCATTGGGTGCAACTTGTACTTAAGGGAGATAAAATTACAATACCGCCCATGGTTTCCAAACCCCATTCCTTGGTTTCTAAAAAAGCAGCTTGCTGTGTTGATCACCTCAAAGATCAACTTGAGTTGTATTCTAAATTATAGATTAATTTAATCTTTTGGGTTTGGGTTCTGATGATGATATTTTAATTCTATTAACATGAAGGGTTATCACATTTTGAACATCATTTTGTTGATTATTTTGAGTTAACATCATTATGATGAGATTTTTGAATGATATCTTAATGGTAATTTAGTTCATCTTGTGTTGGGCTGATCCCATCACAAGCTTAACTTTTAGTTAAGCTTGTAATTGGATTAGCTTAACACAAGTTCAGCATGTTTTTTTGGTGTTTTTCTTTAGGGATGGTCAAAAGACTTGTATTTTTTTTGGCACTTTTACTTTAGGGCTGGTAAAAAGACTTGTGGTATTTTTTGGCTGTTCAAAATACTTGTATTTTTTTGGAACTTTCACTTTTGGGCTTTTCAAAAGACTTCTTGTATTTTTTGGCCCTTTTCCTTTAGGGATATTCAGGTTGGAAGGCAACCAGTTGGTTGGCTTAAGTGTTTTATCTTTTCTTTTCATTTATTTTACTTTTTACTTTTTTTTTGTTTATTTTTTGGGCCACCAGACTTGTAGTGGTGCCACAGAGCTACAAAACTGCATTTGATCCATTAGTTCTGTGGAAACCACACAGAAGCCCTGGGCCTCATGGAGTACAGCCCAACCACACTCAAGCCATGTAGAGATCTACACCGCTCAAATGTAGCCCTGTAGCCAAGCCACATGGCTCAAATAAATTGTGTACACAGCCCTTTTGAGCAGTGAATTTATCATCACCCCTATTCAAATGATGATTTCCTCCAAAATACATACAAAACTCTTCCTTTTACTTCTTTGCCATTCCTTGTTCCAGAGCATACCAGTTTCCTTTTCCACAAATTTTAGAGTTTTGGCAACGGCCTTCCCCTTTGGGTTGGAATTCAATGTTGGATTAAGTTTGGAGCATTTTGTGTTCTTTGAATTTTGCTTTAAAGATTCTTCTGCCTTTGGAGCCAAGTTTGATAATCCATTGTTTTTTTTCCAAGAGTGGTTCTTGTTTTGATAGCCATTATCAAGCTCAATCCCCCAGTAAAGTAACTGCTGAAGGGAGGTTGTCTTTTATCCCCCAACTGCAAGCTGTTTGATTAGGCATGCGGATAAACCTTTTCAAAAGTGAAATAAAGGTTCTTCCTTGTTCTATTGGATGTGAGACTTCAAGTTTTGGAAATGGGAGATGTGAACAGAAAATCTACTATTCTCTTTCATAACTAGATTATTAAGTTTTTATTTGGTGTTTTGCACTTTCTTGGGGTTGCCAAACAGGTTGAACAGTTGTTTCTTGAACTTTTCCCAATTTTGAAGGATACAAGTGTGACTAGTATTGGATAATAGTTCAAGATATGCCTTGAATAACTACAAGGCTCTTCCCCCTAGAAAGGAAGACACATACATAAATTTATGTCTATTGGAAGGGAAGTTGTTGGTAATTTTTGAGAAGATGATTTTTCAGGACTGTTGGTAGTATCCAAGCTTATGGGAATGTTCCCCTTTAAAGTGGTCAGGATGCTTCATTCCCGGAGTAAAAAAGCTAGGACCACTTGGACAAGATTGCAAAGCATTTTGATTGAGAGAAAGGTTGAGGCTTTGGTCTTGGGAGCACTAGTGCAAGCCCTTGATCTATCACAAGTCAATGTTTCATGGGAAGCATGTTTGGAACCTTTCATTTCTGCAACATTACCCAATGAATATCATAATTTTAAGGTGTGAGGGAAGCCTTCTTGTTGAGGGAGTACATGAAATTGTAAAAGAAGAATATATTATAGGTTTTGAACTGCAATAGAGGGGTTGATTTAGTTAATTTACTGTTGCACACCTAACCCATTTACTATAGTGCAATCTTAGATGATTGTGAGCGCAAAGGGAGAGGCTGAGTGCAAGGAAAAATTCAAGCCACTGGAGAAAATCTGCATCCACCATCAGATGAGACAGCATCTCAAGAGGCTTTGCCAGGGATCCCCAAAACTCCAATCAGGATAGCTCTTCAGGCAGCAAGATTCAACATTTTTTCCAACCAGTCAATTGAATTACTCCAAGGGTTCTGTCACATGACCACCCCATGTACTATAGGGAAATCTAAGATGATTGTGAGAGAAAAGGGAGAGTATGAGTGCAAGAAACAATGAAATGTAGCAAGGTTAAAGGCAAAGTGAAAACTTATTATTTGATGGATCAAACAACAGCACGAGGGAGAAAGTGTTCCAATAAAAAATAGCTAAAGCCGATCCTGATGTGATGGCTGGATTTAGCAAATTCAAGAAAGTATTAAATTTAATAACTGAGGAGAAAATATTCAGGAAGGCAACACAGCCTTTAAAATGTAATCCAAATGTGACTAGATAAAACCCAATGAATGGTACAGTACAGCTAGAGAGAAGTGAGGCAATGAATGACAGGAATGGAATGGGAAAATGAAATAACAGTAAAGTTGTTTCCAAGGTCATATTTTAGGTGTGAGAAAATAGAATATTAGTGTAAAAGAACATAATAGATGAGACAGGAATGAATGACATGTTAGGAAAAAGTATGAAGTTATAGTTAATGCAGCATAAAGGGACTAGTCTATTTGCAAAATATACAGTTGAAGTGGCTATCTATGCATGAGTGTGTGACTATGAATAGAATTCCAAGGGTTGATGATACCAAGGGTAGAAGAGAAAAGCTTGGATGGATTTTCAACCTGTATTAGAGTTAACTGCTAGATTTTGAAAGTATATACTGAGTTTTTGAGATTGGAAGGTTTTTACACAAGCCAGAGGTAGTAAGGGGATGGGAACATTGATGTTTTGCTTTATTGACTGAGGTAGATGGTAATGAGGAGAATTATATCTAAAATTGAGGAAGAAAATAACCCATAACTTTGGAGCGTGACAATTTCCTTTTCATTCCTTGCGCGCACAAAGCCACTTCCTGGAGCAAACTTCTGATAGCCTTTCAAGACTTGGTCAAGGCAACACAGGAAGAGATGGTGGAGGTGATGGAGAAAACCTAGGCACATTGCACCCCTTTTTTCTCCTTTCTATCCTTTATTTTATCTTAATTGTATTGCATCCAAACCATGTAAGAAATAAAATTTGATTTCAATGCCTTTGAATTGTAGGTGAGAGATCATTGTGAGAGCAGCCTCAAGCCTGAGTGAAAGACTAAGAGAAATCAGGGTTCCAATCTGCGCCTTTGTGCAAGATCCTCCCCCCCCCCATGATTGAGACCAATAAGCTGCCCAAAGTTGCTGGCTGTGCCCCAAAAGTTCTGCATTTGAGAGAATACCCTTCATCTGCCTTTTCTGTCCTAAGTTCACAGGGAGGTACCTGGAATTCCCCAGAAGAACTTCCACACTTTTTCCCATACCCCTTCTGAAAGAAAAACAAACACCAAACCACCAGTGCACGTGCAATACACAAGGGAGCCAGAGAGAACAAAAAATAAAGGAACAGAAACTCTGGGGTGTCTAGTTTTTCCAGCTGTTTAGACTGGCTAGAGCACCCCCTTAACAAATTGAGCAAAGACCCTCATCCCCCCCCAGCTTGGCAGCTTTTGCCAGCATTTTGTAACCTCCTACTCTTCCTGAGTGACACCTTGAGCGCAGGCCTTTTTCCTAACAAAAAACCTGGCTCTGCCTCACTGGATGTCCTGAATCTGCACCCCCTTCATGGGCATCATTGTATGATGCCACCATCTTGTCAAATGAGGTGGACACTGGCTCAAAGAAACCTCTAAAATGAAAAGCAGCTGCCCTGCGCTTGAGAAGAGACCCTTCTGGTTCATCCAGCTGATAAATGGCACAATTGAATTTTGATGCCATGCAGAATGGCCCATTCCATTGGTTGAACAAAGGCTTCCCCCACTAATACTCCACGCTCCGGTGGTACAGAAAGAAAAAATAACCATTTTTAAAAGGCTCCCAAAGCCAATGGGAGAAGTGCTTTTCCCAATAGTGGACCAACTTTGCATGGGTTTCCTTCAACCTTTCAGCTGTTTTCAGTAGCATCTTTTTGCCCCTTCAAATTTGGGTGGCGCATGCTTCCACAAGGTCTGCAGAAGTCTTGACCTTCCACCAATTGAAGCTCAAGAAATTCTCCAGTTTGATTTCCACCAGGATGATGGGATTCTGCATGTATAGTAGCTTGTACAGCAAGCAGCCTGTTGACTGCTTTACCAATATCTAATCTGCAAATAGAACCAATAGAAGTGTATAATTTGATGGCTTGCAACTTTCCCAGCACATTTTTACAACGGCATCCTAAATTGGTTGATGGCTGCGCTCAATCATCCCAGAATCTTCCAGCTATTACTCTGTTACCCTCCCAAACCTTTCTCCACAACTCTGGAACAAATCCTTCATACAACCCCAAAACTCTGCGCCTCCATCCACTGTGACCCTTACTGTGACAACCAGTCTTCCTCCAATAACTGTGCCACCTGATTTACCAAAAGCTTCACCATAGGACGCCCCTTGACCCCCACAACAAGAAGACATGAAAATTTCCCCACCTTGATGTGGACTGCGTTAAGAGAAAACTTTTCAAAAAATGTGTCTTTTCCAGTAGGATTACCAACCTCCCAGGGCAGCCTCAAACTTTGCCGTTGACAAGCTTGGAACAATTTTACACAATAATGCACTGCATGTACAACCCCTGGACACCAGAGTTTTGATTTTACCCTCCTCCCTGTCACAATTTAACCCCAATGGCTATGATTTTCAAGGAGAAATCTCAAGATCACTTCCTGATCCATCCTTGGGCTAACAACCACAAGGGGCACTGGAGTGCTCTGCTGCCACAGCTGACCCTCTTTTGAGTAAAATTTGCCCATCAAAAGCTTTTCCTTTTGCATGAATAAGCTTGCAGTGCCATCCGGAAACCAAAGATCCCACAGATAGGTGCAAAGAACCATGTAACTCCCAGACTTTCAGAGCAGCAGCTGAGCCTCTGCCTTTACAACCCCTAAACAAAATGACTGGTGCTTTGACATTCAGATGCTTGGTTCCCTTAAAAGGATCCTCCCAAGGGTGCCACAGCAACGTGTTGGGATTTTTGAATGCCTTTCCTGGAACATGCACAACAACAAAAGAGTAAAGTTGAAGGAACCATACCAACCTGGTAATGAGAGCATTTGGGAAAGCTTGCAAGTTAATCATCTGCCTCCACCAGAAATTTGAAGTGATACCACCAAAGGAGATTTTGGAGCCTCTGCAAAATTGTGGTAACCCCACATAATTCAAACTTTGACTGAAGATAGTGGCTCTTGGTTGTGGTGAAATTAATGGACTTGTAGAGAAACTGCTGATCCTTCCCATCCTCCTCCAGCATCAGAACACCCCCCCCCCTGCCAAGATTGCTTGAATCAACCACCAAATGTATCCCCCTGCCTCTTATTCAAGGTCTCAGAGAAAAATTTTGTGCCCCATAATCTCCTGGAGCTTTTTGAATGCAGATTTTCAACCGGGATTCCAGTACAGTTGTGCCCCCTTCTGTTTCAGCCTCTGGAGCAGACTTGCAATCTCTGAAAAACTTTCAATAAACATACAGAAGTAGCTACACATCCCCGAGAAATTGAGTATGTGCAACACTTTTTGCAGGGTTAAACATTTGAGAACCTTTGTCTGCTTTTTCTCTGTGATCCTCCTGCTTTCAAAAGCCACCACATGCCCCAAAACATCCAGAACTGGAATGCAAACCACTCAATATTTCACCAAAACTGTAGGCCCTTATTACTTCATCTGGAACAAGATGTGCTCCAAATTATTTGAATACTCCCAGAAAAACCAATGAATGGTAGGTACCTCAGCCAAGGCTGCCCCTTTTTAATCCATTTTTGGAAATTTGATGTGTAAGTTTTTCCTTGGCTTAACTGCCTAAACTGCATTCTTCAAAGCCCTGTCTCAAAAACATTTAGCAGTTGGGATTTACAGTGAAGTTTCCACTGGTTTTACCCACCCATCATATCAAACAACCCAAAACATTCCCAACCTGCCATTGATTCCAATAACTTTTTGAATCCCAGAGGAAACCCCCAATCCCAGATTGTAAACAAATTGAGCCACTGTAGATCATGAAAAATTCTCAACAACTTACCATCCTGCTTGACCACCACAAAGATTGGGTTAGAGTAGCTCAACATTGAATGCTTGTACATCCATTCCTTACCCGCTTGCAGAACAATTTTAAAAATGGTTCCCAGAACATCCACAATGTGATATCAGCCAAATCTTCCAAGGCTTTTGCAGAACCATTTTGATCACATATTGGTCACATATCTCACCCTTCAGCAATCCCCACTCTTTGGGACCAAACGCAAGGGCCTCCTCACAAAGAAAAAGCACCAATGTCAGAAAGTCTCTCTGTGCTCCACTGGCCTGCCAGTCCAAATTAGAGAGCTGCAACCCTTTCCTCAATTATCTGTGCCAACCAAGTCACCCACCCTGATTTCTCCAAAGGCAATTACCAGGGATCCCAAGACCTAGTGATTGGTTTCAGAGGCCTGTTCAACCCATGCAGCATCAGCTTTTTCCATGGCTGGTGTAATACTACAAATGGTGCCAAGATGCAGGAAGTTCTGTGGAGGGGAAAGGTACTGTTTAGGCTGCTCTCCTGAGCATTACAAAAATATTTAGATGTAGTTGTAATCAAGATCCAGAAACTTGTAGATAAGGAATCAACGGAATGGATGAGTTTGATAATATTTGGTAGCAATGGAAAAACACTATCTGAGGAAAGACGGTGCAGGAAGACTTGGATATAGTAAGTTAAATTTTTTTCAGAGTTCAATAGGCAAGGTAGTTGTAAGTAAAAACCCCCACAAGCTAATAACTCTGGTACTCAGAAGAAGATTAGGAAATATTGAATCAATCCCAACCAACCTCTGGGTTCTCAATGGATGTTCCCAACTTTCTGCAATTAAGTGCTTGAAGGGTGCCAGACAACTGTGGGTGGCTTTAAAAAAAAGAAATTTTTTTATGAAGCTCTAGAAGCAATGCAGTAACAATTTTAAACAAGAAAAACCCAACAATTCTCAATTGACTCTTCAAGAGCAAGAGGGAATTAAACTTTAAAGAAATAAAGAGAGGTTTAACACTCCAGGTTTAAAGCTTTAAGAAACCTCTCAGTCAAAAGTGTCTGGTTCCAGAAGGATTTTCAAAAAAGAATGATCAAGACCAGTATGGTCAAAAAAGGGATCAGAGTGGTATAAAACACTCAAGAATTCAATAAAATGAATTTTCTTCAACCAGAAAGGCTATTGGTTGGTGATAACAAACAAGGCCCACAGAGGGACTGATCAATATTTGACTATGGAGGCTCAAGGATCAAGGGGAAATCATAGATATACCCAGGATAAGGATTCTCAGATGAAGGAGGAAGGGCCCCATGGATTTATTGATTGATTATAATGATGATTATGGATAGTTCCAGCAAAAGGCAGGGAAAGGCCCCTCCTTTCATGGGCAAGAGGCCCTTTAGAATACTGAAAATAGATAAATACAAATGAAAGCAGAATTTTTTTTATATAATTGGGTAATAGTAATGACAATAAAAAATAAATGATTGCAACAGGAAGATCATGAAATTTTAAATAATGAGATATGAGAAAAGTAAAGCAGCCCTGCATGAAGGATGGCGGCAGGCAGGGGTGTGGTGACCAAATCTGGACACCTCAGGGAACCACAGAAATTTTAAATTTTTTTATGAGTTTTTATAATCATCATTCATCAAAAAAAAAATTGTTCCAGTTCCCAGTCTACCAGCTCTCCTTCTCCTAGTTGTTGAGAAGGATATCTGGGGTTTTCTAGACCCCTGGCCTGGTGTTTAATGCTCTTCCTTCTTGCTTTGTGTCCCTTTTGCTAAGCACGCGGGCAAAGACTGACTCAGATCAGCTTGAACCTTTCCAGCACTGGCATCTTGTCAACATTGAAGGAAATGGCCATCTTCCTTGTTGAAACTCCCTTTCCTCCGTCGTCGTGCACCCCCTTTCAATCAGAAAACTCAAAGATGAGCGGGGATCACCCTTGCTGAACTCTCCACCCATCAGAATTGCTCAATCCTGCCTCTTACAAATTATCCTCCCCCCTCACGGCCGCTCATCCATGCGCCACCTTCATTGTTGTCTTTGAAAACAACAATGGAAATCAAGCTCATCATCTGGTCAGCTGCTGCCTTTGTTTTTGTCAAGATTGTTTGATCACCCCTCACTTCATGCAGATCACCATGGCTGCAACTATTGTGTGGGATCATTCCCCTGTCAGCTTGCTACTATGTACAGAGCAACCTGTCAATAGCCACACAAAACTATGAAAAATAAGAATATCTCAATTAACAAAAGAAGAAGTGAGACATCCATAAATATTATTAAAGAAATGGATTCCTCAGCCAAAATTAGGTAGGTTCACTCACTGACCCCACCGTTGAATTCCAAGTCCTTACATTTTTAAAATAATGAAAAAGAAAAGTACTAAAAATTACGACACCAGTATGGCACCTTCTGGCCATTCTAACATTTCACATGTGTTGTCATTTATAGGGTTTACACCTAAAATTTACTCAGAATTGAGGTGTTGTGTATATTTTAGGAGTTGCATGCGGAAATGTGTTATGTCTCAATTCCCGCGCGCAGCCCTGCATCATTACATATCCCTACGTACTCCTAGTAGCAGATTCCCTCTTACTAGAGACCCGCACGAATCTAATTCTGCCACACATGCAGCGGATCCTACCCCGCAGACATCTGTACTAACTGATCCCTGCATCTGGATCCGTCGTGACTAATCTGACAACCCGGTACCGCTCAGAAGAGCTACAACCTAGTTAGAGTTGTGTAGCATATGTAACAAATTGACATATGCATTATTAATAATCTAAAAGGATCAAAACTTAAACGAAATTAATGAAAATTAAGTTTAGAACATTTTTTAATAATAAATCAAAGATCAAGGATTACCACGTAAATCACTGACCCTGATCTTTGAAGACCACAAAACACTACAAGGAGTGTTCATAAAATTATCTACCTGATCAGCAGATGATGGCAAATCAGTCAACATCCACATCTGCCCTCTTCAAAGCAATACCAATAGTGAAAATGAAGGATGAGTACAGAATGATCAAATTTACTCCATAACAGATTAACAGATCCTGTGGCTAAAATAGTACAGAAATCCAGCAGATCTAAGGTCAGCTGATTGACAGCACCAAGTGGACGTGCTAATCTTGCTCTGACTGGCTTGCCAGCCTCAGCCCACAAGAAGAACCCTCTCTACATGCCCTGAGAAACTTAAAATCACCCCAAAAAGGTATTTATACAGACCTCTTTGGATCCATTATTCAATAATCAGTTTACCAGGAATTATTATTTAAAATAAGACACCGTTTCATTTTTGATCAAGTGCTTATATGAAGATAAGCAAGTGATTTATGACTTAGTTTGGAGTAGTATTATTTATTCTTATCAACCAATCAACCCTTGAAATTTAGTCAAGCAATCCACCTGATCTGCTCTGAAACCCTTCCAATTATTTCAGGATTATCGTGGTAAAGTGCTCAGAGTGAGTTTTTCCCTTCCTTTCTTTGCCATTTGTGCTGTTACGCCCAGCCATTAGTGGAATAAGTCCTTTCTAAGGCACCCATCTTCATTACAAGGTTCTTACACTGCCTAAGGAAGCCCTTTGAAGAGAGGTTGCTAGTCTTTAAAGATCCCCAATAGTATAATACTGTGGCCCCTCTTTTATATTATATTGAAGAACATTTATTACAAAACCAGTTAAACCTTGCAACTGCTCCTATTATATCATTTATTTGAGCTTCTAAGTGTTTATTTTTGTAATAATAATTATTATTATTATTCCACTATTTTTATCACTCTCTGTAGCTAAAGGACTGCAAGTTTCCTTGTATCAGAGAGCTGACAACTGGGTGTCTGGCCGGGAAATATCCTTAAATAATTAATTCTTAATTATCTATTCCTTGGAACATTCTATTTATTTTTTTAAAAATAAGGTAACATACTTATAACATATATTTTTGATCATTTGTTTCTTTAGTTGATCTTAAGACGAACCAAGAATTGATCAATTATTATTTGAACCTTCTTAAAAAGAAAAAAGAAGAAAAACTCTGTAACCTTTTCCCTGTTATGATAACTACTGAGCAAAAACAGGAGAAATTGCTTTATTAAAAACAGCAAGTTATAAAAGACAAAGAACTTGAGCTTGAAAGAATTATCAATTTTAATTCTTTATCAAGGCAACATAAAAAGTGGAAAATTTATCAAAGGAAGCTTTATATTTATAAACTAAATAATCCTGAAGATAAAGAAAAATCCAAAATTAATAAAAGTGATAATTTTTTTTCTAAAAATATCATCTTAACACGTAAAAATACAAAAAAATATTAAACTTATATTTTTTTGTTTTTAACCATCTCAGTGGATTTTGTTTTTGGTGATCTCATTGACCAGGTCCTCCTATGCCACCCCAGCTGGACTCAACCAAGGAGGAAAGAGTCAAGGTATTAGTGAAAGAACAGGTGAGCTATTGGGAACAATTCAAATTGGCTCAGACCCAGGAGGATCAACCAGGTATGAGAAAAGCTATTTCTTTCGGAACAAAATCTCAGATTTCTCTGCAAAGGTTGATCCCAAAGAAAGAAGTAGAAGGCTACGTGCAGAACTGGAATCCTTGGGATCAGTTAGCTTCCTTAAAGGGACAGGACCCCAAAAAGAAGAGGTCCTCAGCCCATCAGAAGTTAAGGAACCCAAATTATTGGGACAGCGTAAAATCCCTAGCACAGAAGTTGATAAAGGTGTACCACAATTAGATGTAGAAGCTCTAAATAGCTTTTCTGTAAATGTGTCTCACAATTTTTCTATTAGTACCAGTGATTTGACAAAGTTTATCAACAATTGGACAAATTGAGTCTGATTATTTTCAGAGTGATTGATACCCAGTCTCAGATTATGAGAATTGATTAGTTAGAAATACAACAAATCAAGTATAGTATAAAATCTGTTAAGTTGGACCTGATGAAACATATTGATGATAACCAATCAATTCTTCAGGAAGATATTTGTGCAACCATGGACCAGCTTAAGGAAGAAGGTAAGAAAACTAGCCCTACTCCTTCAGCTCATCTGATTAACAAAATTGACTTATTAAGCAATAAACTTGATTTGGAGTTAGGTATGATTAAGAATTATCTCAGAGATCTTAAGGTCAATTCTACTAACTCTCTGGTCATTTACCTAGAAGAAAATAGACCTGCTAGGTTCACCAGTACTCCTAGTGTTCCTCCCAGAACCAGGAAAACTAGGAATGAGTCTTTCAGACCCAGTCCTACTCCTGAAGCGGAGCAGGCTTTGAAGTTACTTCCTCCCATTACTGAATGGCCCAAATTCACTGGAGAAGGAGAATACAACCATTTCAGTTTCATTAAGTTTATTGACTATAATCTTTCTTCTTATGAGCTCCCTGATGCAATAGCTGTGGTAAGATTGCCCAGACTATTTGAAGGAGTAGCTCTTGATTGGTTTATCAATAAAAGAGAAGAAGTTGGATCTTAATCCTGGAGTTCTTGGAAAGAATTGATCAAAGTAAAATTTGGTACTAGGATTTGGAAAAGAAAGATGATGGAAACTTTTGAAACCTCCCAGTTTGATCCATCCAAGGACAAACCTCATAAGTGGTTCTTAGACCAGAAAAAGAGGTTAGACTTTTTCTACCCTAATGCTGATAAAGAAGAAGTCACTGAAAGAATCCTCAACTTATGTCCCAGACAAATGAACCACAGTGTAAGGTGCAGGATGCCTATGGATTCAGATCTTTCTACCTTAATAGGTGTGTTGGAAGAGACTATTGATATTAATGGTCTTGATAAAAGAGTCAACAGACTCCCCAGGGAAAAAAATACTAGGAACAGGGAAGAATATACTTCCAAAACTAAGGAATCCCCTGCTACTAATCCAACTACCTTGGAAGTCAAGAAGACTCCAGAATCAAAGGAAAAAGTATGTTGGAACTGTAACCAAACAGGAAACGTAAAACTTGATTGTCCTCTACCTAGGAAAAGGATTAATCTCATTGAAGGAGAAGAATATGACAATCCTGACCCTCACCTTGATTATACTGATGGATCAATCTCTGATTGTGATTTAATGATCACTAACCCCATCAATGTTATCAAAGGAAGTATTGAGTCTTCTCTGGACATAAATTCCGTCAATGAGGATTCTAACTTACCTCAAAAATGGAATCCCAACATGAAGATTCACCACATCTCTGAGGCTAAGGCCTTGACTCTAAAACCTTCTGCCTGTAAAAGTTACACTTCAGGCAAAACATGCTATGCTACTGGTTTAATCCAAGGTTCCCCTGTTAAGTTACTTCTAGACAGTGGAGCCTTTTTCTCTGTTGTTGGTTCAACTTATCTGGTGAAACAAGACCGAAACTGGAAACTGAACGTACTACCAGTACCTCAGGCTAATTTCAGAAGTTGTAATTCTGCTCTCAATGCTGTTGGATTATGGTCTTCTGATATCATACTCCCTCACTCTAAAGGATCACTCAAACTGAACATTGAATTTGTAGTGCTCCAAAAGGGAGTATGTGATTATTTTATACTTGGAAATGATTCTCTTTGCTTATATGGTATAGATGTATTCCAAAGAAAGGGTAGATACTTCACTACAGGTGGAGACTGGAATAAGAAGTTCCAAATATGCCATGTCAATGCTCAAACTTCTGATCCAACTTATGAAAAACACTTATGGAGTTTCAATATGCAATACTTCTCTCAAGCTGCTTTGAATTCCCTGCTCAATGAATAACAAAAACAGGATATCCTACAACTATTCTTTTAAAATCAGAATGCTTTCTGTACCAAGGATCACCCCATTGGTAACATCAAAGGACATGATATGATCCTAACTCTGACCATTAAGCCTCCTGACCCACCTAATCTCAGGAGACCTGCTTACCCTTCTAGTCCAAAATCTACAGCTGCTCTGGAAACTCATATTCAAGAGTTAGTTTACTTACAAGTCTTAATGAATGTAGGACACAATGAACAAGTGGATATCACTACCCCAGTAATTAAAGCTTGGCATAATGATAAGTCAAGAATGGTTGGATATTTCAGAATTCTGAACAACTACACCCAAGCTGATTCTTATCCAATTGCAAGGATTGACCATGCTCTGCATAACCTTTCCAAAGCTAAGTACATCACTACCATGGAAATGCTGAGAGGTTTTCACCAAATACCTATCAGCCCTGATAGCCGGAAATTCATGAGAATTATCTGTCATTTGGGAATTTATGAGAATCTTAGGATGCCTTTTGGTATAAAAAACGCTCCTTCTCATTTTCAAAGGATGATGGATATTGTCCTAGGATTATTCATCAGACAGGGATGGATGATGGTATACATTGATGATGTTATCATTTACTATGATCATTGGGATACTCACATGGAGAAATTAAGGCTAGTCCTTAAAACCATCTCTTCCGTGGGATTAAAAGTATCAATTAAAAAGTGTAACTTTGGCTATGGGGAACTCAAGTCCTTAGGACAAATTGTCTCTGGACTAACCTTAGCTGCTGACCAAAACAAGATAGCAGCAGTAATGAATAGGCCTATGCCTCAGAATAAAACTGAACTACTATCCTTTATCAGCTTCTGCAGCTACTATAGAAAGTACTTATCAAAGTTGCTCTTCTAACCAAATGCCTGTATGAGATCTACAACAAGACCACCGTTTTTGAAATGACTCATGACAGAGTCAAGAACTATGAGGAACTCAAGAAGGCAATGACCTCAGCTCCAGTACTGATTCAGCCAGATTATTCTAAACCTTTCAAACTCCACATAGATGCCAGCATGGAAGGGCTAGGAGCTGCTTTACACCAAGAAGTCGTAGAGGATGACAAACCAGTGGAAAAACCTATACTCTTCACATCCAGACAAATTAAAGACACTGAGAAAAGGTACGGTGAAAGTCAAATGGAATGTCTTGCCTTAGTATGGGCTCTAGAGAAACTCCATTATTACTTGGGAGGCACCAATTTCACTGTGATTACTGGATGCAATTCTGTCAGTACATTGATGAACATGAAGACCCCTAGTAGGCACATGTTAAGATGGCAGATAGCCCTACAACAGTACAGAGGTCAGATGACCATAGTTCATCAAGGTGGGACTAAACACCAGAATGCTGATAGTTTGAGCAGGAATGCTTTACCCAATGACCCAAGTAACCCTGCTTATGATCCAGAGGATAATGATTTCTTCCCTATACTTAACATTAACAGGTTGAACATTGAAGCTCCTATAATGGGAATCCACATTTGTGAATTGAATGAATCATTGTTCAACTCAATCAAAGAATCTTACAATTCTGGCATAAAAACTCTGATCACTATTATGGAAAGTACTTCCCCAACATCTGAATTGATCAATAGTCTACCTAAACCTCTTTTGAAACCATGAAAAGCCGGAAGGTTCACCATATGGGATGGTCTAGTATACTATAGGCATCAACATTCAAGTGTTATAGTCTTAACTAAGGATGACCATATCAAACATCTCTTGGCTGAGTGCCATGATAACTGCTCATCTGGTCATTTATCTGCTGATAGAACCTTAGATAAGGTTAAACAAACTGCTTGGTGTATTAATTGGAGATACTCCACTATACAGTATGTTATAAGCTGTGAAACTTGTCAGAAGTACAACAGGACCACTGGGAAACGGTTGGGTCTACTGCAAAAGATTTCTGAACCCCAAAAAAGATGGGAGATCATCAACATGGAATTTGTAACTGGACTACCAACAGGAGGAGCCTGTTCCTACAACTCAGTCTTAGCCATTGTGGATAGGTTCTCCAAGAAAGAAACGTTTTTAGCTAATCACAAGGAAGACACTGCTATGAAAGTTTCCCTATTGATTTGGAACAGACTCATTGCTGATGTTGGAGTTCCCAAGATTATTATCAGTGACAGAGATCCTAAATTCACCTCTGAGTTCTGGGGAAATCTTCATGATATTCTTGGAACCACCTTAGCTTTCTCTACAGCTTATCACCCTCAGACAAATGGCTTAGCTGAAAGAATGATTCAGACCCTGGAAGACATGCTCAGGAGATTCTGTGGCTTTGGACTAGAATACAAGACTTCTGACGGTTATTGCCACCATTGGGTTAGCTCTTTACCTGCACTGGAGATGTCCTACAACAGTAGCAAGCACTCTAATACTAAGGAAGCACCCTATATACTGGAAGGAGGATGGTTTCCTAGATTACCATAGAATAACCTTAATTACCAGCTAACAAAGATTCACCCTACATCACTTGATTTCAAAAACATGATAAATGTAGCTAACAAACATGCTGTTCAGTGTGTCCAGGATGCTGTGTAGTATAGCCAGAAAAGGTGGGATAAAACCCATAAGGAACCTGATTTCAAGATTGGTGATCAAGTCTTGATCTCTACCACCAACTTTAATAACTTAGCTGGAAAAAGAAAGCTTAGACCAGCTTTTGTTGGACCTTTCACCATTAATAAACTTCATGATAAAAATGCTGTGGAAGTAATCCTTAGTGATGAGCTTTCTAGAAAACATCCAGTCTTCCCAGTAAGTCTAATCAAACACTACCACCCAAGTAATGGAGAACATACTCCTTCACTTGAAATACCTATACAGAAGAGCCTGAAAAGGACAAAGTAAAAATGAGCAAGAACCTTAAAGATAAAAAAGATAGGATCAATGGAAAAGACATCAGACTATACCTAGTTAGATACAACGGAGAATCAGCTGATAAAGATGAATGGTTGCCTGAACATAATATCCCTGACGGACCCATACACCTAAGGAACTACAGAGCCAGCAGAAGGCATTAACTCAAAATTTCTTTCAGATATAGACATATCTTGGAGTGGGAGAATGTCAGCTTGCTACTATGTACAGAGCAAACTGTCAATACCAACACCAAACTATGAAAAATAAGAATATATAAATGAACAAAAGAAGCAGTGAGAACTCCATCAATATTATTAAAGAAATGGATTCCTCACCCAAAATTAGGTAGGGTCACTCACTGACCCCACCCTTGAATTCCAAGTCCTTACATTTCTAAAATAATTAAAAAGAAAAGTAGTAAAAATTACAACATCAGTATTGCACCTTCTGGCCATTTTAACATTTCAAACGTGTTTTCACATATAGGGTTTACACCTAAAATTTTCTCAGAATTGAGGTGTTGTGTATATTTTAGGAGTTACATGCGGAAAAGTGTTATGTCACAATTCCCGCGCGCAGCCCAGCATCATTGCATATCCCTACGTACTTTTAGTAGAAGATTCCTGCGTACTAGAGACCCGCCCGCAGCTAATTCTGCCATGCACACAGCGGATCCTACTCCGCGCGCATCTGTACTAACTGATCCCCGCGTCTGGATGCGTCGTGACTAATCTGACAACCAGGTACTGCTCAGAAGGGCTACAACCTAGTTAGAGTTGCCTAGAATATGTAACAAATTGAAATATGCATTATTAATAATCTAAAACAATCAAAATATAAATAAAATTAATTAAAATTAAGTTTGAAACATTTTTTAATAATAAATCAAAGATCAAGGATTACCACCTAAATCACTGACCCTGATCTTTGAAGACCACAAAACACTACAAGTAATTTCCATAAAAATTATTAAAAATTATCTACTTGATCAGCAGATTATGGAAAATCAGTCAACATCCACATCTGCCCACTATAAAACAATACCCACAGTAAAAATGAAGGATGAGTACAGAATGATCAAATTCAAGCCATAACAGATTAACAGATCCTGGGGCTAAAACAGTAAAGAAATCCAGAAGATCTAAGGTCAGCCAATTGACAGCACCAAGTGGACGTGCTCATCTTGCTCTGACTGGCTTGCCAGCCTCATCCCATGAGAAGAACCCTCTCTACGTGCCCTGAGAAACTTAAAATCACCCAAAAAAGGTATTTATACAGACCTCTTTTGATCCATTATTCCATCATCAGTTTACCAGGAATTATTATTATCAATCAGACACCTTTTCATTGTTGATCAAGTGCTTATATGAAGATAAGCAAGTGATTTATGACTTAGTCTGTAGCATTATTATTTATTCTTATTAACCAATCAACCCTGAAAGTTTAGTCAAGCAATCCACCCCATCTGCTCTGAAACCCTTCCAATGATTTCAGGGTTCTTGTGGTAAAGTGCTCAGAGTGAGTGTTTCCCTTCCTGTCTTGGCCATGTGTGCTGTTACGCCTGTACATTAGGGGAATAAGTCCTTTCTAAGGCACCCATCTTCATTCCAAGGTTCTTAAACTGCCTAAGGTGGCCCCTTGAAGAGAGGTTGCTAGTCTGTAAAGATCCCCAGTAGTATAATACTGTGGCCCCTCTTTTATATTATATTGAAAACCATTCATTACCAAACCAATTAAACCTTGCAACTGCTCCTATTATATGATTTATTTGAGCTTCTAAGTGTTTATTATTGGAATAATAATAATTATTATTATTCCAGTATTTTTATCACTCTCTGTAGCTAAAAGACTGCAAGGTTCCTGTCATCAGAGAGCTGACAGAGTGAATTTTAGGTGTAAACCCTATATGTCACAACAGGTGTGAAATATTAGAATGGCCAAAAGGTGCCATACTGGTTTTGTAATCTTTAGTACTTTTCTTTTTAATTATTTTAAAGATGTAAGGACTTGGAATTCAAGTGTGGGGTCAGCGAGTGACCCTACCTAATTTTGGGTGAGGAATCTATTTATTTAATAATATTCATGGATTTTACACTCCTTCCTTCATCAGTTGAGATATTCTTCTTTTTCATAGTTTTGTTTTGCTATTGACTGGTTGCTCTGTACATAGTAGCAAGCTGACAGTATGGGTAGGCCAGGTGTGATTTGAGCTGCACCTTCAAATCCATGAGAGATAGAGGCATGCTTTGGCTGAGTGAATAGGTGTTATTTTAGGTTTAGAATCCATTTCTGAGGTCATTTTGAGGGTTTAAGCTTTACTTATACTAGAAAAAGTGAGGCTGATTGCCATAGTTTGGGTTTTGGAGCACCACACTGTCCATGCAGCACTCCCTTCCATTCAACACCTGGAGTCCCACTGCACACTTCTGCCAAACCAAAGCCAATGTTTCCACCAGTGTTGAAAGAAGCAAGTTTACCATGGACCCACTATCCACCATTGCCCACCCTTTCCTTCCTCCTACCTTCATTCAGAAGTAAGCAAGCAGGAGTGAAAATGACTTCAACTGGAACAACTTGCAATCCTTCTGTGCCTGTGGCAATTGCAACCATTGCACTGTTGAGGGGATTGGCCCTTAGGTACAATCCTGCAGATCCTGGACCATTTTGTCAACAACCACTGGGAAACCGCTTCCAATTACTGCAAGTTCATAGCAATCAGAGTTTTTTTCCCCATCATCCGCCACTCAATATCCGTGTCCATCTTCTTTCCAGCAGTTTTCATTGTTTTTCCCTCTGCAACCAGGTGACAGGCAACTTGTTTTGGAGGGGTAGGAGGTATTTGTTCCTTTGCATCCACATCCATCTTATCTGCTAAAGCCTTCTTTTCTATTGCAAATTTCCTGATTTTTGCTAATACCCACAGAGCATGCCTTGCAAATGCCAAGCAAGACTTGTCAGCTTGGCATTATTGCAGAGCAAGCTGCAAAAGTAAAAAAATAACATAAATAAATAAAAATATTATTAAAGGAGAAATAATATTTAAACTATTATTTCAAATTATGATTCTAGATAAAATTTAAGGTAGGGTCACTGACTGACACCTACCTCAAATTCCTACTGCTTATATTTTGGGATAATTTATGAAAATTTGGTAAGAGACAGAGCCTTGGGATTTTGGCCATTTTAATATTTCACATGAAACCACACGTCAAGGTTTAAAAGTGAATTTTGTGTCAGAATCCAAGAATTCTGTGATTTAAAGGAGTTACAGGTGGAAATGTGATTTTCCACAATCCCCGCACGCAGCAGCGGCCACCAACACATCTGCGCGCAGCTGAAAAGCAGCAATTCCAGCATGTCTGTGTACCCTGAAAAGCCGTGTAGGCATCCCGGGGAATCTGACAGGTATGCAGCCGTGGGACTACAAACTGACAGACTGGCAGATGGCTTGATAAGCCAAGGTACCATGTGAAAGTGCTACAACTAAGATGGGGACATACTACATATGTAAAAAATGTCCCAGTGGATATTAGATATTCTAGAAATACATAAAATTATATAAAAATACTTAAATAAACTTTCTACATATTTTTCTCATAAAATATAATCAAAATAGAAAATATGTCAAAAAATAAGGTAACTACAGTTTGTAAAATATCTTGAAATACTTTAAATATACAATTGTGAGAACTTAAAGACATCAGTATGTTCTTCACATACTACGGAAACTGATTATGTAAAATTATTACATGTATTTCTATGTCTTATATTTTTAATTAATTATTTGAAGTAAATCAACAGAATTTTAAAAATAAGGAGCAAAATCAATATTATGATTTTACTCCCATCAGCTAATACATAATGAGGATCCATCTGACATCAGATTACCTGTAGGAAAATCTACCCAGAAAACTTATTAAAATCCTGGGAGTATCTACTAAGGATAATTAACCAAGAAATGATCATGTGGATAGATTAGTGTTACTCACATGTCAAAACATAAATCAAAAGGCAGAATAATTCCCATATCCTGTGGAATTAGATTTTACCCGTGCTACAGCACAAAGAACACGTAAAAGCCTACCACTGGTTACCCTTCTAGCCTTAGCATCTGTCCCTTTGAGCCCCTTTATCCCACAGAAGGACGGAATTGAGACCCAAAAAGCTATAAATATAGAGCTCTTTTAAGGTTATTGATATGGAGATACCCAGTTATATTTACATCCAGAGACCGTGCCATGCTAATCAAATACTTAGAAGAGATAATTAAGTGACTTATGGATTTAGTCTGATTAATAATATTTGTCTCAAAACCCTTAATATCAACTTAAACTGCTGAAAAACCTTTTAAAACCCCAGTAATAGGTTTAACTCATCAGTGCACAGACCAAACAGGTACCTAAAGGATCAAATAATATACAAGTGAGTTTTTTTATCCTTTTTCTGTGATGGAAGCTTGGTTACAAGGCCCTTCCACTCCATCATATATTATATATATGTATTATCTTTGGTCAATATCTCCTTTAAGAATATAAATTAAAGGCTCCAAAGTAACCAGTTATACATGTTTTCAAATTGAATTCGCTGAAAAGTGGTGTTGAAGATTCCTAATATTATTGTGGCCCCTCTGTTAATTTATTAATAATAAATTTATTGATATTGATTAATAATATTAAATCATAACCAAACCATTCAAACCTTGCAATAGCTTTATCCAATTAATTAATGAATTATTGTCTGCATTTATTGAATAATATATTCATTATTTATCCCATAACCTCTGATAGCTAAAGGATAGAAAGGGTCTTGGCATCCAGCAGGCTGAAAAGACTTGCGCAGTCTCTGCCAGCCCCTGGTTCCATTCCTGAACTTGCTGCATGAGAGTGTGCTGATCTGCTCTTCCTTTGGGAGCATGAATCCCATTCTGCGCACATGTATTTGGTCAACTTGTCCAAACCCAGACTACAGTGCCTTTTCTTTCCACAGTAATTAAATTTCCAATCGATGAACAAATTTGAAAGCACTTTAAGCATGTGCAAACCTTCCAAAATGTGGGGCAGAACATCATGCGGCAATGCTGCAATCCAACTCAAACAGATCTTCATTTCCTTCGAGAGTTCTGTGACCTTTCTCACTGGAGGGGCTGCCACCAAAGTGCATTCAGGTGCAGATGCAATTGCATCTTCCACTGGGGCCAGAGCAGCCAAATTTTCCATAAACTCTATCAGTTTGTCCAAATCAATCACATTTTCAACGTCCCCGTGGGTGTTTTCCAAGTTGTGGAGGAGTGCAATGCTCCCATCCAATGACAGCTTAACCAATTCATGGTTATAGAGATGTTGTTGCACCCATGCCTGGTTTTGAGGTCCAAACCACCCAAAAATGCCTTCTTTATTGAACACAGTTGACCCAAAAAAAACTTCTTCTTTTCCAGATACCAGTAAATTTTATCAAAGTCTGCCATATGATACATGAATTCTACTTGCCTCCAAACTCCACTAAGCACTCTTTCCTCCAATGCCACCCACTCAAATTTGCTTTCCTGGAAGCAGGGTTTGTGCCTTCCCCACCATGTCAAGACTCTTGTACCCCTCCATCTCCTCCATGTCCCATAGCTTCTATTTTTCTGTGATGAAGAGGAAAACAAGTAAATCAATCCTTTTCTGTGTCTGATGTTGGCTTGGCTTCTGTAATATCCTCATTAAATGAAATGAACCCCTCCACATTGATGGTGTTGAACCAGATGTGGGGGTAATCCATTCACCTGATGCAAATGGGTTGAGGGGCATCACCATCTTCAAATGGAGGAGGAGGAGAAAAGCTTGACAGCCTTGTGGTGCAAGCAGATGCTGGGAGAGGAAGAGAATTTGGGGTGTGGGACCCCTGATGGGTAGGGAGAGAAGTAAGTTTCCCCCAAATAGGTTGTTGGAAAGCATCAGCTCTCTGACACCAGGAAACTTCCGTTCCTTTAGCTACAGAGAGTGATAAAAATACTGGAATAATAAAATTCCAAAGATAAAAGCTTAAAGAGCTCAATTAATCAATATATTAAGAGCAGGTGCAAGGTTTACTTTGTTTGGTTAAAACGGTTTTCAATATGTGATAAAAAGAGGGGCCACAGTATTATACTAATGAGCATCTTAACAGACAGCCAACCTCTCTTCAAGGGGCCCCCTTGGGCAGTTTAAGAACCTTGGAATTATGATGGGTGCTATATAAGCACCTATCCACTTATAAGGCCAGAAAAAACAGCACACTGGCCAAGGAAAGAAGGAAAAAAATCACTCTGAGAAATGATTCCACAGAAAGCCGGCAAAGATTCAGATAAAGGGTTTCAGAGCAGATGGGGTTGATTGCTTGACTATACTTTAATGAATCAGGTTGATTGGTTTTGGAAATAATAATTATAATTGAGACTAAGTCATAAATCGCTTGCTTATCTCTTTATAAGCACTTGATCAACAAAGAAACGGTGTCTGATTGATAATAATAAATTCCTGTTAAAACTGATGGGGAACAATAGGTCCAAAGAGGTCTGTAAAAATACCTTTTTTGGGTGATAAAGAGGTTCTCAGGCCAAGTAGAGAGGGTTCTTCTCATGAGCTGAGGCTAGCAAGCCAGCCAGGGCAATTTTTTCATTTCCACTTGGTGCTGTCAATCAGCCAATCTCTTATTTGCTGCATTTCTGTACTATTTGAGCTACAGGGTCTGTTATTATTTTAATTATGTTTTTTTATTCTTTCTTAAATTATCCTTGGTTTGCACTATTGATATTGAGCTAAATTGCTCAGATGTGGATATTTATTGATTCTAAATCATCCATTGATCATGTAGGTAATTTGTAATAATTTTTATGACCATTCCCTTTTGCAATTTGTGGTCTTCAAAGATTAGGATCTGCCTTTTTCATGGTGACTTTTAATATTTCATTCCTAATTTAAAATACTTGAAAATAAGTTAATAGCTAATTTTATTTTTAAGTTTTAAGGGTTTTAAAGAATTTTTCATGCTTATTTAATGGTTTTAAATGTACCAGGTGGATCCCACTAGGTTGTAGCTCTTGTGAGTGGTACCTGTTGTCAGATTAGTCACAACTGATCAATACGCAGGGATCAGTTCATTCAAATGCGCCAAGGGTGGGATCCGCTGCGTGCGTGGCAAGATTGGCTTCTTGTGGAAATTCTTTACGCTGGAATGTGATGCTGCAGGTGCGCAGGGGTTGTGTGCGCACGGGAATTGTGACATAACACATTTACGCGTTTAACTCCTAAAATATACACAAAACCTCTATTCTTACTAAATTTTAGGTGTGATACATATACGTGAAAATGTGTGTGAAATACTAAATTGGAGAAAAGTGCCATAGTGGTGCCATGACGTTTTGGTCTATTTTTATTTAATAATTTTAAATAGGAAGGAGTTATAATTCAAGGGTGGGGTCAATGGGTGAACCTAACTATTTTTGCGTGTAGAATCCATTTCTGTAATAATATTTATGGATTTATTGCTCATTGATAAGATTGCAACAATATTTACTAGAACTGAAAACCGACAGACTTCATACCAGAGTTAGAAAGTTAAAAGACTGGGACAAAATGAGAGGAAAGAAGAAAGATTAAAAGAAAAACAGCTTAGACGTTGTTTAGAGAGTAGATGAGAAGAGAACCCTGGCAGCACAGAAGTGGTAGAGGAAAGAATACGCAGGAGAATGGCTGCAAGTGTGGAACTAGATTGTCAGATGCTTCAAGGTAGAGTGATCTTGAGTATCATGTTCTTACCAGCACGGACTTGTAAATGAGGACTTGATTGAATGGTGATTTGGATGAGGTTGAACTGGATTGAGGTGGATAGAGGGTCAAAGAGTAGAAGATAGGTCAATGATGATTTGAGAGGAAAAGACAAGATATAGGAAGCAAACTGAAAAGAGAGAAATGAAAGAAGGAAGAGAGGAAAGGTATTGAAGAGAAAGAAAGAGACAGCAGCTGAGAAAAAGAAAGAAGAAGGAGCCCAAGCCCCTTCTGAGGCCAGGATCTGAGTTAGCTGAGGAAAGGAGGTTTCCCAAGTGTCAAAGGACAGATTATTGGGGGACCCGTCAAAGTTTGCGCTACCTTTGAGGACAGGTCTGTAATATCCTAGTATTTGAAAATACTTAACACCCCACGTGACTGGTGAGGGGATGATCCAAAAGATTAGTTGTCTGGAGAGGCAAAGATTTTCTTTTGGAGGATTTCCAAGGAGCTCATCAAAGAAGTTTTGGTGAGAGAATCAGCAACCATTGAATGAATTTGGATCAGATTGAGAGTAAACTCTCCATTAGCAAAGTCCTTGCGCAACCCTTTTGTTTTGATATCTATTTCTCTGGACTTGGAGTGAGATCCAAACTTTTTAATATTGTTGTCCAAGCCCTTATTTTCAATGTATAAGGTAGGCTTGGGTTTGTGCATTTGATATATTTTGCCAAGGAGGTTTTTGATCCATTTGAGTTCAAGTTAGCAATCCAATAGCGCATTTAATTCAGATTTGGTGGAGGAATAGGTAATGTTTCTTTGTTGAGTGGAGTTCCAGATGATTGGGCTTCCATAGTGAAGGATAATATATCCGGTTTGTGACTTGGGGAAGGTCAGATTGTCTCCCCAGGTGGCATTGCTGAAGATTGAGAGAAGTTCTTGTTTGGGGTAATAGCAGATGACAAGCTTGAAATCCTTGGTTTTTTTGAGGTATTTTCACACCTTCTTGACTTCTCTCCAGTGATTCATCCCCAGCTTGGCGTTGAACCTGGCCAGGCTAGACACAGAGAAAGAAATTTCAGGACATTTATACTGAGCTAGGTGATTAAGGAGTCCATTAGCTGATCTATAGTTGATTTTTAACTGGCGGAATTTGGCATGATTGGTGTTGGATGCGGGTTTGTGAGTCAAATTTTGAGTCAGTGGAGCATGTACGTCCTTGCAGGATGTAAGGCCCAGTTCTTCCATGCCTTGAGCAATGTGATTAGGTTGGCTCAGGAGAATTTTGTTGTCCTTGAGTTCCATAAGCATTCCAAGGAGGGTGTTGGGAGGATGACAAGACAACTTCTTGAATTGTTCAAGGAAGTTGGATTCAAAGACTTGAGAATTGCCTACATGAATTAAGTCATCAACATGAAAGTAGATGATTTCTTTTGTTGTAGGGTTGAGATATATGCAGGGATCACTAGTTGACTCTTGATAGCCTTGAGATTTGATCCACAAGGTCAGAGTCTCATACCACTTTTTGGGGGATTGTTTCAAGCCATAGAGAGATTTTTTTAGCTTTAGATATGGAGACTTCCTGTCGGATCCTTCTGGATTTTTTATGATAACTTTTTCTTTGAGAGTAGCATGTAAGAATGCGCCTTTCACGTTGAATTGAGTCAATTTCATTTTCTTCTTTAGACTGTATGTGGGGGAATCTCAGAGTGAGCCGAGTTTTCCAGTTGGTGCCCAAGTTTCATTATAGTCAATCCCTAGAACTTGGTTTAATCCCTGGACGCAGAGTTGGGCCTTGTACTTGACAGGATTGCCTTGGCAATTCTCCTTTACCTTGAAGACCCAAGTTGTATTCAGAATGTTGTCCGGAGTATCCTGATATTCTTCCCAGACGTCCTGGAGCTCTATGGGGTTCAATTTTTTGTTGGCTGCCTTCTTCCATTTTGGCCATTCAGGGCACTTCCTTGCAGCCTTGTAAGAGTGGGGTTTGTAGTAGTGATGGAAACCATATCTTTTGGGCTTTCCTATCTTGCACCTGGGCCTTTGAGAGGTAGATTGAATAGGAAGCTCTGGAACTGAAGAAGGCAGAGAAGGAGGATTGGGAGATTATGACCCTACCAATGCCGTGTCTTCCCTATCTAATTCAGATTCTGAAGAATTGTCCTGAGATTCTCATATGGTGTATTTTTTTTCAACTGAAGAGAAGTCGGATTCTCTTGAATTGGTCTTTTTTTGACTGAAGAGATCCATTCCAGGCAATTCAAAGAAGGGAAAGTTGTAGAGAGAATCCTTGAGAAACTGGACGTGTTTGGTTTTGACAATGCCACCAGACAAGTTGAGAATAAGATAAGAGTGTAAAATGGGATTGAACCCAATCAGGACTCCCTCCAGTCCTTTCTCATCAAATTTCCTTCCCTTTTGTAGGCAATTTGCAATGTAAATGACAGAGGATCCTACAGGTTTCAAATAGTTAGCAGGTAATTTCTTGTTGAACATCAGTTCCCAAGGGGAGCGGTCATTAACTTCCCTGGGGACTTTGTTAAGCATGAAACAGAAGCTTCTGACCACAATGTGCCAGTAGCTCTTATTCAATCTGGAAGATGAGAACGTTGCACTTGCTGATTCAATGATTGTTTGATTTGCTCTTTCAGCTTGACCATTATGTTGAGAGTGATAGGGTTCGGATGTCAAGAGCTTGATTTGCTTGGTTTTGTCAAAGCTCTTCAGTGTTTTGTTTGTGAATTATGTCCCCTTATCCAAAAAGATCTCCATTGGGTAATAGTTGAGCCGTTTACGTTCAGTCTTGAGGATGCTGATCATGACATCTGAATTTTATTCTTTGGACATACAGGGGAAGCCCAAGAGGTAGCCTGTGCAGTTTTCCACAAGAGTTAAAATATATCTGTGGCCAGGTTTTGATTGTGGAGTGATTGGTTGTATCAAATATAGATGAATTCTTTTGAGGGGCTTCAACAAGGGTTTTGAGATAGCTTAGAATGGAGCCCTTGTGATTTTGCTCCTTACGCAACCATTGCACTGGAACTTACTTAATTCTTCTTTAGAGTATTGATCTTTGAGAATAGTTTTGAGTGTAGATATTGAGGCGTGCCCATACATCTAATGGAGTTCAGAGAGCGATTGAACTTGGATTGAAGAAGATGGTGAGGATTGACTTGAGAGGTCAACCAATAAGTTATTTCCAGAAATTTTGGGTTTCTCAATAACAAATAAGCTGTTGCGGATCAGTCCTTTAAGTAATGCCTGGCCAGCTTGGGTGACTCTGAATTGATCTTGTTCTTGGGAGAGATTAAATCCCTTCTTTTCCAGGAGACCGGGGCTGATAAGGTTGACTACAATGTTGGTTACATACATACATTCTTTGAGAGTGACAACAAAGTCCTTCCATTCCAGTAAAACACTACCTGTTCCCTGTTAGTTTGCTCTTTTGATCTTGTCCGACTTGTCCTTCAAGTTGATTGAGGTGAAGTACTTCAGATCATTGAATATGTGGATATTGGCGCCAGAATCAAAGAGAAGGTTAGGTGTATTATCAGCGTTGATCCAGAGTGTAAGTAACGCATGGTAGTTGATTGTAGGAGTCTTCTTAATTCAATTCTTCCATTTGTTCTGTTGTTATATCCACCAGGCTGGAGCTATTTGAGGATGGAGGTGAAAGCAATAGGACTTGGGATGCAATGTATTAGGGTTGTGAAAGCCTTCTTTGCACCAAATGCAAGTCTTTCTGTCTCCTTGATCTGTCTTTCTCTTAGTAGCCACTAAAGTGATGTCAGAGGTGGACTTGACTGTTTTTAGTTGTGCCTTGCGCTTGTTATTGTACTAAGTTGGATGGTTGAATACCGCCTCTACTGTCACCAATTTTTCCCCATGCATAATTTGTTGTTTTTGGTTCTCTAGAGTAGGTGAGAATTTGAAAAGTATAAGATACGCCAAAATATCCTTGGGTAGCTCTATTCCAATTTTGGCCATGCAAGTGAGAGCTTTATGAATGTCTGTTATGAATCCCTTGATGGCGTGTTTGTTGAATGGAGCGTGGAGGAATCAGTTGGAGATACAGGCTCTATTGGCAGTCTCAGATGAGGCAAACCGGTGTGGTTCACCATTTTGGACACCTAAAAAAAAAACTTATCCTTGCGCGTCCCGCATCCTCATCCCTATCTGCCCGTCCCGCATCATCTTCCCTATCTGCCCATTGCAGGTCCCAATCGCTTATCCGACCATTGTGCTTCCCAATCTCTTATCCAACAGCCGCACTTCCCAATCTGTTTTACGCCCGTTGTGTGGCGCTCATTCTCATCATTATTGTTGCGCGGCGCTCATCCAGGACTTACCAAATCCATCCCGACAGCACCTCCAAGCGTTTTTCCAATCCTCGGATCCGTCAATCTCCCACCTCACTTGATCTATCAGTTGCCAATCTCAAGCCCGTCAGGATTTACTCAACTGCCTCCAGCCGATCTCCTATCTGCCCATCTGCGCTCTCACAAACTTCATCCGTCACCTTTCCTGGGACTCTCCCATCCACTTCTGCCTTTGGACAAGGGGTGGAGAGTGTTGACTACCGCCTGCGGACATCTGCGGCGGTCTGGTTCATTTTCCTTTCCCACCCCGTCCGCCTTCAGACGAGGGGTGGGTGATTCCCATATTGTTGCGCGCGCCCATCCACGGATGGCAGCAAGTGATAACTTGATTTTCTTTCTTTTTCGGCGCTATTTGTAGAATCCATTGTACATAGTCTAACAGGGGCTCTCCCCAGCCTTTTGTCCATCATCCATGGGAGTGTGTGCTTATGTCGCCCCGTTATTGTGAAATTAGATCCTGATCCTTATCCTGGGTATATCACTGATTGCCCCCTGATCCATTCTTGAACCTTAGTCTTTGCCCCTCTGTGGCCTGATCCTTATCACCAACCAATAGCCTTGCTGGTTGAAGAAAATTCTGTCTGTTGGAATTTTTGAGTGTGTTATACCACTCCTTGATCCCTTTCTCTGACCATACGGGTCCTGATCCCTGATCATCTTTCTGGAGCCAATCATGATTGATTGAAGAGGTCTTATTAAGCTTAAGACCTGGAGTTTTATACCTCCCTTTATTTTCTTTGGAGTTGCATTCTGCCAGCCTACTCTTGAGTCCCTTGAGAATTATTGAGGTTATCCTTGCTTCAAATCAGTTACTGTTTGCTTTTAGAGCTTCTTAAACATTGTGCTTTGTCTTGTACAGCCACCCTCAGTTATCTGGTACCCTTCAAGTGCTTGATTGCAGAGAGTTGGACAGGTTTATTGAGAACCTGGAGGTTGGTTGGATTTGATTTGATCATCCCCAATCTTCTGCTGACAACCAGAGTTATTAGCTTGTGGGCATTGTTTAAATACAACAGCTTTTGTTCTTTGAACTCTAAGCAGACTTTAACTTCTTTTGTTCAAGTTTTTCCCTGCATAATCTTTTCTCAGATAGTGCTGTTCCATCGCTACCAAACTATTCTCATCTTTATCCTCTACTCCTTGATTCCTCATTTACCAGGTTCTGGACCTTGATCTTGGTTACATCTAAATATTTTTGTAACACTCAGGAGGGCAGCCTAAACAGCACCTTTCCCCTCCACAGAACTGTCACGGCCTAGCACCGTTTGAATTCTTACATTTGGTCCCCCGGGCCGGGATCAAACCAGCAACCTTGGGATTTACAGTCCCAAATTGAAGAATCAACTCCGAAATCTGATCCAATTTTTTTTTTCTTTTTTCTTTTTTTTTGTTTGTTCTTTTTTCAGATCTGATCCGTGGAGGCAACTTGGTCCAGGAGTAAGTCCTCCCAATTGTGCACCATCTGGGCAAGATCCTTGTTGTTTTTTTTGAAACTCTACTCTTGCCACACTTGTGAGCCACCTTGGAACTCTGCTTGTTTGGATCTCTTAGGAACCCTTCAACATGGAATCTGCTGGATCCTCCTCATGTTTTCGGGCCAAGATGGTCAAAATCTATAGTCTGTGATTTATGGATTAATATCAAGCCAGTAAAATAAAAGAAAACAGCACTTGAGATATACGTCCGACACAAGAATGATGGAAACAGCCAATGATAAATACCAACACAATGGATAGACATCCTTGACTATTTTAGCAAGACTGACGGAGAAGAGAACATGGTGGAGTGGGTTTCAGGAGATTGAGAGGATTTGAAGGCTGGGAGCTAAATACAATACATGATTACAATTGAGACATAGACAGAGTTTAACCATAGCCAGACCAATCTCACCAGTTAGAGACAGAGTATTGAGTTGAGGTGGAAGACCAAGAGTTGGCGGATCTTGAAATATGATCAAGGTCAAGTACAAGGAGCTGTAAACCAATTGTATGAGAGGAGTGATTGATGTTGGTTTTTGGAGAGAGACTGAGGTTTTATTTTGAGATGAGGATGACTGATGAGATTGAGGTTTCTTTATAGGAAGAGGTTTGCTGAGATTGAGATTGAAAAGACAATGGAACCCAAGAGAGTAAGAGAAGAAAAAGATGAGGAGGAACAAGAATGAAAAGAAGTGACAATCTGAAAAGAAATAGCATGAAAAGAAAAGAAATAGACTGAACAACGTGACAGTGTGAAAGTGACATCTGAGGTTGTGTCCGCTTCTGAATGGTGTGACATTAGTCAGAAGTCTGAAAACTCTGACTCAACACCCCCCTTAACTGGAGATCGCTTCTTATTCTTCTCCAAATACAAGGTCAGTAAAGTTCTTAAGTTGTTTTTTGTTTACTGCCTTGGTTGGAGGGTTGGCAAGCATCATGGTGGTGTCTATAAGGCAAATTGTAAGTGATCCTTCCTTGAGCTCTTCTTGAAGTCCCTTTTTCTTCAGATCCATGTGTCTGGTTTTGGCGTTGGATCCAAATTTTTTTAATTTATTGTTGAGACCTTTATTATCAATCATGTGTTTCGATGATTGGAGATTTTGTTGAAATACTTCTTCCAACAAATGGCAAAGTCATTTTCCTTCTAGAAAAGAATCCAGAAGTGGGTTGAGTTCAGCTTTGGTGGAAGAGTAGGTGATATTTCTTTGTTTATAGCTATTTCAGGAGAGAGGAGAACTTAATGTCAGGCATAGATACCCTGAGTGAGATTTCCAACTAGTGGGAGCCTTGCCCCATGATGCGTCACTGTAGAATTCTAATGGTTCTTTTGATTAATCGTAAGTGAGGGTTATTTTTCAATTTTTTGTGTGGTTGAGGTACTTCCATGTTCGCTTGAGTTCCTTCCAATGCCATAATCCTGGTTTGTTTTGAAATCGGGCCAAGCTTGAAACTGAATAGCTGAGGTCCGGTCAAGGTTGACTCGCAATTTAATTGAGGAGTCCGATCACAGACTTGTAGTTGATATTTAGCTTTTTGAATTCCCAAAGTCCTCGTTGGTCGCTTCGCACAGTTGGAAATGCGGAGTCATTGGGGTAGAGCATGGTCTGGATTTGAGCAGCCCAAGTTCTTCTAGACCATGTTCAATTTTTTTAGGTTGGCTCAAGAGAATGCTGGTTGCTGTTCATTCAAATCTCATTCCAAGAATGGTGTCCGGTTCATGAGCTTGTGAGTCTTTGAACCTGGAGTTGAACTTGTCATTGAAGTTGTTCCCTTCACCTACTAGAATTAGGTTGTCTACGTGAAAAAAAAGAAAAGACTTATTGTCTTCAGATTTTTACAGACAGGGATTGCTATCCAATTCTTGGAATCCAACCGATTTGATCCAGTCTGTGAGAGTTCCGTACCAGTTCTTTGGGGACTGTTTGAGTCCATACAGACTCTCCTTTAGTCTCAGGAATTCGCACTTGCGTTGACATCCTTGAGGTGTTCTGATGATCACCTCCTCTTCTATTGGGGCATGAAGAAAAGCCACTTTAACGTCATTTTGTTGGATTTCCAACTTGTTCTTCAAGGCTAACAGGAGAATAGCTCTCAAAGAGGCAATCTTACCAGTAGGTGAAAATGTTTTGTCGAAATCCAAACCATGAGCCTGGTTGAATCCTTTTACACAGATCCGGGATTTATGTATGACGGCTTCATTGTGAGAGTTTTCTTTGATTTTGAATATCCACGTTGTATCTAGCGGATTTAGTTGAGTTTCTCCCTTGTAATCCTCCCATACTTCAAGTAACTCGCATTGATCAATTTCCTTTTTGATTTCCCCCCCCCACTTGAAGTGTTCCACACATCAACGTGCCTGATCAAATGTCTTTGGCTCGAAGTAATGGTGAAATCCATAACGTTGAGGGGGTCTAACAGTCAATCAATCACGCACAATTCTTCTTGTACTTGCAGGCTCTTTGATGACTTTGATTGATTTTGGATTAAAAGTAGAGTCGACAGATTCAGAGGGTTCTGACAATGAGTCCCTCAAACTTTCCCCGTCGGAATTTAGTTTGTCTTTGTCTGACGTATCTACTGCTGCCGGCGGATCCCTGTAATTAAAACAATCTGTTGCTTTTTCTTTTGCTGTGTTCTCATTGGTCTTGGGATATTGATCTTTGTTGGGCCTGATCATACAGAAGTCAAGATCAGCGGTTGATTTGGTTCCTAGATTGTTCACCAATTTTTTTAAAAACCAAACATGTTTAGACAGAACTATTTGCCCCTTGGGCATAAGGATTTGATAGGATAAGAGTTCCGGATTATAACCCAATAGTTTTTCTTCTTTTCCTTTGGGATGGAACTTGTCTCCTTTTGATCTCCTTTGATTCAGAACAATGGTGGAGACACCAATGGGTTGCAGATAATTGGAAGGTAGTTTCTTTCCTTTGATCAGTTCCCATGGGGTGAGGAGGTCATCTTGATTTCTTGGGATTTGATTTAAGCTTAAGAAGAAGGATTTGAGGACTTCCGACCAGTACTTCTGAGGGAGTTTTGCTGAGCTTAGAGTGGATCTCACACTCTCAACAATGGTAAGATTGGCCCTTTCAGCCCTGCCATTGTGTTTGGGATGATAGGGTTCAGCAATGAGATGGTTGATAAACTTGTCCTTGAAGTATGTTACTAACCTGTTTTTCACAAACTCCGTGCCTCCGTCGGAACAGATCATTGAAGGATAATAACCACAGGCATTCTTTTGTTTTTTTATTATGTCAATTAACGTTGGGGTGGTGTCGTCTTTACGGGTTAGTGGAATTCCCGAGATATAGCCTGAGAAATTATCCACAATTGTTAATATGTATTTTTCATGCCTATGGGATTCTGGATTGATTGGACCCACAATATCAAGATGAATCCTCTCAAAAGGTTTGGTAGCGGATGATGAGACAGATTTGAAAGGGGATTTACTTATTTTGCAGATGAGACAGTCCTTGCACTCAAATGCATTCTTCTGAGCTTGCAAAAATGTTATCCCCTGGAGTTTAGAGAGTTGGCCAATAGAAGCGTGTCCCTATGAGAGATGAAGATCCTTCAGAGTTCTTGACTCATCCAGTTTTGTCCAGTAACACTCCTCCTTGCTGATCTTGACCGGTGTGTCGAGAACAAAAATATTATTCACAATCGAACCTTGACAGACCATCTTCTTGTCTCTTTTGACTTCAAATTGTCCAGATTTGGCATTGAGATTACATCCTTGGTCGACAAGCTTTCCAGGGCTGACTAAGTTGACTACTATGTCCTGGACAAATAGGCAGTCTGAGAGAATGAGGGTACAATTCTTCCATTTCATCTTAACAGTTCCTAGACCTCTAATAGGTAAGTTGGCACCCGCCTTCCCCGTGGTGATGTGTTCTCCGGTGTAAGGTTCAAGCGTCGTAAAAAATCTTTTGTCATTAAAGATGTGTGATGTTGCTCCACTGTCGACGAGTATGTTTCTGTCGGCTCCGATCTTGGAATCTATCCACCTGGTAACAAATGCGTGAAAATGCGCAGCGTCCTGATTTTTCTTTTGTTTTTCTTTCCATTTACTCTGATTCTCTCTCCACCACTCGGGAGCTTTCTCAGGATGCATGTGGTAACAGTCAGATTTGGAGTGATTTCTGTCTTGTTTCAGATTATGATATCCATCAATACAGCAGCTCAAAAGGTTGTTCTTGGTCTTGGTTTTCATCGTAGCCAAAGCGGTTTCTATTGAGCCTTGTGTGTTGCTTTTCTCAGAAATTTTGGCCTTAACTTTGTTGTTGAATTGAACTAAATGATTACACACGAATTCAACAGTGATCTTCTTGTCTGAGTGCATAAGTTGCCGCTTAAGATCCTGAAGATTGGGCAGAAATTTGAACATTGTGAGGTAAGCAAGAATGTTGTCTGGTAGTTCTATACCTATATCAATCATTTTCTTGATAGCCGTTTTGGTGTCCGTGACAAACTTTAGAATCTTGTCTTCTTTGAAGTTAAGATGTAGAAAGTCATTGATGATTCTAGCTTGATTCAAAGCTTGGGAAGAAGAAAACCTTTCTTTAATAGCTGTCCATATTTCCTTGGATGAATTAATTTTTGAAGCATTGATGACGTTGTTATGGGTGATGGAGTCTACCTTGGATATGAGAAGAAGTTGTATCTCATCGTTGTCTTGAGATGAGAGATCTCCTGAGGCCGATTCTAGAGTCTCAAGTACTCCCCTGAGTTTGAGCAACGCCTTCATATTATCCATCCAGATGCCATAGTTCTCTTCCATCAGTAGAGGGGTAGTTTTGAGGGCCGTCTTGAGCATAGCCTGTCGAAATGAGTCTGATGAAAATCCCAATCCTGACGCCATTGTTCCTAGTCTTGCTGGCCTTGGCGGAGCGTTTGGCTTTTAACCGTATAATCTGTTATTTATGGATTAATATCAAGCCAGAAAACTAAAAGAAAACAGCACTTGAGATATACGTCCGACACAAGAATGATGGAAACAGCCAATGATAAATACCAACACAATGGATAGACGTCCTCAACTATTTTAGCAAGACTGACGGAGAAGAGAACATGGTGGAGTGGGTTTTAGGAGATTGAGATGATTTGAAGGCTGGGAGCTAAACACAATACATGATTACAATTGAGACATAGACAGAGTTTAACCATAGCCAGACCAATCTCACCAGTTAGAGGCAGAGTATTGAGTTGAGGTGGAAGACGGAGAGTTGGCGGGTCTTGAAATATGATTGAGGTTGAGTACAAGGAGCTGTAAACCAATTTTATGAGACGAGTGATTGATGTTGGTTTTTGGAGAGAGACTGAGGTTTTATTTTGAGATGAGGATGACTGATGAGATTGAGGTTTATTTATAGGAAGAGGTTGACTTAGATTGAGATTGAAAAGAGAATGGAACCCAAGAGAGTAAGAGAAGAAAAAGATGAGGAGGAACAAGAATGAAAAGAAGTGACAATCTGAAAAGAAATAGCATGAACAGAAAAGAAATAGAGTGAACGATGTGACAGTGTGAAAGTGACATCTGAGGTTGTGTCCGCTTCTGAATGGTGTGACATTAGTCAGAAGTCTGACACCTCTGACTCAACAAAATCAAACCTCAGAACAAAAACTAAGGCTTCAATGGGACCAATGTCAAACAATTCCTGGACTCCTATGAGATGGCTGCTGAAGTGGATGGTGCCAGTGAACATGATATGGCTTATCAGTTACAATTTTTGATCTCTTCTGACAAAGTTATGGAGGTTATCAAATTTTTCAATGGATTCAAAACTCATAACTCAAGGCTCCTGAAGGAGGCTATGTTGGCATATTGGGGAAAAATAGATGTAGCCAGATTTACTTTGCAAGACTTGGATGCCCTGGTTTCTCAATGGATCTCCAATGGTGGTGTCTCTTCAGCTTAGAAGGACAAGGAGGAGAGGTTAGTAGAGCAGAAGGGAAATAATTTCTTCCTTCCTAATGGTTCTTTGATCCCTTTTGATTCATCTTGTCCAATCCGTCATGTGGTGGCCTCATACCAACCACCAACTCCCAAGAAGGCATCCTTGGTCTCTGTGGATTTTTGATCATCCTTTGGAACTCTGCAACCTTGTTATCCTCCAGCTTTCACTTCTTCCAGCTTCCCTAGCACCTATCAATCTGATCCAGCTAGGAAACGCCATGAGGAACCAAAAACTCATAAGTCTCCTCCTGTTCCATCCTCAATCCAGCAAAAACCTGTTAAACATTGATCTTCACCTGAGCCTCCTTCCTCTGATGTGGAAGACATGGAAGTAGAAAGGGAACCACTTATGGAAAGGTTCCAGGACAACTCTGATCTTCCTCCTCTTCAACCTGTCCAACCCTCAGATCCTCTTCCGGCACCTATTTCACCTGATCTTCCTCCCTCCACCCAGCCCAAACTTTGAATTGAGAGGGGCATCTCCAAGGACTACCCTAATGCTGTGGAAGGGTTATTACAGAAAATTTCTTATCTTAAAATCCCTGATCTATCTGTGGCTGAACTCCTGTCAATCTCTCCATCTTTGGCTGAAGGGATGAAGAAATGGGTTTCTTGTTGATGTGTGGAGATTGGTCCGGACAAATTGAATGTCTCCTCTGGTACTCTGATGGAGGATTCTGGTGGAACAGATCCCTCTTCAGATGCCAACCTGTATTCCTGTCCTCTTGGCTTTCTCCCATGTTATCTTGGTGATTCAACTAAAACGGTTTCTCTCCTTGTTGATTTGGGTTCTCAGCTCAACTTGATTTCGGACTCCATGGCCTGAAAGCTTAAACTTAGCCCAAGGGTCAGTTTCAATTCTTCTTTTTATGGAATAGGGAACAATTCCTGTGAGCTGGTTGGTATTTCTGAAGATATCCCTGTTTGAATTGGTCATAATATTGTTGGCACCTGTCACTTTTGGATCACTTGTTTGGAAGGTCCTATGATTTTGGGTTGTCCTTTCTTAATAGACTTTGGAGCCACCCTGATGTTTTCCAATCAAGTTGGGGAGAGGATTCTTCTTCCTGATGCTTATAGTAGGAAGATTGAATTTCCTCTCTGTTCTTTGGATTCTGGTTGTTTGGAAAGAGATTTCCCTGGTTTTTTGCCTAAATTGGTTCTGAAGGGGAAGCAGAAGGATTCTTCTAACTCCTTTCATTTTTTAGCAGAATAGTTGGTAATACTAATAGTTGTAGTTCTTCTAAGCCTCAGACTTCAACTAAAGGGCCAACTTTTACCTCTGAGGCATATTTTTCATCCTTTTCATCTCTTTCTTCTTTTTCTTCTGATCTTGAAAATGTCCAAAATCAAAAACATTTTAAAACACAAAATTCCAAAAATATTTCTCTTCTCTCTGGTTCTGTTGTTTCTTCTTTTCCTTGTACTCTTATCACTGATCAATCTTCATCTAGCTCTGGTTCAATTCTCCGCAATGATTATAAACTAGATCCTAACCTCTATCCTTTTCTTAATGGTTTTGGTATGAAGAAGTATGGGCTCCAGTGAAGGCACTTGGGGGTAAAAGTAAGTCCTCCCAATTTTGCACCATCAGGGCATTCTTCTACCATAGTTTTCAAAACTCTCATTTGTGCCACACATGTGAGCAAAGCATTATCTTTTGGATCCTCTTTTATGGAAAAGGCACCTTTTTAAAATTCTATGGAACATCAAACTTGGAGGATGTTGGAATCTGGTCTCAGTTTTCGGACTCAGGTATTGCTTGTGAATGCTTGGAGGAAACAAGAACTTCTCTCTTTGGCCACTAAGTATAAGCCAGTTGCAAAAAAGGTCCAGCCTGTCAACCAAACCATGCCTCTCAATCTCAATCCTCCCCTCATGTGTCCTTGCTTATCTTTTGGTCCTTATTGTGGTCTATCTCACTCTCTTACTGGCTCCTTTGTACCTTGTGGTTGTGTCACTGAAGAACAATTGAAGGTGGTCAACTTTGGTCCAGATGGATGGCTTTTACCTGATGAGTTAAATTTGATCAAAAATATCTTATCTCTAAGGCAAAAATTTATTGCATTCTGTGAAGAAGAGAGGGGTCTCTTGAAAGAATCCTATGGTATCCCTTACATCATCCCTGTAGTTGAACAGGATCCTTGGAAAAAGAAAAAGATCCCTATTCCTGCTGCAAAGGTCAATGAATTCATCAAGTTGGTCCGCAAACGAGTCCGGAACGGTCTATATGAACAGTCATCCTCCAGTTACTCTAGCCCTGTTTTCTGTGTTCTAAAGAGTAATGGTAAACTTAGAGTAGTTCATGATCTCCAACCTCTAAATAAAGTTACTTTTAACGACTCTGGTGTTACTCCTGCCACTGAAGAATTTTTTGAATCCTTCTCTGGACAAGCCTTTTATGGTCTAGGAGACATCATGGGGGGTTACAACAAACAATCTTTGCATCCTCTTTCTTGGCCGCTCACTACTTTCCATACTCCTCTTGGTCAATTTCAACTGACTCGATTGCCTCAAGGTGCCACCAATTTGGTTGCAGTCTATCAGGCTCAGATGATGTGGATCCTCCAAGACAAAATCCCGGATCATGCGGGTATCTTTATTGACGATGGTGGGATTAAGGGTCCATTTTCTGACTATGATAATGAGCTCTTACCTTGGCACTCAGGAATTCAATGATTTATCTGGGAGTATGCTACTATCATGGAAAGGATTTTGTTTCAAATCAAGGAATCTGGCCTTACTGTCTCTGGATCAAAACTTGCTGCCTGTGTCCCTGCCCTGGAAATTGTTGGTCATATAGTCTGCAAGGAAGGAAGAAGGATGGCACCCTCTAAAGTCAACAAAATCATCTCCTGGCCTACTCCAATAAATCCAACCAAAGTTAGAGGTTTCCTAGGTGTTTTAACTTATGTCAGGATCTTCATTCACTCTCTATCCAAAATCTGTGCACCTTTGTGTTGTCTAACCAGAAGGGAAGCTGAATAGATTTGGACCCGAGATTGAAAACAATCATTTCAGTTGCTCAAAACTATTGTTGGAAATGACATAGTTTAGAAAAAGATCTCTTATGGGCCTGGAGCTGGCCAAAAAAAATTGGCTGTCAACTCTAGCTATCAATCTGTTGGGACTGTCCTTACTCAGGAGGATGAAAATGGTTTGGACCTCCCTGTTCTTTATGAATCCTTGCTATTTTTGGATGTGGAATCAACATACTCTCAGCCCAAACTGGAACTCTGTGGTGTGGCCAGAATGCTGAAGAAACTCCAATCAGTACTCTGGGGACAACATTTCAAATTGCAAGTTGATCCTCAATCCATTGTGGAAATGATCAATGCTCCCAGTCTTCCAAATTCTCCAATGACTCACTGGGTAGCTTTTATCCAGCTTTTCTCTTTTGATATTGTCCATAGGCCTGGGAAATCTTTTACTATGCCTGATGGTTTATCCAGAAGACCTATTGGAGACAATGAATTGGATGTTGGAATGGATTTAGATGAGGAAGAACCTTTGGTCCGCCCTGTTTTTGCTTTCTCCTCCAAGGATTACTCTGGTTTCCAACAAGGTTTCTGGCTTAAGTTAGAGCAGTACCTTTCAACTCTCCAAAGATCCCATGATCTCTCTGCCAAATTATTTTGATCCCTTAAAAGAAACTCCTCTAGTTTCTTTGTCCAAAGTTCTATGCTTATGAAAAGAGGAACCCCTTGTGCACTTGTTGTGGTTACTATCCCGGCTAAGCAAGATTCAATCCTCAAAAGTCTCCATGAGGGCCTTGGTCATCGTGGGGTAACCAAAACTTATCGACAATTATCCAAATGATTCTGGTGGAAATCTCTGAAGAAATCTGTCTCTCAATGGTGCAAGAGTTGTGAGGTGTGTCAAAAACAAGATCTTAGGCATCCATCTGAAATTTGCTATCCTACTGGGGAGTCCACTGTCTTTGGAAGGGTTGCTATGGATGTGGTTCATATCAAGGCAGGTGGTGCTAAGTAACTTGTTTTGGCTAGAGATAATTTTTCTGGATGGGTTGAAGCCAAATTCCTTAAGAACCTTAGTTCTGAATCTGTGGCAGCTTTCCTTCATGAGAATTGGACAATGCATTACGGTTTTGCTCGATCTTATTCTACGGATGGTGGCTCGGAATTTGGTGGAAAACTTGCTGAAATGATCCAATTGCTCCCTGGACAACATAGCGTTACTACTCCCTATTATCCTGAAGGACAAGGTATGGTGGAAAGAGGCCATGCTCCCTTGAAGGCTGCTCTGGTGAAAGTGGCAAGAATTGTCGGAAGTTTCTCCCCTTGGTCCTCTTCTCTGATCAAATTTCCACCAAGCAAACCACTGGATACTCTCCTTATGAAATCATCTTTGGTCAGAGGGCTGTTCTTCCTCTTGATCTTGAAATGGAATCTTTCTTGGGCATTTCTTGGGAACAGGTTTCCTCAACTACTGAACTATTAGTTTCCAGATCAAAGCAACTGGAGTGGGGTGAAGATATTTGTAACAAAGCTTATCAGAAGATGATGGAATCAAGAGCAAAATCAGTTCAGTATTGGGAATATAAACATCTAAATCAAATCAGAGATCCTTTAAAACCTGGTGATCTGGTATTGGCTTATAATCAATCTTTAGAGACTCAGTGGGGAAAACTCTTTTTGAATCTTTGGAATGGTCCTTATATAGTTGTTTTTCAAGTTAGAGGTGGATCTTATGTTTTGGAAGAACTGGATGGTACTCAGTTGGCTAGAAGGTTCTCTGCTGATCAAGTTAAGAGATTTTACTGTTGTGGGGGCAATTTGGGTTCAAAGCTCCTTTGGATGGATCAAGATGGGTTTCAACTTCTTTTTTAGAGGATCAAGAGATGGCCAATTATTTTATTTTCATGTTTTCAAAGTTATGATGTAGACTATAGACAGTCTGTAAGTTGGGGAGAGATGTGGTGCACCATTTTGGACACCTAAAAAAAAAAAAAAAAAACTTATCCTTGCGCGTCCCGCGTCCTCATCCCTATCCCCCCATCCCCTGTCCTCATCCCTATCCTCCCGTCGCGCGTCCCAATCTCTTATCCTACCCTTGCGCGTCCCAATCTCTTATCCAACGGCCACGCATCCCAATCTCTTATCCGCCCGTCCCGTGGCCCTCATTCTCATCATTATTGTTGCTCGGCGCTCATCCATGACTTACCAAATCCATCCCAACCGCACCTCAAAGCGTTTATCCAATCCTTGGATCCGTCAATCTCCCACCTCACTTGATCTATCAGTTGCCAATCTCAAGCCCGTCAGGATTTACTCAACTGCCTCAAGCCAATCTCCTATCCACCCATCGGCACTCTCACAAACTTTAGCCGTCACATTTCCTGGGACTCTCCCATCCACTTCCGCCTTCAGACGAGGGGTGGAGAGTGTTGACTACCGCCTGCGGACATCCGCGGCGGTCTGGTTCATTTTCCTTTCCCACCCCGTCCGCCTTCAGATGAGGGGTGCATGATTCCCGTATTGTCACGCGCTGCCATCCGCAGACAGACGCAAGTGATAACTTGATTTTCTTTCTTTTTCTGCGCTATTTGTAGAATCCAATGTACATAGTCTAACAGGGCCTCCTGCCCATAAAAGGAGGGGCTCTCCCCAGCATTTTTTCCATCATCCATGGGAGTGTGTGCTTATGTCCCCCCCATTATTGTGAAATTAGATCCTGATCCTTATCCTGGGTATATCAATGATTTCCCCCTAATCCATTTTTGACCCTTAGTCTTTGCCCCTCTGTGGCCTGATCCTTATCATTAACCAATAGCCTTGCTGTTTGAAGAAAATTCTGTCTTTTGGAATTTTTGAGTGTGTTATACCACTCCTTGATCCCTTTCTCTGACCATACGGGTCCTGATCCCTGATCATCTTTCTGGAGCCAATCATGATTGATTGAAGAGGTCTTATTAAGCTTAAGACCTGGAGTGTTATACGTCCCTTTATTTTCTTTGGAGTTGCATTCTGCCAGCCTACTCTTGAGTCCCTTGAGAAGTATTGAGGTTATCCTTGCTTCAAATCAGTTACTGTTTGCTTTTAGAGCTTCTTAAACATTGTGCTTTGTCTTGTACAGCCACCCTCAGTTATCTGGTACCCTTCAAGTGCTTGATTGCAGAGAGTTGGGCAGGTTCATTGAGAACCTGGAGGTTGGTTGGGTTTGATTTGATCATCCCCAATCTTCTGCTGACAACCAGAGTTATTAGCTTGTGTGCGTTGTTTACATACAACAGCTTTTGTTCTTTGAACTCTAAGCAGACTTTAACTTCTTTTGTTCAATTTTTTCCCTGCATAACCTTGTCTCAGATAGTGCTGTTCAATCGCTACCAAACTATTATCATCTTTATCCTCTACTCCTTGATTCCTCATTTACCAGGTTCTGCACCTTGATCTTGGTTACATCTAAATATTTTTGTAACACTCAGGAGGGCAGCCTAAACAGCACCTTTCCCCTCCACAGAACTGCCACGGCCTAGCACCTTTTGGCTCCTTACACCGGGGGGTGATCTTGGCCCAGAGTAGTTTAGAAAACGTTATTTTTGCTGCGTTGAAAACGTTGGCGTGGGTTGTGCTGTCAAGTTTAGATAAAATTATTGCTCTAATTTGTTGATCTTTCTTTACAGTTAATTGGCCCAAGTTTCTGGTTATGGCATCCTTGATGTCTTTGAGATCAAATAGCATCATCATCTTATCTTGCCAGATGGAGTAGTTATCATTGTTGAGAGGAGGAATAGCGTCCATGGAGGCCTTGAGTGCAACCTGATAGAAATAGTCCTTCGCTCTGGCTGGTTTGTTTATTCTTGGTGGGGTAGAGTTGTCCTTTGGATTTTAACTGTGATAAGATTTCAATAATATTTACTAGAACTGAAAACCAACAGACTTCAGACCAGAGTTAGAAAGTTAAACAACCGGGAAAAAATGAGAAGAAAGATGAAAGATGAAAAGACAAACAGCTTAGAAGTTGATTAGAGAGTAGATGAGAAGAGAACCATGGCAGCAAAGAAGTGGTAAAGCAAAGAATATGCAGGAGAATGGCTGCAAGTGCGGAACTAAATTGTCAGATGCGTCAAGCTAGAGTGATCTTGAGGATCATGTTCTTACCAGGCACAGACATGTAGATGAGGACTTGATTGAATGGTGATTTGGATGAGGTTGAACTGGATCAAGGTGGATAGAGGGTCAAAGAGGAGAAGATAGGTCAATGATTATTTGAGAGGAAAAGAAAAGATATAGGAAGCAGACTGAAAAGATAGAAAGGATAGAAAGAAGAGAGGAAAGGTATTGAAGAGAAAGAAAGAGACAGCAGCCAAGAAAAAGAAAGAAGAAGGAGCCCGAGCCCCTTCTGAGGCCAGGATCTAAGTTAGCTGAGGAAAGGAGGTTGCCCATGTGTCACAGGACAGATCATTGGGGGATCCTCCCAAGTTTGCGCAACCTTTGAGGACAGGTCTGTAATATCCTGGTATTTGACAATACTTAACACTCATTTTTGTTTATATTAATATTTTTCATATATTTGTTTTATTTTTGTGACTTTGAAAGGCTCCTCTGTACACAGTAGCAAGATGACATTCCCCAACTCCAAGATATGGCTATATCTAAAAGAAAATGTGGTCTAATTTTTTCTGCTTGCTCTCTAATTCCATAGTTGTATAGGTACATCTGGGATGTTGTTTTCAGGCAACCATTCATGTTTTTCAACTGATTCTCCTTTTTATCAGACTAGGGAAATTCTAACATCTTTTCCTTGTATCCTTTTTTTTTATCTTTGAGGATCTTGTTAAATTTTCCTTTGTCTTTCTCAGTATCATCTGTGACAGGTGTTTCTGTTGAATGTGTGCTTTCTCCTTTAACAGGGCTTTAGTGTTTGATAAGCCTGACTTGGAAGACAGGGTGTTTCCTGGAAATTTCATAACTCAAAATGACTTCTACAGAATTCTTACCACCAATTATTTTGATAATTAAAGATCAAACAAAAGCAGTTCTAAGCTTCCTATTCCCAGCTAGGTTGGTAAAATTGGTGGTAGAAACTAAGAATTGATCACCAATTTTGAAATCAAGTTCTTGATGAGATTTATATCACCTCTGTTGGTTGTATTAAACGGCATCTTGAACACACTTGGAAGCATGCTTCTTGGCTACATCTATCATTTACTTTAAATCAATTGATGTTTGATTAATATTGGTTGACTTCTGGCTGATTTTATCCTTTGGTAACTTAGGAATCCATCCTCTTTCCAGTACATAGGGTGCTTCCTTAGTAGTACAGTGTTTGATAATGCTATAAGCCATTTCTAGTGCAGGTAAAAGGCTAGCCCAATCATGGTGGTAACCATCAGCACTCTTTTAATCTGGACCAAAGCAACACAATCTTCTGAAAATATCTACTAGATGCTGAATCATTATATCAGATCATCCATCTTTCTGGGGTGATAAGATGTAGAGAAAGCTAAGCTAGTTCCCAACACATCATGGATATTTCTCCATAACCCAGAGGTAAAATTGGGGTCTGTATCACTGATAATTATCTTGGGGACTCCTACATCAGCAATGAGTCTATTCCAGATTAGCAATGCTACTTTCATAGAATTTTTCTCCTTTTGGTTAGCTAGGATATTTGCCTTCTTGGAAAAACTATCTATCATGACTAGGACTGAGTTATAGGAATAGGCTCCTCCATGGGGAAATCCAGTTACAAATTCCATGTTGATGACCTCCAATCTTTTCCTGGGCTCAGAAATTTCTTTGAAGGAGGAAAAAGCTTTTTCCAGTAGTCCTATTAGACTTTTGGAGAGTTTTGCAACTAGAAATATACTTGATAGTAGAATTTCTCCAATCAATCCACCAAGAAAATTGTTTGGCTTTATCCAGGGTCCTGTCAGTATATAAATGACCGGATGAAAAGTTTTCATGACACTCAGCTAGGAGATTTTTGATATTTTCTTCCTTAGGTAGGACTATGAAACTTGATTGTTGATGCCTGTAGTATGCTAGAACATCCAATATTGTGAACCTTCCAGCTTTTTAGGATTTGAGATGGGGTTCAGGTAACTTTTTCACAATTTCAGAAGGAGGTGAGGTGCTTTCCATAATGGTGGTTGGAGTTTTCATGTCAGAGCTGTAAGCCTCTTTGATTGAGTTGAACAGAGATTCACCTATTTCACAAATGTGGATTCCTAAAATGAGAAATTCAGTGTTAAACATGTTAATTTTCAGTATAGGAAATATGCCATTGTCCTCTGGATCATGGGAATTATTGCTTGGATCATGATGAAAGAGTTTGATTGATTGAGAATCCAGAAACCAAGGAAATACTCAAAGCTAGCGGTAGACAAGATTGCAAGACAGTGACATGACTGGGTCAGGAAAGGCACAGGTGATGAAAGAACAAGTATGAGAAGCAAAAGTTGGGTCATACCAGGAAAGCGTGGAGGAGGTGTTGAATTAGTCTTGTTTTGGGAGCTAGTTGAAGGAAGTTTGAATTGAGGTCATGGTTGGGGTGCGGAGGTAAGAAGTTAAGAATGAGTTGGATTGAGAAGAAGTGAAAGAAAGGTGGTCAAAGATGGGATCTTGATGAGGGAGTTGAGAGTTGAGTTGAGTGTAGTGAGTGAGGTATGATTCAAAGATAATGGTTGTTTGTGTTTGAGTTGGTTCAAATTTTACGGTATGGAATTATTTTTCTGTCTATTTTAGTTGTCAGTTAGGAGTTGCAAGACCATGCCCCTTGAGAGTTGTAGGTCAACATTCCAACATGCCTCCATTCCTGGTGAGACCCAACCGTAGAATACGTGGAGATGATGAACAAAGGAGTTTGATTTGGGGGAAACAAAATGAGAACAGAAACATTTTCAATAGATGATGAGACCAAAGAAAAAACAAAGGAATTTGATTTGAGGGAAACAAAATGGAACAGAAAAATTTTCAATTTCTTGAGTAACATTTGACTAGTAGCTTGAGACTGTGGACCGAGCAGGATTTGGTAGAGCATCTGCCATCATGGATTGTGAGAAAATAAGCTCAATACTTATCTTGCCCTGAGTAAGCTTGTCCAGGATGCCCTTGGTTTTGAGGTCAAGGTGAGAAATTTTTGATTTTGAGCCAAATTTTTGAACTTTATTTTCTAGGCCACTATTATCAATCTTGAAGGGAATGTTCTTGAAAGTTATGCCAAAAATAACTTTGATGAGGGCCTTCATCAATGTGGCCTTGTGAAAGCTGTCAACCAAGGCTTTCAATTTGGCATCAGTTGAGGACCCAGATATGTTTTGTTGCCTGCAGCTGTTGCATGAGATTAGACTTCTGCTGGCTAGGCAGAGATACCTGGATTGTAATTTACAAGTAAGCGGGTCATCTGCCCAGGAAGCATCTGTGCAAATTTCCATCAGTGGCTTTGACGTGTTGAATGCAAGCCTAAGAGAGAGCACTTTGGTAGTTTTGAGGTAGCGCCAAGTCCTTTTTAGTTTGTTCCAGTGGGTTAACCCCGGTTTGGCTTAGAATTACGCCAGGCTTGAGAACGCAAAGCTGATGTCTGGACGGGTGTAGCAGGCAATGTGGTTGATTAGGCCTGTCAGCTTGCTACTATTGCAGAGCAAGCTGCAAAAGTAACAGAAATAACATAAAAATAATAATAACAAAATGAACCTAAGAAGGAGTAGGAAAAGCATCAATATTATTGAAAAAATTGATTTTCCACCCAAAATTAGGTAGGGTCACTCACTGACCCCACCCTTGAAATCCAACTCCTTTTTTTGTAAAATAATTAAGGAAAGAAAGACCAAAATACAAAGGCACCACTATTGAACGTTTTGGCCAATGAAATATTTCACATTCATTGTCACGTATAGGTTTCACACTCAAAATTCAGTCAAAATCAAGGTGTTGGGTATATTTTAGGAGTTGAAGACGGAAATGTGTTCTGTCACAATTCCCGCATGCAGCCGTGGCAGCCAATACACCCACGCGCAGCTGAGAAACAGCTCTGTCACTCTGTCAATTCTGTGTTTCACACCTGAAATTCAGTGAGAATTGAGGTGTAGTGTATATTTTAGGAGTTACAGAAGGAAATGTGTTCTGTCACAATTCCCCCACGCAGCCGCGGCAGCCAATACACACACGCGCGGCTGAGCAGCAGCTTTGGCACTCTTTCAAAGCCGTTTACACAGCCCCAGGCCTCTGACAAGTATGTAGCCGCAGGACTACGTGTTGAAAAAGTGTCAGGAGGCCTGAGAAACCTAGTTACCTTGTAAACATGCTACAACCTACACAGGAACATTCTACATATGTTATAAATATTCCTGTGGATAGTAGGTAGTCTAAAAATACATAAAATTATATAAAAATACTTAAATAACCTTTATACATATTTCTTATTGAATATAATTCAAACTACCAAAAATGTCCAAAATAAGATAATGACTACTTCTAAAAATATATTAGTATACTTTAATATACTATTATGAAAATTTCTAGACATTAATATTTTCCTGAAATACTAAAAAAAATTATGATGCAAAAATATTACATGAATACCCATTAATTACATTTTTAAGTAATCATTTTAGTAAATCAACTGAATTTTAAAAATAAGGAGTAAAATCAATATCATGACTTTACTCCAATTATTCAATACATAATGAGAACTCACCTGACATCAGAATATCTGTAAGAATTTCTATTGAAATAATTATTAACTTATTGGGAACATTTACTAAGGATAATTAATTAAATAATAAATAAAAAGGACAGATTAGTCTTATTCACACGTCCAAACTTCAATTAAAAAGTAGAATAATTCCAATAAACTGTGGAATTAGATGCTACCCATGTTACAGAACCAAGGACACGTGACAGGCTACCACTGGCTACCCTGCTAGCGTCAGTGTCTGTCCCTTTGAGCCCCTGTACCCCTTAGAAAGACAATATTGGGACTCCAAAAGCTATAAATAAAGAGCTCTTTTGAGGATATTGATGGGCAGAGACCCAGTTATATTTCTATAAAGACACTTTGCCAAGGTAATCAAGTACTTATCAGAGATAAGTAAGTGATTTATGGCTTTAGTCTGCTTCATAATATCCATCCTCAACCCTTTTTATCAATTTAAACTTCTGAACAACCTTATAACCCCAGTATACAGGTTTAACCCATCAGTGCAAGTCCCAAACAGGTACCCAAAGGATTTGATAATATACCAGTGAGTCTTATTTTCCTTTCTCTTTCGTGGAAGCTTGGTTAAAAAGCCCTCTGACTCCACCATGTATTTTATATACATAATATCTTTGGGTAAAATATCCTTTAAAATAAAGGATTCAAAGTAACCAGTCCTACTTGTTTTCATACTGAATTCCCTGAAGAGAGGTTTTAAACATCCCCAATATAATTGTGTCCCCTCTTTAAAAAACTTTAATAATCAATTTATCTGTATTGATTTATAGCAATAAATCATATCCAAACAAATTAACCTTGCAATAAGCTTTATCCAAATATTTTATGGATTTTTGCTGCATTTATTGAATAATATATTTATTATTAATTCTATCACCTCTGGTAGCTAAAGGATAGAAAGGATCTTGGCATCCAGGAGGCTGACAAGGCCTACTGCTGAACAAAAGGTGATATTCAATTCTTTGAATTTTTCATTGTCCTTGTCCAAAGCTGATTGAATTTGTAGTCCTGGAGTTAGTGGTGAAGCTAAATCCTTTGCTTTGGTAATTCCTAGTTTCCCCAGGCCCGTGTTGATGTGATTGGGCTGGCGTAGACAGACCAAATCCTTATCTAGCTTTATCTTTATTCCCAGGATGGTTTTGGGAAGTTGAGAAGTTGACCCAGCTAATTTATTTAGAAATTTCTTTTCAAAATTGGCGCTGTCACCAACTAGGATCAGGTTGTCCACATGAAAGAATAACCTTGAGCGTCTGTCTTGCAATATGTATAAGCAGCAATCAAGATTTGATTCCGAGAAGCCAATTGTTTTGAACCACTTGGTAAGGGTTTCATACTGATTCTTAGAAAATTGCTTCAGCACCTATAGAGATTTGTTGAGTTTGACAAATTTGGCAGTGCAATCTGAACCTTTTGGATTTTGGATGATGATTTCTTTTTCTATTGGCGCATGGAGAAACTCGCTCTTCATGTCAAATTGTCAAATGGGAAGTTTGGCCTTAAGAGAATATATTAAGAGAAGTTCAAGCGTAGAGGGTTTACCATTTAGTGCAACGGTCTTGGAGTACTTGAGGCCTTCTACCTGGTTAAATCCTTGTATTCAGAGCCTTGCCTTAAATTTGATTGGGTCACGGTGGCAGTTTTCTTTGATCCTATATGCCCAGTTAGTGTTGAGGTAGTTTGAGGGAACAGGTTCATGGTAATTGTCCCATAGGTTTACTGCCTCACTAGTTGATAGTTCTGCTTCCATTGCGGTTATCCATTTGGAACACTCCTCACATGCAATAGCTTGTTCATAGGTTTTTTGCTTGTAGTAGTGGTAGAAACTGTAACGCTGGTGTTTTTTGAGGCTTGATTGGTCCTGTAGTGCCCTTGTAGCTGGAGGCCCCAGTCTGCACACTTGCAGTGATTGCGGACTTGAGCTACTTGCGGGGGTGGGATCCAATTTCAAAGCTAGAGCAGTTGAGGTTGCTTGACCAAGATCTTCTACTTCCAAATTGAATGGAGAATCAACTCTGGATCCAAAGTTTGAAGATTCCAAATCTTTATCTTGCCATTTTTGGTACCCCCCTCCAGTTGGGATTCTGGTTTAGTTGAGTTTTGCCCAAGGTTATTTGGGTAGGCTTTTGGCTGGCTGGTTCAATCAGTGCTTCCTCCTCCTCTTCTTTCACGGGATACCAGGATGAGCCTCAAATTTGATGATCCATCTTTAGGAAACAAACATGCTTTGTTGAAATTAGGGCCCCTGCTCTTGTTAGAACACAGTAGGAGAGCAGAAGGGGGTTTAAGCCTACTAGAATTCCCTCACCGCCTTTGTGATCAAATTTAAGGGACTTCCTCCTTCTTGTTAGGAGGAATCCACATTGATTTTCTAATGGTTGAACAAAGTTTGAGGGAAGCGAGTAACCATGAACTAGCTTCCAGTGCCTCTCTTCATTCTCTCCTCTTGGTATTTGATTTAACATGAGACAGCTACCTTTTATAATTGCATCCCAGACATTAGCTGTAATTTTCCCATCCTTGATGATGGTCCTAGTTGATTTGACTATGGTATGGTTGGCTTGCTGGGCTCTCCCATTATGCTGAGGGTGGTAAGGCTTGGAAATGATCTGGCAAATATGTTTGGTCTGGAGATAGAAGGTCAGCTTGAGTTTGGTTATTTTTGTTCCACCGTTGGAGCAAACTTCAGATGGGTGGTAGCCTCTTTGGTTAAATTCCTAATCAATGACATCAATGGTAACTTCAGCTGTTTTGTGTTTGGATTCCAGTGGAAAAGCCGCTAGGTATCCTGAAGCGTTTTCAACCAAGGTCAGCGCATACTTATGGCCATGCTTGGATTTGGGGTTAAGAGGCCCAATGAGGTCAAGCTGAATTCAATCAAACACTTTCTTCCCTGGGGTTTGTCATCTTGCTACTATGTACAGAGAAACCTGTCAATAGCAAAACATCTCAATTAAAAAATTAGGAGTGAGAAATCCATAAATGTTATTACAGAAATGGATTTCTCACCTAAAATTAGGTAGGGTCACTCACTGACCCCACCCTTGAATTCCAAGTCCTTATATTTTTGAAATAATTAAAAAGAAAAGGAATAAAAATTACAACACCAGTATGGCACCTTTTGGCCATTCTAATATTTCATACATATTGTCACGTATAGGTTTTACACCTAAAATTCACTCAGAATTGAGGTGTTGTGTATATTTTAGGAGTTACATGCGGAAATGTGTTATGTCACAATTCCCACGCGCAGCCCCGCATGATTAAATATCCCTACATACTAGTAGTAGCAGATTCCCGCGTACTAGGGACCCGCGCGCAGCTGATTCTGCCACGCACGCAGCGGATCCTACCCCGCGCACATCTGTACTAACTGATCCCCGCGTCTGGATCAGTTGTGACTAATCTGACAACCAGGTACCGCTCAGAAGAGCTACAACCTAGTTAGGGTTGCCTACTACATGTAAAAACTGAAATATGCATTACTAATGATCTGAAAAGATGAAAACTTAAATAAAATTAATGAAAATTAAGTTTAAAACATTTTTTAATAATAAATCAAAGATCAAGGATTATCACGTAAATCACTGACCCTGATCTTTGAATACCACAAAACACTACAAGGAGTGTTCATAAAAATTATTAAAAATGACCTAAATGATCAACAGATAATGGAAAATCAGTAAACATCCACATCTGCACGCTTTAAAGCAATATCAATAGTACAAATGAAGGATGGGTACAGAATGATCAAATTTACTCTATAACAGATTAACAGATCCTGTGGCTAAAATAGTACAGAAATCTAGCAGATCTAAGGACAGCTGATTGACAGAACCAAGTGGACGTGCCCATCTTGCTCTGACTGGCTTTCCAGCCTCAGCCCACGAGCAGAACCCTCTCTACATGCCCTGAGAAGATCAAAATCACCCCAAAAAGGTATTTATACAGACCTCTTTGGATCCATTATTCCAGGATCAGTTACCAGGAATTATTTATTATCAATCAGACCCAGTGTCATTGTTGATCAAGTGCTTATATGAAGATAAGAAAGTGATTTATGACTTAGTCTGTAGCAGTATTATTTATTCTTATTAACCAATCAACCCTGAAAGTTTAGTCAAGCAATTGACCCCATCTGCTCTGAAACCCTTCCAATTATTTCAGGGTTCTCGTGGTAAAGTCCTCAGAGTGAGTGTTTCCCTTCCTTTCTTGGCCATTTGTGCTGTTACGCCTGGTCATTAGGGGAATAAGTCCTTTCTAAGGCACCCATCTTCATTCCAAGGTTCTTAAACTGTCTAAGGAGGCCCCTTGAAGAGAGTTTGCTAGTCTGTAAAGATCCCCAGTAGTATAATACTGAGGCCCCTCTATTATATTCTATTGAAAACAAATTACTACCAAACCAATCAAACATTGCAACTGCTCTTATTAAATCATTTATTTGAGCTTCTAAGTGTTTATTATTGGAATAATAATAATTATTATCATTCCAGCATTTTTATCACTCTCTGTAGCTAAAGGACTGCAAGGTTCCTGGTATCAGAGATCTTACAGGGTTGAAGTTTGATTGAAACTGCATTCTGTCATTTTTCATTGTACGCAGTTGATGCATTCAAAATTGCATTGAATCTCTTTGGGTAGGTGCTGAATAAAAGGCTTAATTATTGAAAGCAAGGCGTGTCCATATTTCCAGTGGATGTTCATCAGTTTGGCTTTGGAAGAGTGGTACAGGCAGGAATGATTTGACCTGTTAATTATCTTTTGATTGAAACTTGAGAGTGTGGATTGAGTCTTTTGTGTCGTGATGCATTACTGAGAAAGTGCCACTCTTTGCAATTAGGGTACCCCCAGCCTGGTTGAGAGCGGCAGCAATTTGAAGATTGATTGTGAAGTCAGGTACATAGAAGCAGTTTGAAAGTTGAAGGGTGAAGTCCCCCCATTTTAGCCTTGCCGTCCATTTTCCTTTGATTCTCAGAAAGGCTCCCTCTTTTCCAGTTTTAATTGCATCTTCCTTTCACGGTGCCATGTCAACAAAGTATTGGCTATTGTTGATCATGTGAACTAAGGCTCAGCTGTCAAGGAAAAATTTTACTGGGGGTTGCGGTAATCAATCCTTAAGGGCACCAAAGCTAAGTAGTTCGGGGTTAGGGTTTTCTTGTTAGCCATTGCCTTTTGATCTTGCCATTTTTCTTGCTCATCTTTCCACCATTTGGGCGCTATTTCCAGGTGTAGGTTCCATCATTTTTTGGCTGAGTGAGATTTTTCCTGCTTAAGATTATGGTAGCCATTTGTACAGTGCTTTCTCATGTTGTCTAGATTTTTGGGGTGCAGTTTTTCAGTTGTTGATGTTAGAATTATGGCCAGCAATTAGCTTAGGCAAATGAGCAGTATTTAAAGCAAAAGAAATGCTGGACACTGGGTGTCAATATTTTCTAATGGGGCTCTCACAATGGGGCAATATCTTGGATTAATTTGATTGGAATGATGAATGAATGGATGGAAAACAGCAGGGAGAAGGGCTCCTTAAGTACAAAAGATTGGCCTCTTGTGAGCCCATGATACAACAAGCCAAAAGGCAAATTTTCCGCCCCAAAAGAGCTCTACAGGTTCTACTGGCCTTGTTACTTGGTTTGGACTACATCAGCCCACATGGCATCAGTCCCTGTACCCTTACAACCAGCCTATTCCGGTTATTTCTGGTGTTTCCACCTCAATGGGGATGAACCAGCCCCTTAACTGTTCAATCCCCTTGGCTGGTTGTCCTTTACAACCAGCCATAATGACTTTTATTGCCTTATTTACGGGCTGGTTGCCTCAGGAAGCCAGCCCCTGGCCCCTCAAATGGGCCAGGTGGGACCCAGGGCACACCTGGGTCCGGTCTCAGACTCACATGGGGGGGGTGTGACCAGCGGACATGCTGTACCCCCCCCCCCTCTTCCTCTCAAATCCCTGGTGGGGGCGGTCAAATCCCCTCACCAGGGGCCCTGGGGTTCAATACCCCCAGGGAGTTTTCAAGTACGTTGGCCTGGGAGGTGATCAGGTCCCCCCAGGCCCATTGCTCCTCCCCCTTGGTAAAGGGGGGGGGGGGGGGGGGGGAGAGCACCCCTGCCCTGCTTGGTTTCCCCAAACAATCAATGGTGGGGGGGTGATGAATTCCCCCCCACCTGCTGGTGGCTACCCTTGCGGCCAGCGCCGCCACCTCCTTGGGCAAGGGGGTGGTCAGGCCCCCCCTGCCCTGACCGACCGCGCTGTTGCAGTTGGTCGCTGGCTGGTTCAACCCAGCCATCTTGCCCCATCCCCCTTGCAACGGAGAGCAAGGGGAGGGGGAGCAAGCCGGGGCCGCAAGCCCTGGCTCCGTGGCGCTGGTCGCCTAGCGCGATCAGCTGGGCCCGCACGACAGCCCCGCTTGGGCCATTGGGCCCCGCATGGGCCGTACCAAGAAACACAGGCAGCCCAAAACGGACCGCAACGCAGGCAGCGCCCCCAAGCGGGCCACGACACGGGAAGCAGCCCCAAGCCCAAATTGTGAGAATTACATACTTTGGCGGTGTGGTGACCAATCCGGGACACCAGGCAAAAAAAAAAAAAAAAAAAAAAAAAAAAAAAAAAAAAAAAAATTCTTTTTGGTTGTACCCCTATGGGTACCTTCATTTCCCCCATCTCTCAAATTTTTCCTGTCCTAGCGGTCTAGGACAGGCCTTTTACCTGTCTCTCCGTTTCAATCCTCTCTTCCTATGTTCCACTCCCACTTGTCGCGCTCGCGGCCCTGACTTTTGGCGACGCAAGCAATCGTCGAACCACCTGCGACAATCCCTTCGATCGGATCCTCCTCATCATCACGTCATCATCGATCTCACCACCAATGATCATCCATCCTCATCACCATCATCATCACCATCTCGACGTTCGTGATGAAGCTTATCAAACAATGATGGAGTCCAGAGCAAAATCCGTCCAGTATTGGGAGGACAAGCACTCTGATCGAATCAGGGAGCCCTTGAACCCTGGTGACCTAGTTTTAGCTTATAATCGATCTTTGGAGACCCAGTGGGGCAAGCTTTTCTCTAATTGTTGGAATGGCCCTTACCGAGTGGTTCATCAAGTTAGGGGTGGATCTTATGTTTTGGAGGAGCTGGATGGTACTCGGTTGGCCAGAAGGTTCTCTGCTGATCAATTCAAGAAGTTTCATTGTCGTGGGGGCAACTTATCTCAGAAGTAAGTCCTCCCAATTATGCACCACCAGGGTCATTTGCTGCGTTTTTGTTGTAAAACTCTACTGTATGCCACAGGGGGCCAGCCCGTCTGGCCAAGTATGTCCATAATAAAGCTTGGGCCCTTTTATGCCCAAATAAGCCCATCTGGCTTGGGTGGCTCATCCACCCTGGCGGGCACGTGAGGGCCTGCGGGGCCAAAAGACCATAAAAACCTGTTTTGGGGCCCAAATGCCGAAAACCAATAAGACCCACATAGGCTCACGTGGCCCACGTGATGTCCAATGGGCCGTGGAGGCCCATTTTTGCATCTTATTTGGATTACACACTCCTATGCACATTACCTGATTGCATCCGCATTTTAACAGTTGATTTGAGGGCAAATTTGTTCTTTGAAGAGGTTGACAAATCCATTGAATTTTGAGCTTTTGATTTGTTTTTTAGCGTCTTATGGTGACTGAACACAAAATCAACAATGAGATTCTTGTTGGTTTGCATGATTTGAGGTTTGAATTCTTTCATGCTATCAGGAAATTTGAATAATAGTAGATAGGCAAGAATGTCATTGGGGAGGATGATGCCAACCTTGGCTAGTTTCTTCATGCAAGCTTTGGCTCTATTTGCGAATTTGTTGATGTGCTTGCTTTCAAATAAAAGATAGAGGAAGTGGTTAAAAACTCTGGCTCAAATCAAAGCCTGAGAGCACACATATTTCTAAATGATGGCCTTCCATAGAAGTTTTGCTTAGTTCTTATTTGTGGGGATTACAACGCTGTTGTGAGTAGTGGACTCAGGTTTTGAGATAATTAGACGTTTGAGTTCATTGTTGATTCCTGGCTTGAGAGATATTGAGTAGTCTGCCTTTATAATGTGGGAGCAGCCCCTCACATTGAGTATACCCTCCATTTTGTCCTTCCAGATGCTGTATGTTTCCTTTCCCAGACTTGGAATTGTTTCTGGGGCTGTTTTGAGAGTGGCTTGCTTAAATTGGTCCATTTTTGTTGGCTGGGAAATGAGGGCTTTCCTTGGTTTTGGTTTTTGGATTTAATTTGATGAAGAGCTTTCCCTTTGGCTTTTAATTGTGAATGAGTTTAATTGATTGAGAATCTAGAAGCCAAGGAAATACACAAAGCTAGCGGTAGAAAAGATTGCAAGACAATGACATGATTGGGTCAGGCAAGGCACAGGTGATGAAAGAACAAGTATGAGAAGCAAAAGTTGGGTCATACCAGGCAGGCGGGGAGGAGGGGTTGAATTAGTCATGTTTGGGGAGCTAGTTGAAGGAAGGTTGAATTGAGGTCATGGTTTGGGTTCCAAGGTAAGAAGTTGATAATGAGTTGGATTGAGAAGAAGTGAAAGAAAGGTTGTCAAAGATGGGATCTTTATGAGTGAGTTGAGAGTTGAGTTGAGTGTAGTAAGTGAGTTATCAGTCAAATATAATGGTTGTTTGTGTTTGAGTTGGTTCAAGTTTTACAGTACGGCAGTAGTTGTCCGTCTAAAGTAGTCATCAGTTAGGATTTGTGTGACTATGCCCCTTGAGAGTTTTAGGTCAAAATTCCAAAACATGAGCATGGTTTCTGGGATCATTTGGTATGGAATTCTTGCTTAAGCTATCAGCATTCTGATGTTTAGCTCCAGATTGGAGAACTATGGTAATTTTCCCTCTATACTGCTGTATAGCTACCTGCCTCCTTAACATTTTTTTGCTAGGATTCTTTATATTCATGAGATTCCTGAAAGAATTACAGTCATTGATTACCACAAAATTTGTACCTTCTAAGTAATAATGGAGTTTCTCCAGAGCCCAAACTATAGAAAGACACTCCATTTGGCTTGCACCATACCTTCTTTCAGTATCCTTAACTTGTCTATATATAAAGAGTATAGGTTTCTCTACTGGTTTATCATCCTCTATGACTTTTTGGTGTAAGGCAGCTCCCAGTCATTCCATACTAGCATCTATCTAAAGCTTGAAAGTTTTAGAGTAATCAGGTTAAATCAATACCAGAGGAGTAGTCATAGATATTTTGAGTTCCTCATAATTCTTCAGCCTTTCATGAGTCATCTCAAACAAAGTGTTTTGGTTGCAAATTTTGTATAAACACTTGGTGAGAAGAGCAAACCTAGGTATTTACTTCCTATGTTAGCTGAAAAACTGAAAAAGGATAGGAGTTCAATTTTATTCTGGGGCATGGGTCTGTTCATAGCAGCTGCTATCTTGCTTTGATCAGCAGCTAGAAACATTCCAGAGACAATATGCCCTAAAGTTTTGAGTTCTCCACACACAAAGAAACACTTTTTCTATTGAAACTTTTAATCCCATAGCAGAGATATTTTTTAAGACTACCCTTACTTTATCAATATGTGTATCCCCTTCATCAGAATAGATGATAACCCCATCAATGTATACCACCATCCAACCTTGTCTGATGAATAATCCTAGGAATGTTTCCATCATTCCTCTGGAAGTGAGAAGGAACATTCTTGATATCAAAAGGCATTCTTAAATACTCATAGATTCCTAGATGACATATGATTCTCACAAATTTCAGGCTTTCAGGGCTGATGGGTATCTGATGGAAACCTTTCAGCATATCCCTAGTAGTGATAAAGTTAGAATTTGAGGGTTTATGTAAACATTGTCAATCCTTGTTATAGGATATTAATCAGCTTTTGTGTAATTTTTAAGCCTTCTTAAGTCCCCAATCATTCTTGACTTATCATTAAGCCAAGCTATGATTACTGGAGTATTGATATCTACTTGTTCATAATGTCCTACTTTCCTTAAGACTTTTAATTCAATTAATTCTTGGATGTGAGCTTCTAGAGCAGCTCTAGACCTTGAACAGGATGGTTTGGCAGGTCTCCTCTCCTGAGGTCAGGAGGTTAAGGATGTTTAATGGTTAAGCTTAGAATCATGTCTTGTCCTTTGATATTACCAATGGGGTGGTTCTTGGTGCAGAAATAATTCTGGTTTGCAAATCAAAATTGGAAGATATCCTTTTTTTGTCTTCACTGAGAAGCAAGTTCAAATCTGATTGAGAGAATCATTCTTGGTGAAAGGTCTCCAAGTTTTTTTCATAGGTGGAATCAGAATTTCGAGCATTGACATGGCTTATTTGGACATTCTTGTTATAATCTCCTCCTACCTCAAATTATCTACCCTTACTCTGGAACACATATATTTCATAAAAACAAAGAGAATCATTTCCTAAAATGAAGTACTCACCTACTCCATTCTGAAGTACTACAAATTCAATTTACACTTTGAGTGACCCTTTAGAATTAGGTAGTATTATATCTGAAAACCACAGTCCAATGATATTGAGGGAAGAGTTACAACTGCTAAACTTAGACTGAGGTACTGGTAATAAATTCACCTTCCAATTTGGATCTTTTTTTCCAAATAAGTTGATCCAACACAAGAGCAAAAAGCTCCACTGTCCAGGATTAACTTCACAGGCAAGCCTTGGATTAGGCCAGTGGAATAGGAAGTTCTTCCAGAAGTGTAACCTTTACCAGCAGAGGGTTTGAGGGTCAAGTTTTAGGCTTCAGAGAAATGGTGAATTTTCATATTGGGATTCCACTTTTGTTTTAAGTTGGAATCTTCATTGACAAAGTTTATTTCCAGGGAAGATTCTATACTTCCTTCCATAAAATTGATGGTGTTAGTGATTGGAAATTCACACTCAGAGATTGCTCCATCAGTCTCATCAAGTTGGGGATCAGGGTTATTATCATATTCTTCTCCTTCAATAGGATTAATCCTTCTCCTGGGTTGAGGAAAGTAAGACCTTACATTTCCTGTCTGGTTGCAATTCCAGAAAAATTTTTCCTTTCTTTATGAATTCTTGTTGTTTCAGCCTCCTGGATGCCAAGAACCTTGATATACTTTAGCTAGCAGATGTGATGGAATAAATAATAAATATATTATTCAATAAATTCAGCAAAAATCCATAAAATATTTGAAAAATCCTTTGCAAGGTTGATTGGTTTTTTTATGATTGAATATTATTCACCAGGGCTAAATTGAGGTCTCTGGCCAGCCAGTGACTCCATGTCACCATCCAGTCCCATTTGCTGAGCCATTAACTCCCTTCAAAAGAAAATTCTATTCACCAATGAAGAATCTTAACTTCACCAAATTTTAAATTGAAAAAAAATAGCATTCACACATTATTCACCATGGTGGAAAATGGATTTCACTGTTAATTCCTAAATTCAGAAACTGGAATCCAATTTAGCTTCCATATTGATAAAAATTAAACTCACTTGCCATTCACCTTGGAAGTAATGATGTATAAAGAATACCAAATCAAAACATTGTGTAGTGGAATATCCCAGGCTTAAAAATGGGGATCAACACTTCAAACAAATAGTGACAAGTGAATGCTGATGACTCTCAATATTGTTTGCAAATTTCAAAAAAAATAGTACCCAGCTGAAGTCTGATGAACCTGAAGATCTAAGAAACCAGCTATAATATTTCACCAATACGTTCACATTCCTGTTTTTCAAATCTAAAGGTATGTTGTTTTTATTTCACTGGGGGATTTCCTGCCTCTCAACCATGTTTCAAATTCGGGTTTTGTGGCTGCCAAAAAACAGATGGACACTGAACCTGAATCAGCAGCTGAGGAGCTGGGTGTTGATGGCTTGAGGGGCCTTGGAGGTGTGGTAGTCTTCATTCATTGTAACAGCCTGATTTCTAGGCATTAAACTGCTAGTTCACTAGCTGCAGCCAGTGAAAAATATTTGGCTTTTCAGCAGCAACACACACCCTAAATTAGAAACATTTTCAAATGTAATCCTGAAAGATTTTGGTGCAATGGTTTTTTTAATTTTTTACTTTTGACTTTCATTTTATTTTTTTCTTTTGTTTGTTTTATTTTCATTTTCATTTCATTTTTATTTTAATTTGATTTATTTTATATTTTAATTTGATTTTATTTTATTTTATTTAATTTTATATATATATATATATATTTATATTTATATTTATATTTATATTTATATTTATATTTATATTTATATTTATATTTATATTTATATTTATATTTATATTTATATTTATATTTATATTTATATTTATATTTATATTTATATTTATATTTATATTTATATTTATATTTATATTTATATTTATATTTATATTTATATTTATATTTATATTTATATTTATATTTATATTTATATTTATATTTATATTTATATTTATATTTATATTTATATTTATATTTATATTTATATTTATATTTATATTTATATTTATATTTATATTTATATTTATATTTATATTTATGTTTATATTTATATTTATATTTATATTTATATTTATATTTATATTTATATTTATATTTATATTTATATTTATATTTATATTTATATTTATATTTATATTTATATTTATATTTATATTTATATTTATATTTATATTTATATTTATATTTATATTTATATTTATATTTATATTTATATTTATATTTATATTTATATTTATATTTATATTTATATTTATATTTATATTTATATTTATATTTATGTTTATGTTTACATTTATATTTATATTTATATTTACATTTATATTTATGTTTATATTTATGTTTATATTTATATTTACATTTATGTTTATATTTATACTTATATTTATGTTTATATTTATATTTATATTTATATTTATATTTATATTTATATTTATATTTATATTTATATTTATATTTATATTTATATTTATAGTTATTTTATTTTCATTTATTTATTTTGTTTTTATTTATTTATTTATTTTTGAATTTATTTATTTTATTTATTTTATTGTTTTATTTTTCATTTTTTCCCAGTGGGATTAATCCAAAAAAAAACGTTGCACCAAAATGCTAGTTGTTGCAGGCATACAATTGAACACAAGCATTTTGGTGCAAAGCACCATGCCCGTCTTTCCTCCCCCTCAGTAATGGGGGGGGGGGAGACAGCCCCTGTGTGTTGGAGGGTGGTCAGTTCCCCCCCACCCCCGGTTGCTTCAATGCAACTGGCCTTCTCTGTTTGTCCCCTCCCTTGCAGCATTGGAGGTGAGGGGATGGGGGGAGCAATTGTTGCGCCCCCCCCCCCACTGGTTGCTTTGATGCAACCAGCTCCCTCTGTTTTTCCCCTCCCTTGCGGCAGTGGAGGTTGAAGAGTTTAAGGAAGGCTATATTACCGTGGAAAGATGAACAGGAAATCATAATGCTACAAATAGCCAGGGGGGAAGAGGTAATACTTGTGAAGTCAAGGGGAACTGATCTGAAGAGGAGGAAGGGACACTCTGGTTTAGTTGTCTGGTAATCAGATGAGTTTCATTCATGGTCCAAGGGAAGGATCAGTGTTTATGGACCACTAGAGAACCCCAAAAAGGGCCTAAGGTAGCAGGTTTAAGACAACTAAAGAGCCCCCAGAGAGGGCCTGAGTCATGAACAATAGGACAATGAAAGCAGTAAGATAGAAATGAAACTTACTAAATTTGTCAGTTAAAAAATATGAACAGAAAAAGACAACACACCACCTTAAGTGACAAATTTAGGAACCAATTTGAGAACAATCAAAATTTCAGAGATTCATGAGAATTGAGAAGAGAAAATTAGAGATATCAGATTTTGAGAGTAATTGACAAGACACTACCTTGTCAGGATATGAGATGGGGAATGAAAGCCTATTTTAAGAGGAGCCAAAAGGACCTCAGGCATAGTTTCCTAGCATGATATGGGAGAATAGCATTAATATTTTAAGAGGAGCAACAAGGACCTCAGGCATAGCTGCCTAGCTCAATGGGGAGGATGATATGATGATGATGATGAGGGTGATGATGAGGGTAATGGTAATGGTAAAGCTAATGATGATTTATGAGGGTAATGGTAATGGTAAAGCTAATGATGATGGTGATGGTGATGGTGATGGTGATGGTGATGGTGATGGTGATGGTGATGGTGATGGTGATGGTGATGGTGATGGTGATGGTGATGGTGATGGTGATGGTGATGGTGATGGTGATGGTGATGGTGATGGTGATGGTGATGGTGATGGTGATGGTGATCGTGGTCGTGATGGTGATGGTGATGGTTATGGTGATGGTGATGGTGATGGTGATAAAATGGATTGGTAGCAGTTGTTGAAAAATTGTTGGTTATGATTGTCTTGAATTATAATGAGTGTGGGAATGTTAATGAAAGAGGTTGAAAGCTAAGGAGATATGAAGATAGTATTGCACAAAAATAGGGAAGGATTCCAACACACCAGCCTATTCAATACTAGATGAGAAGAAATATAGATATTTTTTTGGAGTTGAATTGAATGTTGTTGATGATGATGATATTGGGAGGTTGATCTGTTTGATGGTTGATGTTGGTTTTGAGTGAGTGATTGGTGGATGATTTGTTAAAGGATGAGATGTGATGTTGGATGGAACAGAGGTGTAGATGAAGTGGATGAAGCCAGTGGTGATGTAGCAGGTGGAGCAGATGAGATGGAGGAGGTGGAGCAAGTGGTGATGTAGCAGGTAAAACAGATGAGATGAAGATGGAGTGATGGTGGTTGAGTTTATGGAGAAATGAGAAGATGGTAAGGGTGACAGGACAGGCCAAATGAATGTACCACCCCATTACAATGATGGAGATTTGATTGGTGAATGAAGATTGGAGCAAGAGATGAGTAGCAATTGATATTTCAAGCAAGGTTGAGATAGAAAATGTTGAGAGATTGAGCACGCAAAGTTTGAGGTGAGCAGAAATCAAGGTTTTAGAAGGCAGAAAGGGGTATCAAGAGAAAGGTTGCGGATGGGGTGATGAATTTAATGAGCAAGCAAGGGATCAATGAGGCTGCCATTGAGGCAGCAATAGAGGGAATTTTAAAGAAGCAATGTTGCGTTTGAGGTGCAATTAAGATTGGGCAAGGTCGGAGCGTTGAAGAGATTGTGAGAGCAAGCGCGCAAGGGTGGAGGTTGAGTAGCAAACAAGATTGCAATCAGGGAAGAGAGCAATGGAGATGGAGAGGATTTTGAGAGAGAAAGCAAGATTGTGAGCCAGGTTGCAGAGTGAGGTGAGGATGAAAAGCAATCAAGAAAGGTTGAATGGTGGAAGAGCAAGGAGAGGACCACAAACAATGTTTTGATCAAGGTGGAGGAGATGAATTGACAGGGTGAGGTGGAGCTGAGTGGCAATTAGGTTTGTAAGCAAGGATGGAAATGAGTAGCAATTGGAATTGCAAATGAAAGCGCAATAAAGATGGAAAAGTGATGAGAGAGCTGAGAGAGCAAGCACAAGAAGGTTGGAGAGTTGGAGGGGATGAGAGAGAGAGGACGGATATGAGGAGTGAAGCAGTGAGGATGAGAGAATTGGATAGGTGATGATGAATGATGAAGATTGGGGGAATGGTAGACCAGATCTTGGGCATCCTTTTGAACAAGTGATGATGGCTTGGTGAACTTGCTGGATAAAAGGAGTGAAAGTTCAGTTGAGTTGGGAAGGACGTCATTGCTGGCACTCAGGCTTAAGAAGAGGAAGAAGGGGACCATCCAGGTTCAGAGTGTGAATAAGGGGAAATGCCAATGAATTTCAGCTAATCTGAAAGAAAAGAGGGTGGTGATCCACTGGACCATAGTGGAAGATGATGATGTTTTTGAGCTTGTTCTTGATCAAGGTGAGTGAGCCAAGCATAATAAAAGCATTGATATGTTTGATGGCAAAGACTTGTTGACCATGGGTATTGAGAGTCTTCAGGAATCCAAGGTGAGTCCAATTGTTCCCAGCAGTGCCTTTGAGACCACTATTGCTGACACTCATCTTGATCAACTTGAACATGGAGCTCAAGAATTCAAATTTGGCGAGCCAAACACCATTTATCTCCATCTCATCACAGAGTTCAAAGATGAAAATTTTTTTGGACATTTTTGTTGATACAGGGCGTGAGCATGTACCAATCCTTCTTCTCTTGCTGAGGATTGAAGAGGTAGACTTTGTATGATTTGAGGATCTGTGGATCAAGGTGGAGCAATTCAGGAGGAATCATTGCTTTGAGCGGATAGAATGTTGAGAGGGTCAAGTGAGATTCCAGATCCAGTGTTGGAGTTGGGATCATAAAAGGAAGATTAGTTGGAGAGGGGTGAATTAAGAAGCAAGCAATTTTGGGATTGAAGTCATAAGGTTGAAGAAGCCAGAAATTGTGAGATGGATGATCTGATATTGGACAGGTAGGGATTTGATGGAGATTCAATATGAGGGACAATTTTGGGGCTGAAGACAAAAGTTGAGAATATGAGGTAGGGGATGAGGAAAAAGAAGAATTTGAGTTTGATGGGAGCTTAAGATCATAGATCAAATCAAGTAATAAGATGATTTGATGGTAGAGGTGCCAGGGATTGAGCAGGCCTGTTTCCAGATGACAGTGAGGGATAGGATTGAGGTTGAGGACTTATTCAGATCAAGTAAATGATGAGGTTGAGATGATAAAGGTAAGGAAACCCATTTGAACAATGAAGTTGACTGGATAGCTTAGTGGGATGAGTTTTGGCTTTTAACCATGAAGAGTTGAGGGAAGGCTATATTACCATGGAGAGATGAACAGGAAATGATAAGGCTACAAAGAGCCCAAGGGGAAGAGTTAATACTTTTAAAGTCAAGTGGAACTTATCTGAAGAGGAGGAAGGGACACTTTGGTTTAGTTGTCTGGTAATCAGATGAGTTTCATTCATGTTCCAAGGGAAGGACCAATATTTGTGGAAAACTAGAGGGCCCCAAAAGGGGCCTAAGGTAGCAGGGTTAAGAAAAAAAGATAGCCCCCAGAGGGACCTGAGTCAGGAACAATAGGATAATGAAATCAGTAAGATAGAAATGAAGCTGACTAAATTTTTCAGTTACAAAATATGAACAGAAAAAGACAACAGAGGTGAGGGGATGGGGGGAGCAATTGTTTTTCCCCCCACGCCATTTGCTTTGATGCAACCAGCCCACTCTGCTCTTCCCCTCCCTCGCAGTGATGGAGGTGAGGGGATGGGGGGAGCTATCTTTTCACTCCCCCCCCCGCCGCAGCAACAACTCGCCAGGGTGGAGGGACTCCAAATGAGTCCCTCTGCCTGCTTTGACGGTCCCGCCTCAGCTTTTGGGCCCCAACGTGGGCCAAGAACAAGGAACAGTGGCACCAAGCGGGCTGCAAGGCAGGCAACGGGCCCATTGGGGTTTTCAAGCCCGTAATGGGGAAATGACTCCTTTCCAGGCAAGCCACTGGCCAGTTGGGCTGTCTAAGTCAGTCCATAATATAGATTGGGATCAATGATGGCCCCTCAAGACCTTTTTGTTGGTATGGCCCATCAATCCCAGCAGGCCCGAGAGGGCTCATGTCTCAAATGACTTATTTCACATGTTTTGAGGCCGGTTTCCCCAAATCAGTGACATTGACACAGGCCTGTATGGTCTGTTTTATTGTCAAATGGGCCGTAGGGACCCATATTTTCATCCAATTTTGAATACAGTCATATGGGGTACACATGTAATTGCCTACGTATTATAGCACCCATTGAACCAGTCTATCAATGCCTTATGTTGCAAGATGACTTTTATCAATTTTATTGATTGCAAATTTATTAAAAAGAAACTAGATTTCTGAGAAAATGACTTCTTTGAGATATTTTTCATTTGTTTATTATGGGTAAATTTGATGAAGATGGGATTTGCAATGTTCATGAATCCTTTAAGTGGTATTTAAATAATTGGAAACAAGGGCACCATTAGGAGTCCATGTTCCAGAGTATGAATGTTTCTTGGATTTCTTTTCATGGGAACAGGTTGAACCCAGCCTAGGATAATCTATTAATCAGTGATTGTTGGACTGTCTCTGGTTATGGGGGGATTGAACTTCTTGTTTTTCTGGGAATAAATATGTTCAAGGTTGGTCACACCATATTCATATTTGAGCCATCTTGGGGCATGCTTTATTTTTGTGTTCTGATTAATTCACTGGTCATCCTGTGATCCCATTTTGTCCTTGGTGGTAATCAGTTTGACTTTCATTTTCCACAAAAGTGAAACCAGACTGAATTTGATTTTCAACCAAGGTGAAAGCCAGTTGACTTTAATTATCCATCAAGTTGAAATCCACCATAAACCCTCAATATTTTGAGGTGAATCATAGAATAAATCATGGTGTTTTCATGGTGAAACTTTTGATGATTATTTGAGAAAACATTGGCCACACATAGTGACTTCATGTCACTGGTCAACCAGAGACCCAAATTTGGCCCTGGTGATTAATCAATATTAAAAAATTTATTATTAAATAATTTAATAGAGGGGAAACAATGATATTGGGAATCATTAACAAATCCCTACAGGGAATTCACTTTTAAAACACATAGAACTGGTTAATTTGGAACCTTTCATTTATTTTGTTAAAGGAGATATTGCCCAAAGATAATATATATATAAAATATATGATGGAGTGGCAGGGCCTTGTAACCAATCTGCCACAACAGAAAAAGGATAATAAACTCACTTGTATGTTATTGGATCCTTTGGGTACCTGTTTGGGACATTTACTGATGGGATAATCCCATTACTGGGATGAAAAAGTTTTTCAGCTGTTTAAATTGATAAAAAGAGTTTTGGGACAGATAATCTTAATCAGAATAAATCCATAAACCACTTACTTATCTCTTATAATTATTTTATTACCCTGTAACAGTGTCTGGATGTAAATATAAATTGGTCTGGAGGATCAATAACCTCAAAATAGCTCTATATTTATAGGTTTTTGGGTCCCAATTCTTTCCTTCTGAGGGATACAGGGGCTCAAAGGGACAGGTGATTGGGCAAGAAGGGTAACCAGTGGTAGCCTTTCATGTTTTTCTGGTTCTTTAACACGGGTAACATCTGATTCCACAGGGTATGGGAATTACTCTACTTCTTTATTGATGTTTTGACATGTGAATAACACTAATCTATCAACCTGATCATCATTTCATTAATTATTAATAGTAAATGCTCCCAGGATGTTAATATTTCTTCTTAGTATAAATTTCTGCAGGTAATCTGATGTCATATGTGTTCTCATTATGTATTAGCTGATGGGAGTAAAATCATAATACTGATTTTGATCCTTGTTTTCAAAATTCTGTTAATTTACCTTAAATAATTAATTAAAAATATACACTATGGGATTATATCTAATATTTTGACATAATCACCTTCCTCAGTATGTCACACACATACTGATATCTTGAATTGTTTGCAATTTTATTTTTAAATTAGTTTAACATATTTTTCAAACTGTAGTTATCTTGTTTTTGACATTTTTTGGTATTTTTTATTATATTTTATAAAAAATATGTAGAAATTTTATTTAATTATTTTATATAATTTTATGTGTTTCTATAATATCTTTTATCCATAGGGACGTTTATTACATATTTAGTATGTCCCCATATTAGTTGTAGCACTTTTACATGGTACCTTGGCTCATCAAGCCCTCTGTCAGTCTGTCAGTCCGTATTGCTGCTGCTGTGTACCTGTCAGGTTCCCAGGGCTACATACCTGGCTTGTCAGGGTAAGCGGACTGGGTGGAAGTACTGCTGCTCACCCACGCGCAGATGTATTTTTTGCCTTAGCTGCGTGTGGGAATTGTGACAAATCACATTTCTGCCTGTGACTCCTCTAAACAACAGAATTCCTGGATTCTGACACAAAATTCACTGTGAAACCTATACCTGGAGTTTCATGTGAAATAGTAAAATGGCCAAAATCCCAAGGCCATGTCTCTTTATAAATTTTCATAAATTATTTAAAAATATAAGCAGTGGGAATTTGAGTTAGGTGTCAGTGAGTGAACCTACCTTAAATTGAACGTAGAATCATCATTTGAAATAATATGTTCAATATTATTTCTCCTTTAATATTTTATTTATTTATTTATTTGATTTTGTTACTTTTGCAGCTTGCTCTGCAATAGTAGCAAGCTGACATTCCCCCACTCCAAGACATGGCCATATCTGAAAAAAATCTGGAGTTTGGAAAAAAATTGATTCTCTATGTATTTCAGTTTCTTTTACTGGCTCTGTAGTTTCTAAGATGTATTTTTCCATCAGGTATGTTGCTCTCTTGTAACCATTCATCTTTGTCTGCAGATTCTCCTTTGTATCTCACTAAGTATATTCTAACATCTTTAACTTTCACTCTCTCCTTCTTGTCTCTCAATATCCTGCTTATTTTGCCTTTTTCTTTCCCAGGGTCAGGTTCTATTGGGACCATTAGGGGAGGGAGGTTTCTACCTACTCTTGGTTGAAAGTGCTTCACTAAGCTAACAGGGAATACTGGGTGATTTCTTGATAATTCTTCTCTCAAGACTACTTTTCCAGCATTCTTTCCATGCATTTTATTGATAAGAAATGGGCCCACAAAATCTAGTTTCAGTTTCTTTTCCCTGCTAAGTTGTTGAAGTTGGAAGTAGATATCAAGATCTGATCTTGTATTTCAAATTCAGGTTCTCTGTGTGATTTATCCCATCCTTGTTTTTTGTATTCTACTGCTTCTTCTACACATTTGTGAGCATGATTATTTGCTACATCTATCATTTCCTTAAATTCAAGAGATTTGGGGTGGATGGTGGCTAAGTTGTTGGAGTCAATGATTGGATCAGGGACTCTTACTCAACTCAGAAAGTTGAGGACCCAATTTGAAAGAAAAAAATTAAATAATTGAATTGCAAGGTCCTGGAAAAGACAAGTTTAAGTATACAACTAGAGAGCCCCTCACAGGGGGCCCAAGGCACTTGATGACTAATCAGCAATGGCAGAAACTATATGGATAAATGAAAATATGAGGAAATATGGAGTAAGGCAATGAGAGAGTATTTATGAGTCAATAAAGGACTAGCTGGAGGGATCATTGCTAGCAGCAAAAACATAATACTCCAACATAAGTTTGGTTCAGGCTATTCCTGGGAAGTTTTGGAATCCATCCTCTTTCTAATATTTAAGGGGCTTCTTTGGTGGTAGAGTATTTACTGCTATTATAAGCCATCTCCAGAGCTGGGAGTGATATTACCCAGTCATGGCAATATCCATCTGAGTTTTTGTATTCCAGACCAAACCTACAAAACCTTCTTAAAATATCTTCAAGAATCTGTATTATCCTTTCAGCTAATCTTCAGTCTGGGGATGATATGCCGTAGAAAAGGCTGAAGTAGTACCCAGTTTATCATGTAGATTTCTCCAAAATTTGGAATTGAATTTGGGATCTCTGTCACTGATTATAATTTGAGTTATACCTACATCAGCTATAATCCTATTCCAGAATAAAAAAGCCAAATCCATGGCATTATCCTCTTTGTGGTTAGGTAAAAACTTTTCCTTCTCAGAGTATCTGTCTACTATAACCAGGAAATAATTATAGGAGTGTCTTTATCCAGGGGGGAGTCCTGTGACAAAATACGTATTAATAATTTCCCACCTAGTCTTGGGTTCAGAGATCTTTTTCAGAAGTCCAAAACTTTTTCCACTGGTTTTATTAAATTTTTTTTAAGTCTCACAGCAAGCAACATAATTAATAGTAGTTTGTTTTCAATCTATCCACCAAGAAGTTTGCTTCACTCTTTCCCACGTCCTTTTAGCAGAGAAATTTCCTGATGAACAGTTGTCATGGAGTTCATGAAGTATATGCTGTATATGTTCTTTGTTGCTCAATTTCAACATACTGGAATGTTGGTGTTTATAGTATAGGATACAATCCCAAAAGGTGAACCTTCCTACTTTATATGGTTTGAGTAGTGAGGCTGGTAGACTATCCACCAGGGCTGCATCTGGGGATTCACATTCCATGATGGTAATCAACAGCTTGAGGCCAGTGGAATATTTCTATCTTATTGATTGAAGAAAGCAGTATCTAATTCACATAGGTGGATCCCCATAATTGGGGCATTTGATGCAAGAACATTAATTTTCAAGATAGGGAAGATATCCTGGTCTTCAGGGTCATATGCTGGGTTTCTAGAGTCATTAGGCAAAGCATTTCTACTTAAAATTTCTGGATTCTGGTGTTTAGCTCCAGATTTATGCACTATAGTCATCTGGCCTCAATACTGTTGTATAGCAATTTGCCACCTGAGCATATGTCTAATAGGGGTCTTCATGTTCATGAGGGTTCTTACAGAATTACAGTCAGTAGTTACTTGGAAGGTGGCGCCTTCTAATTAATGGTGCAACTTCTCTAGACCCAACACTAGATCCAAGAATTCCATCTGACTGGCTCCATATCTTTTCTCAGTGTGTTGGATCTGTCTGGATATTAAAAGTACCTGTTTCTCTACTGCTTTGTCTTCTTCTATGCTTTCTTGGTGTAAGGCAGCTCCTAAACCTTCCATACAAGCATCAATGTACAGATTAAAGGGTTTGGAGTGGTCTGGTTGAATCAGTAGAGCAGTGGATGTCATAGCTATTTTTAATTCTTCATATTTTTTTAACCTCTCATGTGACATTTCAAAGAGAGTATTATTGTTTCATATTTTATACAAAATTTTAGTTAGCATGGAAAACTTTGGAATTTATTTTTTGTGGTAACTGAAAAAACTAACAAATGATAGCAAATGTTTCTTATTCTGAGGCATGGGTCTTTTCATTACAGCAGCTATCTTATTTTGGTCAGCAGCTAAAGTTAGACCCCAGACTATATGCCCCAGAGCTTTCATTTCTTCATATTCAAAGTTTCATTTATTCATGGATAATTTGAATCCTGCTTTGTAAATAGTCTGGAGGAATAATTTAACTTTATTTTTATGAGTCTCTCAATCATCAGAGTATATAATGACATCATCTATTTAAACCATCATCCATCCTTGTCTGATGTAAGTGCCTGGAACTCTATCCATTGTTCTCTGGAAGTGTGATGGGGCATTCTTCATGCCAAAGGGAATTCTGAGTTACTCATATTTTTCTAAATGGCAGATTATTCTCATAAACTTTCTACTTTCAGGTCTTATTGGTATTTGGTGGAACCCTTTAAGCATATCCATAGGAGTGATGTATTTTGCTTTAGACAATTTATGCAGAACATGATCAATCCAGGGGATGGTATAATAGTCTGCTTGAGTATCCTTATTCAAAATTCTGAAGTCTCCTACCATTTTTAACTTATCATTATGCCAAGCTATGATTACAAGGGTGGTCAAATCCACTTTTTCATTATGCCCTACTTTACTCAATACTTGTAGGTTTATCAGTTCTTCAATTTTTCCCTCAAGAGCTACTCTAGATTTAGGACTAGAGGAATGAGCAGGTATTCTTATTTTAGGAGGATAAGGAGACTTAATATTCAAGTTCAATACCATTTCATGTCCTTCAATATTACAAATGGGATTATCTCTGGTACAGAAAGCATTTTTGTTCTCAGAACAGACTTTCAATATATCTTTCTTCCGTTCCCTAGAAAGGTTCTCATTTAGTGCGGCTTGAGAGAAGGATTCTTGGTTCAATTCTTCCAAGTTTTTTTGATGAGGAGAAGAGGGGACTTAAGTTTGGATGGTGCATATCTTAAACCTCTCCCCAGTTACCACCTATAGTGAGATACCTCACTTTACTTTGGAACACATATATGCCACATAGGCATAAGGCATCATTTCCTATTATCAGGTAGTCACATAATCCATTAAGAAATGCTAAAAATTCCACTTCAATCCTCAGAAATTCTTTAGTTTGGGGCAGTATTATGGGAGCGGTCAATACCTCATTAGTATTCAAAGTGGCGTTTAAAGATCTTAACTTGGCTTTTGGGACTGGAAACAGGTGATCTTCCCAGTTGGGATCCCATTTGATCAAGAAATCAGTGCAAAAAAATGAACAAAAAGCCCCACTTTCAAGTAATAAACTTATGAGCTTTTCTTTATACAGTCCTGTTGCATAACAAGTCTGACCAGTAGTATAAATCTTACCACTCATAGGTTTAACTGTTAGTGGTTTAGCTTCATTGAAATGTCTAGAAATCATGGAAGGGTCCCATTTTTGGGGAAAATCAGAGTCACCATGGATATTATTTATTTCTGTTTTCAGCCTCCTAGATGCCAAGACTCTTGCTGTTCTTTAGCTATCAGAGTTGATAGAATAAATAATAAATATATTATTCAATAAATGCAGCAAAAATCTGTAAAATATTTGGATAAAGCTATTGCAATGTTGGATTGTTTTGGTTATGGTTTAATATTATAATCAATATTAATAAATTGATTATTAAAAAAAATTGATAGAGTGGCCACAATTGTATTGGGGATTTTGAAAACCTCTCTTCAGAGAATTCACTTTAAAATCACGTATACCTGGTTACTTTGGAACCTTTAATTTATATTTTTAAAGGATATATTGACCAAAGATAATATATATATATATAATTTCTGGTGGTGTGACAGGGCCTTGTAGCCAAGCTTCCACAAGAGAAAAAGGATAATAAGACTCACTAGTATATCATTAAATCTTTTGAGTACCTGTTTGGGACATATGCTTATGGGTTAAACCTATTACTGGGGTGACAAAGGTTTTTCAGAAGTTTAAATTGATAAAAGGGTTGGGGTGGGATATTATTAATCAGAATAAAGCCATAAATCACTTAATTATCTGTTATAAGTATTGCATTACCTTAGCACGGTGTCTGGATATAAATATGACTGGGTCTCTGGGTATCAATATCCTCAAAAGAGCTCCTTATTTGTAGCTTTCTGGGTCCCAATATTGTCCTTCTGAGGGATACAGGGGCTCAAAGGGATGGATGCTAAGGCTAGCAGGGTAACCAGTGGTAGCCTGTCACTTTTACGTGGTGCTGTAGAAAGGGTAGCATCTAATTCCACAGTTAATGGGAATTATTCTACCTGTTTAATCAATATTTGGACGTGTGAATAACACTGATTTATCCACATTATCTATTATTTAAGTAATTATCTTTAGTAAATATTCCCATTATGTTAATAATTCTCTTAATAGACATTTCTACGGATAATCTGATTTCAAGTGTGTTCTCATTATGTATTAATTGATTGGAGTAAAATCATTATATTGATTTTACTCCTTATTTTCAAAATCCAGTTGATTTCCTTAAAATGATTAATTAAAAAAATATTTTATTAGAATTTGTGTAATATTATAACATCATCAGTTCCCTTAGTATTTCAAAAAAGTACTGATGTCTTGAAGTTCTCACAATTGTATATTAAAGTATTTAATATATTTTTAAAAATAGTAGTTATCTTATTTTCAACATTTTTGGTATTTTTAATTATATTTTATAAAAAATATGTATAAAGATTATTTAAGTATTTTTATATAATTTTATGTATTTTTATAGTATCTACTATCCACAGGGACATTTATTACATATGTGAAATTTCCTGTCTAGTTTTTAGCACATTTACATGGTACCTGAGTTTCTCAGGCCGCCTGTCACTCTGTCAGCCCATAGTCCCGCATCTGCATACTTGTCAGATTCCTGGAGCTGCGTACAAGGCTTTTGATGGTACGCTGAAAGGGTGGCATTTCTGCTTCTCAGCCGCTTGCGGGTGTATTTGTTGCTGCGGCTGCATGCGGGAATTGTGACACAACACATTTCCGTGTGTAACTCCTAAAATATACACAACACCTCAATTCTCACTGAATTTGACGTGTGAAACCTATGCGCGAGAATATGTGTGAAATATTTAATTGGCTAAAAAGGTCCCATAGTGGTGCCGTGGTATTTTAGTCATTTTTATTTTTAATTATTAAAAATATAAGTAGTTTGATTTCAAGGTTTGAGTCAGCAAGTGACCCTACCTAATGTTGGGTGGAGAATACGTTTCTGCAATCATATTTATGGATTTCCTTTTCCTCCTTAATTTAACTTTAATATTCTTATTTTATGTTATTTTTGTTACTTTTGCAGCTTGCTCTGCAATAGTAGCAAGCTGACATTTCCCCACTCCAAGATATGGCCATATCTGAAAAAAAAATCCAGAGTGTGTTGGAAAAAAATTCTATAAGTGTTTTGGTTCATTTTCCTGGCTCTGTAGTTTCTAAGATGTATTGGTTCATCAGGTATACTACTCTCTGGTAACCATTCATCTTTTTCAGCGGATTCTCCTTTGTATCTCACTAAGTATATTCTAACATCTTTTCCTTATACTCTTTCATTCTTGTCTCTCAACATCCTTCTGACTTTCCCCTTTTCTTTCACAGGTTCAGGTTCTATTGGGATCATCACTGGACGGAGGTTGCTACCTTCTCTTTGTTGAAAATGCTTTACTAGGCTAACAGGGAATACTGGGTGCTTTCTTGATAATTCTTCACTCAAGACTACTTCTACAGCATTTTTACCATGCATTCTGTTGATAACAAATGGCCCTCAAAAAGCTGGTTTCAGTTTTCTGTTCCCTGCTAAATTGTTGAAATTGGCAGATGATATCAAGATCTGATCTCCTATCTTGAATTCAGATTCTCCGTGTGATTTGTCCCATCTTTGTTTCTTGTATTCCACTGCTTCTTCTACAAATTTTTGAGCATGATTTTTTGCTAGTTCTATCATTTTCTTGAAGTCAAGAGATGTGGGTTGTATGGTGGCTAAGTTATAGTTGAAGGAATTCCTAGGATTCTTTGAAAACCATCCTCTTTCTAGTTATAAGGGGCTTCTTTGGTAGTAGATTGTTTACTGCTATTATAAGCCATCTCCAGGGCTGGGAGTAGGCTTACCCAATCATGGCAATATCCATCTGATTTTTTGTATTCTAGGCCAAATCTACAAAACCTTCTTAAAATATCGTCCAGGGTTTGTATCATTCTTTCAGCTACTCCATCAGTCTGGGGATTGTATGATGTAGAAAAGGCTAAAGTAGTACCTAGTATATCATGTAGATTCCTCCAGAATTCATAGGTAAATTTGGGGTCTCTGTCACTGATTATAATCTTAGGTATACCAACATCAGCTATAATACTATTTCAAAATAGCAAAGCCACATCCATAGCATTGTCTTCTTTGTGGTAAGGTAAGAATTTTGCCTTCTTAGAGTATCTGTCAACTATAACCAGGACAGAGTTATATGAGTGTGTACCTCCAGGGGGGAGGCCCATGACAAAATGCATATCAATTTTTTCCCACCTAGTTTTGGGTTCAGAGATCTTTTTTAGGAGTCCAATCCTTGTTCCAGTAGTTTTATTAGATTTTTTGAAAGTCTCACAACTAGAAACATACTTAATAGCAACTTCTTTCCAGTATATCCACCAAGCAGTCTGTTTTACTTTCTCCAAGATCCTTTCAGTTGATAGATGCCCTGATGAACAGTTGTCATGGCAATATTGATGTATGTGTTGTTTATTATCTTTGTTGCTTAGTAAAAACACACTGGAATGTTGGTGTCTGTAGTAAAGGAGACCATTGCAAAAGATAAAACTTCCTGCTTTATAAGGTTTGGGTAATGATGCATGTAAACTATTTATCAGGGATGCTTGTGGGGATTTAAATTCCATAATAGCAATCAGCAGCTTGATATCAGAGAAATAGTTCTCTCTTAATAGATCAAAGAAAGCAGTATCTGATTCACATAAGTGGATCCCCATAATTGAAGCATCTAATGCAAAGAGATTGATGTTTAAGATAGGAAAGATATCCTGATCCTCAGGGTCATATGCTGGATTGCTAGGGTCATTATGAAAAGCATTCCTACTTAGACAATCACAATTGTGGTGTTTAGCTCCATCTTTATGCACTATATTCATCTGACCTCTATACTGTTGTATAGCAATTGGCCACCTGGGGATATGTCTTCTGGGAGTCTTCATGTTGATGAGAGTTCTTACAGCATTAAATTCCTTAATTACTTGGAAAGTGGTGCCTTCTAAGTAATAGTTTAAATTTTTTGAGAGCCCATACAAGATTCAAGGATTCCATCTGAATGGCTCCATATCTTTTCTCAGTGTCTTTGATCTGTCTAGATATGAAAAGTACTGGTTTCTCCACTGGTTTGTCTTCTTCTATCCTTTCTTGGTGTAAGGCAGCTTGTAACCCTTCCGTACAAGCGTCAATGTACAGCTTAAAGGGTTTAGATTGGTCTGGTTGAATGAGTAGAGGAGTGGAGGTCATAGCTATTTTCAATTCTTCATAGTTTTTCAACCTCTTGTGTGTCATTTCAAAGAGAGTGTTATTGTTGCATATTTCATACAGACTTTTAGTTAGCATAGCAAACTTTGGGATGTATTGTCTGTAGTAACTTCAAAAAATAATAAATGATAGCAACTCTTCTTTATTCTGAGGCATGGGTCTGTTCATTACAGCTGCTATCTTATTCTTGTAAGCAGCTAGAGTTAGACAAGAGACTATATGTCCTGGAGCCTTTAGTTCTCCATATCCAAAGTTACATTTCTTCATGGATACTTTCAATCCTGCTTTGGATGTAACTTGGAGAACTAATCTTATTTGGTTTATATGAGTCTCCCAATCATCAGAATATATTATAACATCATCTATATAAACCATCATCCATCCTTTTCTGATGTAAGTACCTTGAAATGGATCCATTGATCTCTGGAAGTGTGAGGGAGAATTATTTATACCAAAGGGCATCCTGAGGTATTCATATATTCCTAAGTGGCAGATTATTCTCATAAAAATTCTACCTTCAGGCTTATAGGTATCTGGTGGAACCCTTTAAGCATATCCATAGTAGTGATGTATTTAGCTTGCAAAAGTTATGAAGAGCATGATCAATCCGGGGTATAGGATAATACTCTGCTTGAGTGTAGTTATTCAGCATTCTGAAGTCTCCTACCATTCTTGACTTATCATTATGCCAAGATATGTTTACAGGATTAGTCACATCTAATTGTTCATTATGCCCTACTTTCCTCAATACTTGTAGGTCTATATGTTCTTGTCTGTGTTCCTCAAGAGCTCTTCTAGATTCAGGACTAGAGGGATAATCCAGTCTTCTTAGGTTAGGAGGATAAGGAGGCTTAATAGCCAAGTTCAATTCCATTTCATGTCCTTTGATATCTCCAATGGGATGATCTCTAGTACAGAAAGCATTTTTATTCTTAAAACAGACTGTCAATATATCTTTCTTCTGTTCTTCAGAAATTTTCTCATTTCAAGCTGCTTGAGAGAAGTATTCTTGATTGAATTCTTTTAAGTGCTTTTGATAAGTAGAAGAGGGGAAGTTATTTTGGATAGTGCATATCTTGAACTTCTTGTCCCAGTTGCCACCCATAGTGAAATACCTTCCTTTACTTTGGAACAAATCTATGCCATATAGACATAAAGCATCATTTCCTATTATCAGTTAGTCACATAATCCATTGAGAAATACTACAAATTCCACTTGGATCCTCAAAGTTCCTTTGGTATGGGGAAGTATTACAGGAGCAGTCCATACCCAAAATCATTCATAGTAGAGTTGCAAGAACTAAATTTGGCTTTTGGGACAGGCAAAAGGTGGTCTTTCCAATTGGGATCCCATTTGTTCAAGAATTCAGTGAAAACACATGAACAAAAAGCTCCACTGTCAAGTAATAACCTTATAGGTCTGTCTTTATACAATCCTGTTGCATAAAAACTTTTGACCAGTATTAAAACTCTTACCACTCATAGGTTTAACTGTTTATGGTTTAACATCATTGAAATGTCTAGGAATTATGTTGGGGTCCCATTTTTGGGGCAAACTAGAATCACCATGGATGTTATAGATTTCTACAGAAGTGCCTATATCTCCTTCAATTAAAATGACAGGGTTGGCCAGGATTAACTCACATTCAGACAGAGACCCTTCAGTATCATCTGTATCTTCATATTTCTGATTCCCTTCTATCTCATGTTCTCCTTCCATTACTGCCATATTTCTTTTTGGGAATGGGAAGTCTTGTCTCATTTTCAATTTCTTGTTACAGTTCCAACAACTTCCAGGAATTCTCTCTTTATCCCTGTTCTCATTAGGTTTCTGATTATCAGGGATATTTATCAGAGGAGGTTGTTCTCTGGTTTTTTTAGTATTGAAGTTATCTTTGGGTCTATAAGGAGCATTCCTTTCTAACCCATTCATGTCTATAACTTCTTCTAACACATTTATTAGAGTTGGTAAGTCAGCATCCATACTCTATCTGCATCTCACACTATGGTTAAGTTTTCCAGGGAACAGGTTGAGAAGTCTTTCATTAACTTCCTATTTATCAGCATCTGGATAGAAGCAGTCTAGTCTTCTTTTCTTTTCTAAGCACCATTTGTGAATTTTATTCCTTGAGGGCTCAAAAGAGGAATTTTTGAAATTTTTGATCATTTTTATTTTCCACATTCTAGAAAAAAATTGTTCTTTAATTAAGAGTTTCCAGAAATTCAATGGTAAGGATCCTACTTCTTCTCTTTTACTAATAAACCAGTCTAGAGCTACTCCTTCAAAGATTCTGGGCAGCCTGACTACAGCTATAGCTTCTGGTAGGTCACAAGATTTTATGGTTTTGTCAATAAATTTGATGAACTTTATATGTTGTATTCTCCTTCACCAGAGAATTTAGGCCATTCAGAGATTGGGGGTAAAGTTTTTAGGGCTTGTTCCATTTCAGGAGCAGGGCTAGGCCTGAAAGTGTCACTCCTATGCATTCCTAATGGGGGTGGTGCGTAAGGAGTATTTGTTTTTCTGGGAGGTTTTGGTTAGTCTGTGGTGCTCCTCAAGGGGTTTTTCAGACAGAATTTTAAGTCTCTAAGATCATTCTTGATCATATTTAAGTTTCAGGTCCATTTTATTATTAAGCAGATCTAATTTCTCACTAAGGGGAAGAATGGAGTTGTTAGTAGTATTTATTAATTCTTCCCTAATAGGCTGAAGGGACATAATAAAATCTTCTTGGATAACTGATTCAATATTCTCAATGGTTTGAGTCTGATTAGTTTTACCTTGGTTTATTGTCCCCAATAACTGTACTGTATGTTCCTTAATATCTTCTATCCCTACAGCTTTTGATTGGTTACTAATTAATTTGGCAACTACTGAGGTAAACTTATCCGATTGGGTGTAAACACTGTCCAAATATCCACAAAAAATTTTGAAATTATGATGCATATCATGAGAAGGGGAAGTCATTAAATCAGAGGTTGGTTTAGACAAGACACTGGGTTCAGAATTAGAAGCTAATTTTGGTACACCTTTTTCAACTTTTGAGCTAAGGATATTATCTGATCCAAATCCTTCTTTCCCTTTGGCTTTGGATGGGAAGAAGATCTCTTCTTTCCTGATTCTCTGCCTTTCATTTGGGCTAATTGATCCCAAGGATTCCACTTTTCTACGTAGGAATCTACCTTTTTACTTGGAATAATTTTCTGAAGAGCTATCTGGGTAGCCATTGCCTGGGATATTATCTTTTTCATAGATAATACGTCCTCTTTGGCTTGGGATTCTTTGAATTCTTCCCAATATTTCACGTTCTCTCTGAATAAGTCTTTCATCCTGGCTTCCTTGGCCAGATTCTGCTGGGGCGGCTGCAGGAAACCTTCTTGTGATGGATGGGGGCTAAATTCTACTACCTTCTCCGGCTCTAGGTTGAGGGAGGGCAACAGTACTTGGGGCTGTTCCTTGTCCACTAACATTTGATTCACGGGTTCTGGCGCCCTCATGGTTGTCATTATTGGTTGCCTCAGCATTACTGGGGGCTCCTGGAAAAGATCAATAGGAGGGAATGGTTCCTGAGGCGCTTGTATTACATCTATTCATGTTGAATAAAATATTTATAAGTATTTTCTAAAGAAAAATCCATGATAATAAGTTGAATAAAACTTACTCAAGTTAATGTTCAAAGTTACTAAGACTTTATTGGGATTGAATTTGTCCTTAACAGGTAATCCTAAAGGTTCTTGGTAAGTTCCAATGAGTTCTTCTCCAGTCCAATCAATATTTTCAGGGCTTCCAGAAATATCTGGGACTTCTTGATCCAATACATCAACTTCAGTGGCGGTATTTTCTGGAATAGGAGGGTTCACTGATGGTATGAGAAAGATATTTTATTGGTTAATAGAATATATTAATATTATTTTAATAAAAAAATGTGGTAATATCAAGTCTTTTCTTTGTTTTATATCTTCAAATTTACTTTATACGGTATTTTTTACAAGCTTTATGTTTCCTTAATAGGGCTTTAAATTTGATACGCGTCTCAAAATCCTTTTTTTCAAGGATTTTATCTAATTTTTTACGGGAAGAAGATATATTAAGTTCTTCTTCTCAAGTTAAAGCTTCCCAACCCGGTGGTTTTTAATTTTTAATGTATTCTTCTTTTGTTATCTTTGAAAATTTAAATAATATATTATTAATTCTGCAGTTGTTTTTAAATCCAATTCCAAAGAAATTAATTTTAAATCACATCAGATAAATTATCTTTTATTTAATTTTTAGGTGAAATTTCTGGTCCAAGGTATTAATTATTGTATAATGGATTATTTCTGGGCCAGACCCCCAATTTTCAGCCTCCTGGATACCAAGACCCTTGCTTTCCTTTAGCTATCAGAGGTGATAGAATAAATAATATATATATTATTCAATAATTGCAGCAAAAATCTGTAAAATATTTGGATAAAGCTATTGCAAGGTTGGATTGGTTTGGTTATGGTTTAATATTATAATCAATATTAATAGATTGATTATTAAAAAAATTAATAGAGGGGCCATTATTTGATTGAGTATTTTGAACACCTCTCTTCCGGGAATTCACTGTGAAAACACGTCTACCTGGTTAATTTGGAACCTTTGATTTATATTCTTAAAGGATATATTTCCCAAAGATAATATATATATAAAATATATGGTGGTGTTACATGGCCTTTTAGCCAAGCTGCCTCAAAAGAAAAAGGATAATAAGACTCACTGGTATATTCTTAAATCCTTTGGTTACCTTTTTGGGACGTGTACTGATGCCTTAAACCTATTACTGGTGTTAAAAAGGTTGTTCAGCAGTTTGAATTGATACAAGGGTTGGGGTTGGATATCATCAATCAGACTAAAGCCAAAAATCACTTACTTATGTCATATAATTATTTGATTACCTTGGCATGGTGACTGGATATAAATATAGCTGGGTCTCTGGGTATCAATATCCTCATAAGAGTTCCTTGTTTATAGCTTTCTGGGTCCCAATATTGTCCTTCTGAGGGATACAGGGGCTCAAAGGGACGGATGCTAAGGCTAGCAGGGTAACCAGTGGTAGCCTTTCACATCTCCTTGGTGCTGCAGCACGGGTTGAATCTGATTCCACAGGGTATGGTAATTATTCTACCTTTTTAATTGATATTTGGACGTGTGAATCACACAAATTTATCAATATTATCTTTTATTTAAGTAATTATCTTTATTAAATATTCCCATGAAGCTAACAATTCTCTTGATAGAAATTTCTATGGATAATCTGATTTCAAGTGGGCTCTCATTTTTTGTTAACTGATTGGAGTAAAATCATGATATTGATTTGACTCTTTATTTTTGAAATCCAGTTGATTTACTTAAAATAATTAATTAATAATATAAGTTGTAAAAATTCATGTAATAATTGTTATAATTATGGCCAGCAATTAGCTTAGGCAAATGAGCAGTATTTAAAGCAAAAGAAATGCTGGACACCTTGTGTCAATAATTGCTGATGGGCTCTCACAATGGGGAAATATGTTGGATGATTCCAGTGATGAATTCAATTGGATGATGAAATGGATGATGGAAAACAGCAGGGAGAAGAGCTCCTTAAGTAAAAAAGATTGGCCTCTTGTGAGCACATGATACAACAAGTCAAAAGGCAAATTTTCCTCCCCAAAAGCTCTACAGACTCTAAAGGTCTTGTTACTTGGTTTGGACTACATCAGCCCGCATGGCATCAGTCCCTGTACCCTTACAACCAGCCTATTCTGCTCCTTTCTGATGTCTACACTGTTACAGGGCTGAACCAGCCCCTTTGCTGTTCAATCCCTGGTTGGTTGTCACCTCACAGGCTGTCTGGTTGCCTCATGAAACCAGCCCCTGGCCATGAAAATGGCCAGGAGGGACCCAGGACACACCTGGGTCCAGTCTCAGACACACATGGGGGGGGGGGGTGACCAGAGGACATGCTGTCCCCCCCCCCTCCTTCTCACAGATCCCTGGAGGGGGCGGTCAAATCCTCCCACTAGGAGCCCTGGGGGTCAATACCCCCAGGGCGTTGTCACGCTAGGTGGGCTGGGGGGTGGTCAGGTCTCCTCCAGCCCATTGCTCCTCCCCCTTGGTAAAGGGGGGGGGGGGGGGGGGGAGAGCGCCCCTTCAATGGTGGGGGGGGTCAATTCCCCCCCACCGCCAGTTGCCTCAATGCAACTGGCCTAGCCGCAACTTTTGGTGGGGGGGTGATCAAGTCCCCCCCACCATGACTGGTTGCTCCTTACAACCGGTCGCTGGCTGGTTCCATCCAGCCAGCCCTCCCCCTCCTCCTTGCAATGGAAAGCAAGGGGAGGGGGAGGAGCCGGGGCCACCAGCCGTGCGGCTGCCACCCAGTGCCTCAGCCGCAAAGGGCTCAACAGCCGCAACAGGGGTGAGGGGGCTCAATTTTGAGTCCCCCTGCCCCCTATGAGGGCCCTGCGCGGGCTTTTGGGCCCCATAAACACGCCGTAAGAAAAAACATCAGCCCCAAGCAGGCCGCAACATGGGCGGCAGCCCCAACTGGGCTGCGACACGGGCGGAAGCCCCAATGGGCCGCCCCAAGCCCAAAAACTAAGTAAACCATACTTTGGCGGGCCAGCCCGTCTGGCCAAGTATGTTCAAAATTAACCTTGGGCTCAATTGTGTCCATACAAGCCCATCTGGCTGTATTTGCCCATATACCTCACTGGGCCCGTTAGGGCCCATGTAACAATAGGCCTGTTTCACATGTTTTGAGGCCAGTTTCCACAAATCCCTGACATCCACACAGGCCCGTATGGTCCATCTGAGGGTCCAATGGGCCAGAAAGAGGCCCACATGTACATCCCATTTGGATTACACTTATACGTAGCACACGCATAAGTGCATACGTATTTTAACACACCCCCTTAATCCAAAGGGGTGACATCCACATGTTAGTCACAAAGCCTTGGTGCTTGTTCCTATCCAAAGCCTTAGTCAGGATATCCACAATCATTGCTCCAGTGGGCATGTACCTCAACACAATCTCCTTGTAGTTAACTTCATTGAAAATATAGTTATAGTGAACATTGATATGTTTTGTTCTTGATTGGAAAACTTGGTTTTGCGCCAGCGCAATGGCACTCTGGTTATCAGAATACAACAATGCAAACCCTTGTGGCTTATGTGCATCCTCTGAGACTTTTCTCAACCATTTTCTTCCTGTGAAGCTGCTAATTAAGCTCTATACTCAGCCTCTGTTGATGAAAGACTTATTGCCAATACCTTCTTGGACATCCATGACACCAGATTCTTACCTAAGAAGAATACAAAACCACTTTTTCATTCCCTAGTGTTACCATCTGCCCAACTTGCATTGGAATAACCAACCAAATCAAAGTTTGCTGAATTTTTAAACAACAGTCCCAGACTGTGCATTCCTTTAAGATACCTAATAACTCTCTTAAACGCTGATCAATTCCTCATGCTTGGCTTCTCTAATTGTTGCAACAAGAAACCAATTGCAAAAGCAATATTGGGCCTTGTACACTGCCCCAAATAATTAAGCAATCCAATAGCTGACCTGTAGCCGTTCCCATATTGAAAAAACTCCAGATAATCCTAATCTTTAGACTTCTCTAAACAAATTTTTGGCTGCATTGGATTACCAAACTCCTTTGCATCCTCTAAACATATTGTTTAAGAAGAGATTCCACATAATGGCTCTGGTCTAACTTAATACCATTCTTGCTCTTACTGACTTTAATTCCTAGCACCTGTTGCGCCAGACCAAGATCTTTTATCTTGAATTCATTTTTGAGTGTCTCCATGAATCTCTCTTTACCATTTCCAATAATGATGATTTTATTTACCCATACAAACAAAATTGCATCCTTTCTTACAAAAAGTCAAGGGTTGGCCTCAGATGTCTTGAAACCAATCTTTATCAGTTTCTCACTCATGGTATTATACCATGACCTAGCTGCTTGCTTCAATCCATAAAGGGCTCTACACAGCTTGAGGACATATTCCCCTTTATCTGCTGAAAGAAAACTTCTAACACAGATTTTCTTCATGGTTTCTTGTTTAGTCTCTACTAACCATTCACAAAAAGCATCAGGGATTGAGATATAAACAGTCTCCTCCTCTCCAAGTTTTGCAATCAAGTATGCTGTTACAAAATCAGCTTGTCTGATTCCTCCACCCAAATCCACTGCCAGAGAAATGATGTACCTGAAGGTGGACAGCCTTCCAGTTGATGAGAAAGTTTCTTGGTAATCAATACCCTCTCTCTGCTTGAAGCCCTGTGCAATGCATCTAGCTTTGAATCTTTTTAAAACTCCATTTGTTTCAAACTTCTTTTTTAACACAAATCTAGACCCCACAATGGTCTTTCCTTTTGGAACAGAATCACGCTCAACCACTTCAAAGACACTATTATTTTCTAGAGAATCAAATTCTTCAAAAATAGCACTCTTCCAGTTGGCTCACTCATCAGAATTTATAGCTTGGCCAAAGCTATTTGGGTTTACCCTGTTACCCATTTCTGAACTCAACCCCAGGACTTCATTGAGCATACACTGTTCCTGAAATGTATCTTCCTCATATCCTGCAGCAGCATAATGGTACTTCCATTCCCTGTACCTATCAACTGTTACTCTAACCCTACCACTTCTTCTAACTAGAGGTGGAGGCTCATCAGGTTCCAAATTAACAGACTCCCCTGAAGCAGGCACTGAACCCACTGGTGGCACGTCTGCCATCTCTTCATCTTCTGGAACCACATGTCCAGCAGCCTATGCTGGTGAAATAGGTGCTAATTCTATTTCTTTCTGTGACTTATTCACAACAACATCTTCACTCCTTTTGAGTGGAAAGGTAATTTCATTAAATTTTACATCCCTCCTACAGATAAACTTTCTTGTCCCTGGACAATAGATCCTATACGATTTACTTATTAAATCATAGCCTAAAAGAGCCCTTGTTCTGGCTCTAGGGTCTAATTTTCAAACCATCTTTTTATGGTGGACACTATAATACACCAAGCAACCAATTGTTTTTAGGTATGATTTTTTGGGGTACAACTTCTAAAACTGATAATGGGGACTCTTCCCATAACAATTACAATTTTGTGCAACAGACAGACTGTAAAAATTAAATCAGCCCATAAGAACTTTGGTAGACCAGATTGAGACATAATAGTTCTGACCTTGTCAAGTTAAGTCCTATTCATTCTCTCAACTATTCCATTATTTTGTGGAGTACTTGCAGTAGTGACTATATGAATGATACCATATTCTTTCAATAACCTCTCAAACTCTTTACTCACAAATTCACCACCTCCATTGCTGATAACCCTCTTGATCTCCTTCATTAGACCATTCTTTTTCCAGACTTTGAAGATTACAGAAACTTCCTCTGTGGCCTGATCCTTAGATCAAATTGGTTTAACCCAAACATAATTAGTTGCAGTATCAACTAAATTGATGAAGTATCTTGCCCCACCTAGGGACTCCGGTGTAAATGGCCCTGCCAAATCAATGGAAAAATCCTCTCTAGGAACATAAGTGCAATCTCTGCTCTTTGAGAACACATTTCTAGTCTTAGCCCCCAAGGTACAACTCTCAAAGTTGCTGTCCTTTACCTTATGGCCACTTCTATTGTGAGCGACAGTACTCAAAGCTGAGATTTTGAACAAGCTTGCACACAAAAGCTTGTTCCAAACATGTCCACTAGAAACAGCTCTCCCATTCATATCAATAACAAACCTAACTTCTTTAATATAACAAATCTGGAAAACTTTTTTCCACAACACTCCAAGGGACACAAGGTTATAAGGCAACTCTGGTACATAGAACACTTTCTCAAAAGAAATTTTGAAACCCAAGTGATTTGCAAGAATAACTTTTCCAATTCCTTTAATCTGAATTGTTCTGCCTTTCTGACCAATATTTACAACTCCATCATAATCACTAAGTTTTGAAAATAAATTTGGTTCAAAGAACATGTGATCTGTACAGCCAGAATCAATCAAAAAAAGAACATCTCCCTTCAATCCTCCTAATAGGAAAGAAGCTTTATCAGTCACTGATAAGTTCTCATCTTTGAGGTTAAGATTACTCACTTCATAATCAATCAAGTCCATTTCTTGATCCTCATCAATTTTGGCCTTTTTGTTGAGACCTTCTTCCCCAACAACCATTTCCATTGGACCATCAAACGCCCCCATTGCAACATTTTCAGCAGTGAGATTGACCTCCTTGTCATTATCTTTGGACTTCTTCCTCTTCTTGGCATCCTTGCGATTCTTAGCATAATGCCTATTATTCTGACAATTATAGCATAAGACCTTGGACAAATCCTTTTTTGCCTTCTTGCAATATTTTCAAGTCTTTCCAACAAGGGCTGTTCCAGAACCCCCCTTCATCTTGAACTGAAGATCATCCTTTTCAATCCTTTTCAGCGCATCCTCCTTCCCAGGAAGCGGATCCAATTGAGAAATAATTCTGACTAAAGAATCAAACTCATTTGGTAGCTTCTGAAGGATTGAAAGTGACAAAAACTCAGGATCCATGTTAAGTCCTGATGACTTAAACTTGGCTATGCTAGACCTAGCCTCTGCAACAAACTTTTTACAATTCAAATATTGTAACTTGAGAATTTTATTGAAAGCTATACCCTTCTGGTTAAGAATCACCAGCATACTTGGACTTGAGCAACTTCCAAAGGATGCTGCCCCTCCTTCTCTCATCTTCCCTAAGAGTATTGCCAACCCATTTCCCATGATTCTCATCAGATGCCTAAGGATGAGATGATAAGACTTTTTCTCCACTTCTGAACTGATCAAAGTGTCATCTGCATCCATTATCTCCCCACAACAGATGTTATCCAGCTCACTATCCATAAGGACAGCCCAAGAATTTTAATTCTGACTGTTCAGGACTATGTTGGTGGAGCTAACATCAGGGATATAGGACATTTTCTTGGAAAAATTCAGGTCTTTGAGGTTTTCCAGAGTGAGGTACAAGGGTCTAGATGGCTTGGAAGTAATGATGATGTTGGTACTGATAATGTGTTATAACTATGGCCAGCAATTAGCTTAGGCAAATGAGCAGTATTTAAAGCAAAAGAAATGCTGGACACCTTGTGTCAATAGTTGCTGATGGGCTCTCACAATGGGGAAATATGTTGGATGATATCAGTGATGAATTAAATTAGATGATGAAATGCATGATGGAAAACAGCAGGGAGAAGAGCTCCTTAAGTACAAAAGATGGGCCTCTTGTGAGCCCATGACACAACAAGCCAAAAGGCAAATTTTCCGTCCCAAAAGCTCTACAGAATCTACAGGTCTTGTTACTTGGTTTGGACTACATCAGTCCGCATGGCATCAGTCCCTGTACCCTTACAACCAGCCTATTCCCTTCCTTTCTGGTGTTTCCACTGTTACAGGGCTGAACCAGCCCCTTTGCTGTTCAATCCCTGGTTGGTTTTCACCTCACAGGCTGGCTGGTTGCCTCATGCAACCAGCCCCTGGCCATAAAAATGGCCAGGAGGGACCCAGGACACACCTGGGTCCGGTCTCAGACACACATGGGTGGGGGTGTGACCAGTGGACATGCTGTCCCCCCCTCCTTCTCACAGATCCCTGAAGGGGGAGGTCCAATCCCCCTACCAGGGGTCATGGGGTTCAATACCCCCAGGGCCTTGTCACGCTAGGTGGGCTGGGGGGTGGTCAGGTCCCCTCCAGCCTGTCGCTCTTCCCCCTTGGTAAAGGGGGGGGGGGGGGAGAGCGCCCCTTTGATGGTGGGGGGGTTGTCAATTCCCCCCCACTGCCAGTCTCCTTGATGCAACCGGCCTAGCCGCAACTTTTGGTGGGGGGGTGATCAAGTCCCCCCCCCCACCATGACTGGTTGCTCCTTACAACTGGTTGCTGGCTGGTTCCATCCAGCCAGCCCTCCCCCTCCTCCTTGCAATGGCAAGCAAGGGGAGGGGGAGGAGCCAGGGCCACCATCCCCGCGGCAGCCGCGACAGGCTCAACAGCCCCAATTGGGCCGGGGGCTCCATTTTGAGTCCCCTTGCACCCTACAACAGCCCCGCACAGGCCGTTGGGCCCCATAAACAGGCCTTAAGCAAAAACAGCGGCCTCAAGCGGGCTGAAACACCGTGGGAGTCCCAACCAGGCTGCAACACGGGAAGAAGCCCCAATGGGCCTCCCCAAGCCCAAAAACTAAGTAAACCTACTTTGGCGAGCCAGCCCGTCTGGCCAAGTATGTCCAAAATAAACCTTGGGCCCCATTATGCCCATACAAGCCCATCTGGCTGTATTTGCCCAAATACCTCACGGGGCCTGTTAGGGCCCATGTGTAAGGGCCGCGTCTGACGCCTCACTGGTCAGGCGGATCAGAGGGGGATAACTAGAACAGGGCACGTGAATTGCCCTGGGAGGCCTTTCTAGAACCAATGGATGTGTTGTATTGCAAAAACAGAAAGAAGCTAGCTCCAAGAGGGGAACAGTCAGAGGGTCTCTGTGTCAAATGGAAAGGACGTGGTCTCCCGGGGAAAACTTACCTAGCTCCAAGAGGGGAACAGTCAGAGGGTCTCTGCAGAGCTAGGTGGGGTTGAGGTGAGAAAGGGACTAAATACACTGGGCACAAGGGAGACATGTATTTTGGTTGTCACTGTTTATGTGAAACCTGATTTGGTACAATGAGGGGCTTCACAATCTCCCCCCCTATAGGCCAGAGGAGTCTCCATGGAGGTTGGGGGCGTGTGTTGCATCATAAGATTAGTGCATGGTCGGGGTGGCCGTTGAAGGGCATGGGCGGCTTTGACAAGGGTGTCCATGGTTGTTGGTCATTGGGTTACGCGGAACCTGTTGAGCAATCGGGGCGGTGCTCACAGTGTGGCCAAGGTAAAGTCTACAATGCAGTGCGCTCCGGGGGTGCAGTAGAATTGGAGGAACTTACTTCAGGTCCTCCACAGTTTGCCGGATCGCGCTCATGGAATGGCTTAATCTTGGAGATATGGAAGACCGGGTTTTGACGGTCGTTTGGCGGTAGGTTCAACTGCACGTTTTGTCTGTGGTTGAAAATTCTCTGGACACCGTACGGGCCCTCAAAGCGCTCTTTTAGTTTGTCAACCCCACCCTGGTGTCGGCCTTGCCAGTCGCCCAAGTCAAGGAGGACCCAATTGTCCGGCTTGAGGGGGGGGCGGTTTGGGTGTGTTTGTTGTGTTGGACTGCCTGTTGTATCCGGCTGGTCCACAGCGTATCGCGTGCGGCAGCCCAGGATGATTCCCGGGATTTCAACCACGATGAGACCAAGGGTGGATTGCTGGGGTTGGCCGTGCCTTTTGGGAGGATCGCTGGCTCCCTTCCAAAGATTAGTGCGAATGGGCTGAGCCCAGTGGCTACATTCACCGCCGAGTTGATGGCAAACTCTACCTCCGGCAGTGCCTCCAGCCATTTCCCCTGGCGTTTCAAGGTGAATGAGCGCAGAATTTGGCCGACGGTCTTGTTCGTCCGTTTGCTCCTCCCATCGGCCTGTGGATGGAAGGCCAAAGACATGTGGAAGTCGATGTGCAGGCGGGACATGAGGGACCTCCAAAATTTTGAGGTCCAGGCTTTGTCCTGGTTGCTTAAAATGGAGCGCGGGGGCCAAATATGGAAATCCAGCTGGCAAAGAACCTCGACGCCGTCCTCTTGGCCGTTTCCAACTGTACAATCGGTATGACCCGCGTGAATCCCGATAGCCTGCACGTGCAGGTTAGGATCATGTTGTAATGAGTAGAAACCGGTAGGGGGCCTACAAAATCAATAGCTAGGTCCACCAGTGGGAGGCGGGGAATGTCTGGGGTGAGCATCTTGCCTAATGGTGCCATAGTTGGGGCCTTGGTCCGTTGTCAGATGTCGCAGGTTTGGACAAACGCTTTCACGTCTGCCGCCAGCTTTGGCCAGAAGAAATCGCGGCGTACTTCCAAGACTGTCTTCAGATACCCCAGGTGTCCCAGACGGTTGTGTGCCTGTCGGATGAGCAATTGACGTATAGTGTGGTCCAGTGGGATCACTACCCGGCCGTCTACAAATAGGAGGCCGTCCTCCTCCCAGCAGTTGCTCCTCAGGGGTAGGACCTTACGGATCGCCATACAGAAGGCGTCCGATTTGGACAATTTGCGGATCTCAGCTTTCAGCTTTGTGTTGAGGTTGATCCCTATCTCTGTCAGGGATGCCACCTTTGCCACATCCGCAGGGAGGACCTCGATCACGTCGTCGGGCCCGTGCTTCCAAGAGAGGGCGTCCGCCACAGAGTTGTCGTCGCCCTTGACGTAGTTGAAGTTGAGATTGAAGTCAGCCAGGATTTTGGTCCATCGCGCTTGGCGCCTACTCAGATTCCGCTGTTTGAGTAGGTAGGTGAGGGAGTGGTGGTCCGTCATCACGTTGATCTTCATGCCAAGCAGCAGCATCCGCCACTTCTGCAGGGCCTGGATCACAGCGAGCAGCTCCTGTTTGTGCATCAGGTAGTTGCGCTCCGCCGGGGTCATGAGGTGGGAGTTGTAAGAAATGGGGGGTGCCGTCTTCCAGTCCTTCCCCTGGAAGAGGGCTGCTCCCAACCCTGACCCGCTGGCGTCTGTGAATAGCCACAGGGGGTCCTCGGATTCATAATCAACATTTCTCAGGCACGGCAGGCTTGTCATGATCCGCTTTATATTGTCAAACGCTTTCTCCTCAGCCTTGCCCCATCTGAATTTCTTTGGGTCAAGCTTGGTGCTTGTGAGTGGGGTCAGCTTACTGACATACCGTTGGAGGCCCCACACAAATTTCTTCATCCACTGGACCGTGCCCAGGAACTTCTTCACCCCTCTGGGTGAGTTTGGGGATGTCCAGTTTAGTACATTGGCAACCTTAGAGTCATCCCCCGCAATCCCATCCCTGGAGATGAAGTGGCCCAGGAACTTGATCCGCTCTTGAAAGAGCTGCGTCTTTTTTGGGCTGCAGTACAAGTTGGCTTCCCTCAGCCGTTCCAGGACCTGGCGCAGATGCCGCTTGTGTTCTTTGGCCGAGCTGGAGAAGACAATGATGTCGTCCAGATAGACCACGTAGAAGTCCCCAATTGTTTCACCCAGGGCTTCTTCTAGTCTTGCTTGGTGAGTGGCTGGGGTGTTAGTGAGGCCCATGGGCATTTCTACCCATTCCATGAGGCCCCAAGGGGTTTTTACCGCCGTTAGGGGGATGTCTGCCTCTTGCATCCGCGTCTGGAAGAAGGCGTTAGTCTGGTCAAGGATGGAGAACACCTTTCCGGTCGCAACCAGTTGGACTAGTTTGTCCACGTTTTGTAGTGGTGACCGGTCTCTCACCGTCAGGCTGTTCAGCTTGCGGTAGTCGCAGACCCAGCGGGGGAGCGCTGATGTGTCCTTCTTTGGGATTATCAGGCTTGGAGACGCGTATTGGCTGTTGGATTGGCGTATCCTCCCGGCTTTTAGGTGTTGGTCCAACAAGGTCTGCCAGGCCACCAGGTGTTTCTGGGGGTAAGGATACTGTTTCTCATTAAAGGTCGCGTTCTGGTTGGTCAGTAAAATCTTGTGGCGTGTTCGGGAACCCTTGGGTTTCATCTTCTCTGGGAAGGTGCCATCTACAACACTCATCACACCCTCCAGCGTGTCGGTCAAGGCCGGGATATCTGCTGGAAACAGGTCAGAGAATTCTCTCAGAATCCTCTCCTCGCAGCTGGCGGGTTGTTCTACGGTGGCCATTGCCGTGCTCAGGGACAAAGTGGAGGGGGGGTTACATTGCGTCATAGCTCTTGTTGAGTGGCGGTAATCAACCATTTTACAGCCAGAACGTGTACACAGGACCGCCGATTTGGCAATGGATACCAATAGAAGAAATTGGGAGAGGAAGGGGGCACCCAGGATCATGTCATAGGTCCCTTCAATGTGGCCCACCTTGAGATGGACATTTGGGAACACTAGTCCCCCAGATGGGTCGTGTAGTCTTGCCATGCAGAAGTCCTTGAGGATTATTGGCCGTGGTGTCCCGCCTCTCAATGCCAGATTGACCGCTATTGGTCTTTGGAGGGGCTGTTTTGCAAGGCCCGTTCTGTCCGCCGCTGTCTCCAAGATCAGGTCAATGTCCGATCCTGTGTCAATCATCCCAAAGAGGTAATTGTCATTCACTAGAACTTTGACCACAATGCGGTGGCTGTTTCTCATGGGGACGCACCCTTCATCTTGGGCCAGGCGTAGTTCTTCCTCCAGCTCGGTGATTGCCATTGCCAAGACGGGGTCTAATTCCGGGAAGGACGGTTGGCTGGTGACCATTGCCACAGTGGCAGCACGATGAGGGGGTCTGCCTGCTTGGGCAGTTGTTGGTCTGCCCACCGCGGGGACCAGTGCTTGTCGAGCCATCGGGCGCTTGTAGTCCGCCGGCTTTGGGGGTGTCTTGAAGGACTCAGGAATAGTGACAAAGGAGCTGTCAAAGGGCCCTGGGCAGGCTCCTGGGGCGCTTCCACACTGTCTCTTACAGAAATGGCAGAGCCCCTGGGAGTCCAGGTATGACCTCACGCGCCATATAGTTTCCTCTCGACCCCTTGGTTTGGTCGGTGGTTGGTTTGTGGGTCCCACGTTGGTAGTAGCTCCTGTCTTTCCTGTGGAGCGACGAGAGATGCCTTCCCAGAAGAGCCCGGCACGGCTATCAAATTCCGCAAAGTGGAATGGCCTGGCCAGTAACAGCTGATGGTTGTTGACCTCTGTTTGAAGGTCAGTGGGCATTCCAAAGCTCATCGATTCTGCAAGATCAAAGTCGGAGATAGAGTATTGGTCAAAGTTCAGCATGGACTGGAGTGTCCTTGCTTGGGTGCTATAGTCTTGGTACAATTCATGCCCGGACATCTTCATTTTGTGGAAGTCGGCTCGGAGGGAGGTGCGCCATAGGGGTGGCAGGGCATCCTTGAATTCCTGCCACGGGTGGCCAATGAAGCCTTCAATGTCGGCCGCGTAGAAGCTCAGGGTGTTGGTCTCTCGGATTAGGCTCCCCACAACCCGTAGTTTGTTGTCATCGTGGCTGATACCCTTTGTCACAAAGAAGAGCTGCACCGCCTGCAGCCAGTTGATCAGTGGCTTGACCGTCTGGAAGGGGCCGGAGAAGGTGGGTCCGTCTGAAGAGCGGAACCGTTGCAGGTCAATGCGGCCCGTTGTTGGGTCAGTGGGGGCCTCAGGCTTTTCGCGCTTGACTGACAGATGGAGGAGAGCTTCTTCCAGTCGAGCAATCCTCTCAGTGTCCGTCTTGCGGTGGGCCAGCATCTCCGATTGATCAATGTTGGCCTGGTCAATACTCCGGTGTTGGAGCTGAATGACCCCTTTGAGGTATTCTTGAAGGGAGAGGGGTATGGGATTGGTGACGGCTCTCTCTGCCATAGCTGAGGTTGAAGCTGTAGAAGTGGGATTGGCGGCCGTGGCGGGAGGCTCAGAGTGTAGATCCTCCGTAAGGTTAGAGTTGTTGTCGGAAGATGCAAGGTTTGCTTTGAGTTTGGCTTCGCCGCGGCGGGTAGCGTTTGCAGCTCGGATGATTGCCTCAGGGTCCGGAAAAGGAGCCTGATTGGACATCAATCAGGAGGTGGTTGGTTCAAGAAAAAAAAAGTGTAAGGGCCGCGTCCGACGCCTCACTGGTCAGGCGGATCAGAGGGGGATAACTAGAACAGGGCACGTGAATTGCCCTGGGAGACCTTTCTAGAACCAACGGATGTGTTGTATTTCAAAAACAGAAAGAAGCTAGCTCCAAGAGGGGAACAGTCAGAGGGTCTCTGTGTCGAATGGAAAGGACGTGGTCTCCTGGGGAAAACTTACCTAGCTCCAAGAGGGGAACAGTCAGAGGGTCTCTGCAGAGCTAGGTGGGGTTGAGGTGAGAAAGGGACTAAATACACTGGGCACAAGGGAGACATGTATTTTGGTTGTCACTGTTTATGTGAAACCTGAGTTGGTACAATGAGGGGCTTCACACCATGTACCAATAGGCCTATTTCACGCGTTTTCAGGCCAGTTTCCCCAAATCCCTGACATCCACACAGGCCTGTATGGTCCATGTGAGTGAAAAATGGGCCAGAGAGGCCCACATGTACATCCCATTTGGATTACACTTATATGTAGCACACACCCAAGTGCATACGTATTTTAACAATATTTTTACATAATTGGTTCCCGTAGTATGTCACAAAAGTACTGATGTCTTGAAGTTCTAAAAATTGTATATTAAAGTATTTTAATATATTTTTACAAATATTAGTTATCTCATTTCCTAAATTTTTGGTATTTTCAATTATATCTTATAAAAAATATATATAAAGGTTATTTAAGTATTTTTATATGCTTTTATGTATTTTTGGATTATCTACTATCCAGGGCAACATTTATTACATATGTGAAATGTCCCTGTCTAGGTTGTAGCACATTTACGTGGTCCCTGAGCTTCTCAGGCAGCCTGTCACTCTGTTAGCCTGTAGTCCTGCGGCTGCCTACCTGTCAGATGCCCAGGGCTGCATACAAGACTTGTCAGGTTATGCTGAAAGGGTGACATTTCTGCTGCTCAGAGGATTGCCTGTGTATTGGTTGCTGTGGCTGCTTGCGGGAATTGTGACACAACCCATTTCTGTGTGTTACTCCTTAAATATACACGAAACCTCAATTCTGACTGAATTTTAGGTGTGAAACCTGTATGTGACAACATGTGTGAAATATTTAATTGTCCAAAAGGTCCCATAGTGGTGCCGTGGCATTTTGGTCATTTCTATTTTAAATTATCAAAAATACAAGGAGTTGTATTTCAAGGGTGGGGTCAGGGAGTGACCCTACCTAATTCTGGGTGGAGAGTCTATTTTTACAATTACACGCATGGATTTCATACTACTTCTGAATTTCATTGTAGTATTTATATTTTATGTTTTTTTGTTACTTTTGCAGCTTTCTCTGCAATAGTAGAAAGCTGAAATCTATAGAAGTGCCTATATCTCCTTCTATTACATTCATAGGGTTTTTCATGATTAATTCACACTCCAATGGTGATCCTTCAGTTTCAGTTGTTTCTTCATAGTTCTGGTTGCCTTCACTCTCAGTTTCTCCTTCCATAACTGCTATTTTTCTCTTTGGCAATGTGCATTCCTGTCTCATGTGCACAGTTTTGTTTCATTTCCAACAAGTCCCAGGTATTCTTTCCTCATCCTTGTTCTCATTAGATTTCTTTTTATCAAGGATATTCATCTGAAGAGGCTGTTCCCAAATTTTTTTAGTATTGAAGCTTTCTTTGGGTCCAGAAGGAGCCTTCTTTTCTAACCCATTCATGTCTATTACTTCTTCCAACACATTTATTATAGTTGATAAGTCATCATGCATACTCATTCTGCACCTCAAACCATGGTTAAGATTTCCAGGACACATTTTGAGAATTCTGTCATAAACTTCTTCTTTATCAGGATCTGGATAGAAGCAGTCTAGTCTCCTCTTCTGTTCTAAGCACCATTTGAGAGGTTTATCCTTAGAGGGGTCAAATAAGGAATTTTTGACATTTTTCATCATTTTCCTTTTCCACATCCTAGAACCAAATTTTTATTTAATTAAGAGTTTCCAAGAATTCCATGCTAAGGATCATATTTTCTCTCTTTTACTGATAAACTAATCTAGTTCTACTCCTTCAAAGAGCCTAGGCAGGCTGAATATAGCTATAGCCTTTGGAATTTCATTGAAATTCATAGTAAAGTCAATAAATTTGATGAGATTTATATGTTTGTATTCTCCTTAACCACCCTAGAGAACTTAGGCCATGCAGAGATAGGGGGTAAAAGCTTGAGGGCTTGTTCCATTTTAGGAGTAGGAATAGGCCTGTGAGTGTCACTCCTGTGCATTCCTGTGCAGGGTGGTGCATAAGGGGTAGTTGTTTTTCTGGGAGGTTTTGGTTCCTCTGTGGTACTCCCCAAGGGTTTTTTCAGATGGATTTTAAGTCTCTAAGATCATTCTTGATTGAATTAAGTTCCAAGTCCACTTTAATATTAAGCAGATCTAATTTTTGACTCAGGGGAAAAATTTAGTTTTTAGTAATATCATTTAATTATTCTTTCAATGGCTGGAGGGTTTTAATAAAATTTTCTTGAATAACTGATAACATGTTTTCAATATTTTGGGTTTCACTGGTTTTAACTTGATTTATTGTTTCCAATAATGTTCTGTGTTTACCTTAATATCTTCCATCCCCACAGCTTTTGATTGCTTATTAAACAATTTGGCCTCTACTGAGGAAAACCTATCTAATTGGGTGTAAACACCATCCAAATCACCACAAAAACTCTTTAAATTATGACGCATATCATTAAAAAAGGAAGTAATTACACCTGAAGTAGGTTTAGACAAGACACTAGGTTCAGGATTAGAAGCTAATTGTGGTACACCTTTTTCCACTTTTGAGCTAATGATATTATCTGATCCCAATCCTTCTTTCCCTTTGCCTTTTGATGGGAAGAGGATCTCTTCTTTCCTGATTCTACGCTTTTCAGTTGGTCTAATTGATCCCATGGATTCCATTTTTCTATGTAGGATTCCACCTCTTTCCTGGGGATCATCTTGTGAAGAGCTTCCTGGGAAGCCTTTGCCTGGGATTTTATCTTTTTCATAGAGATTACATCCTCTTTGGCTTGGGCTTCTTTGAATTCCTCCCAATTTTTCACATGCTCTCTGAGTAAGCCTTTGATCTTGTCTTCCTTGGCCAGATTCTGCTTTGTTGGCTGCAGGGAACCTCTTTGAAATTGAGGGGGGCTTAATTCTACTAATTTCTCAGGCTCTAGGTTGGGGGAGGCTAAAGGTACTTGGCTCTGTTCCTTTTCCACCAAAATTTGACTCACAGGCTCCAACCCCCTCATGGTTGTCATTATTGTCTGCCTCACGGTTACTGGTAGCTCCTTGCAGAGATTCATAGGAGGGAACTCTTCCTGAGGTCCTTGTGCTGCATCTGTTCATGTTAAAAATATTTATCATTATTTTTCTTTGCAAAGAAAAATCCATAATAATAAGTTTTTTTGGCTTACTTAAGCTCATAGTTAAAGGCACTAAGACTTTATTAGAATTTTATTTATTGTTAACATGTAATCCAATGGGTTCTTGGTGCATCCCAATAAGATCTTCTCCTGTCCAATCAATGTTCTCAGGAAGTCTGGAAATATCTGGTACCTCTTGATCCAAAAGTTTAACTTTGTTAATGGTAATTTCTGGGATAGGAAGTTTCACTGATAATATGAGAAAAAGATTTTATTGGTTAATAAAATATATTAATATCATTTTCATTAAATAATTTTTTAAAAAGGGGTTTTTACTTACTTTTATGTTTTAGAAATTAATTTATCCATTATTTTTTCCAAGCTTAATGCTGTCTTAAAGAGCTTGAAAGTTGATATGCCTCTCAAGATCTTCTTGCTCAAAAAGTTTATCTAATTGTTTACGTAGATAAGAGATTTCAAGTTGTTCAGCTTGGGTTGAAGATGCCCAACCAGTTGGTTGATACTTTTTAGTTTAATCTTCTTTTCTTATTTGTAATTGATTTAGATAATATAATATTAATTCTTCATTGGATTCAAATCCACTGCAAAAGGAATTAATAATAAATCATGGTTGAAAAAGTCACATAAATTATATCTTTGATTAATTTTTGTGAAATTTCTGGTCCAAGGTATTAAATATAATAAAATGGAATATCTTCCTGGCCAGACCCCCAATGATCAGTCTCCTGGATGCCAAGACCCTTTCTATCCTTTAGCTGCCAGAGGTGATGGAATAAATAATAAATATATTATTCAATAAATGCCGCAAAAATCTATAAAATATTTGGACAAAGCTATTCCAAGGTTGATTGGTTTGGCTATGATTGAATATTATTAATCAATATTAATAAATTGATTATGAAATAAATTAATAGAGGAGCCACAAGGATATTGGGGATCTTTAACACCTCTCTTCAGGGAATTTGCTTTGAAAACAGGTAGAGCTGTTTACTTTGGAAACTTTAATCTATATTCTTAAAGGAGATATTGCCCAAAGATTTCATATACATAAAATATATGATGGAGTGGCAGGTACTTGTTACCAAGCTTTCCTGACAGAAAAAGTATAATAAAACTCACTTTTATGTTATCAGATCCTTTTGCTACCTGTTTGGGACATGTACTGATGGGTTAATCCTGTTACTGGGGTTAACAGGTTGTTCAGCAGTTTAAATTGATAAAAAGAGTTTTTGAACGGATAATATTAATCAGAATAAAGCCATATATCACTTAATTATCTTTCATTAGTATTTGGTTACCCTTTCACCTTGTCTGGATGTAAATATAACTGGGTCTGGGGTATCAATAACCTCAAAATAGCTCTATAGTTATAGCTTTTTGGGTCCCAATTCTGTCCTTCTGAGAGATGAAGGGGCTCAAAGGTATGGGTGCTAATTCTATCAGCGTAAGAAGTGGTAGCCTTTCATGTTTTTTGGTGCTTTAACACTGTTAAAATCTGATTCCACATGGCATGGGAATTATTCTCCTTCTTTATTGATGTTTTGACTTGTGAATAACACTAATGTATCCACCTGATCATCATTTCATTAATTATCCTTAGTAAATGCTCCCAGGATTTTAATATTTCTTCTTGGTGGAAATTCCTACAGGTAATCTGATGTAATATGGGTGTGTATTATGTATTAGCTGATGAGATTAAAATGATAATACTGATTTTGATCCTTATTTTCAAAATTCTGTTAATTTCTTTGAAATAATTAATTAAAAATACATGATATAGGAATATATATAATATTTTTAAATAATCAGGTTTTTCAGGATGTCACGGACATACCTATGTCTTGAATTTCTCTCAATTATATTTTTAAAGTATTTTAAAATATTTTTCAAAATGTAGTTATCGCATTTTTGGCTTTTTTGGTATTTTTTATTATATTTTATAAAAAATATGTAAAAAGTTTATTTAAGTATTTGTTTATAACTTCCCCTTGATCCTTTGAGCCTCCATACTCAAATTTTTTGATCCTTCCATCTGTGACCATGATCCTTATCACCAACCATAGTCTTTCTGGTTGAAGAGAATTCTGTCTGTTGGAATTCTTGAGTGTGTTATACCATAAGGGGACAGGGTGGCAGTGCTGCTGCTCACCCCCGCGCAGATTTATTGTTTTCTGCAGCTGCATGTAGGAATTGTGAAAAATCACATTTCTGCCCATAACTTCTCTAAATCACAGAATTCCTGGATTCTGATACAAAATTCACTGTGAAACCTAAACATGGGGTTTCATGTGACATATTAAAATGGCCAAAATCCCAAGGCCACGTCTCTTTATAACTTTTCATAAATAATTTAAAAATGTAAGCAGTGGGAATTTGAGGTAGATGTCAATGAATGAACCTACCTTAAATTTTATGTAGAATCATAATTTGAAATAATATGTTTAATATTATTTCTCCTTTAATATTTTATTTATTTATTTATGTTATTTTGTTACTTTTGCTGCTTGCTCTGCAATACTAACAAGCTGAAATCCTGACTTCCAAGCTGGTGGGATTAGGGTTAGAGGAATCTTTGGTTCTGATGGTATATTCCGCTTTATTTCTGATATTATTTTCCCTAGGTTTCTTACTTTTCTTGTAAAGACCATTCATATCAACTGTTTCTTCTAACACTCCTATCAGGGTGGAAAGGTCATAGCTTTTACGCATCCTGCACCATAAACTATGGTATAGTTGTCCTGGACATAAGTTGAGAATTCTCTCATTGACTTCCTCTTTACCAGCATTGGGGTAGAAACAATCCAATCTTCTTTTCTGATCAAGAAACCACTTGTGGGGTTTGTCTTTGGATGGATGAAAATGGGAAGTTTCAAAGTTTTTCACCATCTTTATTTTATGAATCCTGGTACCAAATTTTACTTTTATCAAATCTTTCCATGAGCTCCAGGAAAAAGATCCTACTTCTTCACTTTTATTAATAAAAAAATCAAGGGCCACTCCCTCAAATAAACTATCTCATGTTACCACAGCTATAGTATCAGGGAGCTCATAAGAAGCAAGATTTTAGTGAATAAACTTAATGAAACTGACATGATTGTACTCCCCTTCTCTGGAAGACTTAGGCCATTCAGCAATAGGAGGAATTAATTTCAAAGCATGTTCCACTTCAGGTGTTTGACTAGGCCACCAAGGCTCATTCCTGATTATTCCTGACCTAGGAGGAATTCTGGGAGTACTAGTGTACCTAGTTAGTCTGGTTTCTTCTAAGTTGATAAATGGAGAGTTATTAAAATTTATTTTTAGATCTCTTGGATCATTTTCAATGAAAGCTAATTTTAAATCAATTTTTTAGCTCAATAAGTCAATTTTATTAATTAAATGAGTCAAAGGGGTTTGATTTATCTTCTTAAATTCTTCTTGAATGTAAGGAATTGATCCAATGATTCCTTCTTGGAGACTAGGATAGGCATGGTCAACATGTTTTATCAGATCCATTTTACTTAAACTTATGCTGTCTCTTATTTTTTTCACTTCCAACTCATCAATCTTTGTTAGGTTAGATTGAGATTTCAATACTTGGTTGATTTTTAAATTTAATTTATCCATAATTTCATACATGTTATCCAGAAATTTGCTAAAAGTACTGAAATTTTGAGACACATTCACATAAAAGATTTTAAAAGTTTCAGCATCTAATTGTGTTAAACCTTCTTCCACTTCTGGGATAGATATATTATTTTGGCCCAATTCTTTGGGTTCCTTAACTTTTGATGGGCTGAGCATCTTTTCTTGTTGGGGTCCTTTCCCTTTAAGGAATCTAATTTGTCCCAAGAATTCCTGTTCTGCACATAACCTTCTACTTCTATCTTTGGGTTCAATTTTTGAAGAGAGATATGGGACCTCTTTTTCAGAGAAATTGATTTTCTCATGCCTGGCTGGTCCTCCTTGGTCTGAGCAAGTTTGAATTGTTCCCAATAACTTACATGCTATTTCACTAATGCTTTGATTTTTTCCTATTTGGTTGATTCCGGCTTGGTTGGCATAGGAGGAGTGGTATTGGCCTGGGATAACATTCTGGTTGAGGAATGACTCTCCAATGTTGAGTTGGTCAAGTTGGCGGCCATGGTCATTGCCCTTGTTGTCCCTTGTAACACTATGGTTGGGGGTTTGAGCCCCCTCGTTTTCCTTGCAACTGGAATCCTTGCAGGCGCAGGTTCCTTGGGGCAGAGATCAATATAATGGGGCTCTCTTGCTTGTGCGGGTGGTGCGCCTATTTTGGAACATAACAGAAAGAAAATTTGTAATTTTTGTCAAAAACTTTGGTAAAAAATAAAAAAAATGTTAAAACAATATTTTTGATGGTTTTTAATTTTTAATAATTTTTTATACAGTGTATAACTCACTCATAAATAAATTTGATGGTACAAACACTTGGTTGCGGTCAATACTGTCCTTGGCGGTGTAAGACTCCACACGGCGCAGGGGGTGGGCAGTTCTGTGGAGGGGATAGGTGCTTTCTTAGGCTTCCCTCCTGAGTGTTACAAAAATATTTAAATGTAACCAAGATCAAAGTCCAGAACCTGGTAAACGGGGAACCAAATGTAAGAGAATAAAGATTATAGTAGTTGGTAGCTGGGAGACAACACTATCTGAGGCAAGATGATGTCGGGGAAAACTTGAATAGAAGGAGTCAAGAATTTTTCAGAGTTCAACAAGACAATGCAATTGTGAGTGACAACACCCACAAGCTAATAGCTCTGGTCGTCAGCAGGAGCTTAGGAAAGATCAATTCAATCCCAAACAACTTCCAGGTTCTCAATGAACCTGCCCAACTCTCCGCAATCTGTTGGAATTCAACAACATGCCCAAATCATTCTATCATTTTCTCATTTCTTCCTTATTCTCATTTCATTATTTTCCATCATTCTGCTTTCTCCCATTTTGTTCTGTGTTTCTTTTCTTTCTTATGCATCTCCAGCTAGCCCCTTCCCGTATCTCTCACCCTTCTGTGACTATGATGTGAACCAACTGTCACCTCTCCTCCCGTGTGTACGGCTTCCAACACAAACCGCTGTCAACGCTCCAATTCCAAAGTTCTGCTTGTCCGCTCCACCACCTCACCAACAAATCAAGGACGGCTCCTCGCAAAACCTTCAACCTGATTCACCAGCTACCGCTCACCACTCAACTCACTCACCAGCTACCGCTACCACTCAACATCATCCACCAACTACTGCTATCAACGCAAGCTCACCCCATGCTCACCCTATCACCATATCAAGAACACCACACCATATCCTTACTCCCCTTCCCACCTCATCTTATCTCCTCTTAGTACCCGTGTTGCCTAGTTCAATTCACTGTCTGTTCCTTTTAAGGTGTTTCCTCAGTCTTATATTTCTAATCTTGATTGCTTTCAGCTGAAATTAAACAATCCTTTTAAGCCTGTCAAACCTTCAGATTTACAGTCCCAAATCCGCTTGCTGGACCAGATAGACTCAATGTCTGATTCAGAAGAACAACCCAACTTGTCCAAACTCAACATTCCCCTCCTGAATGACTCTAACTTCCCTTCCTGGAGCCTTTGGATCAAAAGCTACCTGCGCAGGAAAGGACTCCTCAAACTGACCCTTGAGCCCCCCCCTTCACCATTGACCGACCTCAGAAGAAGAAGATATATGAAGCTGCCAAAATTATCATCCAGCATCTTGGTGAATCTGCCTTTGAATCCATTGTCAACAACAACAACAATGGAGATCCCCATGCCATTTGGCATGCAATCCTAGAACAATATGCCTTGCAATCTTCTAACAACCGTGGTCGCATCTGGCTCAATTTTATTTTCTATCTCTTCAAGGGTGACCTGACAACGTACATCAAGGACTGCCGAAAACTCATGAATGAACTCACCTTTGTGAGACTTGAAGTTCCCCCTGACATCCTCAGCTACACCATCCTCGCCAAACTTCCCAGCTCATTCTACCACATCGTTGATTCTCTGATCCTTAACAACGCCCTTCTCCAAAACCCAACCGGCATCCTGAACAAACTTTGTGAGGTTCTTCACCTTGAATCATCCAGGTTGCCAGATGACAACTCAACCTCGGACATCTCTCCATCAGTCTCACTGCACAAATCAACCATGAAGAAAAGGGCGAAACCCAAGCATCCATGCTCAAAAGGACACCATAACCCCCTTGCCAAACACCCTGAAAATAAATGCTGGTTTGTCCATCCTCATCTCAGACCTGAATGGAATAAGACTCCCTCGTCAAATATCCACTCCATCAATGAAAGTCCAACCATCAAAGATGAAAGCAATTCCAAAGGCGCCAAGCTTCATTTCAACGCTCAAATTTATCTCTCATCAGATGGAAAAGACTCCCATCTTCCGGTTCTGGATTCTGGCGCAAGCCATCATATATTCAATGACTCCTTGTTTTTATTTAATTGCATGCCCATCCATCTGGAAGTGGGAACAGGCTCCCCAAACAACTCACTCATTGCTACACATTCTGGATCAGCTAAACTTCTCAATCACCTCAGCTCAGCCATAATCCTTAGGAATGTCCTTCTCATTCCCTCCATTAATCAATGTCTCATTTCTCTCACTCAACTTAACTCCTCAAAGGCAACCTTTTCCAAAGTCGGATACTTGGGGTTTGAAGTGAAACTGGACAAGATCAGCTTTGTAGGTACCACAAACAACAAGTTAACTGAACTGTGTGGAACAAAATTTCTTTGTTGCAGCCAATCCGCATTGCTTCTCAAGGCTCCGGACAATCTTTGGCACTTGCGCCTTGGTCATGCTAGCACTCAATCCCTCAAAACTCTCAATCTAAACTCCATCAACTCAGATACCAAACAAACTGTTTGTCAAATCTGCAAAACTTTCAAGCAAGTTTCAACACCGTTCAATCACAAGTTCAAATTAGCCACTTGCCCTCTTGAAGAAATTCATCTGGACGTTGTCGGACCCTTCCCTATCATCTCAAACTCAGGATTCTCCTATTTCCTCTCCATGATGGATCAGTTCCCCGGATTTTGTTCTGTCTCTCTCCTCAAACAGAAAAGCAATGCGACCCCCGCCATCAAGGACTTTGTGGCATGGGCTGAACGTCAAACCGGCAACACCGTGAAGCTCCTCATCTCCAACAACGGAGGCGAGTTCATCTCATCTGAACTTCACTCCTTCTGCCTTGAAAAAGGCATCAATCAACACTTCTCCCCCCCCCATACCCCTCAGCAAAACGGCCTAGCCAAGAGGTCAAACCGCCTCATCTTAGAGAAGGCTCAATGCTTGCTGAATCAAAGCAATCTACCGCTCGAGTTCTGGGTTGAGGCTTTAAACACCGCCACCCACATTCTCAACGCTCTCCCCTCAAGGTCCCACGGCAATACTGTTCCTTACAAGATCTGTCACAGACAACCATTCAATCTCAACTGCCTACGCCCCTTTGGATGCGCCGCTTAGGCTATCATTCCTAAAGCAAATCAAACTTTCAAACTTCTCCCCACCAGCAGAAAAGCCATTCTGGTCGGGTACGTCAATGACTTCTTGTCATACAGGCTGCTTGATCTGGACTTCTCCAAAGTCTTCATCTCCGCCAACGCATCATTTGACAAACTCTCCTTCCCCTCTCTATCCGGATCCAACTCATCTTCCTGCTCTGCTGGCTTTGCACCCATGCTAACTCCATCCTCTTCTCTCCCCCCCACCCACAACTCCTTGAATTTCCCCTTGATTCCTCTCCCTTCTTCCTTGGACTCTTTCACCGCTCCGCCTGTCCTTCCCTCCCCCGCTTCTGATCTCCCTCCTTCATCCTCTGCTGTCACCAATTCTCCGGCGCCCAATCATTCCCTGTCACATGACAGGCTAACGCACAAGAAAATCATTCCCTACCCTTGTTGTCCTAGCTCTAAAATAGGTCTTCCGGCTGTTTATCTCATTGTCAACAAGAACTACTCCAACCCCACCTCAGTCCAGGAAGCCCTCAACTCAAAGTACCAAGAATAATGGCTTGAGGCGATGAAACACAAAGAGCTTAATCTTCTCAACTATCAAGTCTGGGAAGAGGCAACTCTTCCTGACAACAAGCTAGGGCTCAAATGCGTCTGGGTCTTTTGGACAAAACGCGACGAGCTAAATCGAATAGTCAAATTCAAAGCACGGCTCTGCATTCAAGGATTCAATCAGCAGTAAGGCATTGACTTCACCTCCACCTTTTTGCCAACTGGGGACAAAACGTCCCTGCGCATGCTAGTTGCTCTTGCTGCTCACTTAAAGCTAAAGTTTCACCAAGTCGACATAAAGGCCGCCTTTCTGAACGCTCCGTTGCGCGAAGAAGTCTACCTTACTCCCCCTCCCCACATCTCCGTCACAAATGGCAAGCACCTTAGGCTCAAAAAGGCTCTGTACAGTCTCAAACAAGCTCCGGTGGCCTGGTATGACACGCTCAGCTCCTGGTTGACTGACTGTGGCTTTCACAAGAGTGAGGCGGACAAGTGTGTATTCTGGAAGGATTTAACTTATCTCTACGTGCATGTTGACGACATCGCCATATTCAGTGATCAAACAGAGGTATTCATTGCCCAGCTCAGCTCCAAATTCAAAATAAAGGACCTCGGGCCTGCCTCCCTGCTTCTTGGAATGAACGTCAGCCACCTTCCGACTGGCTACAAGCTTTCTCACAGCTCCTACATTAAACAAGTATGCGGGCAGTATTCACTCCCTCCTCAAAAGAAATTCTTGACTCCCTTCAAACCTCACAGCAAACTATATGCCTCAAGTGAAGAAGACCATGAGGAGTTTCTTCTATTGGGCGTCAATTACAGAAAAATTGTTGGGGAGCTGAATCACATAAGCATTTGCACAAGGCCCGACATCACTTTTTCTGTCAACTACCTAGCTCAGTTCCTCGTCAAGCCAAATCTCCACCACTTTCAAGCGGCGCTATAGGTCCTTCAATACCTCCAACACACACCAAACCTTGGAATCAACTTTGTCTTCTCCTCTTCCGCCTCTCAACTCAAAGCTTACGTTGACGCTGACTGGGCAACCTGTCCCACCACTAGAAGATCAGTCTCCGGGTTGGTCGTACAATGGCTTGGAAGTGTTGTCACTTGGAGGTGCAAGAAGCAACCAACCCTGTCTTTGTCCACTACCAAAGCTGAATATAAGGCGCTGGGCGACGCCATCAAAGAGGTAAGCTGGGTAAAATCACTTATGAGCAAGTTTTGGCCGGAGGAAGCGGCCAAACCAGCCATCATCCACAAGGAAAACAAAGGCTGCATCAAGCTGGCTCTCAATCAAGCTAACCATGCCACGTTCCACACGAAGCACATGGAGTTGAGATTTCACTATGTACGGAACAAGATTCTAAAAAACGCCATCAAACTTCAAAAAGTATCCTCCAAGAAGAATTTGGCGGATTTCCTCACCAAACCTGTGACACAGACATCACTTTGCCGTGCGTTGGACGCGCTAAAAATATCAGAATGATTTGAGAAAGTGAGGCTGTTGGAATTCAACAACATGCCCAAATCATTCTATCATTTTCTCATTTCTTCCTTATTCTCATTTCATTATTTTCCATCATTCTGCTTTCTCCCATTTTTTTCTGTGTTTCTTTTCTTTCTTATGCATCTCCAGCTAGCCCCTTTCCGTATCTCTCACCCTGCTGTGACTATGATGTGAACCAACTGTCACCTCTCCTCCCGCGTGTACGGCTTCCAACACAAACCGCTGTCAACGCTCCAATTCCAAAGTTCCGCTTGTCCGCTCCACCACCTCACCAACAAATCAAGGACGGCTCCTCGCAAAACCTTCAACCTGATTCACCAGCTACCGCTCACCACTCAACTCACTCACCAGCTACCGCTACCACTCAACATCATCCACCAACTACCGCTATCAACGCAAGCTCACCCCATGCTCACCCTATCACCATATCAAGAACACCACACCAGATCCTTACTCCCCTTACCACCTCATCTTATCTTCTCTTAGTACCTGTGTTGCCTAGTTCAATTCACTGTCTGGTCCTTTTAAGGTGTTTCCTCAGTCTTATATTTCTAATCTTGATTGCTTTCAGCTGAAATTAAACAATCCTTTTAAGCCTGTCAAACCTTCACAATCAAGCGCTTGAAGGGTCCCAGATAACTGTGGGTGGCTGCACAAGACAAAGCTAATTGTTTGAAGAAGCTCTAGAAGCAAAACAATAACTGATTCAAACAAGAATAACCCAACACTTCTCAAGGGACTCAAGAGTAGCGTGGCGGAATTCAACTTCAAAAGAGATGAAGGGAGGTTTAACACTCCAGTTTTTAAGCTTAATAAAACCTCTTCAGTCAAACGTGACTGGTTCCAGAAAGATAATCAAAGGATGATCAGGACCAGTATGGTCGGATAAAGGGATCAGGAGTGGTGTAACACACTCAAGAATTCAATTAGTCAAATTCTTCTTCAACCAGCAAAGCTATTGGTTGGTGATAAGGATCAAGGATAAAGGGATTTGAGTATGGAGGCTCAAGGATCAAGGGGAAATCATGCATAAACCCAAATTTTTGTCTCAGATAAAGGGGAATAAAAAACCCCATGGATGATGTATTTCAAGAGGTTACTGATGATCTTAGGATGTGGTGTGTGTTAGGATACCATCTGCTGATCTGATGTGATGTCCAGATGTGCTGATTGTGCTGATTGCATGTGCTGATGTCCTCCCAAAAGGCAGGGGAGATCCCCTCCTTATATCGGCAGGAGGCCCTGTTAGACTATGTACAACCAATTCCACAAATAGAGCGGAAAAAGAAAGAAAATCAGGTGATCAGAAAAATTTGATCATGCAGGCCAGTGGAAATCCGGCCTGCCTGACCGGGGTGGGATCCTTCTCATCCCTTCACCATCTTTTGCGTCCGTCCGTCGAGGGGCGCGCGCAAAAATACCGGAATCACCCACCCCTTACCCAAAGGCAGAAGGGGTGGGGAAAGAAAAAACGGATCAGACCGCCCGCAGGTGTCCACGGGAGGTAGACAACACTCTCCACCCCTCGCCCAAAGGCAGAAGAGGGTGGGAGAGTCCCAGGAAGGGTGATGGATTGGATGATGGCAGGAAGGACTCGACGGCTTGAGGCAATTGAGTAAATCCTGACGTGCTTGAGATTGGCGACTGATAGATTGAGTGAGGTGGGAGATTGATGGATCCAAGGATTGGACAAGCGCTTGGAGGTGCGGTTGGGATGGGTTTGGTAAGGCATGGATGAGCGACATGCAGGAATGAGGATGAGGATGAGTGTTGCGCGAGGATGAGGATGAAGATGAGTGACGCGCAAGGATGAGAAGGATGCAAGCAATGAGGATTAGGAGCGCGCGGGGACAGTTTTTTTTTTTTTTTTGTTTTTTTTTTTTGAATTCATTTCCCAAAGTGTCCCAAATGGTTCACCACAGCGGCTTTTCCAACAGGACCTGAATGAGTTCCAATCAGATCATGGGAAAAATCCAGGGGTGAGTCCAATTGTACACTTTCTGGGACTTCTTCAAGAAGTTCTTGATCAATGAGATCATCAAAGAAAAAATCCACTAAGAGGAATAAAATCATAAAAATATAATTTTAATATTTTTTTTTATTTTTACATGGCTTTATGATATTTTTAAAAGAAAATAATGTGATACTCAGTTTTGGGATTTTTCTTTTTCTTTTTTTGGTTATTCTTTTGAAGATGGAATGTTGTTTTTTATATATATTTCACTCCTTGTGCTGCCTTAATAAAGAATTAAAATTGATCATTCTTTCAATTTAAGCTCCTTTTATTTCAAACCTTGTTACTTATATTGAAGAAGTCTTGCCTGTACTTCTTCAGGAGTTATAATAACAGGCACAAAGTTACAGATTTTTTGTTCTTCTTTCTGTTTAAGAAGATTTAAATAATAATCATTCAATTATCCATTGGTATTTATATCCACTGCAAGAATAAAAAATCAAAAAAACAGTTTATAAGTATTTTTACTTATTTAAAAATAAATTTCCTGGTCCAATGAATAAATAATTAAAAATGGTTAATATTAAATTAACGGCTCATGGAGCCGTGTACACAACTCTGTACACATGCCTCTTTGAGTCGTATACACAGCTCAAATGAGCTGTGTGGCATTCTATACGGCTCAAATGGGCCCTGTGGCATACTACAAGCCTCAAATGGGCTGTGTGGCATGCTACACGCCCATTTGAGTTGTATGGCACGCTAAACCACTAAAATCAAGTTTTGAAGCCTCCACTAAATAATAAATAATGAAAAATAAATAATCAATTATAAATTAAAAATTACAAATAATATATAATATATAATAAACAATAAATAATACATAATAGATAATAGATAATAGATAATAAATATTAAATAATAAATAATAAATAATAAATAATAAATAATAAATAATAAATAATAAATAATAAATAATAAATAATAAATAATAAATAATAAATAATAATTAATAAATAATAAATAATAAATAATAAATAATAAATAATAAATAATAAATAATAAATAATAAATAATAAATAATAAATAATAAATAATAAATAATAAATAATAAATAATAAATAATAAATAATAAATAATAAATAATAAATAATAAATAATAAATAATAAATAATAAATAATAAATAATAAATAATAAATAATAAATAATAAATAATAAATAATAAATAATAAATAATAAATAATAAATAATAAATAATAAATAATAAATAATAAATAATAAATAATAAATAATAAATAATAAATAATAAATAATAAATAATAAATAATAAATAATAAATAATAAATAATAAATAATAAATAATAAATAATAAATAATAAATAATAAATAATAAATAATAAATAATAAATAATAAATAATAAATAATAAATAATAAATAATAAATAATAAATAATAAATAATAAATAATAAATAATAAATAATAAATAATAAATAATAAATAATAAATAATAAATAATAAATAATAAATAATAAATAATAAATAATAAATAATAAATAATAAATAATAAATAATAAATAATAAATAATAAATAATAAATAATAAATAATAAATAATAAATAATAAATAATAAATAATAAATAATAAATAATAAATAATAAATAATAAATAATAAATAATAAATAATAAATAATAAATAATAAATAATAAATAATAAATAATAAATAATAAATAATAAATAATGAATAATAAATAATAAATAATAAATAATAAATAATAAATAATAAATAATAAATAATAAATAATGAATCATAAATAATGAATAATGAATAATAAATCATAAATAATAAATAATAAATAATAAATAATAAATAATAAATAATAAATAATAAATAATAAATAATAAATAATAAATAATAAATAATAAATAATAAATAATAAATAATAAATAATAAATAATAAATAATAAATAATAAATAATAAATAATAAATAATAAATAATAAATAATAAATAATAAATAATAAATAATAAATAATAAATAATAAATAATAAATAATAAATAATAAATAATAAATAATAAATAATAAATAATAAATAATAAATAATAAATAATAAATAATAAATAATAAATAATAAATAATAAATAATAAATAATAAATAATAAATAATAAATAATAAATAATAAATAATAAATAATAAATAATAAATAATAAATAATAAATAATAAATAATAAATAATAAATAATAAATAATAAATAATAAATAATAAATAATAAATAATAAATAATAAATAATAAATAATAAATAATAAATAATAAATAATAAATAATAAATAATAAATAATAAATAATAAATAATAAATAATAAATAATAAATAATAAATAATAAATAATAAATAATAAATAATAAATAATAAATAATAAATAATAAATAATAAATAATAAATAATAAATAATAAATAATAAATAATAAATAATAAATAATAAATAATAAATAATAAATAATAAATAATAAATAATAAATAATAAATAATAAATAATAAATAATAAATAATAAATAATAAATAATAAATAATAAATAATAAATAATAAATAATAAATAATAAATAATAAATAATAAATAATAAATAATAAATAATAAATAATAAATAATAAATAATAAATAATAAATAATAAATAATAAATAATAAATAATAAATAATAAATAATAAATAATAAATAATAAATAATAAATAATAAATAATAAATAATAAATAATAAATAATAAATAATAAATAATAAATAATAAATAATAAATAATAAATAATAAATAATAAATAATAAATAATGAATAATAAATAATAAATAATAAATAATAAATAATAAATAATAAATAATAAATAATAAATAATGAATCATAAATAATGAATAATGAATAATAAATCATAAATAATAAATCATAAATAATAAATAATAAATAATAAATAATAAATAATAAATAATAAATAATAAATAATAAATAATAAATAATAAATAATAAATAATAAATAATAAATAATAAATAATAAATAATAAATAATAAATAATAAATAATAAATAATAAATAATAAATAATAAATAATAAATAATAAATAATAAATAATAAATAATAAATAATAAATAATAAATAATAAATAATAAATAATAAATAATAAATAATAAATAATAAATAATAAATAATAAATAATAAATAATAAATCATAAATTATAAATTATAAATTATAAATTATAAATTATAAATTATAAATTATAAATTATAAATTATAAATTATAAATTATAAATTATAAATTATAAATTATAAATTATAAATTATAAATTATAAATTATAAATTATAAATTATAAATTATAAATTATAAATTATAAATTATAAATTATAAATTATAAATTATAAATTATAAATTATAAATTATAAATTATAAATTATAAATTATAAATTATAAATTATAAATTATAAATCATAAATTATAAATTATAAATTATAAATTATAAATTATAAATTATAAATTATAAATTATAAATTATAAATTACAAATTATAAATTATAAATTATAAATTATAAATTATAAATTATAAATTATAAATTATAAATTATAAATTATAAATTATAAATTATAAATTATAAATCATAAATTATAAATTATAAATTATAAATTATAAATTATAAATTATAAATTATAAATTATATGGAGTAGTTTATGGACCACCACGAATTGAGGGGCCCTAAACGACTCCCACAGGCTGTGTTGGGCGTTGTAAATGGCTCCCACAAGCCTGGTGCCGTGTACACAGCTCCCACACGACTGGAGCCGTGAATTTAACATCACCTGGTTGTGGGCATTAAATAAGCTGTGGATCAAAACTGGCTTGATATTTTCACACCCTTGTGAAGGAACCCAAAATGGAGTTGTACGCTGGGAGGCCAGTGTAAAACTCCTGAAAGGATCATGGTGCATAGGACATAATGAGGTTGTGCAATCCGGTGGCCAAGGTCCATCTTGGCTTTTGAGTGCTCCACAAGGGTGTGGGAATAAAATAAGCTGTGTATCAAAGCTGGCTTTGTATTCGCACACCCTTGCAAAGGAACCCAAAATGGGGTTCTACGCTGGGTGGCCAGAATACAACTCCTGAAAGGATCATGGTGCATAGGGCATAATGGGGCCCTGCAATCCCGTGGTCAAGGTCCAGATCCACTTGGCTCACAGTTTTCTGCTTGCCCCCCAGAGTACAGCTCCAAATGGGCCCACCCAGTTTTGGGTGTAAGGCATGCACATTTCCTGGCTGAGAAGCCAAGAAATGCCAAGTGGGATTGCCCACAAGGGCTCAACTGCATTTTTTTTGGCTTGTGCAAGGGTGTGGGCATAACTCAAGCGACACCTGTTTTGAATCCTCATTTTGGCGCACTTCCTGGGGGATAGGCATGAATATTATGCATTTTGGGTTCTCAAGCTGCTTGCACAGAATTGCAATTGAAACTGTAGGGTGCAGGCATCTTGGCAATACACAACTTTCAAGCTTGCCCATGGTTGGAAACCATTGGGGCAAGCTAATGGTTGACAAGCATTGGGGAGAGCTAATGGTTGGGGACCATCTGGTCAAGCTAATTGTTGGCGACCATTGGGGCAAGCTAATGGTTGACAATAATTGGGGCATGCTAATGGTTGGTGACCATTGGGGCAAGCTAATGGTTGGCGACCATTGGGGAAAGCTAATGATAGGCTAGAATTTGGGAAAGCTAATGGTTGGCAACCATTGGGGAAAGCTAATGGTTTGCAACCATTGGGGCAAGCTAATGGTTGGCGACCATTGGGGCAAGCTAATGGTTGGCAACCATTGGGGCAAGCTAACTTTTGGAGACCATTGGGGCAAGCTTATGGTTGGCAACCATTGGGGAAAGCTAATAGTCAGAAACCATTGGGCAAATCTAATGGTTGGCAACCATTTGAGCAAGCTAATGGTTGGAAAACATAGGCATGAGCTATTGGATATTGAAAATCAGGCAAAGCTCAGCCTAAGCTAATGAACAGCAACCATGAGGCTTAGTTAATGGACGGCAACCATTGAGAGTGAGTCACTCCTCAATGCATAAATGCATACATGGTAGTGTATAAGATGTGGGTGGATAGTGCACCCAATTCATGAATCAATCCCTCCATCCATCCATCCCTTCATCCATCCCTCCATCCCTCCATCATTTGATCAATCCATCCATCCATCCATACCATCACCAAAAGACTTCTACACTATGTCTACATCACCTGTACACAGAAAACCCCCATCCTCAATTCCATTGGCCCAGCTCACTGAGCCCACTGGAGATCAAACAACTGCTGATCCAGTACACACCAAACCCCCACCCTCAGTTTGGTTTGCCCAGCCCACTGAGCCCACTGGAGATCAAACAACTGCTGATTTCCCAGCAATCATCATCCCAGACCATGAGTTCCCTTTTTACTTTTTCATGTTTTCCTCACTTACTGACCAGACTTCCCTTAGCCTCTCTTCCACCACCCCCATCATGGGTTGAAGTTTTAGGTACAGAATCATCATCACGCCACCATGCAGAAGCCCCACCCCCACCCCCAGCCCAGACCTGTGGCTTGATGAGCACACAGGAAGCCTTGGTTTTCTCAAAGTCTGACTTCCTTGCTAATAGCAAGCGGCAAATGGGAAAGCTCCTTAAAATGGCCAATGACAAATCACTGCCACAATCAGTGCAAGACATGGCAGTCAAGGCCTGTAAGGGTCTTCAAGATGCAATTGCCTGTGATTTGAAACACTTGAATTCTATTCTAATCCCTGGCTGATACTCATTGTGTTGTTCACTAGTTTTTGAAAACAGTGATGACCTCCCTCCTGAGGAGGAGGTTCAGATTGGGTCCAGGAAACTTCTCACCAAAAGACAGGCTGCAACTGCCTCTGCCAAACCCAACAAGAAGAGGCATGAATTTGCGCCCTTGATGGAAAGTAATGAAGAGGACAGTACCTCAGGCCCCACTACTCCCCCCAGCAAGCTGCTCCAAATGAAGTCCCCTCCAAAGAATCCTAACATCCACTCTTTACCCCTCAAGTCCCTGAAGAGCAGGCCTCCATCACAACTCCCCTTGAACCCAATGCTAGACCGGTGGTACCAGCCTCCCAACCCACCAAGGGGGCTACTCCTGCCGCTGCCATTTATCCTGCAAATGAACCTGGTAATTTACTTCAATCAACTCATCCAAATTCCTTCCCTGATTTCCAATCACTGTAGCTCCCTCCATAGATTTGCCTAAATTGTTCAAGAAAAACCAGGCTGAACTCCAGGAAGCCATTCAACCCTTTGCAAATGGTATCATTGCTGTCAGCCTCCTGGATGCCAAGATCCTTTCTATCCTTTAGCTACCAGAGGTGATAGAATAAATAATAAATATATTATTCAATAAATGGAGCAAAAATCCATAAAATATTTTAGATAAAGCTTATTGCAAGGTTAATTTGTTTGGATATGGTTTATTGTTATAAATTAATGTAAATAAATTGAGTATTAAATATTTTTATAGAGGGGCCAAAATTATATTGGGGATCTTTAACAACTCTCTTTGGGGAATTCATTATGGAAACTTGTAGGCCTGGTTCCTTTGTAACCTTTAATTTATGTTCTTAAAGGACATTTTGCCCAATGATAATATTTATATAAAATACACAGTGGAGTGGCAGGGCTTTGTAATCAAGCTTCCACAACATATGAAGGATAATAATACTCACTGTTATATTATTTAATCCTTTGGTTACCTGTTTGGGACGTGCACTGATGGGTTAAACCTGTTTACTGGATTTATAAGGCTGTTCAGCAGTTGCAATTGATAAAAAGGGTTGGGGACGGATATTATTAATCAGACTAAGGCCATAAATCACTTCCTTATCTCTTATAAGTATTTGATTACTTTGGCACGGTGTCTGGTAGTAAATATAACTGGGTCTCTGGGCATCAATCTCCTCAAAAGAGCTCTTTATTTATAGCTTTTTTAGTCCCAATATTGTCCTTCTGAGGGGTACAGGGGCTCAAAGGGACAGACACTGAGGCTAGCAGGGTAACCAGTGGTAGCCTTTTACGTTTTCTTGGTTCTGTAGCACTTGTAGCATCTAATTCCACAGGGTATGTGAATTATTCGACTTTATAATTGATGTTTGGATGTGTGAATAACACTAATCTGTCCTTTCTATTTATTATTTAATTAATTGTCCTTAGTAAATTTTCCAGTAAGTTAATAACTATTTTAATAGACATTCCTACGGATATTCTGATGTCAGGTGAGTTCTCATTATGTTTGAAATAATTGGAGTAAATTCATGATATTGATTTTACTCCTTATTTTTGAAATTCAGTTGATTTACTAGAATAATTGCTTAAAAATATAATTCATGGGTATTCATGTAATTTTTTTAAATCATTAATTTTGTTAGTATTTCACAAAAATATTGATGTTTAGAAATTCTCATAATAGTATATTAAACTATTTTAATATATTTTTAGAAGTATTCATTATCTTATTTTCGACATTTTTGGTACTTTGATTTATATTTAATAAAAAATATGTTTAAAGGTTATTTAGTTATTTTTATATAAGTTTACGTATTGTTAGACTATCTACCATCCAAGGGAACATTTATTAAATATGTAGAATGTTCCTGTGTAGGTTGTAGCATTTTTAAGTGGTACCTAGGTTTCTCAGGTCACCTGTCACTTTTTCAACCCGTAGTCCCATGGCTGTGTACTTGTCAGAGGCCCAGGGCTGCGTACACTGCTTTGAAAGAGTGACATTGCTTTAGCTCAGCCGCGCGCAGGTGTATTGGCTGCCGTGGCTGCGTGCAGGAATTATGACAAAACACATTTCTGTCTGTAACTCCTAAAATATATACAACACCTCAATTCTGATAGAATTTCAGTTTTGAAGCTTATACGTGACAATAAATGTGAAATATTTAATTGGCCAAAAACTTCAATAATGGTGCCGTGGTATTTTGGTCTTTCTTTCCTTAATTATTTAAAAATATAAGGAGTTGGATTTGAAGGGTGGGGTAAGTAAGTGACCCTACCTACTTTTGGGTGGAAAATCTATTTTTGAAATAATATTTATGGTTTTCCTACTCCTTCTTAGGTTAATTTTATTATTGTTATTTTTATGTTATTTCTGTTACTTTTTCAGCTTGCTCTGCAATAGTAGCAAGCTGACAATTGGCTCAAAGTGCTACAAGAGCGCTGTTGAAGCAGAAGTGAACCTCTTTGGATCTCATGCAAGAGAGCACCAAGAATGGGGATCTTACCCTCAATTTCTATTTCACACAATCCGTTTCAACACCATCAGTGCTGGTTTTAAGGAATGGATCAGTCAATTGGCTACAAGTGGTAAGCTTGATTCCACTGGGATCTTTTGCCCTCACAGTAGCCAACCTCTCCTCATTCCTACAGATGCAAATCCCTTCCCACCTTGCACATCTGAGCCATATTGAATGCCAGATGTATTTTCTCTGCCTCTTCTACCTGGGTCACCACCCCCACTAGCCACAACCATAGGGTCTAAGCTGCACAATCTCTGGATCCAGCTTACTCACCCACCAGAGTTTTGGCAGGTTAGATGGTCACAATTATGGTTCAAATCCATTCTCCTGGTCTCAAGAGAACTCACCCAGCCGCCAGCATTTATCCCAGATACTGAAGATGAGGCAAGCCTTGATATCTCAACAATCAAGTATTTTGCCGCTTGCCTTGGCTCACATGAAGACACAGCTTGGATTGAAGGACAGCTGGTTGACAGCACGAGTCATGAATCTGTCTTCAACTCCCTGGATAAATTGGTTGACAACATCTACCACCTGCTCATTGCATTTGTTCTCCTGTGGACAAAACTTCAATTCTAGGGGTCCTCCACAGCAGTGGCACCACAGCAGCCGGAGTTCAACACCATCATGGTCACCATCACATCCCAACCCAACTACCACATTCTTGTGGCCTACCTTGTAGCTGGAGTACGCACCCTCTTGCTGATACCATCAGACATTAGGCAATTTCCCCTGATTCAATCCCTCCAGCTCCTGAGCCTTTTCTCCAAAGCCAACCAGCTAGAGCCCCAGGAAATCAAGGAAGAAGTATGGAAGCAGACAAATGCTTACATAGTGCAGCTTATCCAAGACTGCTTTTTCAGTCTTAAATTTTGGCCAGGAAAATGGGTATCCCGTGTTATCAGCTCTCTGATTCCAGGGACCTTACAGTCCTTTAGCTACAGAGAGTGATAAAAATACTGGAATAATGATAATAATAATTATTCCAAAATTAAACGCTTAGAGGCTCAAATAAATAATATAATAAGAGCAGTTGCAAGGTTCAATTTGTTTGGTAATAAAAGGTTTTCAATATTTATATAAAAGAGGGGCCACAGTATTATACTACTGGGGGTCTTTACAGACAAAGCAAACTCTCTTCAAGGGGCCTCATTAGGCAGTTTAAGAACCTTGGAATGAAGATGAGTGCCTTGGAGAGGGCTTATTCCACTAATGGCCGGGCATAAAAGCACACTGGCCTGGACAGGAAGGTAAACACTCACTCCGAGCACTTTATCACAAAAATCCTGCAATAATGGGAAGGGTTTCAGAGCAGATGGGGTGGATTGCCTGACTAAACTTCAAGGGTTGATTGGTTTTTAAGAAATTCATAATAATACTACAGACTTGGTCATAATTCACTTGCTTAGACTCTTCATAAGAACTTGAGTAACAATGACACGTTGTCTGATTGATAATAATAATTCCTGGTAAACTGATGATGGAATAATGGATCCAAAGAGGTCCTGCATAAATACCTTTTTGTGGTGATTTTGAGCTTCTCAGGGCACGTAGAGAGGCTTCTTCTCGTGGGTTGAGGCTGGCAAGACAGTCAGGGCAAGATTGGCACGTCCACTTGGTGCTTTCAATCAGCTCACCTTAGTTCTGCTTGATTTCTGTACTATTTTAGCAACAGGATCTGTTAATCTGTTATGGCGTAAATTTGATCATTCTGTACTCATTCTTCATTTTTACTATTGGGATTGCTTTAAAGCGGGCAGATGTGGATGTTTACTGATTTCTTATCATCTGTTGATCACGTAGGTAATTTTTAATAATTTATATGACCACTCCTTGTAGTGTTTTGTGGTCTTCAAAGATCAGAGTCAGTGATTTATGTGGTAATCCTTGATCTTTGATTTATTATTAAAAAATGTTCTAAACTTAATTTTTATTAATTTTATTTAAGTTTTGATCTTTTTAGACTATTAATAATGCATATGTCAACTTGTTAAATATGCTAGGCAACTCTAACTAGTTTTTAGCTCTTCTGAGTGGTACTTGGTTGTCAGATTAGTCACAACGGATCCAGACGCGGGGATCAGTTAGTACAGATGTGCGCGGGGTAGGATCCGCTGCATGCGTGGAAGTATTAGCTGCGCGCGGGTCTCTAGTATGCAGGAATCTGCTACTATGAGTACGTAGGGATATTTAATGATGCGGGGCTGGGCGGGGGAATTGTGACATAACACATTTCCGCGTGTAACTCCTAAAATATACACAACACCTCAATTCTGAGTGAATTTTAGGTGTAAAACCTATACAGGAAAACACGTGTGAAATGTTAGAATGGCCAAAAGGTGACATACTGGTGTTGTAATTTTTAGTACTTTTCTTTTTAATTATTTGAAAAATGTAAGGACTTGGAATTCAAGGGTGGGGTCAGTGAGTGACCCTACCTAATTTTGTGTGAGGAATGCATTTCTGTAATAATATTTATGGATTTATCACTCCTTCTTTTGTTAATTGAGATATTCTTATTTTTCATAGTTTTGTGTTGCTATTGACAGGTTGCTCTGTACATAGTAGCAAGCTGACACGCCTAGACTTGGAAAAATGTCTTTTCCTTGATTTCAGTGATCATTGGCTGTCCCAAAACCCTTCAAATGATAATCCTGTATTTATTTTACCTTGCAAATCTAATGTTTCTATTCCAGCTATCCCAAATTTATCAGTGTCTTAGTGTACTAGCTTTTCTTTCTCCATTGCTTTTAATCATCATTCTTATAAATCAATTCATGTATGCCTTATGCAAATTAATCCTTGATAAATGGGTCCATAATGTGACATTGCGGTGAGCTGAGTCCCATGAGCATCTGTGAAAGTGAGAGACTCAAAGTCCATGCACACTGTTTATTCATCTGAACCATTGACCAGATGCATTGTGATAGCTCTATGGATGGCACCCATTGTTTTAGTCAACTGTAAGCATCTGTTAATGTGAGAGACTCCAAGTTCATGCACACTGTTTATTCACTTAAACAATGGGCCAGATGCATTGTGATAGCTCTATGGACAGTGACCATTTTTTTAGTTCACTGTAAGTTGCTGGTAATGTGAGACACTCAAAGTTCATGCACTATGTTTATTCACTTTCCAAATGGGACAGATGCATTTTGATAGCTCTATGGACAGCAACCATTGTTGTAGTCCAAAAAATTGGCTCAAAACCTTGGGATTGAACTTGGCCAAAAACGGATTAAACCAAAAAAAATTGTTACCCAGTCCAAGCATTCTTAAAAACACAATACTTGTTTCATCCAGGGTTGTGTTATCCCTGCATTCATAAGATTGAATGGCATGTGTAATGTGCTGTTTTCCAACCAAACATTTCCGGCAATGCAAGGTCACCTGATCATTGAAACTTTTCATGACCTCAATGTCATTTCCACTATCTTCCATCTATGTATTTCAACATCAATCTCAATATAAAGTCCCCAATCTCTTGGTTGTGTTTGATACATATACTTATTGAGCACTTAAGCTCATGCATCACTTACAGAGACATAAAAAGTGGAACTTGTATATTGAATTTTATTGCATTCAGAAATATAAGAATAGAGAGGTCCTCAAGATACAGGAAGAAAAAAAAGACCACTTAAGTCTCAATTATTGTTGGTGCAATCCACTTGCCTCAGGTGTGTGAGATGGAACTATTCCAATCGTGGTACCAGGCTTCTTCTTGATTTTTTCTGATAGTAAGGTGATTTCTGCAACAATTTTTGAGTTTTCACAAGGAGCCACAAGTTTGAGGTCAATTTCCAAAATGGCATGCAGTGCTGCAGGGTGATAAGCATCAATTGGAAGTTTTTTGGGGCATTTGAGGGGTTTGAATTCCCTGGGTTTCACCTTGCCTGACACACTATCAAGTAGTGAATGCAACTGCTTTATATCTTGGTGCTTCATAACAACTTGTAATGCTATTCCATGTAGGAGTGGAGTTAGATGATTTAGTTCACGTCTTCTTCAGGGGGTTTCAATGGTTGTGTGAGTGCCATCTTTATCCTCCTCCTAATCAGAAACAACATCCACTTGTTCAAATATTTCAATTACTTCTGCTGCTTCTTTGGGAATTTATTTGCGGGCTGTGTTAAAACGCTTTTCACTTATCTGGAACGCAAACCAAAACACACCATCAGCATCCATTATTTGAATAAAAACCCCCAGGACTCATGCTCTAACCTTTGTTTTGGCTTGCTGGATGGATGCGCCTTGTGCCTTGGTAATTTTATTTTCTTTCAACTTTGTCCCTGATAGTTCAGCTTGCCGTATTTTTTTTTTCTGCACCAAGACCCATCTCTCCAATAAAGCGCTCACGTTTTCCATGCCATCCCACACCATAACAGGTTGTGCCCTTTTCCAGGTTGAGTAATGCTGGACTATTATTGCACCTATTTCTGCATTCCAGCCCAATGATACAAAGGACCTTGCATGCCACTCAAACGTAATCCTTGAGAAACCTGCCTTTTGCACATCCCTCTCACATGTTACCTTAGCACTCCATGGGAAATTGTTGGTTGATGGCACATTGGGTGCTGGGTGGAATTGTGGGGATACAATGTTGGTTCTGAGTCTAGCCACTTCTTCATTGTATTGCAGCTGCCCATCTGCCTGATTTGCGCTTTCCATTTTCTGTCAGGACAGACTCCAGATGCGCCATGAACTTCTGCGCCCTCATAGGAGCCCACTATTCCCGTTTCAGTATTTCTTAAGGATAGGGAGTTGAGGGGAAGTTGGTTACCTTTGCTGGCATCCCCATCAAAAAGAGGACCCATTGCCATAAAGAACGTGATATTGTACTAGATTGACTGGGGAGGGGGGTTTTTGTGACCATCCGGCACACTTGTCTCAATTTGGGGTCTAAAGTCTCCTTTTCAAGTTTTTGCTTTTCAGAACCGTTGATCAGTCCAATCCTAGATTGACAAGGTCAATCATTCATGTCCACTAAACCAATTTCAATCAGAATCTCTGTGTTAATAAAATTAGTGGACTTCCCAGTTCAATCATACTGCTCACCTGATTCTGGTATAGTATTCACATCTGGGGGAACCCCCCTGAGTATGTCATCCAGGAGTCCCTCATGATATTGCAAACCAGAGGATACTGTGTCTCTGCAGGCAGCATTGGAGTTTCATGACCAGCTGCAGCAGTTTGGGAGGTATGGGCACTTTGGTCTGGCATGATAAATAATTAATATTCAAGGTTTGGCTAAGGGTAATATAATACTATATTACTAGTCCGTAATTCCCCAAATTGGGGGAGGAGTGCCTTATGGCTGGTTTGAGAGGCAAGGCACAATGCAGCTTATGGTTAAGTTGCAGAGCCAACGCCAGGGACTGAATTGATTTTGGAGAGGGTTGACGTTTGTATTTTCCAAACATTGAAAAACCAATATTGTTATAGAGATAGATGGTGAGTGTGTGAGATAGTATTTTTTAACTGTGAGAGAGTATGAACAGATAACTTGATGGATAGACTGGGTGATTGTTATGGGGGAAAGAACAGATAGAGGATGATGATCAATGTGAGATAAGATGATTTCTTATTCATATTCCTACCCTGCTCCTTCACCATTCCCCAATTGTAAACATTTGACAACTGAGTGTTTGTGTTTCCAATTCATTGGAAACTAATAAAATTCATGATGAACATTTTAATATCCAAGATTCTTTTGTTACAAATATTACATCTACCAACCTCACATCTAATCTCCATTTAATCATCCCTTAGGCCCCATTCATGTCCACACAAAGTGTCATATTGTTGGCTTTTGGTGTCCACTTGTCCACGTTTCCTCAAATGATGCTTGTTGATACTTTCTAAGGTTTCAGGTCACCCATAGGCCAAACACCATAATTAATTTCATGTTGAAATCCATCCCTGCACATTCCACAATCAGTTTTGACCTTGTCCTCATATCAGCTAAAAGGGAAACTCACTACTCTTGCCAGGGAAACCAAAGTGATTGTCTTGCCTGGATAGCCAAATGTCCCCGCAAAATTGTCCAAAACGGCCACATACCCCACTATCTCCTTTCCCCTCACCACCACAATCTCCCCTAGATCTGTTGAGACCACTTGCACATTCAAGTTGGGGTGGGCTGTGTATGGATCTTTGGCGTCTTCTGAATGTGCATCTTGGAATAACTGAATCACAAACCCACAATCCCCACCTTCTGATTGCACCAAGAGCTTGGTGATTTGACCCAATGAACAGAGTTCATCCCCATGATCTGCACATAGGAATTGGAGTGATTTTTCCCTTGATCCAGCTGTTACACTGTAAATCTTTTATGATGTATCAGGGTACTGTTGATTTTGTGCACATTTTAATTGAGAGACACATCCTGTTGCAGACCCAATCTTTCAACCTCTTGTATCCATACGCAATGAATTTCTGGGTCTAATGGGTTGAGGCTGAAGGGGGGATTTGAGTTTTCTTGTCCCTTGTTAATTACCTTGTACTGGATCAATAAACTTGAATATTGACTCCTTGATATACATGTCTTTATGATTGTAACATGTATATCACCTGTAATAAATTCATTAATTATTTGCTTTGTTTTCCTAGTAAGAAGGAAGGTTTAAAGCATGATTCTTAGTCAGCACATGTACAACTTGTCTTTGGTATTCTTCCCAAGATACCATTCAACCTTTCATGGTCCCAGGCTGCTGTGGCCATTGGTGGACCAAACCTTTTGATCACTTACAGGTAATGCTGAGTAATGTTCACATTGGGTTTACTCCTTTGTTGTGGCCATCCATTCCTTAGTGTTTGAAGGTATTCCAGCATTATTTGTTCAACCTTCATTATCTCTTGGTTCAAAATATGATGCTTCATTGACATGTTGGTTATGTAAATGAGAAGCACCATTGAGTCCTTCAAGATTTTTATTGAGAAAGTGTGATCAATACCAAGTCTATGCTTACCACTCCACAAAGTAATCATAGCAAGGGGATATTAAACCATGTAGAGTGTCAGACACTCTGCGGCCTTGAGGGATCCTGCACCATGAAATCCAAAAATCTTTGGTACCCTTGTCATACATGATGGCACCTTTGTGTCCTCAATCACCTGTTGGATGCGTCTCAAATTGTGAAGCATTAATCAAGGCCCTTGGGTGGATGATTCCACTTGGGCTGCTTTCCCTCTGTCATAATCCTTGTCCACTGGACTGCTTCCCTCACCACCCATCAGCTTCAGAGTACTTGTGTGACTTTATTGACTGGAAATACTTTGGGAACTTCCCAAAATCCCAATAATTCTACTTCTTAAAGAATACAAGTGAGTGCTAGTATATTGAGATGATGGTTGAGATTTCTGGCTTTTCTGTGAGGCTGATGATTATTTCCCGGCCTGTGAAGATCTTAATTCATATTGTCTGGATTGAATTGTCAAGCTTTCTTCCATTATTTTTGTAAGTGCTCTCAAATTGCTGGCATTAAGCGGTTTCTTGGGACTTCTCTGGTGGTTATCACCCTCCTCTGATTGATCTTCAGGAGACTTCCTTCTCTTCCCCTTTTCAATGATGCTTTCCACATTACCCAGTGATCCAGTTTTCTCTCCTCTGTTCTTCTCTTGGATTTTTTCCTTCCCCAATTCTTCTCCTGCTAGAGCAATCTTCAGATAACTCATGATATGATCCTTGAGATTTCCCAAAATCCACCTGTGTATGAGCTCTATTAATGAATATTCTATTGGGAGCCAATATGGAAGCCTTTTCAAACAGCTTTCTCTGAACCCCTTATCATTGGTAATTTTATCTTGCTCCCATGATGTCTGACATTGCTCCCACTTCTTTGCATTCTTCATGTGCTTGGCATTTACCCTTGTCTGGAAATCCTTGACATTTGGATCATTGATCTTGTCCTTTGTAATTTGACAATATGAGCAGAACATGGTTGAAGAATGACCAGAGAATCCTTCCACCTTGCGCATAGCTGGCAAATCCTCAATCAATGGCAACAGTGCAACAAATATCTCCCTACCTCAAGGAAACTGTCTGGTTTCAGAAAACCATACTCCTTCCCAGATTTCTTTGATTTCATCAACCAATGGATTTAGAATGTGGTTAATTTCTTCAACTTTGGGTTCCTTGGGCCCAGGGATAATACCAAAAAGGAAAACATTTTCTATCTTGTAACATTCTGCTAGTGGAATGTTGAGACAGATCAAGATCACTCCTCCCACCAAGATTGATTTTTGCTCAACCTTATTTCCAAATGGGTTGAACCAATCCACATAGAGACTGAAGAAAAGGTGCCCTGGTTTTTGGGTAAATTTCCTCTTCTTTTCTGAGCCTCCAACAAATTTGCGCCAAAATGAGCCATCCCAAACATTGCTCATCATATTTGAATTTAGGTTTTTATGATGAAGATTGCTTTCAATGAGCTTTTCAAACTCTGCAAACCATAATTTTCTACCAAGCCAGGCCTTCAAGCTTTGAGAATGAAATTTTCAAGCTGTTTTGATGGTTCTGTTATGTTTCCCACTGTTCTTCATCAGCAATGCTGTATTTCAGCCTCCTGGATTCAAAAACCCTTTCTATCCTTTAGCTACCAGAGGTGATAGAATAAATAATAAATATATTATTTAATAAATGCAGCAAAAATCCGTAAAATATTTGGATAAAGCTTATTGCAAGGTTAATTGGTTTGGTTATGGTTTATTTTTATAAATCAATATAGATCAATTGATTATTAAATATTTTTATAGAGGGGCCACAATTATATTGGGGATCTTTAACACCCCTCTTCAGGGATTTCAGTATGAAACTATGTAGTCCTGGTTACTTTGGGCTCTTTAGTTTAAAGGATATTTTAGCCATAGATAATATGTATACAAAATACACGGTGGAGTGGCAGAGCCTTGTAAAAAAGCTGCCACAGCAGAGAAAGTATAATGAAACTCACTGGTATATTATTAGATCCTTTGGGTATCTGTTTGGGACGTACACTGATGTGTTAAACCTGTATACTGGGTTTATAAGGTTTTTCAGCAGTTTAAATTGATATAAAGAGGTTGAGGACGGATATTATTAATCAGACTAAGCCATAAATCACTCACTTATCTCTTATAAGTACTTTATTACCTTGGCACGGTGTCTGGATATAAATATAACTGGATATCTGCTCATCAATATCCTCAAAAGAGCTCTTTATTTATAGCTTTTTTGAGTCCCAATATTGTCCTTCTGAGGGGTACAGGGGCTCAAAGGGACGGGCACTAAGGCTGGCAGGCTAACCAGTGGTAGCCTGTCACGTGTTCTTGGTGCTGTAGAACGGTTAGCATCTAATTCCTCAGTTTATGGGAATTATTCTACTTTATAATTGTTATTAGGACGTGTCAATAACACTAATAAGTCCTATTTATGTATTATTGAATTAATTATCCTTAGTAAATTTTCCCAATAAGTTAATAATTATTTTAATAGACATTTCTACAGACATTCTGATTTCAGGTGAGTTCTAATTATGTATTAAATAATTGGAGTAAAGTCATGATATTGATTTTACTCCTTATTTTCAAGTTTCAGTTGATTTACTAAAATTATTACTTAAAAATATAAGTCAGGGGAATTCATGTAATATTTTTGAATCATCAATTTTCTTAGTACGTCACAAAAGTATTGATGTCTATAAATTCTCATAAAATTATATTAAAGTATTTTAATATATTTTTATAAGTTTTCATTGTCTTATTTTTGACATTCTTGGTACTTTGAATTATATTCAGCAAAAAATACGTATAAGGTTTATTTAAGTATTTTTATATAATATTATGTACTTTTAGACTATGTACTATCCAAGGGAACATTTATTACATATGCAGAATGTTCCCATGTGGGTTGTAGCATGTTTACGCGGTACCTAAGTTTCTCAGGCTGCCTGTCACTTTTTCAACCCTTAGTCCCGCGGCTGCGTACTTGTCAGAGGCCCAGGGCTGCATACAAAACCTTGACGGAGTGACAGGGCTGTATCTCCGCCATGCGCGGGTACATTGGCTGCCGTGGCTGCGTGCAGGAATTATGCCAAAACACATTTCCGTCCGTAACGCCTAAAATATACACAGCACCTCAATTCTGACTGAATTTTAGGTGTGAAACCTATACGTGACAATACGTGTGAAATATTTAATTGGCCAAAAAGCTCAATGGTGGTGCCGTGGCATTTTGGTCTTTCTTTTCCTTAATTATTTAAAAATATTAGGAGTTGGATTTCAAGGGTGGGGTCAGGGAGTGACCCAACCTAATTTTGGGTGGAGAATCCATTTCGGTAATAATATTCATGGTTTTCCTACTCCTTCTTAGGTTAATTGTATTATTATTATTTTTATGTTATTTCTGTTACTTTTGCAGCTTGCTCTGCAATAGTAGCAAGCTGACACTGTATCACAGCAAATGCCCTGCTCATTACCAGTTTGGCGCACAAAGAATTTGCTATTGGAATAGAACTTTGCAGTAAATTTCTTGAAAATTGATGCTCGGTTGTTGGATTTGTCTTGGATTGGATACAGCTTGAAGCATTCTGGACAGAATATTGTTCTTTCCAGGTTGGGCTCAAAACCTGGCCTTTGAATTAAAGTGAATTTGCTGAGAGGTATTGCCTTCATGACGTTATTTGAAACAAAATTTAAATTCCCTCCCCAGATTCTTAATCTTCTCCCACTCTGTCTTCATCAAATCTGTGATATCCAAGTCACTAAGTTGATGAACAAGGCAAAATTTTGCAGCTTTCAGAAGCACAAGCAGACTGTTCCATGGGACTAGATGAAAAGAGTTATTCTTAAGGTCTTGAGTATCAAACCAGTTCCCTCCCCAGTGAAGTGGAATCTAAATCTCCTCTTTTCTTTCATTCCTTGCTGGATTGTTGAAAACCTGAAAATCATTATAGCAGGCATATCAGAATATCAGCACATGAATGTACAGGGTTAACTATTTTCCCATCCCTCCTCTCCACTTACATGACTTCTCCCTTTTAATGGCAATATATCTGTTGTGACTTTCAGGGCCTGATTTAGTCTGCTTTTAGCCTCCTGTTGTTTCTTGAAGGCAGAGGAAGAAACAGCCATTCCTATCTTTTTGTTTCCATCTTCATCTTCATATGTTCCCTTGCCAAATTTGAATTCCAGAAATTTGCATATCTTCCATTTGGCTTTCTTCATATCAATTGATGGATGGATGGATGGGTGGATGGATGGATGGATGGATGGATGGATGGATGGATGGATGGATGGATGGATGGATGGATGGATGGATGGATGGATGGATGGATGGATGGATGGATGGATGGATGGATGGATGGATGGATGGATGGATGGATGGATGGATGGATGGATGGATGGATGGATGGATGGATGGATGGATGGATGGATGGATGGATGGATGGATGGATGGATGGATGGATGGATGGATGGATGGATGGATGGATGGATGGATTTATCAAATGATGGAGGGATTCATCAATTGGGTGCTGGGTGCACTACCCACCCACATCTTATACAGTACCTGGTATGCATATATGCATTGAGGAGTGACTCACTATCAATGGTTGCCATCCATTACCTTAGCCTCATGGTTTTTGTCCATTAGCTTAGGCTGAGCTTTCCCCAATGGTTGCCTACCATGAGCTTGCCCCAATTGTCACTGACCATTAGCTTTCCCCAATGGTCACCAACCATTAGCTTTCCCCAATGGTTGCTGACCATTAGCTTTCCCCAATGCTTTCCAACCATTAGCTTTCCCCAACGTTTGCCAACCATTAGCTTGCCCCAATGGTCACCACCCATTAGCTTGCCCCAATGGTTGCCAACCATTTGCTTTCCCCAATGGTTTCCAACCATTAGCTTGTCCCAATGGTTGCTGACCATGAGCCTGCTGCAATGGTGGCTGTCCATTGGAAAAATTCCACCTTTTTTAACATTCAAGTCATCATCCCCCTGTGCTTTGCAATTATTCAATGCTGACCCTGCTCTCCTACTTTTGATAATCATGCAGTTTCAACAAAAACAACCCATCATGGTACAATACCTCTTGAATGGAGCCCCATCAAAAAACCCCAGACTCTTCAATCAAGCAGTTTCCAGCAGTTTCCCTGGCTCCAACTCCCACTTCTCTCAATTTCTCTCATCCTACTGTAGAGTACTGATTAATATAACCAAGTCAACAGATACTCATTGGCAACAAATCCGCAATTCCCTACAAAAATCCCAGGTTCAATCTCTGCCATCATCTTGCATTCATCAACAGATCCACTCCACTCCCTCCCTAGTCCCATCCAAGTCTTCATGTGTACTACATGGCATATCAACCCCAGCAAGAGAGATTTTTCTTCAAGACCTTGCACAAATCAACTTTCCCTTCTTTGGTTTCAATTGGTCTGATCCTTGTGAATCACATTGGAACCAGTTGTTCATGGGACTCATCATTAAACATTGGAACCATGCCCATGGACATGGTGCATTTTGAAACTACCCATTCAACTCAGTGCATAACACCAAATCCAACCTTACCATTGTCCTCACAAGTTGTTTCATGGGCAGGAGATCCAATATTACATCCGGGAAATATCTTTCAGAAGCCCATGCAGCAAAAAAAAATCAGACAAGAAAATACAGATAGCCCAAACAAGTAAGCAATTACTCCCTATCATCCTATGGTATTTTTTACCCCAATTTTTTTCACATGGTTTTTCCTCTCTGCCTACAACTCTCAAATAAACAAACAGAGATCTTGGAATCACTTGGATTACCAGAAAATAATTCCAGTATATTGAGTGAAACACAATGTTGCTCTGACACTGAGGTCTCCAATGAAAATTTCTTCCAGAAGGTCCAGTTCCAATGGCAATCTCAAGGTTTCTCTGCCCTGGGTCACCAAATCAATAAAACATTTGACAACATGAAAGCTGAGAAACTTGGTAGACATTAAAAACGTGGTCATTCAATGTGGATGATGAGGAAACCTTCCAGCCTCCAAGAAAAACTCACAAAGGTTCCAAAAAGACTCCCCAGCAACTTTTATCATCCTGATTTGATTTCATCCCTTTATCCAGAGGGCAAACAGCTTTTGGATATGCAGCCTCCAATTGACCTTGCCTTCATAATTTCTAAACTCATACCTTAAGTTATTTGTAGATCTAAAGTCATGTTTCAATATTTATTCTTGTGATAATAGAATGTTAAACTCTCACTACTTTAATCCATAGACTCTTGCAAGGATATCCTACTTTGAATATTTTTTTCATCAGACGTACCTGTGTTGTGAGATCACATAAATATCATTAAATCTTGAACATGTCCAAATTGTTTTAATTATCTTCCCCTGCATAAAAATCCATTATACATTGTGCAATTATTATCAACATAACTCTACCAATACCATTTACATAAAAGCTCCTTCATGCTATGATTTGATGTGGTACATACCTTTGACATACAAGTCTGCTTTTGGAAACTGTGCACATTTATGTGTATGTTTATGTGTATATGGCCATGGGAGAGGCCTAAAAAAACATTTTTCCTCAAAAATATACACCTTTGGGTTGCAATATACACCCCCATTTTCAAATTTATGGTGTATAGAGCTAGTCTGGGCACCTGGCAAAGTTCCATGTTTTCTTTTTAAAGTGGGTATGGTGCCCAAAAAATCTAGCTTGGCACCTAGCCAAGCAATCTTGGCACCCTTTCAAGTGCCAGTTGGCGCATCACCAAATTGGCCTGGTGCCTTGCCAAATTGGTTTGGGTGACAATCAAAGCTGGTTGCACAACCAATTCTCAACTGTATTGTTTCTCTTTTTTTGACTGAAAAAGTTACTTTTTTTTACTTTTTACTTTAAATAGCTGTGCAGAAATTAATAAAATTAATTTAAACAAGGTTGAACAAAAAACTTACCTTGTTAAATAAATTGATAATTGAGTTGGAGATCAATCAAAGTTGGGTTGAGGCAGGGGGTGCGCCCAGCTTAGATCTGGGAAAAAACAAACTTGTTTAAGCACCAAGTTTAATCCCTTGCAAACCCTACCTGATCAAGCCTGCTTGGCACCCAACCAAGTCCTGCTGGGTTCATGCCAATTCAAACTTGGCCAGGCTCCCAGAGGGGCTTTATACACCATATATGCAACCCCAGATGTGAGGGGGAGATATACAGGGATGACCCTGGATTTCTGTCTCCACCAGAATTATGGGCCACAAGACACAGTGTGCATAGTGATGCACATGCACACATACACTTTGTTTAACCACCCTGTATGTTGCATATGTGACAGACGGGGTGTAACTTCTTTTTGGCAAGGCAGAACAAGTTACACCCTGGCTGCTGAACAGAGCCTAAATTTTTGTGGGCTGGGTGATCAACAAACAAGGTGTTTAGGTGATTTATGCCAACACCCTTGGCAAGGACTTGAAAACAGGATTGTAGCAGCTCCTAAACTCATTCCCCATTATTTTAAAGCACACATGGCACTGATCCAAGTGACCTTGGCCCCAATCAAAGCGCCCTTGATGCCAGGCCAAGGTTTACTTGTTGCCTGTACAAATAAGTCTGGCGCCTGGGAAATTTAAATTTGGCACCAATCAAAGCTGGTCGCATTGGCCAGAAAAACACATAATAATATTTGAAAAAAAAAACCATTGGAAGTCAGGGGGTAGGGAGGCAGGTCAATTTGGTGCAACCAGAGCTTGATTGGTGTCAAGGGGAGCTTGATTGGGGGCCAAGTTTTAACCCCTGCAAGCCCAACCTAATCAAGCTCCCTGGGCACCAGCCTTGATACACCATATGTTGGCCCCTCAGCATACAACTTGATTTTAGTGCACTCCACATGGGTGTTGAACAGATGTACTAAATGTGTTGTACCTTGGATGCTCAGCATACAACCCCATCTTTTTCACACAACAAGGGTGCTGTATGCTGGCCACTCAGCTTAAAACTCTGGTTTGAAGCACTCCACCAGGGCATGGGCATAATTAACTTAATTGTTGCATGCTGGCTCCTCAGGGTGCAACTTCATTTTGGAGCACTTCACAAGGGCATAGGCATAATGCACTTGGCTGTGGTACACTGGCCACCTAACATAAAACTCCATTCTTGAGAACTCCTTAGCTGGGTGGGTTGCCCAGCACATACCATTCATGTACAATGGGTAGAGAAAAATAATTGGACTGATTACACTAAAGCAGCCCCTGTACTTCCAAGTACTCATTTCAAACTGAATTCAAGCCCCCCCCCAAAAAAAAGGAATTATTTTTATTGGTGTGTTTTGATAGTTTTGAATCTCTTTTCACTCACAACACTATCAAAAAGTTTGTGAAAATCAAATTCAAAATTGACAAAAAAAATCAAAATGGTAAAAATACTCATAAAAACAGGGTCTAGCAATAAAAAAATTGAAACATTTTGTACCATCAAGATTCCTTCTCATTGAATACCTGTTTGAGGAAAATGAAAAGGAACACATTAGATGAAAAAAAAAAGTTATATTGATTGATTCCACATGTTGTTAATGCTAAGTTTGATCAAGTTTAATGACATTCATGTCCAATTTCAATTGACTAGCTGAGATGGGTGTATTGCAACTCTTGAAAACCACTTGGATAAGCTCCTTGAAAGTTGAATGTTTTTATTTTTCATGTATTTCTAGCTCTTGGGTGGTTTTGCTGTCCTTGCAAGGTTTGAGGGGAGATTGGTTATTTGATGGTTAAAGAGGGAGACCTTCAGATTGTTCTAGAATTCCTGTGAGCAAGCGCAATTTTCCAAGGTTTCAGTTGGTTGAATCCCTGGGTCTGAAAGATGGAAAAATTTTCAGAAAAAGATGGGTTTCAAATAAAAAATCAGGAAAAATGAAGAGTCAAATCAGCATATGAAACTGTAAAGAATTTACTCACCAACACTTTTTCAATGATAGATTATCATTAATTGCATTGAAAAGGGAAAACCAAGACATTCATCTTGTTGAGCATGATTGACTGTTGAGGGACCTCAATTGTAGAAAGGTCAAGACAAACCATGATGATTCCTGGGCTTCATCTAGATTTTTTGAAGTACCTGGGTGCAGTTGCTTTGACAAACACTCCCATGAATTTTTTCTACCCACTTTACTTTTCCCCCACATCATCAAATTTGTCCCTCAAGCAGGAGAAGATAAAAAACCATGATAAAAAAATAAAATATATATATATATATTTCAGAGCACGCCATACCAGGATTGGTTTCCCAGCAGATACCACTCATTTAATTTTCCCCCACATCATCCAATGAGTAACTCAAGCACAAAAAGATAAAAAATCATCAGAAAAAATAAAAATAAATAATCAAAAATAAAGTTGAAAAAAATATCCAAATTCTGTAATCCAATTCAACTTGTGAGCTCAATTTTCAAAGGCACAAATAATGCTTATATATATTTTGTCATATTATGAACAAAAATTTGGTTACTGATTGCTAGGGTGTTATTTAAAACAATGTTCCCGCAAGAGAATTTTTATCCCCCTGGTTCAACAGGCAGTGAAATTCTCACTGCAACCTGGTGGATGAAGAAGTGAATTCTTAACTGCAACAGTATGTTGGAGTTGGTGGTTCACTCCTCAGTCAATTTTCCCAATCCACCAATTACATAGTTATGTAATTGGAGGTAGCATTTCTGATGATTTGGAGGTTGAATGGGTTTTCCACTTGCCCCTGGAACTTGGTGGATAAATGTGGGTTGAACTCCACTCATGGATTCTGTCCAGGACCAGAGGGGATTAAAGTTGTAGTAGGGTAAAAATAGGTGGATGTAGAGTTGAGCGTATGTGACAACCTCTTTCAATGACAGAGGGGGGAGGTGAGATCAACTGAAGATAAAACAGAGATACTGCTTGATATATAGCTTGGATAAAGGTGAGATACAACTTGCCACCTGCATACGGGTGGCACCCTATTTTTTGTGGTGCTTGATTTCCACAAAAACATCCATTCCACATATATCACATGTTGAAGATGTTATAGGGGATGGTAACTGTGAATTTACAGCAGCAGCCATTTGTTTGGGGAGGAACTCAGAATACTGAATTGAATTAAGGAAAGAAATTGTGAAAGAGCTTGATTGAAACCAAATCTTCAAGGACCCAAGATTCCTGCATCATATCTAGGGTGAAACTTAACAAGAAGCAAGAAGGCAACTGAACCACCTTTCATGCCCAGCTCCCATGAATATGTTCATGAAATTTTCATGCCATGGTTTCTTTTGGGCTGAAACATATAAGTGTCCAGTTGTTCTGTTTTGTTCTTTAATGCCTTGCACTTATCTTCCTCTGAATTCCTCTCTCACTCAACATACTTCAATTCTGATCATTGGCCAGTGCCCAGGTCAGATCCTCTTTGGAAAATCTTTGTGACCAAGTATTCTAAATCTTGGAAAACCATTATTAAAAAAAAATTCAGAAATTGTTAGTGAGTTTTTTTCCCCTCCATGAAAATCAAGCAGAAACATAAAAAGAATCATAGTTGAATAAAATTTAATATTTGGATCCACATTTGGTCTTCATTTTCAATTTTTTGAATGAAATTTCTAAGGTGTACACATACATTCAAAACTCTGTAAAAAGTATGAAGAAGCTATTTTGATTTTTTTAAAAAAAATTTTGAAAGCTTCAATCACCAAATAAAATTAATTTAAAAGGCAAACAAAATTATCCTAGAATCCAATGAGATTTTATGAATTTTTTGAATTTTTGAAGGAATTTGCTAAGGTAAAAAAATATATTCAAAAGATCTTTAAAAAATTATAGAAATTCTCTTTGAGTTTTTTTTTAAAACTTTTAAAATCTTGAATTACCAAAAAAAATAATTAAAAAGGCAAATAAAAGGATCCAACAGTCCAATAAGAAATTTGGTTTTTTTGATTTTTTGAATGGATTTTTTAAGGTCAAGGAATCCATCCAAAAATTCTGTAAAAAATTTTAGAATGCTCTTTCACTGTTTTTTTAGATTTCCAATAGCTTCAATGACCAAAAAATAATAATTTAAAAGGCAAATAAAAGGATGCAATTGTCCAGTGAGAAATTTGTTTTTTATTTTATTTTTTGGGTTTTTTGAAGGAATTTTTTAAGGAAAAAGAATACATCCAAAAAATATGGGAAAAATATTTGAAAGTTTTTTGAATGTTTTTTAATTTTCTGGGATCTGGAATAACCAAAAAAATTACTGTTAAGGCCAAAATAAGGATCCAAAAAACCCTTGAAAAACTTGTTTTTGAGGCTTTTTCAAATTTTTGATTCAATTTTTGGAGGGGTTCTAATGCCTCTAAAATTATGAAAGGCTTAGGTTAAGGCTTATGAACCCCAGGTACTGGACTGTTGCTTCATAATTCTAACAAAATTAATTTGTGAAATGCACGTGAAATAAAGTATTTGTCCATGTAGCAGCAATGGGGTGCAATGGCATGTGGACGTCACAGTCCATGACCTAAAGGATTGGGCCCATGAGAAGAATAATGGACTTAAATTAAATAAAAATAAACAATAAAATAAAATAAAACATAGTTCAATTTCAAATTTGAAACCCAACACATGAAGCATGGTTTGCAACCCATCAGAGTTGTGAACAGCCATTTGCCACCCATCTCAGTTGTGAACAACCAGTTGCAACCCATCTCATTTGTAAACGGCCACTTGCAACTCAGGTGGGTTGCAAATGGCCGGCTTGCAACCCGTTTGCAAAATGAGGGTTGTGAGCAAAAAAAAAATAATATAAAAAAGGAAAGAAATTAAAAATACAATAAATAAAAAGTTGAGCAGATAAAAAAGAATTAAAATTAAAATTGAAAAAAAAAATGAAAAAAATTAAAAAAAATTAAAAAAAATCAAAATAAATAAAAATAAATAAAATCAAAATAAATAAAAAATTTAAAAGAAAATTCTAAAGCTTTCATCACTCTAGGACCATGAATGCACAGCCCATCAAAATCAACTATGAATAATCCTATGGACCAGCCCTAAAGTAAAAACCCAAAAAATATAAGTTCAACTTTTGTCAAGCTGATCCCATCACAAGAATTAAAAATACTCCTTATGATGGGATCAGCTAGCCCAACACCAGTTAAAACTATTTCATTGAAAGAGTGCAAAACTAAATCAACCCACCAAAAAAATAGACCTAGTCCAAAGAGTTGGACTTGTATCAATCCCACCTCAATGGACTAGCCCTCAAGTATAAACACCAAAAAAGACTTCTATCAATTCCACCTTAATGGACAGGCCCTAAAGTAAAAACACCAAAGAAAAAAATCACGTTCAAAAATTCTGTTAAGCTGATCCCATCACATGAAGAAAAAATACTCCTTATGATGGGATCAGCCCAACACAAGCTAAACTTACTTACCAGTAAAATCTCATTAAAAACACTCAAAATAATGATGTTAACTCAAAACATTCAACATAAGGATGTTCACAATATGATTACCCTTTATATTAATAGAATTACAACATCAGCATCAGAAACAAAACCCAAATGATGAAATAAAAATGATGTTTAAAACTTAGCATACAGCTTAAGTTGATATTTGAGATGATCAACCCAACCAGAAGCTATTTTAGAATTCAAAGAAGCAGGTTTTGAAACAATGGGCAGGATTGGAATCATACCTCCATCAATTACAAGATAAACCCAGTGATTATTGTTGAAGAAGCAAATGAAGATGGCATCTTATTGTTCTTTTACACCCATTTTCATGGGAGTATAAGTACAAAATGAAGCCAATGAAATGAAACATAGTGGTCTTCCATAAGTGCCAGCTGTAAATTTTCCCATGTCTAGCATTTCAAGCCATTTTAAAGAGTGAATCTTTTGATGGATGTCATTAACATCAAGTCTTTTTCTACCTTTTCAATGTCTTTAATTCCACTAAGGATCTTAGAATACCATTTCTTAATTTTCCTCAATGTTTCAATCATCTCCTTTTGTACTTTAAACCATCCACTCTCCTTTTACCCCAGTGGCAGAACAGATCCTATTGATGCTATAATTTCACCTAATCTTTGGAAACAGGGCAAGCCCATTGTCTTTTAATATGACTTGGTGCACATCTTGCCATCATGGTCATGCTTTAACTTCTCAAGTTTTTCCCTCATGATTTGAATTTCCTCAACCAACAATTTGTATCCCAAAGGTAACAGTTCTGTTGGAAGAACTGTTCCTAACTTTATTTGAGAGTTTTCAAGTGATGCATCAACTGATTTGATTTTCCCATCAATTTATCCTTCCTGTTGTTTCCACCCATCCAAAAGGTTCCCTGAAGAACTTACAAGTAATTGTTTGAAAGTAGCATGGGCCCCTTCTACCCAAGACATTGTTTTATTCCCAAAGTCTGGGTTGACACAAGTCCAGGTTTTTACAAACATCTCTTTGATAGGTAAAATGTTCTTTTCCATATACTCAAGCACATCCTCAGGTTCTTTCAAGAAACACTGCATACAAGTTTCAACATAAGCAATCCTAGAAGAGATGAACAGAAGAAGCAATAAATTGGCCCACTCTGAGTTCTCCATCAATTACTTCTACCTCCCCCTTGGCTGTAGATGCCCCATAATTTGCCCACAGAGTCATGAAACTTTGCCATCCTTCATTTTCATTACTGAAGCAAACTTTTCAATTTGCTTGAATATTTTTAGACAAGTGCCAGGATCACAACTGTCTGGATGACACAGGGAAACTATGTTCAATGGCACAACTCAGAGCTTTTTCACATTCTGTCACAAAGACTTTGGGAAGCCTCTCTTGATTATAAGCTACCTGCTTCTATGCATTCAACGCCCAACTGCAGAACTCATACGTTTCTTTTGTTATAAAAACAAAATCCTTTTTGAAAGTTTTCCTGTTGGCTGTCATTCCTACAAAATGCAATAGAGTGATGTTGTACCTATTTGTTTTATAAGTACAATCCAACAAAGCAATATGATGGAATTTTTTTACAAAGTTTTATAGACTCAGGATGAGCCAAGAACAGGACCTCTAAGTGACCCTCTCCCCTGAATTTCAACCAGGGAACCCACTGGGTTTCTTGGAGCATTTCAAATTGAATTTCCAAAACACTTTTCCCATTGAGTTCAGCTTCCCTAACTTTGCACTTAGTGTTATAGATTTTTCTATTGTCAACATATTCTCCATCATCAATCTTGCTTGATTTCCTTTTGAGTTGAATTGCATTGAGCCCATCTTTCATGCCTTCCTTTAGTTGATCTAAGGCTACACCAGATATTCTCCTCAGCTGAGGATGCACTGAGGGTTTTGAAGTTGCTTCATGATTGTTTTGATCATTTCTTATGGAGAGGTGCAATGTGAGATCTGCTTCTGTGAAACGTGTGCAGGTCATGAATTGACACCCACCTTCCTTGTGCAAGTTTACCTTTGCCATTTGGTGAGGCACAGCCCCTCATATACTCCAAATCTGTCACATGCTAGGTCAACATGTTTATCCTTTCTTGATTTGAATGTCTCCAATGCATAGCCATGCATGGCTGCCCATGCTTTTTTTTTAAAAAAAAAAAAAAAAAAAATGAGACAGGGTAAATAAACCATAAAATTCTAAAACAGATTAAGACTTGAATCTTTTTGTTATCATTGTTAAATACGTGGGTAGGAGGAGGAGGAAGGAGGAAGGGGGGGGGGTATGGTACAGCACGACGCAAGCGCTCGAGTCGACGGTTTTTATTGATTTTAATTTTCGAATCTTGAGGTTGATGGATGGAATGAGCCTTGACCAGGGTCCCACGCCGTTCGGTCCGTCGAGAGGGCTACCTGACCTGCCCCGGAGGGAGTGTGGAGGAGCTCAAGATCTGCACAAGAGAGAGGGTGTGGGTGTGTGGGTGTGGGGGGTATGTGACGTGTGGAGATCGGAGGGGAGTACGAGATTCATGCTGATGATAAGCAACACTCCGATGCTCGTGGGTCATCAAGGTCACCTTCCTCCTACCCCTGCTCTGCCAAATCTCTCTCTCCCTCCCTATCACACACATCGCCCCATCAGTAGCAGCGGCGGCAGCCATGACACTGCAGGGGTATTCCACTCCTTTCACGAAACAACACGACTGATAAATTTCAACAAGCCTACACAAGATCAAAGTATATCAAGGGGGGGTACTCGTCCTTGGATCGTCGGGGGAAGAGGAAAAAAAAAAAAAAGGTGTGGAGTGTAAAATGCCCATCATCCCACGAATCATGTTGCTCTGTCGATCATGAGTAGAAGAAAAAACCATTTTGAGGAGGGGGGGGGCGATCTTTTAAATTTGGGTACGGATCTAGAAAGAGAGTGAACGTTGCGAGTACAAAAAAAAAAGAAGAGAGAGGAGAGGGAGGAAGAGAAAAGAACAAAAGACATTGAAAGAAAATGGTCGAGCGCCAGAGAAAGAAAACCCCCGTTCTGAAAACACAAAGCATCAAGTTCGAGGTGGAAAGGTCAAGTAGGAGGAGGGTGATTGTTGGCCTTCTCGAACGCGAGCTTGATCTCGGCCGCCCATCGTTCGGCAGTATCCGACTTATCCTCGAATCGGAACGATTTAATCATTCGATCAGCACCAGCCCGAATCTTGGGATGTTTTTTTTTATCAAAAAGAAAAAATGAGATCACATCATCCAACCATCAAAGATTTCGGGTAAGCGGTATGGGTAGGTTGTATGGATAGCGACCGCGCAGGAAGAACGGACAAGTGAAAAAAACGATGTGACGACGCGAATCAGTCAATCCATAAATCCATCACCACTATATCCTCTTTGCCCTTCAGGGGCATATCCACCTCAAACCCGGTTGGAAGGAAGAAGGACATCAGAGACTCAACTGCTTCGATCCTAAACCGCCTCTGATCTTCGGCCTCGACCGCCTTGAAGAGTAAGAATTGTTGGTACTGATGATGATCCTCAGACCTGGGCATACCCGCCTCACCGATTGAGTTTGAGGTTTTCGATTGATGTCCGAGAGTCGATTCCTCGGTCTCTCGAGTCCGCTCATCTGACTCGGAACTCATACTGATCGTCTTGGGTGTAATACCATTGGCAACAGCAGCCGTCGCAGTAGTGACGGTGGCATTGGTGGCGATAGAGGATGAGGAGATCGATTTCGCCTGCCCCCTTCCTCCGTGAGAAGGCAAACGGTAAGGCCGATCATCTCGATCGTTGATTGAATCAGCCGCATTCATGATCTTAGTGCTACCCACTGCGATCGTAGGAGTCGTAGTACTCGGTAAAGGTTTGAAAATGATCTCGTACTTCAGTCGAACCTTTGAAGTTTTCACATCCTCTTTGACGCACAATAGTCTAGGGTAATCTGTCAAGACTAGTTGTCGTTTCTTCTTCGTCCTTCTGAATCCAACGACCACTTTGGGTTGTTGGGGTGACAAGAGTTGATTGACGGTGGAAGAATAAATCACTAATTCATTGGGTAAATAGATTTCAACCCTTCGAGATGGATGGTCAAGAGAAAAGCACAAAATAAAATAAAGCCGGTTTCGTGGAGGTCAACAAGGATCGTAGATATAGGTATATATATTCGTGCCGATCAATAGATCCTTTGGCTCTGGACACTCGATGCTTTCGCCTGGTCTACTAGTCAATCTTGACGCCTAGGATGAGTGACTTACCAGGTCATTTCATTACCACCAGACGGGCAAGAATGATCATCCTCCTTAAACTTCCTTAGACCGGCATGTAGCAACCATGACTTACGTTTACTCAGGGAGCGACCAAGACCACTCTTGGTCTCCTCGTCCGATTCACTTTCATTTTCTTCCCCAATCGAGGAGATGGCGAGTCCTTTAAGGTCTTCCTCAAGTTTAGGTTGCACTACCTGTTGTTGTGATGAAGACGACAGTAGTGACGGTGGCGGTGGCAGTGGGTCTTGATAAAAGCCGGGATAAGAGGTAGAAGGCTGGGGATTCAAATTCTCCATTACTGGCCGGCCAAGATTAGCGACAACGATCCCAGGCTGTAGGATGGGTGGGGCAAGATCCCACAATCGGTCCCAGTCAATCGAAGCAAAGAATGGATGGGTCTTAATCTCGTTGATTCCTCCCTTTTCTGGGGAGCCACCGATCCGTTGATTAGGATCCAAGACCAATAGCCTGGAAACCAAATCCCGACCATCTGATGGAAACCCATCCGGAAATTGATAGTCAAGCTGAGTGATCTTTTGAAACGTTAGGTATTCACTTCGAGCCCGGAAAGGTGGTGCTCCGGTGATCATTTGAAACAGTATACATCCGAAGGCCCAAAGATCCGAGCTGCCCAACAAGGACGATGGAGTTTGATGGCGAAGAGGAGAATGACGAGGGAGGGGGGGGGGAATAAATAACAGGATTAGCTTTTAAGATTCTCATCTGCTAAATAGAGATTTGGAGAAAAGGTCGCATCGGAGAATGTTGATACGAGTTGAGAACAGCTAATTGGATATACATATATAATATACATATATACATTACGTTTTACTCGTGACTTTTTCGACCAGTAGTTCTGGGCTAACATATTCAGCCGTTCCAACAAACGAGTGCGACTGCTCTGAAGAGACGGTAAGAGAAGGGAAAAACAACGCCGGGCGTTTAAGTTTCCCAAGATTCTAGGGATAAGAAGCACGGATGAAATGTTGCAAACTAACGGGAACCGGCTGGGTTGGGCGTCGTGGTCGTCGAATTCGGTTTTGGATTGAGGATCTTGGCACTGCCGAAATCCGCCATCTTCACTCTCATCTCCGAGTCCAATAGAATGCTTAATGATGATGATGAATAAAATGAACATCACCAAGGAGTAAACCGGCGCCCGCGTGGTTTTTTATTTTTTGTCAGTCCTTTCTAAAGAAGGACGGGTTGGCCACGGTCGGGTGACTCAGAGAGGGAGAACTAACTTTTCCGGTTTGACATCGCGATGGATGACACCTCGAGAGTGCATGTGCTCGATGGCGGATAGAATCTGAGCGCCGTAAAACCTTGTGCAATCAGTAGAAAAGGATCCCAGCTGAAGAAATGAGACATAATGGCATCAGGAAAAGAAGACAAACGGATGATCATCAGAATAGAGCTAAGAAAGTTTGAACAATCCTTCCTCGAGGAGGTGGAGATGCTAATTTTAGTGAGTGGTAAAGGAAGATACAAAGAAGGATGAGGATCGACCGACTGTTTTGATGGCTTTCAAGATCTCACCCTTTGGGGCCCACTCTAGAAGATAATCTGGATGAGGGTAGAAGAAGCAAGGTTGAAAAGCGTCAAAAAGATAACTCATCGACCCGGAAGAAAATGGAGGTATTTCGTTGAGAAAAGAAAATAACCGACAGAGTGAGGTTTCGTCTTGAAAGGTAGAATACAGCCTGATACAACCGGGATGATGATCTAACAAGTTCAACGTATCGCGTTCGATCGCGACGTACTTGGTTTTTTTCTCCTTTTGGATATGCCGTTTATCCAATACCTTGAGGGCGTACTGTTTGTGAGGTGCGGATTTATCGGTGACATGATAGACTGTCGAGTAGGATCCTTCTCCGAGGATATCTCCAACCTAAAAATAAAAATAAAAAAGATGTGGGAACGAGGGTGCCATGGACAAAAATAGAAAGTGACAAGTAGAGAGGAGGATAAAACAAAAATTCTAATGAACTGTTGGATGCCAGGATGATAAGAAGTATCGATTTTTTTTTCTGTGAATGATCGTGTTGGCGAGTCGAGCGGAGGATGTGGACTAACCAAGAAATCCTTGATGCCTTTCCGAGAGGTCGTAGCCTTCCCACCGGACCCAGAGGGGGCCCTGGAGACGAGCGCGGATTGAGGAGAATGAAAGAGGGGGAGAAGATGGTTAGGATGGATGGGAGTGGGATGAACAAGTGGGGATGAGGTTAGAGTTTGGTCGGAGGAGATGATTGAGGGTGATGGAAGGTATGGTGGTTGTGGACCGAAAGGTGAGATGGAAGATGAAGATGGTGGTGGTGGTGGTGGTGGTGGTGGTGATGTTGGTGTGATTGAGTAGAATGAGGGTGAGGGTAGTTGGGATGATGGAGGCTGGACTGGTGAGGTTGAGTTGGAGTTGGAGATCGAGGTTGGATCGTTGATCGAGATTGGATGAGCTGGATGATCGTGATCGTGATCGATGTTGGAGCCTTGGGATGAAGATGATGAGTCGAGCCTGAGTGAGATGGAGTGATTTGAGCTCGATGGGATCATGAAGGCTGGTATGTAGGAAGATGAGAGTGGATGGGATGATGGGTTAGTGGGGGGATGATAGTAAGGAGAAGAGGAGGAGGATGATGATCGATTGATGAAGGCTGATGGGGATGATGATCTGGTGGGAATCTTGAATGGGACGGCTTGGACGGAGGAGGTACTTGTAGCTGAGCTAGCTCGACTGACGGAGTTGGAGTGATTCGAACGAGAGATGGGATTTTCGGGTGTATGGAGTGAGCTGGATGAGTTTGGGGGACGGTCGTGATGATGGATCGTAGTGGGTGGTCGGATCTGAAGTCTTGGTCTGCTCTCCATCATCTCATCCCCACCAGTCCTTAAGCTTGGTGGGTCTGATCGGGGTGATAGTTGCTCGATGATGGTGCTCGATGGTGGGAGTGGGATTTGGATGATCTCGTTCTCGATCCTCTCGATCCTCTCGATCCTCTTGCCTTCGATCATCTCATCATGATCGACTTGAACCGCAGGAGTGTTTTCCAGTTTGCTCGTTAGATCAGGTTCGGGTTGAGTGTTCTTAGTTCGATCGAGTTGTTCATCGATCGTCTTGGTCCTACTACCAGCAACTGCCTCATCACCACTGGATGTTGAGACCTGTTGGTTGTTGGTGCTGAGGATGGGTTTCATGATCCTCTTCTTGGTTGATGTTCTTCTTCTTCTTCTTCGAGGCTATCCGTTAGACTCCTTGGAGCAGTATGTATGTATGTACTAGGTCCTGCTTCGTCTTAGTACTCGATTCGATTCGATTTTGAACTCCTTCTCTCCTTCGGATCTTAGTCTACTCCTCCGGTCTCTTGTGGGTGGATGATGTTGGTGTGTGCTTGCTTCTTTTCCTTCTTTGCTTCTGATCGATTGATTTCAACTCTTGGCAACTAACTGTTTGAGGTGGGTGGTGGATGGCTAGATGACCAGTTCATCATCATCGTCCCTTCGTCAGTCAGTATTGGTTTCACTCCTCCTCTCCTCTCCTCTACTCGTCCATCGATGTAGTCTAGACTGTGGTCGAGATGAACTTACGATTCGATTCCGACGCCTGAGTCCCTCCTCGGTTCTTCTTCCTCGTCTAATGATAGTCCTCTCTCGTTCCTCCTCCATGGCTCATCGTTCCCCTCTTCGTCGTCGTCTCTTCCTTCTCTTTCCTCCTTTCCTATTTCTTGGATTCCTTCCCTTCTTCTTCCATGACCACCACCCCCCCCCGGTACTCGATCCACTCCCTCGGTCTCCGCTCTCCCCGGTCCCCGGTCCCACACTCCATACCCGGTGCAAGCAGCATCCACTCGTTACTCTTCCCGGCATGAACCGGTCAGCCCTTCCGAATCCATGGTGACCCCCCCCCCCCCCACCGGCCCCCCCTTCCAACTCAAACGTCCCCTTTGCCGCTTCGATCATCCGCTTATTTCGCATCATGTGTCGCCTCTGAACAAGCGGACCACGATTGGATGGAGAGGCTTCACAACTCGGTGAGGCTCGGTGAGGAGGAGGATTGAATGGGGAATGAGTGCAAGTAGTAGGAACCAAAGCAAAAAAATCAACAAGCCAGATTCCAAGCGGTAGGATTAAGGTACCGTTCGGCTGCCAGGTGTATTTGTAACTGTAACTCCCCCCCCCCGCCCGCCAAATTGAAGTTACAGGGAGTTACAGGGGGTTGGAGTTTCAGTCACACAATTTGGGTGTTTGGCAAGCACACTCCCACGCTGCCCCTGCAAAAAAGGGTAACAGCAAGTTACAAGGTTTTGACCTTGTAACTAGCTGTAACCTTTGCCTCTCCCGCCCATTCTTGAACGTTACAGTTACAAATGGACAGGATGTTTGGCTGTGGGGCCCCAGGTGTAGAGATACATAGTTACGCAATTTACAAGTTGTATAAATTCACGCCCACAACTAGACGCATACATTAGACTTATATAAACATAATCTATCGATTATGCTTAGAAACCAAAATCTTCATGTATATAATCTAGTACCACCTGCTGCTCCAGAGAAACTTTTCCTCATCAGAGTTTGAGTCAATCTTTGCAGCGGTTTAAGCTAATATTGTGGCATTGGTGATCTGGGCAGCTTAGTAATTGATAATCAGAGTTTGAGTCAATCTTTGCAGCAGCTTAAGCTAATATCCTGGCGTTGGTGTTCTGGGCAGATCACTTAACGGAATTAAACATCACAGGTTAAAAGCCAGCTAACCGTGTTTGCTGCTGAAGAGATTATGACCAACCTGAGTCAACTGCCAGTAGGCTTACTGTTTGGGTGGTGGATGAAATTTTTTAGAGATATACTAGAAAACAGCAACAAGTTGGATGAGATAAGACAACGGCAACAATCAGAAGAATCATAATTATACTCTGAAAGAGAAACAAGGTTTGTACCTGAACAAAATAATATGAGTGGCCCATCTATTGAGTCACTCCTAAAGGTGATCAATAAACTTTAAGCAAGAATAGAACAGTCTGAAAAAGCCAATCCACCCCACATCTTACAGAAAAATGGCAAGAAATTCAATGTCAATCCCATTATGAAGAAATTCTTCAAAGACCCAGTTAAAGTCTATAATACCATGAATCCCAAAAAAGATTACCCTATCGTTTGATGGGACCAACTACTCCCAGTGGGAGGGTGCCATAGGTCACATGCTATGAAGGGCACTACAACAAGACAGTAGCTTCATGAACAATCTGTCTGCCTCCAACCATCTCACCTGGGACCACAAGGAATCAATCACAATCCTTGTAAGGAATACCATTGATGACACCCTCCTCAGTATTGTCAAAGTATCAGGGACCAAAGATGCCAAGTCACTCATAGAGCTCCTAAAAAAGAAATGTAGTAAAACAGACCAATGGTACAAACTAGCCAGCATTGACCATCTTATCAACACCATCAATGACAAAAGTGGCTCCAACAATCTATGGATTGCTGGATGGCACAAAATCATTGCAGACCTCAACAGAGTTGATGTATTGCTGGATGAACTGTGTGGCCTGATTAACCAGGCTATTTTGGTCCTGCCCGCTGGGATAGACCCTCAAAACTTTGAATATGCTGTTGGCCAGAGCCTCAACAACTCCGCAACAGCACCTACATTCACTGAGGTGTCTACTGTTATCCAAACATGTTTAAAAAAACTCAGCACTTGTGCCTCCAGGCCTGCCAGGAACCTACCATCAGATTTTAAGCTGTCAGTACAAGCACTTTTCCATCAGCCTGCCACAAAGTATGTCCCACCAGCATGATGCCTGCAGACAAATAATGACCACTGATTGACTGGCCAAGGAAAACTTTCAATTGATAAGGCCACCCAATTCAAAGGGAAACTTCTGATGGACTCCTTACTGAAGAAATTTGGTTGTTCATCCCACTACTGCATGAAGTCCAGACATTGGTACGCCAACTGTGACAACTTTTGAAACCACATGCACATGGAGGTAATTCCACTACCACCCAACAACCATGCAGATAGGGGCTCCAGATATGTGCCACCAACATGTCAGCAGAATGTACTGCAAGTAGGGGGGAACATCCATCAGTTGGATATGGAAGAAATATTGAAGGGTCAAGTACAGCTAGACTCTGGTTCCACTGCCCACGTGAGTGGCACCTCCAATTTTTTCAAGATCACCAGACAGTTAGATGTACCAATTGTCCTAATGATGGCTGTACCTGCCAACTCAGCTGTTGTTTGTTATATTGTTAGACTGATGATTCCAACCAAGTCTAGGATCCTCAATTTGAATGAAGTATACTTTTGTGAGGGAGTGAAGGGCATGATCTTATCAACTGGGAGGATTGCAGATGCAGGATGGGAATTTGAACACTGGGGGACAAGTCTGTCAATCACCAGCCCTGATGGCCAAATCTTTCCTACCGTTTTCCGCAATTATTGTTGGACTATTCAACCGGTATGCAATCAATCATTTTGGGGAATAAGCCAGAAGCCATCATTAGACCCTTATGCATGGTACCTATGCCTTGGCCATGCCTCAGAGCAAGCAGTGAAAGCCTTCCTTGAGTCCCATTTTGGGAACCAACCAAGAGGTACCTGGAAGATTTACTTTTGTGAACAGTGTGCAATTTCCAAATTGATTTATTGGAAGTCATTGGGTGCAAACTCCGGGATCCTGTGGGAGAAACCACTTCATTTGTGCATGACCAATTTAATAGGCCCATTTGAGAATGACCTTAACAGTGCTAGATTCTGGATCAAATTGTGAGATCATGTAACCACATACATATTTGTAGAAGCACTAAAGTCCTGCAGCAAGGTTACCCAGAAGATTATAAGTTGGATTGAGCATCTGCGCAATACAACTGGCATTTTGCCCTTGCATATCTGGTTGGACAACACTGCCAAATATATGGGAAAACTACAAACCAAGCTTGAGCTGCTTGGTATTAAGCTAGTGGCCATCCCACCATTCCAGGCTGAGAAAAATGGAGAATCCAAGAGGCTAAAATTTCCAATTGGTGACATGGCATGCACCATGCTGAACAAGAGCAAGATGGCCACCCAATATTGGATTTATGCCTACCATACGGAAACCCACATCCATAACCAAATAAACTACACCCGCACAGGGGATGTCTCCCCTCTCAAAGCACTTTTTGGACTAGATTGTGACCCACATGCTGTTTTCCATTTTGGAACCTGGGCCATCATACATATACCAAACAAGAGAAGAAAAAATAAGCTGGAAGACCGTGGGCAACAATACTGTCTTTTGGCATACCTGGTGGCAGGTGCAGGTTGGCTATTCTAGTTGCAAGCAGAACAACAAGTTATAAAATCCATGTCTGCAATGTTCCCCAACTTCCAAAACCTTCCAGTGAAATCAGAACCAAATATAGCCAGCTTTTATTTTATTCTTAACCAATTGAAACTACAACTTTGACAGGAGCAAACTGACCTTGTTGAAGATGCTGAGCAGAATTTCATCAAGTCATTGCTCCTTAAAAGGGATCATTACCTACCAAAATCCCTGCCTGAGACACTAAAAGGGGATTTTTGCAAGGAATGGTTGGCTTCAGCAAATCATGAGGTCAACAAATTTGACAAACTAGACGTTTGGGAACCAGTCAAGCCACACCCAGGGATGAAGGTATTGGGGATGCAGTGGGTACTTTCCACCAAGCTGGATTAAAATGGCCAACTTCTGGAGCGCCAATTGAGTTTGGTAGTGAAAGGATTCAACCAGAGAATGGGGGAAGATGTTCACAAGACGTATGCGCCCATGGCTGGTCTAAATGTATTACACCTTCTCATTTCACTTGGAATCAATCTGTATTTACAAATGGCAAAGTTTGACGTCAGCTCAGCATACCTCTATAGCCCAATCAGTGAATAATTTTATGCTCAACAACTAAAAGAGGTGAGACCTGAGTAGAAAGTTCTGGTTATGCATTTAAAGAAGGCTGTTTATGGCATCAAGAAGGCAGAAAGGTGCTGGTGGAAGTTCTTTTACAGCATCATGTCTGAACTGGGATTTGTTTCCAGAGAGCTAGAGCATTCCCTGTACCTCCTGCAATGTGGGGACACATTTACCCTTGTATGGATGCACCTTGATGATGGGTTGGTAGTTGCCTCCTCTCTGGATTTGCTGGTAAAACTCCGCAAAGGGATGGAACTCCAAGTCAAGCTGAAATGTCAAGATAACCCAACAAAGATTGTTGGAATCAGCTTAGCTTGTACAAAGGATTCCTTCTTGCTTTCCCAAAATGTCCTGAAAACCCAAATTATCAAGGATTACCATTGCAAAGCACACCCCAAACAAAGCCCCTTGCCTGTGATCAGCCTTGTCCTCCATGATGTCAACCCTACCAAGGCTGACAGGTACAAACATTTTGTTTTATCCTTGATGTACCTGGCAGCCAGGACCAGACCAGACCTCTCCCACCTGGTGAACCTCCTGTTGCAATATAAAATTTGTAAATCTGAAAATCACTGGAAGGCACTCTACTGGCTGATTGGATGCCTTAAACAGACTGGCACTATGGCTCTGATTTTTGGTAAAGGGACTGGAGGCTTAATTAAGGAGTGATGCTAACTGGTGCTGGGAACATGAGTGATCCACATTAGGTCATGTTATCAAGTACCTAGGGAATCTTAATGCATGGGGTTCAAGATTCCAGAACATAGTTGCTCTTTCTATGTGTGCTGCAGGGTATGTTGCCTTGTCAGGTGGGACCCAAAAACTTGCTTATCTCAACAAAATATTATTGGACTTCAAACTGCCAAAGATGGCCATCTTTTGAGATAGAAAATCAGCCATCTCAATTGCCAGCAATAATTCATCAAAGAAGAGAACTAAGTACTTATCCCAAGCATTCTACTTTGTCAATGACTTTGTCAGGCAACATCAGGTAGACCTGAAGTGAACAAGTAACCATGACCAACAAGCAAACCTGCTCACTAAATGGCTTGTACCTAAAAAGATTGGCCCAGAAATAACCGCCCTGAAACTGAGGATGGTAGAATTGGAAAATCCCATGGGTGAGTGTAGAGATACATAGTTACACAATTTAAAAATTGTATAAATTCAGGCCCACAATGAGACACATACATTAGACTATAAACATAATATATTGATGATGCTTATAAAAAAAAATCTTCATGTATACAATCTAGTACCGCCTACTGCTCCAGAGAGACTTTTCCTTATCAGAGTTTGAGTCAATATTTGCAGCGGGTTAAGCTAATATTGTGGTTTTGGTGATCTGGGCAGGTTAGTAATCAATAATCAGAGCTTGAGTCAATCTTTACAGCCAGTTAAGCTAATATCATGGCATTGGTGATCTCAGCAGATCACTTAATGGAATTAAACATCACACCAGGGAATTTTCCAAAGTTACAGTTACATGTGGCAGTCAAAGGCACCCTAAATACTAGGAGTGACAATACTGGTCCCCCTCTAACCCCTCAGTCTGTCCTACCCAGCTCATGTAGCCCCACCTCCCTGCTCTCTGTGCGCTTGTGTACTAGATTGTTACCAGATTAAAGACTTATTGTGACACTAACTGGGACCAATAAAATGGGTAAGAGTGTGAAAATTAGATGTGTCCTCTGGGAACTGAACTCAGGTCTCTCATGTGCATGGTAAGTGTACTCCCAACTATACTCAGTACACTCTATCCCTGGTGCTCAAGAGATACTTCTAGAAATTGTTTAAAATGTCACTTTTGAGGAAATAATGATGAAAAATTAACCAACTGCAAGCATCCAAGCACTCTGGTCCTGTAGACTTTAGGAAAACATGTATCATATCTCAAAAAAAATTCTCTAAATTCCACTCTGTTTTTTGCTGAATTAGGATTTGATATTGAGTTTTTTTTTTAAAAAAAAGGGAATCTATAAATTTAAAAAGATTGAAAATGGTCCCACACTTCACCTATCATCAAGGTCCTCTGGTTTTTATTCATTTGATAATCTGGTCAGATATGAAACTCTTGCATCTAGTTCAGTCTAGTTTAATGTTTATTTTCAGTCTGCTTTTTTTCCCCTTTTTTCAGTTCTCTTTTTTTTTCCAGTCTGCTTTTTTTTTCACAGCAATCTTGATAAATATTGGAGAGATTGTAGGCAGAAAAATTTTCAACACTTGAATGAACCAAGGGTTTAATATAAAATTTATTTCAAACTATATAAATTAAAATTTATTGAGATAGATATCTTCTCATCTTTATTTCATCATAATCAGCCTTGGATCTGTTTGTGTTTTACATTTGTGATGTGTAAATTTTTCAGTATTTGAGTGGCTAAAAGGGTGGTGGTGAGGGAAAAGTGATGAATATCTGTGTATTGAGGACTAGAAAAGGTAATTTACTAGTCGCCTTTTACCATTTTCAGGAGGAAATACTTGGTACAAACATCAAAAATGTTGAGAATACAGATCAAAAATTCATATTATTATTAAAATGTACCTGACATATTTCAAAAAAATAAAACAGATAATATGCATACTCTGGATCATGAAAAAAAAAATTAATTTATATTTTTTTAAATGAATCTCAAAGAAAAATAAAGGGCATTAAATTTTCACTCCCCCAAACCTGGGTTTCACACAGTTTTGATGTTGCCACAATGTCCCCCAACATCCCCAATACACGTAGTAATCCTGGAAAACACACAATTTTTTGGGTTTTTCAAAAAAAAAATAAAAAGGACTAAGGGATAGAAAGGCATCTCAAACCCCTGTAAAATATTTTTTACAAATTTTGGCCATTTTTAAGGTGCCTTCAAAATTGCCCTCAAAAAACTGAAAAAAAAGCCTCACCTCTCAAATCTTTTCACATTATTCAATTTTTTTTTCTTGATTATTTTGGAAAATCTGATGACAAAAAAAGTTTCCAAATATGCCAGGCCATTCAATTATGATTTTCTCAGAATTTTAGTACTTCAATTTCCTGCAAGAAAATGGGATATACATAAAAAATGAGACATTATTTTCAATTTTTTTTCCTTATTTTTTCATGAGATTTTCCAAATTTTGAGATTCCAGTCTTTTAGTGGGCATTGAAAAGGACCCAAAAAAATAATTTGGGGATTTTTTTAGTTTATTTTTTCCCAAAAAATTCATAATTGAAAACAGTGGTGTTTTTTGCTCTAAATCAATGAGTCAATAATCAATAGAAACAAAAAATATGAAAATTTGAGAAAAAAACAAAAAAATAGTTCAATCAAGATCAATTTGTCCTACTTTATTATTTGTACTACCAGGAAAAATTTTTTTCAAACCAATTTCTGAGTTATTATGAATCAAATCATCCCATTTTTGTGATTCCTTGCTAGCAAAAGCCTTCCAAAGGGGATCTAATTGAGGAGCTGGCCATGGTTCAGAGTTATAGTGGAAAGAAATTGTGTGCTATAAAATCTTCCAAAATAATTAAAAATATGGGAGATGTTTTAGGAATGGCAGTTGGAGGGAAATTGAGGGGCAAATAAGTTGATGGCATCAACTTAGATAAAACCACCACTGGCCTTTTGTATTTACCTGAAAGCAGGAAAACATGGAAAGGGAATTTCACCCAGTAGCTTTGAGGGGAAACAGTTTAATGCCATCAACTTAGATAAAAGTAAAACTGGCCTTTTGTAGGTATCTGCAAGCAGGAAACCATGGAAAGGGAATTTCACCCAGTAACTTTGAGGGGCAAATAAGTTGATGGCATCAACTTAAAAAAAATTACCACTGGCCTTTTGTATGTATCTGCAAGCAGGAAACCATGGCAAGGGAATTTCTCCCAGTAAATTCAAGGGGCAGGTCCAGAAGTGTTGCCAAGATGTTTTCTTTCTTTCTCAAAATTTTCATCCCAGACTTGATCCATAAAGTTTTCATCCTTGAAAACAGAGTTTGATTACATTTACATGATCATTTCCTGACATATTGAACTCCAATCTTCAGATTTATGGCCCAAATCAACTGCTACTGATCTAAACCCACATTTCCCGCCACCCATCAAATCTTGAAAATGTGAAATTTGTGGTATGGCTGGCTTTGTAAAAACGGAATTTTTGTATGGATGCTGGATGCTACAAAAGAAATATTATTATTATTAAAGATGAAATGAAAAAAAATCATACTTAATTTGCCAATATTCACCACTTTAAAAATATCAGAAGATAAAAAAGAAACTTTTTTGACCTTCAATATCATCCCAAAAAACAAGGACAGGCTAATAAATGAACCATAAAGCAAGATAAATTCAGAAATGTATTCACCTCTTTAGTTTCAGAGGCTGTAGCTGTGGGAGCAAAGATTGGATTCCCTGGAGGCTTACAAGCATCTGAATCTGCATTGTCTTGTTTTATTCTCTTGATCCTATTCAAAGTCCCAGGACTCAAATTCTGTGAAACAAAACTCTTGTTGATGATGGTTGATGAACTCTGAGTGACAATTGAAAATATGACAATCAATGGAAACTAGAAAAACTATCCTGATCCCCTCCACCCAAAAAGAAAATTACTGACTGCCTTTATTCTGTCCAATTGTTCATGATATTTGAGTTATTCTCCACTCAATTCCTCTTCTGTTATAAAATCATCCTGTTCACAATGCAATGTTAGCCTAATCACAAAAAAAAATCACCTCTTCCTCTGATTGCTGTTTCTTTTTCCCATGGCCTTTTCATGGTCTTCCTTTACCTTCCTTTTACTCAGATTCTGAAATTAGAGAAAAAAAATTTCCAACCATATGCTGTTAAAATAAATCCAATAGAAAGAGATGAAAAAACAGAAAAAGAACAACCAACCATTGAATTGACCACTTGCTGCTTCCTTGGTCTTCCTCTCCTCTTAGGTACTTCAAAATAGTCAAATCCAGATTGATCCCTTCAAGATGAATGCTGAGAAAATCTTTTGCTTTTATTCAGGGCTCCTTTGGGTCTTCCACAAATTTTCATTTCTTTCTTTGATAGGGCTTCTTTAATGGGAGTCAGTTGATACTTCCCTTTCAACAGCTTCATCATTTCTCCAAGGTAAAAATGTTGTTCTCCTGGGCACAATTTAAGGAATTCTTCAAAGAGCTCATTCTGAAACTGGTGTATGTTGGTTGATTGGGAAGGTGATTCATGAGATGATTGAGAAGGTTGGCATGATCCCTTCTCAGAAAGCTATGAATAATTATAAAATAAAGGAAAAAAAATTCAGAAATCAATGTTAGATTTTTTTTTCTCCAAAGGAATAGTAAATAGTTAATCTGGTTTTTTTGTCAATTTTTTTAGGGCAATTTTGAAGGCCTTAAAAAGGGCAAAAATTTGTCATAAATATCTTACAGGTGCTTGAAATGCCTGTCTATCCCCTAGTATTTTTTTTTATGACCCCAAAAAACCGCATTTTTTTCTGGATTACCAGGTGTATTGGGGACATTGGGAGACATTGTAGAAATGTTGAAACTATGTCAAACCCAGGTTTGGGGGTGTGAAAAATTTGATTTTCAAAAATAAATAAATCAAATATTTGCAATATGAAACTATATAAAGAAACCAAAAAATAAAAAAAATAAAAAAAAATTCTGCAAACAGTTGAAAAAACATTAACAAAAAAGAAGAAGAAAAACAAGAAAAACTAGAAAAATGAAAATTTTTGGGGAGGACTACCATAAACTTAGCCAGTTCTGTGGAAGATTGAAAAATGCAGAAACCAAAACAAATTTGATATAATTTTTTATAAAAAAAAATTAAAAAAAATCTTGAATATATATATATATATATATATATATAAGAAATAAACATTAGGGAAGAGGACCACCATCACCTCACCCCTGTGTTGGTGGGGCTAAAACGTGTGTTTCCCCTGCAGGTTATTCAAAAAAATGGCAATGCCAGGGTGTTGGTCTCATCAAAAAGCTGTTCAAGTCCATTGCCACTGATTAGTTTTGGCATGGCCACCAGAAACAGGCCACACAGGCTGCGCTGTTTCAACCACCTGGGTTGCCAGAAGGGCATTCCCCCCCTTTTTGGAATTTCAAGGGGTAGAAATTATTGGTGATAGCAATGACAGTCGGTAGATAAGTTTAATTGTATTTTGATTGATTTGATAAATGGATGAGTTTCGATGATGTGTGAATGAATGTGAAATGGATCAAAGGGAAATACAACTTAGTAGAGGGGGTCTTTTATAGACAAGATCTCCCTCACCGTTATGACTATATACAAGCTGAGAGGGAAATAATTGAGAAATGCTTTTTTCCTTGGTTTCTTTGTTTTACCATGGAGTGCGATGAACATGAAATGTTCATTTACTCTGATAGTCCTTGCTATTCTTATCTGCATAGGACATTTCAGGATTAAATACATAAGTGTTTCTTTTAATTGTTTTATTTATACATTTCACACTATCTCTTCTTTTCTTTATTAGTATGATGTACCCGGTTACTGGGCTATGTTGATATTCTTGTAACATACTTGTCTTTTATTTGACAAGTATTGGATCTTTGATAACTTCATCATTAGTCATCATATTTAGATGATTCTTTTTTCTAACATGGTCCAAATTATCTTATCCTTCAATTGGAAATAAGATCAATTTGTTATAGAAAGTATTATTCCCTCAACAGGGGTTACAATCTCAACAGAAATTCCACAAGTTAACATACCATGGGAAGGTATAACAAGACACCATACCCTGGTGTAGGATAACACACCTTTGTGGAATGGAGAAGCATTTCAGGTGGTGTGATTTTATTAATTTCTTTACTATGATCATGCCAATAACACCTTTTGGACCAATTTCAAAATTTGGTATGATTCTAGTAATTTCTTTTTGTGGAAAAAATCTAGCCAGGGCCCAAAAAAATAATATTTTCAAATATTAATTCAAATTTTTGAAAATAATACATGCAAAAATTATGAATTTATCCAGGTTTGTTCAATTATATCAAAGGTATGAATTTATCTAGCGCTCAAATCATAATAGAATCACATTCTATTGGGTGCTCTATTTTTAACCAAAAGCTTTCTGGCATGGCCAACTACTCCTCCTTGGAAAAAAGCATGATTTTTGATGATGTTCATAAACAAAAATAAGGTTAGTTAGCATTAGCCAGCTTGCTAAGACCACATCAGATGAGCATTGATCTTTGGATATTTTATTTTGAAGTATTCAGATAAGCTAATTTGGTTGGAAAAGCCCAGACCTATCAATCCTCTTCATGATGTTCATTCAAAAATCAGATCCCATGAAAGAAATCTGGCACATATTGACCTGAAATCTTAAATATTTTGGGGGGAGTGGAGTGCTTTTTTGCTTTTTTGAGGGATCATTAGTGGTCTTACTTGCAAAAGAATCAAGCCTTGCAAGACTACAGATTTTCAGATCAAATAAATTTTTTTAACCTACCATTTCCTGAGCAAAAAATATTTTTGTATAAACTCTTCATGCACTGGAGGATACATGGGCCCTGGGATCTACATGATAATCATAAATCTGGGACAAATTCAAAAACCATTGAAACTCTTCCTGTAAGAAGAATTTAATTTAAGAAACAAAACCCGGCCCTAAAACTCCTATATTATGAGCAATGCCAAATGGCCAAGATAGTAAAGATGGGACACCCAGAATCCACCCTCCTCCTATTTAGTAAAATGCCAATCAAACACTCTTGGTCCACTTCCATTGTTCAAAAAACACTGATGATTATGCACAGCTTCAGAGAATGGAAGTGGTTGATGATGATTGTCCTGTTTATTCAACAACTTTTTTTAGGTCAACGAATTAACTTGCTTTGCCTCTCTTTTAATAAAAATTTCCATCTCCCCCTTCTCCTTCACCTCAAAGCTGCCTTCAGAGTTTGAAAAGTACCATCTTGAAATTTCAATTTCAATAAAAATTACTACCATTATTTGCTTTTAGATTCATTTGGGGCGAGCATAACCCTTGTTGAAGTATTAACATTTGTGTTTTAAATGAACAGCATGAAGGTAGGACATCTTGCGCAACAAAACATAGAAAAAAATATTATATTCGGTGTGACGAACGGAACTTCACAAGTCTCACAGAGGATTGATTGAACATCTGCTATGATGATGCTGTGGTTTGATGTGGGTTGGCTGGCCTGTTGGACTCATGTGCTTGCTCCGCAGATGAACGATAGCGGGGTGTTGTGGGTGAGAGTAAAAAAATCTATGATCTCTGTTAAAAATCAGATAAAATAAAAAATAATTCTTTGCACACGAAACTTGAATGATTATCTAACTAATAATGAAAACGGGGGTGAAAGAGCGGAGTATCCAACCATATACATGTCAAGACTCAGAGAGGTAAGGAGAGATAAGGAGAGAAACGAGGGCAAGACTTTTAGCCCTTGTAACAGATGGAATCAAGGTATCGCCCAGACAGAGTGGCGAGAGATTAAGGAGGAATTTGATTGACTTGACCGATCCCCCGCTTCTTTTTCGTACTGGTGCGATGATGGTTGGATGAGTAAAAGTAATTGGACTTATGATGTGACTTGTTAGAAACACAACTAGCGATGCGAAGTCCGCCACCTTGCTCCTTTTTAAAATGAGGTGAGAACCCGGGTTTGCAAGACACTAGGATTGTTACATAGCAACGTTATTCGCCGCAAATCAGGGATGGATCATACAATCGAAAATTAACGAGACTATCAGAAGCACTCAAATAAAATTTGATACTCACAGATCCGACATGCTCCTGCCTCGCAACCCACGCTGTTCACGTGGGGAATCAGCGTGCACTTATTCCAGTGGGCAACAGAGAGACGGGATGGTCAATTTGATGGCATGAGACTCGACTTGGATTTCATCCAGCCACTCACGTCGTTGTCGCAACTCCCGCATGCATTTAGTTCTTCCTCTAAATTGACGCATTCCCATGCAGTAAGATTTGCCTTTCGGACGGGTGTTGGGAGCAAGGCGTGATCATCTTGCAGAGAGGTGTAACTCAGGATTGGACACGAATGCAACGGGCTGGGGCATCTGGATTCCTCGGAATCTTCATCGTAAGCCGGTTTTGCGTTTCGGTGACGAGCTCGTGCGCTGACAGAGGGTAAGGAGGGGGGAGGGGTGGAGGCAACGAAGTTTACGATAATCACCATGGTCGCCGTAGTCGATAACCAATTCATTTTGATCGAGCCAATTCAGAAAAATTTTAAACGAGAGTGAATGATTAGTGAAAAGATCGATTGTTCCCAGCAAAACTAAAACTCACGACCACAGAAAACTTGGCAGTAGTTTCGCGGTTGCTTTATTGTTTTTGCACTCGGTATGCTACAAATCAACCCAGCGCAAGCAGCGATCCGACTTCTCCAGCAATCTAATTGTTGTTACTGTTGTCCACGGCTGCTTAGGACAAGAGTGAGCAGCTATTGCCTTTTGACGGTCTATTGCAGATTTTGCTGTCGGTTTGTTGGTTCGTTGAGAATTATACTGTCGTCGTTGTACACAAGCTTGATGGGTTCACTTTCGCATTCGGAAAGACTTACATAAGAGCTTGTTACTATTCCGGCTTCAAGGCCATGAAAGCTGGTGGTTGATTTTGGGTTCTCGACAATGGCCGCTCAGAGCAATACGCAGAAGCTATTTCCTTCTTTCTGTTTTTATGAAGACGGCAATATCCTCTGGTCAAGACCTTATAGTACCGAGATTACATTTGTGACAGCTGACCAGGGATGGCTTACTCTTGCAGAATGAAAATTACGGATGCCGACATCTTTCGTTTTTGCAGATAAAAAATTAATCAAAAAAAATTCCATTCGAGTCGCCTTTGTGTAGCAGTGAGCAGCAAACAGAGAGCCTGTCTCTCGAGGAAACTTTCTGGGAGATTGCACATCACGGCCAACCACATGTTGCTTGCCATAGCCAAGGTACATATGTAGATCAAGCTACTTGCCTATTAAGCGGCTCAAACCAACTACCTGTTGTTTATAAGTCGTTCATCTGAAGGGCCAAGCTATCAACAACAACCAACCAGGAATCAGCACTTCCGGATTAGCATACTCTCAGCGAGTCCATCAACCCACCTCCGCAAATCGAGAAGGTATTTGTCAGCAAATTAGATTCACAGGCGCCTTGAAGTGATAGTTTCAGTTCCGGATTAGTCTACCCTCAGCAAGTTTGTCAACCCGCTCGCGCAAATCGACAAGGTGATTTGTCAACGAATTAGAGTCGGAGGCTTCATTGGAGGAATACTTGATAAAGACTTGGCTTGAACCAAGAAAACAACCCAGGCGTAGCCTTTACGATCGTGGCCAACACATCCTGCGATGACATTGTCAGGCCAGGAAATACGTCGGCTACCACAGTGAGATTGCTCAAGCGTTCGAACAAGGAAACATCATTCATTGGATACTGCACTCCTGGCCACAACCTTGCAACTTTGGCCCACCGGTTGATTCAAATGCTGATGTGTACAAAACTTGAACTAGAATGTGTAAAGAAGGGGAAAAGGGTTGATCTATCGCTAGGTCATCCTAGTCGGCATGTGTACTACCCAGGGTGTTCATGGGTCGGGCCGACCCGCGGAATACCCGGACGCGGGGCGTATCCATCCGGGTTTGGGAAGGGGGGTTTCTGAAAAACCTTTTGTTGACCCGACCCACCTCAAGCTGCCGTGGGTGCGGGTACAGGTTTGGTCAGCTCTCAGAGATGGTGGGTTGACTTATGGGTACCCCCTTTTTCCTGTTCTTGCATTGTTTTATTTCCCTAAGTTGAGGCCTGAAGCCTTTGAAGGGTATTGCTGGTTCACAAGTCATTATGTTGGGAGCTTGCTCTGCAGTTTGCTTATATCAAGGAGCAGCTATCAACAAAGAAACATAAGAAATTCCACCACAGAAGCAGAATTGAACCCTTCAGTAGATTCTTACTTAGAAGCAACCTGGATGCAAGGGTTGGTTTCCAAGATGTGGATCAAAGTCATGAAACCAAGCCTACGCTACAAAGATAACAAAGGTCTTGAGAACAAGCTGAAGAAATTTGGTTGCAACCCTAAAGCCTAGACACATGAACATAAAAAAGCTATTTGAGAGGAACTCAAATTCAAAAATCTCTTGATCCAGCTGGTAACATCTAAGGACATGATTTCCAATGGCCTCACCAAAAATTTACCCAAGGCCTCTTGTTCTAATCTGATAAACACTAAAAGCCCTTATTACTCAACTTTGGAAATCCTACCAGCCGCAAGGGGTGTCAACTAAATCAACTACATTTTCCCATCCGGTCATGCTTCAAGCTTAAGGATTATTGTCTTCCTCACTTTGACATATCCTTCCCTCAGTACCATTCACCTCAGTCCATACTTGCAACACAAATAGAAGCACAACATCAATGGTGCCTTCTGCTTATCAACTCTGGCTTGCATAACAACCTTCCATTCTTGGAAACTGACTCAGCACCTACTTGAAAACCTTGCAGTTAACTCTACTCAAGTCAACCATCCACTCAAGCTCTGCTCTTCCACCCTAGGTCTTATTAGCCCTTGGGTTCCCATTCCCAGTCATGCACTCTTGCTACCTTTCACCCATGCTAGTTAGCCAGACCAACTGTATAATTTGAAATTGGACAAGTCCCTTAGCCTGCATAAACTACATCCTCATATTCACATTGTCTCTCACGTCACTCCTTCCTATCTCACCCGTTACGCCCTTGTATGCTCAGACTCTATTGCCTCAAATCAACATTATGACCTTGGAAACGTCTATACTGTTATTTCATTTCCCAAACCGTTCATGTCATTCATTGCCTTTCCACCTCTTAAATGTAGTTGGCCGTCCATCAGGTTGTATCTAGTCACTTTGGATTACCTTATAAAGGCAACACCACTTGCCTGAAGATTGTCCCCTCAGTTAGTTAATTTCATACATTCTTGCATTTTGCAAAATCCAGTCATCACATTGGGCTTGGCTTAAGTTTCCTTTCCATTGGAACCATTCATCCCCCTCACTGTGTGTCAAGTTACCCAACCATAATTTTGCACTTTGCAGTTAGCTTTGCTACCTTGCACTTGCCCTTGCACTCAGTCTCTTCCTTTGCACTCACAATCATCTAAGATTTCCCTATAGTAGGTGGGGTGGTTGTGTGACAGTAAATTAACAAAATTAACTCATCTATCATTTTTTGCCAACCTATAATAGATTTCTTTTACAATGTCACGTACTTGCTCAACTGGGAACACTTCCCTCACCGCTTATAATGATGATATTGATTGGGTAGGGAGATCCAGTGTTTCTTGGGCCAGAAAACCTTTAGAACCTCTTCCTTCTTCTAAATCCCCTTTGGTTGAACCTCTTGATGATCCTCTTGCTCCTCCTTGGGAAGCTGTGGATCCCCTCAATAAAATCAAAGACTCCAACCACTCTTCCAATGGAACCTTGACTTGCAGTAGATCAAGGGTTTGCACTAATGCTCCCAAACCCAATGCTTTGACCTTTCTCTCAACCATGATCCAGGCTCTTAACCAAACTGCCTTGCAATCTGGTCCAAGCGGCCCTAGCTTTTGTACTCTAGGCATGAATCAGCCTGATTATTTTACTGGGGAACACCCCCATAAACTTAGAGCCTACTTACAGTTCTGTAAAATCATTTTCTCAAACAATCCTCATAATTTTCCTACTGATAGACACAGAGTTATGTATGCTTCTTCCTTCCTTGGTGGACAAACCTTGCAGTGGTTTGATCCTTACCTTGAACTATTAGATAACACTAGTCCCACTTGTATCCTCAAAAACTGGGACAAGTTCAAGCAGGAATTTTTCACCCTTCTTGGCAACCCTAATGAAGTCCAAAACACAGAATACAAACTTAATAACTTAGTCATGAAGGAGAATAGTAGAGTTTCCATTTATAACTCCAATTTCTGAAATTTTCAGTCTTGCATCCAATGGAACAAGGAAGCTCCCCTGTTTCCTTTTTGAAAAGGTTAACTGGCACACCTAATTGAGCAACTCACAGTTGGGGGACATAAGACAACCTCCCTTCAGCAGCTAATTGACCAGGTGATTGAGCTTGATAATGGCTATCAATACAAGAACCGCTCTCAAAAAAACAACCATGGACCATTGTGGTGTTGTTATATAGTCTCTGATTGGGAATTGCCCTGCGGTTGGTGCCCTCAGCGTTTGGTAGGTCAGGCTCAGCACTTGGATGCGTTCAGTCTCAGCAGTGGCCGCTGCGTGCTCAGCAGTAGGCACCGCGGGGCTTGGCATACTGGGCATGGGTCAGGCTTGATAAAATGTGGCAGGCTGCGGCCTGCTCGGACATTATGGACCCAAGAATGTAGCCGGCCCCACCAGTTTTGCGGGCAGCTAGTTTGAGGAAGTAGGGCGGGGAAATTGGGGCTATGGGAGCAGTCCGGGTGCGCGCAAGTGCCGGCCAACCCGCAGGGCAGGGAATCACGCGGCGTGCAAAGAAGATACAGAAAAGCGGGGGGCTCCAAGTAGGGAGCAGCGGAGGGCCGCATCATGAGGAGGACAAACTGGATGTAAGTAATGGTAAGCAGGCAGGGAATGGGTTAGGGTTAGGCTAGGGTTCTGGGCTTAGGGTTTATTTTACATTTGTTGTTGCGCTTTTATTGCGCTTGTACTTAGGTTAGGTTTGAGAGGGTGGGCATAAAGTCCACACTCTCAAACCCAGCTCTGGGGGGTGGGGATCATATCTTACCATTGAATCTGGGGAAGGAAAAGGAAAGGGAAAGGGAAATGGGAAAGAGGAAGGATTGAGGGATGGATGAATGAAAGGATAAAGAAAGGAAAGTAAATTCATATCTTTATCTCTCTCTCTCTCTCTCTTTATTGGAGAATCTTTATCCTTACAGACGCTAGGACCATTGATACCCGAAATCAAGGATAACTAGGGGATTAACTCTCTCCTTGTTTCCACATCTGGGGGTCTGTCCGGGAAGTTCTTTTGTCTAAAGTCTCTCAAAGGTACTCAAAATGCTACCAGCTGTCGCTTCTCCCTCTTCTTCCTCCTCCCACCATCTCCTCATTGACCCAAAGGATTACCCTCACATTCAACTCAACACTGTGGATGTGGGGCAATTCATCTCACAATATAAAGTGATCGCGGACTCCAAAGGCGCATTGGATCCCAACAAGGCACCCCATGTTGTCCTGTTCATCATGGATGCTGTGGTGGTCTTTTATAGACACAAGTTGGAATTGGCTGCGCATTGCGCGCTCAGCAATGGCTGCGGCTTTGCTGCAGTAAGCCGTGCTGCAGGCTCAACAGCAGTCAAATTGGGCTCAGCATCTGGAGACGCGGGGTGGATCAGATTGGATTGGATGGATTGCAAAGATTGCGCCAATTGGATCACACAGATGTATTGTGGATATTTGGAACGGCGTGTTGGGCGGATGCAGACATGCGCAGGGGGCTCCAAGTTGGGCGTGGCGCAAGGGTGGCATCATGAGAAGGACAAAACGGGTGGACGTAATGGCAGGCGGGCAATACAGATGGATATGGGGTATGGGATGTGGATCATGGGATGGGGTTGGAAGGATAGAGTTGGGCTAGGGTTCTGTATTTAGGGGCTTTATTTCATTATTCTTGCTTGATTGTGGTTGTACCCAGGTTAGGGTTGAGGGGAAGGTTACTTAAACCACACCCTGAACCCAGATGGAGAAGGGAAGCATCACAGAGGATCATAGCATTGGATCATCATAGGTTTTGGAAGGATCTTTACTCTCATTCCTCTATCTCTCAGTCAAAGGGTGAACAGTTTCACTCAGGGTTTACAGACGCAAGGGATCAATAACTTCTGAACTTGGGAACCATTAAAGGAGAAGTTGTCTTCTGAATTTCACAAGGCGGAGGAGCTTTGGGCTGTGGAAGAGATGGAAGGCTAACAGGACCTGGGTTGGCAAAAACTGAAGGGGAACATGTTGTCAAGAAGGGGGAAGCACAATCCTTGTTTTTGGGAAGGCAATTTTAAAAAATCCATGGGGGGTCCGTTTGCAAGCGGAATTGGATTATGCAGAATTGGATTACAAGGAAGGCGCGCGCGGCAGGGTCTGGTTGCAAGCAGAATTGGATTACAAAGCAGGCGCGCGCGGCAGGGTCCCGTTGCAAGTGGGATTGCATTTTGCAGAATTGGATTATGAGGCAGTGTGTCCTCCGGCCCCACCACTGGCAACCATCCATTGGGTTAGTGAACTTGCAGAGTTGGAAAGGTACCTTGAGATCTATTTGAAGGGTCTTCAGGTCCCTAGATTGTCTGCACCTGGGGTGTGCATTTATGGTGACAATAGCGGCTATTGGCAGTCCGGACAGGAGAACCAGACAATGGATTCAAACGCGGGATTGGTTTCCCCAGCAGAGACAGGATATGTATTGGGAAAGCAGGTCTTGGTGGAGTTGGATCAGCCTGTTGCTACAAAGCAAGCAAGAACAAGGGAATGGGAAGCGGATATTGCACCTGGCTTGGGAATAGATGGGCAGCAGGAAAGTCTTGCGGAGAAGGGGATGGGAGCGTATATTCTGTGCCGCTTGGGAACCAACAAGTGGCAGATGGGTCTTGTGGAGAGGATAGGAGCGGGCAAGGTGTTGGAGGATTGCAACCAGAGTCCAACCACTTTGGCGGCGGAAAGAATAGATGCAGAATGGAAGGAAGAGGATCACAGGGAATGCGGAATGGGTGGGCCAACAACAGGCCCATTGCCATTACAGCTAGCAGAGATTTTGGAATTGGTGTGTTGGACACGCGCGGCGGGGCTTCAGGTGCAGAGAGGGAAGAGATTGGGCATTAATGGTAAAAATTGTGAGAAGGAAGTTGAGGTTTCAAGGGCTTTGGAAATGGAAGGCGCGCCTGGATGGAAGGTTGGGAAAACGGCCAGTGGACACAACCCGGGTGGGATTGGATGAGGCCGTGCGTCTCTATCTCCCGGCGGAGCAGAAGGTTTCAAACAACTGGGGACAGCTGGAAAGCTGGGGGGGGGGGCGCTAGGGAAGAAGGGGAAGCCTGATTTGGTGAGGAGGTGCTCTAGCCAGTTCACAGCCAGAACAACTAGACACCCCAGAATGTTTGTTTTCTTAATTCTTTGATTTGATGTTCTTGGATTGGTACTGGATTTGGGTTGTAAAATTGCAGGAAAACGGGCGCAGCGGGATGCCGGGTCCCTATATGCAAGGAAAAGCCCCATGGAGGAAACAAATGTTGGAGCGGAAAGCGGGACAAGGAGCGCTGCAAAAAAAAACCTTTTCCTTCCTTTTCTTTTACTTTTTCCTCTCATTCTCTGGGTATGTTTCTCTGTTTCCTTTTTTTCTAAGGATGGGAAATGGGCGTAAGGGGATGGGATTATGGTCAGGGTATTTCAGGAAAATCTTGACTTGGTGAGGCGGTGCCCTAGCCAGTCCACATCCAGAATAGCTAGGCACCCCAGAATGTTTGTTTTCCTTATTGGCTCTCTCTCTTGGATGGTTGTGCGCGCGCGCTGGCAGATTTTCTGTTTATCTTTTGTAGAAAGGGTATGGGGAACTGTGTGGCAGTTTTTCTGGGGCATCCCAGGTGCTCCTTCCCAGAAAAATTGACAATATGGGACGCAGATCACAGGGCTTTTCCTCTCAGGCTCACACGTGGATGCGGAGCTAGTTTTTCTCACTCTTAATCAGAATCAAGGTTGCTTGCAGGGCTCACGTGCCAGAAGGCACAGATTTCTGACTTTATCTCACTCTCACTTCAGGCCTGGGCCGCTCACTCAACTAATGATAGGGCGCCAAAAGTCTATTTCTTTGGGAAGTACAGAAAGGTGCAGGAAAAGACAAAGAAAGAGAAGACAGAAAAGGGAGAGGGGGAGATCCGCCTAAATTAGGTCCATAAACTCCAACATCTCCTCCTGCGTCCGGTCCACAAATCCTTGGAAGGCTACCAAGAATTTGTGTCAGGATTTGGCTCCATGAGTGCCCAGAGCCAAAAGGAACCGCCGGAGGAGATTGTCTGACTTGGCCACAAAGTCCTCAAAGCGCACCTCCCTTAGCTCCAGACCGGTAGGGATGTCTGGGATCTCTGGAGTGGCCGCGCAAGGTGGAGTTGGGGTCAGAGCAGGGGAGGAAGAGATGATGACCCATTCCGGGGATGCCAGAGTTGACAGGGGTCCTGTGAGGCCAGTGATGGTGACGCCGCTGGAGGTGACGGAGGAGGGGTTCTGGGAGCTGGGGGAGGAGGGGGTGGAGGACCAGGAGTCGGGCTGGGGGCCAGAGGCGGAGCCAGGCGCCTTCCAAAGAGCTCCTTGACTTGTGGGTTGGTTGCGCTTTGATTGACGCGGACTTTGTTGGCCCAGAAGCGGAGAGCTGCTTGCCAGTCCGTGGGGTTTGCAAAGTCCTCCTTAGGCAGCGGTGCAGCATGGCCAAACGGAGAGGCCAAGGTTGGCGGAGGCAGAGCGCAGGGACAATGGGATGAAGGAGATCCAGGCGGAGTCCACAACTGCTCCAAGAACAATTTTTCCCTAGAGAACATGAACAAGTCGTGGCAAGCTTGTGGCAAGGTGTCGCCAAGCAAGCAACATTGATGACCGGAATGGCAGGACAAGCATGCGCAACAGCCAGAGAGGAGGGTGCAGGGAAACCCGTTCCTGGCACAGAAAGCGCACAGCAGAACCATGATAGGAGAGGGTGTAGTAGGGTGGGGGGGGTGACTTTGGTAGTGGGTGCAGTAACAGTTGAGGTAGCAATTGGAAGACCTCTGGGGACAGAACTCAAGTTGGGGGGGGGATGTGGTGTTGTTATATAGTCTCTGATTGGGAATTGCCCTGCGGTTGGTGTGCTCAGCATTTGGTAGGTCAGGCTCAGAACTTGGATGTGCCCGGTCTCAGCAGTGGCCACTGCGGGCTCAGCAGTAGGCACCGCAGGGCTTGGCATACTGGGCATGGGTTGGGCTTGATTGGATGTGGCAGGCTGCGGCCCGCTTGGACATTACAGACCCAAGAATGGAGCCAGCCCAACCGGGTTTGCAGGTAGCTAGTTTTGTCAGCTTACTGATACCAGGAACTTTGCCATCCTTTAGCTACAGCAAGAGATATTGGTGTTGGAATAATAATAATTCCAAGAAAATTATGTAAAATTCTCAAATGGTTCATTTAGAAGCAATTGCAAAGTTTGAGTGTTTTGGTTGGATTAAATTGATTTAAATATATTTTTCAAGAGGGGACACAGTTTATGCAAACAGGGGATCTGTATTGGATAACAAACTCTCTTCAAGGGGCTCTTTTGAACCCTGTAAAGACCTTGGGACAGTGAGGTCCTAAGTGATTACTCAAAAGGGGTTTACTCAAGGGGATTGGGTGGACTGGCTGACTCAAAGCACTTCTTCCTGGAGGCAAGGAGGAGATAACTTACTAATTTAAGCGGACACTCCAAGAAACTTGCAGAAATTCATGGTTGAAAGGGTCTCAGGACCATTGTTGGGGATATTGCTGATATTCTTCAATGGAATTAAAAATGGGTTTAGAATTAATAATTATACTATCAGACTGAGGCCATAAATCACTTTTTTATCTTGGGTAAACACTTGATCACGGATGGGAAGGGGTCTGGATTGATTACTTAAAAATTACTGGGGTTTAAACCATCTAAAAAGAGCTGTTTACATAACTTTCTAAGGTAATAAGAACTTCTCAGGGCATGTAGAGAGGATTGTGCTGGTGTTCTAAGGCTAGAAGGCTAGCTAGGGCTATTTTGGCACGTAGGCTGGGTGCTGTCAGCTGGCTAGCCTTGCCTGTGTCATATTTTCATGTGAAATAATTGTCAGAAGGTATTTAAATGTAAATTTGTTGTTTTTATGGTTCAGAAACATTTCCTTATTTTGTATTACTTTCTTTAGAGTGGCATGGGCAGAAGTGGTTATTTGCAGATTCTACACCACCTTCTGCACATGTTGGTAATTTTTAATAATTTTTTTGGTAGACTTCTTGATTTGTTTTGTGGCTCATGAATATTTGGTAGTCCCATTTACGTGACAACCTTCATTTTTTTTTCTCACAATTTATTTGTTTTAATGTTTTGATTTTCATATTTTTATTCAATATTCTTAGGTTTCAAAAATCTCCCTATCCGTAAGTCAACTTTTTAAATATGCATGATGTATGCATGCAAGTTGTAGCATGTGCTTGCAATACCTGACTGTTAGAATTAGTATAGTTGAAGTTGACGCAAACAGTGTCAGCTCTCTGATACCAGGAACCTTGCATTCCTTTAGCTACAGAGATTGATAAAAATACTGGAATAATAATAATAATAATAATTCCAACAATAAACACTCAGAGGCTCAAATAAATAATATAATAAGAGCAGTTGCAAGGTTTGATTGGTTTGGTAATAAAAGGTTTTCAATATGTATATAAAAGAGGGGCCACAGGGCCATATTATACTACTGGGGGTCTTTAAAGACAAAGAAACCTCTCTTCAAGGGGCCACCTTAGGCAGTTTAAGAACCTTGGAATGAAGAAGGGTGCCTTAGAAAGGGCTTATTGCACTAATGGCCAGGCATAACAGCACAATGGCCAAGACAGGAAGGGAAGCACTCACTCTGAGAACTTTAACACAAAAATCCTGCAATAATAGGAAGGTTTTCAGAGAAGATGGGGTGGATTCCTTGACTAAACTTCAAGGGTTGATTGGTTTTAAGAAATAAATAATAATACTACAGACTTGTTCATGCATCACTTGCTTAGATTCTTCATAAGCACTTGACTAAAAATGACATGGTTTCTGATTGATAATAATAATTCCTGGTAAACTGATGATGGAATAATGGATCCAAAGAGGTCCATATAAATACCTTTTTGGGGTGATTTTGAGCTTCTCAGGGCGCATAGAGAGGGTTCTGCTCATGGGATGAGGCTTGCAAGCTAGTCAAAGAAGGATTAGAACTTCCACTTGGTGCTTTCAATCAGCTGACCTTAGATCTGCTGGATTTCTGTACTATTTTAGCCACAGGATCTGTTAATCTATTATGGCGTAAATTTTATCATTCTGCACTAATCCTTTGTTTGTACTATTAGTATTGCTTTAAAGTGATTGGATGTGGACATTTACTGATTTTCCATGATCTACTCATCACGTAGAAAATTTTTAATAATTTTTATGAACACTCCTTGTAGTGTTTTGTGGTCTTCAAAGATCAGAGTCAATGATTTACGTGGTAATCCTTGATCTTTGATTTATTATTAAAAAATGTTCTAAACTTAATTTTTATTAATTTTATTCAAGTTTTGATCTTTTTAGACTATTACTAATGCATATGTCAATTTTTTACATATGCCAGGCAACCCTAACTAGGTTGTAGCTGTTCTGGGTGGTACCTGGTTGTCAGAATAGTCACAACAGATCCAGACGCAGGGATCAGTCAGTTCAGATGCGCACCCGGTAGGATCCGCTGCGTGCATGGAAGAATTAGCTGCGCGCAGGTCTCTAGTACGCGGGAAGCTGCTACTAAAAGTACCTAGGGGTATGTAATGATGGGGGGCTGCGCATGGGAATTGTGACATAACACATTTCCCTGTGTAACTCCTAAAATATACACAACACCTCAATTCTGAGTAAATTTTAGGTGTAAACCCTTTACGTGAAAACACGTGTGAAATTTCAGAATTTCCAAAAGGTGCCATACTGGTGTTGTAATTTTTAGTACTTTTCTTTTTAATTATTTTAAAAATTTAAGGACTTGGATTTCAAGGGTGGGGTCAGTGAGTGACCCTACCTAATTTTGGGTGAGGAGTCCATTCCTGTAATAATATTTATGGATTTCTCACCCCTTCTTTTGTTAATTCAGATATTCTTATTTTTTTATAGTTTTGTGTTGCTATGACAGGTTGCTCTGTACATAGTAGCAAGCTGACACACAGACTTGACAGCTGTGTGCGGGAATCCATCATTGACACGCGCAGGCTTGAGAGCTGCGTTCAGGAATCCATTTTTTCCATGCGCAGGTATGACAGCTGTGTCCGGGAATCCATCATCTTCTGCCAGCCATCATTTTGCATGCGGGTTTCTTGACGTGCACCTGTGTACCCTTGCTGTATGAGTGTGGGGCTGCGCGCATGAATTGTGACACAACACTCATCCGCCTGTAACTCCTAAAATATACACAACAATTCAATTATGACTGAATTTTAGTTGTGAAAACTATACGTGGCATTATGTGTGAAATATTAGAATGGCCAAAAAAGGTGCCATAGTGGTGCCGTGTTTTATTGGTCTTTTCTTCTAAAATTATTAAAAAAATGTAAGGAGTTTGAATTAAAGGGTGGGGTCAGTGAGTGACCCTACCTATTTTTGGGTGGGGAATCCATTTCTGTAATAATATATATGAATTTTCTACTCATTCTAGTTTTATTATTTCTTTTCTGTTTCTAATCTGCTTTGACAGGTTGCTCTTGTCAACTAGCAAGCTGACATTCCTCCACTCCAAGATATGTCTATATCTAAAAGAATTTTGTGGCTCAGTGTCTTTCATTGGACCTGTAATTTTTCAAGTGGATGGGTCTATCAGGGATGTTGTTTTCAGGTAACCATTCATCCTTCTCAGCGGATTCTCCTTTGTATCTGACTAGAAATAGTCAGACATCTTTCCCATTTATCCTTTCTTTCTTTTCTTCAAGGATTTTACTTATTTTGCCTTTGCCTTTCTCAGTTTTGTCTGCAACAGGTATTTTTGGTAGGAGAGTTTGTTCTCCTTCTCTGAGGTGGTAGTGTTTGATAAGAATCACTGGAAACACTGGGTGTTTTCTGGGAAGTTCATCACTGAGAAATAATTCCACTGAATTCTTCCCATGGAGTTTCTTGATGGTGAATGGTCCAACAAATGCAGGTCTAAGTTTCCTGTTTCCAGCTAAGTTGGTAAAGTTGGTGGTAGAAACTAGGACTTGGTCAACAATATTGAAATCAGGTTCTTTGTGGCTTTTATCCCATCTTTGTTGATTATATTCAACAGCCTCTTGAACAAATTTAGCAGCATGTTTGTTAGGTACATATATCATGTTCTTGAATTCAAGTGATGCAGGGTAAATGTTGGTTAGCTGCTGGTTCAGGTTATCCTTGGGTAGTTTAGGAATCCATTCTCTTTCCAGTACATAGAGTGCTTCTTTAGTGGTGGAATGTTTGCTACTGTTGTAGGCCCTTTCTAGAGCAGGTAAAAGGCTAAACCAATCATGGCAATATCCATCAGTATTCTTGTATTCTAAGCAAAAGAAACAGAACCTTCTGAGCATGTCTTCTAAGGTCTGAATCATTCTTTTAGCTAATCCATCTTTCTGGGGGTGATAGGCTGTAGAGAAGGCTAAGGTAGTGCCTACCATTACATGGAGGTTCCTCCAAAATTTAGAGGTTAACTTGGGGTCTCTATCACTGATGATGATCTTAGGGACTCCCGCATCAGCTATGCGCCTATTCCAGAACAGTAATGCTACTTCCATGGCAGTATCCTCCTTGTGGTTAGGTAGGAACTTTGCTTTCCTGGAAAACCTGTCTACTATAACTAGAACTGAGTTGTAGGAATAGGCTCCTCCTGGGGTTAATCCAGTTAAAAAGTCCATGTTGATGATTTCCCATCTTTTCTTAGGTTCATTAATTTTCTGGAGTAGACCAAACCTTTTCCCAGAGGTCCTATTGGACTTCTGACAAGTTTCACAGCTGGTGACATACTGGACTGTGGAATCTCTCCAATTGATCCACCAAGCAGTTTGTTTAACATTTTCTAGGGTTCTATCAGTAGATAAATGAACAGATGAGCAGTTATTGTGGTACTCAGCTAGAATATGTTTGATATGTTCTTCCTTGGTTAGGACTATGACACTGGAATGTTGGTGCCTATAGCATACTAGAACATCAAACACAGTGAACCTTCCAGCTTTTTAAGGTTTCAGGAGAGTTTCAGGTAGACTGTTAAACAGTTCAGACGGTGGAGAGGTACTTGCCATAATGGTCATTAGAATCTTCATGCCAGAGCTGTAAGCCTCCTTGATGGAGTTGAACAAGGATTCATCCAGTTTGCAGATGTGGATTCCTGAGATAGGAGCCTCAATATTCAGCATGTTAATATTCATTATAGGAAATATATCATGATCTTCTGGGTCATAATCAGGGTTACTTGGATCATTGGGTAGAGAATCCCTACTCAAACTATCAGCATTCTGGTGTTTAGCACCAGCTTGATGGACTATGGTCATCTGGCCTCTGTACTGTTGAATGGCTATCTGCCACCTTAACAAATGCCTACTAGGGTTTTTTGTTAAGAATTGCCGCCTTACAAGCCCCCTCTATCATCCAACTACCGCGCACTCTAGAAAGGAGTGTGGACACTCCATTCTGATGCTTCCTGGACCCACTCTCAAGACTCTGCTTCAGATCTCTGGGGCTCCTCCTGGGGGTCCTGCTTCTTCTGGGACCTCCTTCTCTACTCTCTGGCCAATCTCCCATCTCCTGTCAGACAACCCCTCATCAGTACGACTCGACCAACACTATATTCTTTTTATCTTCCTTTTGTTTCCATTTGTCTTATCTTTATTTTTCTTCTCTTCTTTCTTTTTCTCCATAATCAAGACTTGCCGCCTCAACTCTCAATCCATCATCTTGTGCTCTTCTTGCCTGGTAAGAGATACATCCAAATGGTTCCTACCATTCATAAACTCTGATTCTTTTTCTATTTCAGATATTCTCACATCTCTTCTAGCCTCAGCCTCTCTTCTGCCGCTCATGTTGTCCTGACTCTGATCATAGTCTTAGCTGTTGGTGTCCTTTTTATCCGTCTCATTATCTGTTCTTGTGTGTGAATCAGTTGGCTCTATTCCTAACCTCCTGTCTCCAGCTTGCTGGTTTTTAGTTCTAAGAAATTCAATCTCAAAATTAACACAGTTAAAAGCCAAAAAAGGACTCAAACCAATCAAAAATGAACAAACCAGCTGGAGCCAACAACAATTTTCATCAAGTTTCCCTCAAAGCCTTGGTTGATGCCATCCCTCCTCTCAATGAAGACAACTATTTTATTTGGCAAGACAAGATGCTGATGCTCTTGGATCTCAAGGAAATCAAGGAGGTTATAACCAGGAATTCAGGCCAACTAACAATAAAACAAGATTGCAAAATCCAAGCTATCATCCTCTCTAAATTAGACAGTGTCACCCACGCCAATGTGGTAAATTTGACAAATATTTCCTCCTCTAAGTTGCTCTGGGCCAAGATTACCCATTGATTTGCCTTGTCAAAAAATGCAAATAGAGCCCAAGTCTTCAATCAGTTTCTGCACGCTTCTTTTAATGAACATGCAATAGAAAGCTTCATCACCAATACCAAGAAAGCACTTACACAAATGGCGGACGTGGGCATAGAACTACCAAAAGATATACTCGCGTATCTTATTCTGTTCAAATTTCCCCCTCTTCTGGAGAATCTCAAACAACAAGTCATGCATGTAGAGAAGCTGATCACGGTAGAAATAGTTTTTAATCACCTCACCCAATACAACAACAAACAGAAGGCCCAACTCAAAGTAGGCAAGTCAACTTCCGATGTCACACTAGTAACTACCAAAGGCAGAGCCAAAAGAGACAATAAAAAGGTACAACTCAGGTGTAGAGAAGGCTATCACAACCCAAACGCCCCTCATCCTGAGACCTCCTGTTTTCATCTTCATCCTCAAATTGCGCCAGGATGGTGGGTCAAACAGCAGAATGAGTGGAAAAATAAAATAAAAAAGAATCCAACTATCAACTATCATACCCTGCTTACCCTCTGGATCAATTCCAACAACACACCGGAACTTCTGTTGGACTCTGGCGCAAATGTTCACATATTCAACAACCTTAAGTTCTTTACCTCAATCAATCTTCAAGACGACCTGGAAGAAATAAAGACTGGTAAAATAGAAGCCAATCTGAAGGTTCGAGGTACTGGTACCATTTGACTAGAATGGAACAAGTCAATTATAAAGTTAGAGAAGTTTATGTACGCTCCGGATATGGTGGTCAACCTGATCAGTCCAGGCCTTCTAGCAAAGAAAGGATGCAGTCTTCTTCAAGAACGCGACCAATTCACTATTAACCAAAACAACGTGGTTGTTCTAAGAGGATTAATTTGAGATAACCTATTTGTAATCAAGAAACCTTGAGCCGCGGGCAATAACCTCTCAGTTAATCTTATAAATCAATCCTCTGGCTCCACCATCATCAAATCTCCGTCTCTATCAGATTTTCATAAGATGTATGGTCACACAGTAATCTCTACTCTGAAGCCCATTCTGAAAGATAGGTTCTCTAAGGAAGAACTAAATAACTTCCAATGCGACAGCTGTGTAAGAAGCAAAATCACTAAATCTCCTTTCTCAGCAACTTTGACACCATCATCTAAGCCTCTCGAAAGGATCCATCTTGATCTGATTGGACCAATTACTCCTCAATCAAAGGCGGGCCACCGCTACATTCTCACTCTTGTCAATAACTTTTCCAGCTATCTCTCTGCATTTCCTCTACTGTCTAAAGATGAAACCCCCAAAGTCATAATCAATATCCTTGAGACAGAATTCAAACGACTCAATTACTTCCCGACAGAAATTTTCTCCAATAAAGGCAGGGAGTTCACCAATAAAACCCTGAAGGATTTTGCCATATCTAAACACATCAAATTAATCACGTCGGAACCGTACCACTCTCAACATAACGGTCAATTGGAACAAGCCAATCAAACAATTGTCAAATCTGCACGCGCAACATTCTCCTCTTCCAGATTACCTAAAAACTACTGGCACATAGTAATTAGAAGCTTCTGTTTTATGCTAAATCAGATCCTGAGGGAAGGTAATGACAGATCCCCCTGGGAACTTATGTTCAAGAAGGATCTCCCTAATAACTACTTGAAACCTGTAGGATCACCGGTTATATACTTGGGAAGCCATCTTCAGAGAGGAAGGAAATTTGACAAAAAAGGTTTAGAAGGGATCTTAGTTGGGTTCAATCCAATTTTCCACTCTTATCTTGTATTAAGCTCATCCGGTGCTGTTATTGAAACCAAACATGTCCAGTTTCTCAAGAACAATATTTCTCAATTCCCGCTCCTTGAGTCTCCTGGACTTGATCTCTTCTCTCAAGTTAGTTTGGAATTGGACAACTCCTACTTTTCCTCTGTCAATAAAAAATATAAAATTTGGCATTTTCCTGAAGAACCCTCTGAATCAGAGTCAGATTGCGAGGAGAAGAACTGTGTGGATTCCATAGATTTGTCTACTCCAAGTTTTCCTTCTCACCCTACTCCGGCAGAACCGCCTGAATCATCCATATACCAAAGACCCCAACGCGAAATCAAGAAGCATCAGCAATATGGTTTCCACCATTATTAAAAACCTCCGTCCTATAAGGCCGCACGCAAATTCCCCAAGTGTCCTAAATGGAAGAAAGCCACCAAAACTGAATTAGAAGGCATAGAATTGCAAGACGTTTGGGAAGAATACTATGAAAATCCGGATAACATTCTAAATACAACTTGGGTCTTCAAAGTAAAAGAAAACGGCCATGGCAAACCAGTCAAATACAAAGCCCGCTTATGTGTCCAAGGCTTTGATCAAGTATTAGGAGTTGACTACAATGAAACTTGGGCGCCTACCGGAAAAATTGGATCTCTGCAATTAGCTCTAGTATAAGCCTTGAAGGAAAAGATGAAACTCACCCAATTTGACGTCAAAGGCGCATTTCTACATGCTCCTCTGGAATAAACCGTGATTATAAGGACACCAGAAGGATCAAGTAGAAAATATTCGTATCTAAAACTAAAAAAATCCTTGTATGGTCTGAAACAATCACCAAAAAATTGGTACAAAACCCTCACGTTGTGGATTAAGTCTCAAGGATACAAGGAGTCAACAAGCAATCCTTGCCTCTACCTCAACTGCAAGACAAAAGAAATATTATATTTCCACGTGGAAGACTTAATTCATGTGGGTAACTCCAACACCTTCAAATCAAACTTCCTCAGTCAATTCCAGAATTCTTCATGTCATCCACCCAACACCACACTGGGGATGCTCATGGAAATTGAAGACAATCAAATACTCTTGAGTCAATCTAACCAGATCAATCGTGGACTAGAAGAACTCGGTCTCTTGTCTTGTAAAGAAACAATGTCTCCACTAACTCAAAACCTCAATCTTGAACCTGCCTCTGAAAATGATCATGCAGAATTCTGCCAGCTAAATATAAACAATTGGTCTGCAATTGGTCTTCTCAATCATATATCTCAGTACACTTTTCCGGACATATCCTTCTCTGTATCCAGCCTGGCTAGGTTCAATTCCAAGCCCAGTATGAGCCACTGGTGGGAGGTCCAGAAAGTATGGAAGTATTTGAAGACGACCAAAGACTTCAAAATTATCATCAAATATGACCCAAAACAGGACGTCCTATCAAGCTTTAGCAATGCCACTTGGGGAGATGATCCTACCTTTTGAAAATCTCAAACCGGATACATTGTCTTCCACTACAGAAGCCCAGTTATATGGAACTCAACTCAACAACGGAATATCACCTATTCCTCCACCAAATCAGAACTGAATGCCCTACTCAACTGTTATCTGGAAATCAAATGGATCAGGCACCTCATCAATGAAATCTCCCAAAGTCCTGAATTCAAACATAAGCTACATATAGACAACAAAGGCTTAGAAGACAAGATAACAAAATTTGGCTCTCACTCAAAGTCTTGGCACATAGACATAAAGACTAAAGGTCTTTGCAAAGAATTTGCAAATCAGGAGTTCAAACTGAACCTCATTCCCGGCAAGTCCATGGTTTCCAACTCACTCTAAAAAGCATCCTCAATTAGTTCTCTTCAACTGTTGCAAAAGAAATTATTCTCCACATGCAATAAGTAATCTATTGGAGGATCCACTTACCAGTCACGGGGAGTGTTAAGAATTGCCGCCTTACAAGCCCCCTCTATCATCCAACTACCGCGCACTCTAGAAAGGAGTGTGAACACTCCATTCTGATGCTTCCCGGACCCACTCTCAAGACTCTGCTCCAGAGCTCTGGGGCTCCTCCTGGGGGTCCTGCTTCTTCCGGGACCTCCTTCTCTACTCTCTGGCCAATCTCCCATCTCCTGTCAGACAACCCCTCATCAGTACAACTTGACCAACACTCTATTATTTTTATCTTTCTTTTGTTTCCATTCTTCTTATCTTTCTTTTTCTCCATAATCAAGAATCGCTGCCTCAACTCTTGATCCATCGTCTCGTGCTCTTCTTGCCTGGTAAGAGATCCATCCAAATGGTTCCTACCATTCATAAACTCTGATTCTTTTTCTATTTCAGATATTCTCACATCTCTTCTAGCCTCAGCCTCTCTTCTGCCGCTCATGTTTTCCTGACTATGATCATAGTCCTAGCTGTTGGTGTCCTTTTTATCCGTCTCATTATCTGTTCTCATGTGTGAATAAGTTGGCTCTATTCCTAACCTCCTATCTCCAGCTTTCTGGTTTTTAGTTCTAAGAAATTCAATCTCAAAATTAAAATTTTTCATGTTCATTAAAGTCCTGAAAGCATTGCAGTCAGTAATTACAGTGAACTTGGTACCTTCTAAGTAGTAATGGAGTTTCTCCAGAGCCCAAAATAAGGCAAGGCATTCCATTTGGCTTGCACCATACCTTTTCTCAGAATCTTTTACTTGTCTGGATATGAAAATTATAGGTTTTTCCACTGGTTTATCATTTTCTATGAGTTCCTGGTGTAAAGAAGCTCCTAGCCCTTCCATGCTAGCATCTATATAGAGCTTGAAGGTTTTAGAATAGTCAGGTTGAATCAATACTGGAGTTGTGGTCATAGCTAGCTTGAGTTCTTCATAGTTCTTAAACCTTTCATGAGTCATCTCAAACAAGGTTTGGTTGTTGCAGATTTCATACAAATATTTGGTGAGAAGGGAAAAATTAGGTATATACTTCCTGTAGTAGCTGCAAAAGCTGAAAAAGGATAGGAGTTCTGTTTTATTTTGAGGCATGGGCCTATTCATCAGAGCTTCTATTTTGCTCTGGTCAGCAGTTAAGGTTAGTCCTGAAACAATGTGCCCTAAAGCTTTCAGCTCTCCATAGCCAAAGTTACATTTTTTCATTGATACTTTCAATCACACAGCAGAGATGGTTTTGACGACTAGACTTACTTTTTCCAGGTGTGTATTCCAATCATCTGAATAAATGATAACATCATCAATTTATACCATCATCCATCCTTGTCTGATGAATGATCCTAAAACTTTATCCATCATCCTTTGGAAGTGAAAAGGCGTATTTTTGATACCAAAAGGGATCCTAAGGTACTCATAAATGCCCAAATGAAATATGATCCTCATAAATTTCTGGCTATCAGGACCAATAGGTATCTGGTGAAAACCTTTCAGCATATCCATAGTAGTGATAAACTTGGCTTTGGAGAGGTTTTGTAGGGCATGGTCAATCCTTGGAATAGGGTAATAATCAGCTTGGGTATAGTTATCCAGCATTCTAAAATCTCCAAACATTCTTGACTTATTGTTTTGCCAAGCTATGATTACTGGAGTAGTAATTTCCACTTGTTCATTGTGTCCTACTTTCCTTAAGAATTGTAAGTCAATCAGTTATTGGATATGAGTTTCCAGAGCAGTCCTAGATTTTGGACTAGAAGGGTAAGCAGGTCTCCTGAGGTTGGGAGGTTAAGGAGGTTTAATGGTTAAGGTTATAATAATGTCATTTCCTTTGATGTTACCAATTGGATGATCCTTGGTACAGAAAGCATTCTGATTTTCAAAGCAAACCTGAAGGATATCCCATCTTTGGAATTCACTCAGCAGGGGTTTCAGGGCTGTTTGGGAGAAGTACTCTTGGTTGAACTTCTCCAAGTGTTTTTAAAAAGTTGAATCAGAAGTTTGAGCATTGATATGGCATATTTGGAGCTTCTTGTTCTAATCTCCTCCTATGGTGAAGTATCTACCCTTACTTTGGAATACATCTATACCATATAAGCAAAGAGAATCATTCCCTAAAATAAAGTAATCACACACTCCATTCTGGAGCACTACAAATTCAATTTTCAGTTTGAGTGACCCTTTTGAGTGAGGAAGAATGATATCAGAGGAACAAACTCCAATGGCATTGAGGGAGGAATTAAAACTGCTGAACTTAGCCTGAGTTACTGGCAATAAGTTCGCTCTCCAATTTGAATCTTGTTGTTCCAAATAAGTTGAACTAACACAAGAGCAAAAGGCTCCACTGTCTAAGATTAACCTAACAGGAGAACCTTGGATCAAACCAGTAGCATAGCAGGTTTTAACAGAAGTTTAACTTTTACCGGAAGAAGGTTTGAGAGTCAAAGTTTTGGCTTCAGAAACATGATGAATTTTCATATTAGGATTCCATTTTTGTGGTAAGTTGTAATCTTCATTAACTGAGTTAATCTCTAAGGAAGATGCTATACTTCCTTCAATAACATTGATAGGGTTAGTAATCATCAATTCATACTCAGAGAGTGATACATCAGTGTCATCAAGTTGAGGGTCAGGGTCATTGTTATCTTCTTCTCCTTCAATGAGATTGATCTTTCTCCTGGGCTGGGAGCAGTCAGGTCTCACATGTAAAATTTGATTACAATTCCAGCATAACTTTTCCTTAGTCTCAGGAGTCTCCTTAACTTCTAATCAGGGAGTAGCAGAGTCTTTGGTTTTGGGATTGTATTCTTCTTGAGCCTTGGGAGCGGGTTCTCTAGGTCTATTGTTTCTTTTGTCAAGACCATTCACATCAATGGTTTCTTCTAGAATACCAATGAGGGTGGAGAGATCAGAATCCATCAACATTCAACACCTTAAATTGTGATTAAGGTGTCCAGGACATAGATTGAGGAGTCTTTCATTGATTTACTCTTTGTCAGCTTCAGGATAGAAACAATCTAACCTTTTCTTTTGTTCCAAAAACCACTTGTGGGTTTTGTCTTTTGAAGGGTCAAAAGGTGAGTTCTCAAAGGTTTTCATCATTTTTCTTTTCCAGATTCTAGTACCAAACTGTTCTTTGATGAGAAATTTCCAAGAGTTCCAAGTTTGGGATCCTACTTCTCCTCTCTTGTTGATGAACCAATCCAATGCTACTCCTTCAAAAAACATGGGTAGTCTCACTACTGATATAGTGTCTGGTAGTTCATAAGAGGCAAGGGTATAGTCAATGAATTTAATGAAGCTGATATGGGACTAGAGGAGGAGCAGTTGATTTAAATTTAAGATCTCTTAAATCATTCGTAATAATACCTATTTCAAAATCCATTTTGTTGCTTAATAAATCAATTTTATTAACAAGGTGAACAGAGGGGGTATCAGTTTTGTTTCTTATTTCTCCTTTGAGTTGCTCAAGGAGAAGGAGTATCTCTTCCTGTCCAGAATAACAGGTGGTGCTTATATGATTAATTAAAGATGCTTTGTTTAAATCAATGGTATTCCTTAATAATTTGATTTCAGACTCATTGGCTCTCAGGTGGTCAGCTTGACTTTGGATTATTTTATTATAATTTTGAATTGCTTTATCAAGTTGTTTGTGAATATTGTCTAGGTTGCCACTCAAGATGTTAAAGTTGTGAAGAAAATTATCACAGAATTTGTTAAACAATGAAGTAATATCATCAGAATCAAATTGTGATAAAATTTCTTCCACTTCTGAGCTAGAGATATTATGTTGTCCCAATCTTTTGGGTTCCTCAATCTTTGATGATTTGAGGACCTCAAATTTTTGGGATCCTTTCCCTTTAACTTGGCTAGTTGATCCCAAGGGTTCCATTTTTCTATGTATTTCTCTATTTCTGCCCTGGGGATCAATTTCTGAAGGGCTATTTGAGAGGACTTGGCCCGTGAAATAGCCTTTCTCATAGCTGCTGAGTACTCCCGCTCTTGAGATAGCTTGTATGCCTCCCAATTCCTCACATGATCTTTCACTAGATCCTTTATTTTGAACTCTTTGGCTAAGTCTGGACTGGGAGGCGTAGGAGGAGCGGTGGCTTTGTGGGACAAATTTCTGGGCAAAGGAATCATCTCCAACAGTTTGTTGGTAAAGTTGGTGGGTGCAGGTGCCAGCGGGTTTTGCGGCACTTGAGTTGCGGGTTTGAGACCCTTCATTGTTCTTGCTACAGGCACTTGTACGGGCCCACGTTCCTCCGGGAAGAGGTCCATAGGACAGGGCTTGTCAGGTTGTGCGGGTGTTGGGCCTGTTTTGCAACATGGTGCAAAAATAAGTATAAGTTTTTGTCAAACTTGGTAAAAATAATAAAAAAAATGAAAAAATATTTTTATTTTATTTTTAAATTAGTTTAGGCTCACTTAGACTCAAATTCAACCGTAATAAGGCTTGGTTAGGGTTGAAAGAGTCCTTGGTGGGCAATCCAGGGGGGTCTTTGTGGGTACCAATGAGGTCTTGGCTTAAATACAAAGATCCATGTTGAGAAATGTTTTCCAACAGGCCTTGTTCAATCAAATCCGCAAGGGAAAAGGTCCTTTCTACTGCAGATAGGATAAAAATCAAAATTAATAAGTTTTTTTCATTATGATTTTTATTAATCTTCATATATTTTTTTTTATATTTTTATTTCAAAAATGAGACTGAGAACTAGAACCAACAAGCTATATTTGGGGTCAGACATGGAAACAGTGAGGAGAGAAGGAGGAAAGAAAAGAAAAGCAGAACAACAACAGCTTAGACAAGGAGTCAAGAGTATTTGAGAATAGACAGGCAGAGAGACGAGAAGAAAAGATTAGAGAGGAGAGACAGAAGGTTTTTTGGAGATGCTAATGGGAGGTCATACATATATTGTTAGGTCAATTTGAGTCTTGAGATGAAATTTGAGTCATCTTACCAGGGAGAGATGATCAGAGAAGCTTTGAAGACAAGGCCAGTTGAGTGGAGACGACGGTTGAGATTGGAGATGGAGGAAAGGAAAGATTAAAGGTGGAAGAAAGTAAAGATTGAAGGTTGAGAAAAGGAAAGAGGTAGAGGTGACATAGCAAGTAGAGAAGCAATGGAGAAGAAGGAAAAGAGAAGAAGTCAAGGAAAGAAGAATTGTGATTGGGAGGTCACCAAGACCTAGAGGAAGTTTGGGGGCTTGAACAGGGGAGAGTATCTGGACCCCCGGGCCAGAATTCACGGCAGAATATGTGAGAGAGCCTACATCTGGGGGTAGTCCAGAAGGGGTTGGAGTATAGGACATGGTAGCCAGGAGGGCTAATTGAGGGTAGATCTCAACACCCCCCCTGACTGGTAAGAGGGCAAGAGTTGACGTGTCTATTGTCTTGGAAGTTGGAGATGGCTTTGAGAAGAAGGTTTAAGGAGTCAATCAACAAGGCTTTTGTCAGCAGATTGTCTAACATGCAGTTTGTTGAGATTAAGGATAGTTTGAATTCAGAGTTGTTGAACTCTTCTCTAAGGCCCTTTGTTTTGATGTTGATATGTCAGGATTTGGAGTGTGACCCAAATCTCTTAATCTTGTCCTCCAACCCTTTATTATCAATGTATATGGTAGGTTTGAGCTTGGAAGAATGCTGGACCTCACTGATCAGATGAGATATCCACTTCAATTTGAGGAAGCAGTCTAGCAGAGCATTGAGCTCAGATTTGGTGGATGAGTATGTGATGTTCTTCTGTCTGAACAAGTTCCAAACCACCGCGCTTCCATAGTGAAAGATAATAAATCTGCTTTGAGATTTTTGGAGTGTGGGGTTGTCTCCCCAAGTTGCATTGCTGTAAGCAGAGATAGCTTCAGCATTTGCATTGAAACTTAGGATAAGTTTGAGGTCTTTGGTGGTCTTGAGATATTTCCACACCTTGCAAGCTTCTCGCCAGTGGGTCATGCCCGGTTTAGTGTTGAAACAAGCCAAGCTGGAAAACGCAAATGCTATGTCAGGTTGGGTATATTGAGCCAAGTGATTCAGTAGTCCAATGACAGACAGGTAGTTAACGTTCAGTTGTATAAATTCTGCGTGATCTTCATCTGTGGCGGGCTCAAGATTAAAATTTTGGGTAAGAGGGGAGTAAGTTGCCTTGCATTTTGCTAAGCCCAGTTCTTCCAGTCCATGTTTGATGTGGTTTGGTTGGCTCAAAAAGATTGTGTTGTATTCTACCTCCATGAGCATGCCAAGGATTGTATTCGGCGGATGACAAGAGGAATTCTTGAAGCAAGTTAGAAAGTTTGATTGAAAGTCATTGCTCTTCCCCACGTGGATCAAATTGTCCACATTGAAGTAGAGAACTTCTTTGGAGTTGGAATTGATGTAGAGACAGGGATCACTCAATGACTTGTGAAACCCTTGCGATTTGATCCATGTCATGAGAGTTTCATACCAGTTTTTGGGAGACTGTTTGAGGCCATAGAGTGATTTTTTTAATTTTAGATAAGGGGAATTTTGGTGGGAGCCTTCTGGAGTCTTTATGATGAATGTTTCATCCTGTGGAGCATGTAAGAAGGCGCCTTTAAGGTTGAACTGAGTAAACTTCATAGTTTCCTTCAGACCGTATAATAGTGCAATGCGCAAAGATCCTAGCTTGCCCGTTGGGGCCCATGTCTTGTTATAGTCAATTCCGTGTACCTGATCAAATCCCTGTACACACAATCTTGCTTTTTATTTGACTGGATCACCATGGCAATTCTCTTTGATTTTGAAAACCCAGGTTGTTTTTAGAATGTTGTTGGGAGTACCATAATATTCCTCTGAGACTTCTTGATCTTTGATTGAGTTTAATTCTTCTTGGGATGCCTTCTGCTACTTGGGCCACTCTTTGGAATTTTGCGCCGCCTTGTATGAGGGTGGTTCATAATAGTGGTGGAAGCCATATTGTTGTGGTTTCCGAGTTTTGCGTTGCGGATGTTGTTTCACTTCCTGGGCAACGGGTTCCGGAGGTAGAGATACTTGAAGTGGTGAGGGATAGGATTTGTGGGATTCAGATTCAAGAGAATCGGACGGGTTTTGGTCTGAGTCTTTCTCTGAGTCCTCCATTCCGGAATCCCTCAACACAAACTGTTTGTCCATTCCAGAGAAATCTGATTTATTTGAATCAAGAGAAGTTTGAGAGAAGATGTCCAGTCCTTCTGGTTCAAGAAGGGGAAAACTGTTTGAATGATTCTTGAGGAATCTGACGTGCTTTGTTTTGACAAGAGAACCAAATGAGTTAAGGATGAGATAAGAGTGAAAAGCGGGATTGAACCCAACTAAAACCCCTTCAGTGCCCTTTTCATAAAATTTCCTCCCTTTTTGAATGCGATTGGTGAGATAGACCGCAGGGCAACCTACAGGTCCCAAGTAGTTAGTGGGGAGTTTCTTCTCAAACATTAGTTCCCAGGGGGACTGGTTGTTACCTTCCTTGAGTATCTGATTAAGCATAAAACAACAGCTTCTTGTGACCACGTGCCAGTAATTCTTTGGCAGTCACAAAGATGAGAACGTGGCCCAAGCTGATTCTATTATTGCTTGATTTGCCCTCTCAGCAGGACCATTGTGTTGAGGGTGATATGGTTCTGAGGTGAGAAGTTTGATATGTTTGGATTGAGAAAAACATTTGAGAGTCAAGTTGACAAATTTGGTCCCTTTATCCAGATAGATTTCCAAAGGGTAGTAGTTCAATCTTTTGAATTTGACTTCGAGGATGTTGATGATTGTCTCCGGTGTTTCATCCTTGGATGTTAAGGGAAAAGCCGCGAGGTATCCGGTGAAGTTTTCCACCAGGATAAGTATGTATTGGTGTCCGGACTTTGATTGTGGGGTGATCCGGCCAATTAGATCAACATGGATGCGTTCAAGACATTTGTTAGCTTGGGTTGACGTGGCAGAGAAGGGAGCTTGTGTAATCTTGCTCTTGATGCATCCATTGCACTGGAAACTGTTGATTTCTTCCTTAGAAAAAGAATTCTTGAGGATTGGCTTGAGAGTAGACACAGAGGCGTGTCCATACATTTGGTGGAGATCAATTAGAGATGGTTTTTCTTCTGTCTTGAGATTTGAACCGTGATTGAGATGGTAGACCTTATTCTCTTGACCAATAGATTGGGGCTTCCCAATCACAAGCAGGTTGTCCTGGATGAGTCCTTTCAGGACAATGAGACCTTTTCTGGTGATCAAGAATTGGTTTTGATTTTGGGTAAGGCTACATCCTCTTTTTGCGAGTTGGCCGGGACTAATTAGGTTGACCACAATGTCAGGGAAATACGCACAATCTTCAAGGGTGATCACTGAGTCATTCCAGTCAAGTTGTACTGTGCCTGTCCCATGAATTTTGAGGTTAGCTTCAAGTTTTACTGTCTTGATTTCCTCTTTCTCTTCTTGGATCTTGATTTTGAAGAAGTATTTGATGTCATTGAAAATGTGAATGTTGGCCCCAGAGTCTAGGAGAAGATTAGGGTTATTATTTGCATTGATCCAGAGGGTTAAGAGAGCATGATAATTGATCGTAGTTTGTTTTTTAATCTTGTTCTTCCATTTTTTTTGTTGATTGATCCACCAACTAGGGGCGATTTGGGGATGGAGATGAAAACAAGATGATTCAGCGTGAGTGGAATTTGGATCATGGTAGCCCTCTTGGCAACACATCTTCACTCGTCTGTTGTCTTTCTCAGTTTTATTTTTGGTGGCCACTAGGGAAATGTTGGAAGAGGATTTGATTGATTTCTGTTGGGCCTTGCACTTGTTATTAAATTGGATGAGATGGTTAAATACAACCTTGATGGTTAGATTATTCTCTACGTGCATGACCTATTGCTTGAGAATCTCAAGACTGGAAGGGAATTTAAAAAGTACTAAATATGCAAGGATGTCACCAGGAAGTTCTATTCCCACGTCTGCCATTTGAGTGAGTGCCCTCCTTGTGTCCGTGAAAAAACCTTCTATAGAGTTTTTGTTGAAGATAGAGTGGAGGAATTGGTTGAACACCCTGGCTCTGTTTGCGGTTTTGGAGGATGCAAATCAGCAAGTTATTTTGGCCCAGAGGAGTTTTGAGGAAGTTATGTTTGTGGAGTTGACTACATTGGTGTGAGTTGTGCTGTCTAACTTGGACAGTATAATTGCCCTGATTTCCTGGTCCTGTTTCATGGATAGTTGTCCGGAGTTTCTTGTAATGGCGTCTTTAATATCTTTGAGATCAAACAGCATGAGAACCTTGTCGCGCCACATGGAATAGTTTTCTTCATTTAATGGAGGAATGACGTTGAAAGCGGCCTTCAATGCAACATGATGAAAATAGTCAGCGGCTCCTGTTGGTTTGTTCACTGTGTCGGATTCAGCAGGGAGCTTCCTTTGGATTTTAACCATATTAATATTGCGCTGAAGAGACTCAGAACTAGAACCAACAAGCTAGATTTGGGGTCAGACATGGAAACAGTGAGGAGAGAAGGAGGAAAGAAATGAAAAGCAGAAAACAAACAGCTTAGACAAGGAGTCAAGAGTATTTGAGAATAGACAGGCAGAGAGATGAGAAGACAAGATTAGAGAGGAGAGACAGAAGGTTGTTTGGAGATGCTAATGGGAGGTCAAAAATATATTTTTAGGTCAATTTGAGTCTTGAGATGAAAGTTAAGTCATCTTACCAGGGAGAGATGATCAGAGAAGCTTTGAAGACAAGGCAAGTTGAGCGGAGACAATGGTTGAGATTGGAGATGGAGGAAAGGAAAGATTAAAGGTGGAAGAAATGAAAGATTGAAGGTTGAGAAAAGGAAAGAGGTAGAGGTGACAGAGCAAGTAGAGAAGCAATGGAGAAGAATGAAAAGAGAAGAATTTGAGGAAAGAAGAATTGTGATTGGGAGGTCACCAAGACCTAGAGTCAGTTTGGGGGCTTGAACAGAGGAGAGTATCTGGACCCCCGGGCATGAATTCACGGCAGCATATGTGAGAGAGCCTACATCTGGGGGTATTCCAGAAGGGGTTGGAGTATAGGACGTGGTAGCCAGGAGGGCTAATTGAGGGTAGATCTCAACAAAATACATTGAGCTTACTTTCTGTATTTTTATTAAAGAAATAAATTTTTCTCTGATCCTTTCCCAGGCTGTGTGCTGCCTGAGGAAAGAACTAAAAGTAATAAGTCTTTCAAGTTCCAATTCTTTATCTTTTAAAGCTTTTTGTTTGAAATAATTTAATTTTGCTTGTTTTTGCTCAGGAGTTATGATAACAGGCACAAAATTATGGAGTCTCTATTATTTTATCTGTTTAAGAATATTAAGATAATAATTGATAAATTCACCGTTGGTCTTAAGATCCACTGGAAGAATAACAATCAAAAAGGATACTAAGTATTTTTACTTAGATTTACGTAGATAATCTGGTCCAAAGGAATAAATTAATTAACAATTAATTATTCAGGGATATTTCCGGGTCAGACCCCCATTTTTCAGCTTACTGATACCAGGAACTTTGCTGTCCTTTAGCCACAGCAAAAGATATTGGTGTTTGAATAATAATAATTCCAAGAAAATTACCTAAAACACTCAAATGGTTGATTTAGCAGCAAGTGCAAAGTTTGAGTGGTTTGGTTGGATTAAATTGATTTAAATATATTTTTCAAGAGGGGAAACAGTTTATGCAAACAGGGGATCTTTATTTGATAACAAACTCTCTTCAAGGGGTTCTTTTGAACCGTGTAAAGACCTTGGGACAGTGAGGTCCTAAGTGATTACTCAAAAGGGGTTTACTTAAGGGGATTGGGTGGACTTTCTGACTCAAAGAAATTATTCCTGGAGGCAAGGAGGAGATAAATTACTAATTTAAGTGGAAAATCCCAGAAACTTGCAGAAATTCATGGTTGAAAGGGTCTTGGGACCATTGTTGGGGATATTTCTGATATTCTTCAATGGAATTAAAAATGGGTTTAGAATTAATAATTATACTATCAGACAGAGGCCATAAATCACTTTTTTATTGTGGGTAAACACTTGATCACAGATGGTAAGGGGTCTGGATTGATTACTTGAAAATTACTGGGGTTTAAACAATCTAAAAAGAGCTGTTTATATACTTTTCTAAGGTAATAAGACCTTCTCAGGGCATGTAGAAAGAATTGTGCTTGTGTTCTAAGGCTAGCAGGCTAGCTAGGGTTAGTTTGGCACGTAGTTGGGGTGCTTTCATCTGGCTAGCCTTGCCTGTGCCATATTTTCATGTGCAATAATTGTCAGAAGGTATTTAAATGTAAATTTGTTATTTTTATGGTTCAGACACATTTACTTAGTTTGTATTACCTTCTTTACAGTGGCATGGGCAGAAGTGGTTATTTGTAGATTCTACACCACCTTCTGCACATGTTGGTAATTTCTAATAATTTTTTGGTAGACTTCTTGATGTGTTTTGTGGTTCATAAAGATTTGGTAGTCCCATTTATGTGACAACCTTCATTTTTGTTTCTCACAATTTATTTGTTGTAATGTTTTGATTTTCATATTTTTATTCAATATTATTATGTTTCAAACATCTAACTATCCATCAGTAAAATTTTTAAATATGCATGATGTATTCATGCAAGTTGTAGCATGTGCTTGCAATACCTGACTGTTAGAATTAGTATAGTTGAAGTTGACGCGCGCAGACTTAACAGTGGCGTGCGGGAATCCATTGTTGACACACGCAGGCTTGAAAGCTGCGTGCGGGAATCCATCATCTGCTGCCAGCCATCATTTTGCATGCGGGTTTCTTGAAATGCTCCTGTGTACCCTTGCTGTATGAATGTGGGGCTGCGCGCGGGAATTGTGACACAACACTAATCCTCCTGTAACTCCTAAAATATAGAAAACACTTCAATTCTGACTGAATTTTAGTTGTGAAACCTATAAGTGGCATTATGTGTGAAATATTAGAATGGCCAAAAAAGGTGCCATAGTGGTGTTGTGGTTTATTGGTCTTTTGTTCTAAAATTATTAAAAAAATGTAAGGAGTTGGAATTCAAGGGTGGGGTCAGTGAGTGAAGCTACCTATTTTTGGGTGGGGAATCTATTTTTGTTATAATATATATGTATTTCCTACTCCTTCTAATTTTATTAATTATTTTATTGTTTTTAATCTGCTTTGAAAGGTTGCTCTTGTCAAATAGCAAGCTGACAAGTTTGGGGAATTAGGGCAGGGAAATCAGGGCTATGGGCCCAGGCCAGGCGGACGCAAGTGCAGGCCGACCCACAGGGCTGGGAATAAAGCGGTGTGCAAAGGGGATACGGAAAAGCGGGGGGCCCTGAGTAGGGCGCGGCGGAGGGCCGCATCATGAGAAGCACAAACTGGATGTAAGTAATGGTAAGTGGGAAGGGAATGGGTTAAGGTTAGGCTACGGTTCCTGTTAAATTTGTTGTTGAACTGTTGTTGCGCTTGTACTTAGGTTGGGGTTGAGAGGGTGGGCATAAAGTCCTTACTCTCAACCCCAGCTCTGGGGGGAGATCAAATCTTACCATTGGATCTGGGGAAGGAAAAGGAAAGGGAAAGGGAAAGAGGAAAGAGGAAGGATTGAGGGATGGATGAATTAAAGGATATGGAAAGGAAAGGAAATTCATATCATTATCTCTCTCTCTCTTTCTCTTTACTGGAGCATCTTCATCCTTAAAGATGCTAGGACCATTGATACTGGAACTCAAGGATAACTAGGGGAGTAACTCTCTCTTTTGTTTCCACAACGTCAACCTAGGCTCCTGTCACACAACCACCCCACGTACTATAGGGAAATTCTTAGATGATTGTGAGCGCGGAGGAATGCTGAGTGCAAGGGCAAGTGCAAATAGCAAGACTCAGTTGCAAAGTGCAAACTTAGTGATGCCACTTGACAAATGGCAAGGGGAATGGAGTGTGTTCCGAGGAGGGAAACTCAACCTGAGTCTGATGTGATAACTGAGTTGTAGCAAAATGCAAGAACGTATGAAATTAACTAACTGAGGAGACAATCATCAGGAAAGGGGATAGCCCTTATAAGGTAATAAAAAGTGACTAGATACAACCTGATGGGGAGCCAACTACAGTTGAAGGCGGTGAGGCAAATGAGTGACAGGAACAGGATAGGAAATAGAGCAATAGTACAATTATATCCAAGGCCATGGCGTAAGTGCAAGACAATAGAATCTGAGTGTACAAATGAATGATGAATTGGGACAGGAGCGAATGATGTTGAAGGTAATACAATTGAGAAGTAATAGTGTATGCAGGGTAGGGACTAGTCCAATTGTGAACTTTACAGTAATGATGCCTTAGTTAGACGTAGATGCGAACTAACAAACAGTGCGTGACCGGGGATGGAAGTCCGAGGCTGTTAATGGGCCAGGGAAGGAGATTGGATCTTGTAATGGATGGCCGACCGGTATGGAGTTAACCGCGAAGTTTGAAAGTATATACTGAGTTGGTTTCCGAGATTGGAAGGTCAACGCAAGCCAGAGGAAGTAAGCGGATTGCACCATTGATGTTGCGCTTTATTTGTGTCACGCTTATAGACTGAGGTAGATGGTACTGAGGAGAGGACATGTTGAAGTGATGAAGACAATAATTCCTAAGTGCAAGGCGTGACAGTTGCCCGGGTATAAAGACGCGAGCTCCTGCAAGCGTTCAGATAAATTTTCCCATTGATTTCAAGTTGTTGATAATACTGTATACCCTTTACTATTATTTAATTCATTACTTGTTAGACTTATAAGTTATATAAAATGTTGTCATTGTCATCCCGCCGTTGCAAAAACTGTAATTGGCAAACGAGCGGTGTATCCCTAGTACTTCCATCAGAGGTCTTTGAGGCAAGTGTGAGCAGTGTTGTCTTTGCAAGTTTGCCTGTAATTTCCCCATAAATAGTTGTCTGTTGATGCTCCCACAGAGTCATCAAGGGAGATGCGGAGTTGTAGGTCCGCGCCAAGGGTTAATTACAAGCTACCACCATTGCCGGAGATCAAATTCCTGGGTAATTGAGTTCCTGGTGAGTACTAATTGGGACTGACTAGTGATAATAAAGGTAGTGACTAAATTTCACTTGTCTTGCTAGTGTTGCCCCATTTCCGGAGATATACCACAAACACACCACCGCCACCACCACCTTGTTGGGAACCGCCAACTGAATTTCCGGGAGCCCAGATGAATACCGAGGTGCAAGATGAAGTGCCAGGTGCGGAACCGGTTGGGGTCATAACCAAGGAAGTGAGGGAGGAAGGAAGGAACAAAATGGAAAGGGAATTGGGAAATGGAGAAGATGGAGAGGGAAGTGGAGGAACAGAGGGAACGGAATGAGAAGAGGGGGCTGTAAGGGAAGGAATGGGGGAAGGGAATGGAGGAGATGGAAGGGGTGGAATGGATGAAATGGAAGGCCAAGGCAAAGCAAACCCATTGCAAGTCAAAGTGCCAATTGAGACTGATGCAAGGAAATTGATGGGCAATGTTGGGGGAGGTTTGTTGGGAGGCCAAAGAAAGAGAGCATACAAGGAACCTTATGGAGGAAGGTAGATGGAATTCTTGGCCAAAGCAAGCTCAAATTGCAAAGTGCAAGGAGATATTTGAGAGGCACATTGTAACGGAGGTGCTGGTTCTTCAAAGGATGTCATCATTGATAAATGATGAAGACCTGGATAACTTTTGATTCATGGTTGTGAAGTTGACTGCTAATTGGGAAGATGCAGAGAAAGAAATAAAAGAGACTTTGTAACTATTATTATATATATATTATTATTATTATTATTATTATTATTGTGTATAAGAAATGGGAATTTTATTTGGTAGGAATGAGAGGGGGATGAGAAGAAGGAATAAAGCGGTGAGATGAAGGGGTTGAATGATGGAATGGTGATGTGGAATGGAATGGGATTGGATGAGATGGAATGTGGAATGGAATGCAATTGGATGGGATGGAATCATGATTTTCAAGGTTTGCAAGGGTAGCTCGCATGGAAATCTTGAATCAGATTGGGAGAATTGCAAAGGTGATGGGCTGGTTCCCACGAGGTGCAATCTTTGTCGGACTGGAAGCCAGACCACTCAACAAGGTATTGAAGTTTTCCTTTGCGTAACCTGGAATCCAGAATACGGCTCACTTCCCACTCTTGATGATTGAGGACAGTGACCGGTTTGGGAGGGGGATGAGTCTTGCCTGGGTATAGGACTCAAGCTGGCTCTAGGAGAGACACATGAAAGACCGGGTGGATACCTTTCCATTTTGCAGGTAAAGTAAGTTTAAAGGCGTTAGGGGAGATGACTGATTCTATTTTAAAGGGGCCAAGCTTTCTTTTGGAGAGTTTGCGGATTGGGAGATGTAAGACTCCAAACGGCGCAAGGAATTGGCAGTTCTGTGGAGGGGATAGGTGCTTTTTTAGGCTGCCCTCCTGAGTGTTACAAAAATATTTAAATGTAACCAAGATCAAAGACCAGAACCTGGTAAACGGGGAACCAAAAGTAAGAGGATAAAGATTGTAGTGGTTGGTAGCCGGGAGACAACACTATCTGAGGCAAGATGATGTTGGGGAGCACTTGAATAGAAGGAGTCAAGAATTGTTCAGAGTTCAACAAGACAAGGCAATTGTGAGTGACAACACCCACAAGCTAATAGCTCTGGTCGTCAGCAGGAGCTTAGGAAAGATTAACTCAATCCCAAGCAACCTCCAGGTTCTCAATGAACCTGCCCAACTCTCCGCAATCAAGCGCTTGAAGGGTACCAGATAACTGTGGGTGGCTGCACAAAACAAAGCTAATTTTTTGAAGAAGCCCTAGGAGCAAAACAATAACTGATTCAAACAAGAATAACCCAACACTTCTTCAGGGACTCAAGGGTAGCGTGGCGGAATTCAACTTCAAAAGAAGGGAAGGGAGGTTTAACACTCCAGGTTTTAAGCTTAATAAAACCTCTTCAGTCAAACGTGACTGGGACCAGAAAGATAATCAAAGGATGATCAGCACCAGTTTGGTCGGATAAAGGGATCAGGAGTGGTGTAACACACTCAAGAATTTGATTAGAAAAATTCTTCTTCAACCAGCAAAGCTATTGGTTGGTGATAAGGATCAAGGATCAAGGGTTTGAGTATGGAGGATCAAGGATCAAGGGTTTGAGGATGGAGGCTCAAGGATCAAGGGTGTTCTGATTTCATGCTGGATGATTCCCTCATGTTCCAAAAGGCAGGGGAGAGCCCCTCCTTATATGGGCAGGAGGCCCCGTTATACTATGTACAACAGATTCTACAAATAGAGCAAAAAAAAAGAAAATCAGGCCATCTCTCGCGTCCGTCCGTGGATGGGAGCGCGCAAAAATACCGGAATCACCCACCCACCCCTTGTCTGAAGGCGGAAAGGGGTGGGAAAGGAAAATGAACCCAACTGCCGCGGATGTCCGCGGGCGGTAGTTGACACTCTCCACCCCCACCCCAAGATGGAAAGGGGGTGGGAGAGTCCCAGGAAGGACAATGGATGAAGTTTGTGAGAGCGCGGATGGGCAGATAGGAGATTGGCTTGAGGAAATTGAGTAATTCCTGACAGGCTTGAGATTGGTGACTGATAGATTGAGTGAGGTGGGAGATTGACGGATCCAAGGATTGGACAAGCGCTTGGAGGTGCGGTCGGGATGGGTTTGGTAAGTCATGGATGAGCACCGCGCGACAATAACAATGAGCAACGCGGGAGGCGCAAGGACAAGGATGAGGACGCGGGACGCGCAATGATGATGAGCAACACAGGACACGCAAGGACAATTTTTTTTTAAGGGTGTCCCAAATGGTGCACCACAGCAAGTACTGCAAAAATTGCAAGCATTGAGCCACACTTGATCTCCTACTGCAAAGGTTGGGGCCGTAGTGCCAAATTGGTCTGCTTGCTCCTTATAGTGCTGGTTTGCTTCTTTGAGGTTGGTTCAAAGTTGCAATTGAAGGGAGTGAATTTGTTCAAGGTAATTGGTAGCAGGTTGAGAAGGTGATACGTGAAGGGAAGAGAAAGTTGGGTTTCTACCATAAAGAGTTTGGAAGGGCAACTGTTTGGTGGAGGAATGAGTGGATTTGTTTTAGGAAAACTCGCCTAGTGGGAGCCATTGCAAACGGTCATCTTGTTGATAGGCAACATACATTCAAAGATATTGTTTGAGAATCTGATTAACTTGCTTGGTTTGCCCGTCCGTTTCTGGGTGGTACGCCATTGATAAATTGTAAGTGATCTTCAAATGTTGGCATAGCAAGGTCCAGAAGCTTGAGACAAACAAAGATCCACAATAACTAACTATATTATCAGGGAGACCATGTTTTTAAAATACATATTCTATGAACAAGTTAGCTAAGTCTTCTGAAGAGGCTGTAAAATTACTGCGCAGAAATAAATCCATCTTTGAGAAGCAATCTACTACTACTAGAATAGCATCATATCCACTAGAAGAAGGTAATTGAGAGATGAAATCCATAGAAAGCAAGTGCCAACGATGAGGTGGAATTGGGAGTGGCTGGAGAAGCCCATACTTCCGGTGATTTGAGGACTTTTTAAAATTGCAATCATAGCACGTGCTAACATATTCTTTTACTTCTTTGGTCATACCAGGCCAGTAGAAGTCTTGTGCAATCAATTGGTAGGTTTTATCCTGCCCATGATGACCAGCAAGCGGAGAATTGTGCCGTGACTTGAAGATATCTAACTTAATGCAAGAATTATCTGGTACTACTATACAATTATAATAGACTAAGAAGTCATTATCATCAATACTGTAACTACTATCTAATAAGTTTTCACTCTTGCAAAGTTTGATGCACTTGGGGTTGTCCCATTGAGCTTGTCAGAGTTTGGAAGCCAAATCTTGTAAGTGAGCAATGATCCAACTGAGTTTGGTAGATTGGGTTGAGAAGAGTGTCCTAACGTTTTCAGGGTTGTTTTTGGCAAAGGTGCTCCCCCCCCTGGGTAAGCGTTGTCCCAACGTGATAAAGCATCAAGGACTACTTCTTTTTTCCCAGGGCGGTACGTGATTGTAAAGTGGAACTCGGAGAGGTATTTGGCCCATCGTGCCTGTCTACGTGTGAGGACTTTTGAGTTCATGAAATACTTTAAAGAATAATGATCAGTTAAAACCTCAAAGGATTCTCAAAGGCTCAAAAGGTACAAACACCATTTCTTTAAGCAATAAACAATTGTGAGAAGTTCCTTGTCATGAATCTCATAGTTAAGCTCCGCAGCAAGCAACTTTCAAGACTCAAAAGCTACAGGGTGAAAGAGAAAAGTGGAGGAAGGGAACTGCGAGATTACTCCTGCAATCGCATAGTTGCTGTGGAAAGAATAAAAGGTTATCCCCCTATAATTGTCCCAAGGTTTGGAAGTTAACGGTTCCCTGCTTTTGAAAGGAGATGAGGATGTCTGAAGTTGCACTCAAAGGAGAAATAGAAATAAGAGATAAAGAGATAAAGAAAAGTAGAGAGAGAGAGAGAAATCGCCAATCCTTCAATGCTAAGAAATTTCCACCTGGATGTGTATCCGGTATGAGTTCCTTTAATCTCCTTGTGAGATGAGTGATCTAATCTGATGATGTGATGTGATTCTTCCTCCTCTGCATCCCATCCCTGCTTCCCTCCTTCTCCTCCAACCCGGAGTTGGGAGTGAGGATAAGTCCTCCCCCTCAACCCTAACCTAAGTACACGCGCAAATGACAGTATGACAAAGAAACAGAAAACAATCCCAAAACAGAAACCCTAGCCTCCTCTCCCCACCTCCTCCGTACCAAACTGCCCCAGTCGTCCGTACGCCGTTCCATCCATGCGGTTCATCCTTCTCATGACGCGGTCCTTGCACTGCGCCCTACTCGGAGCCTCCTGCGCCTGTCTGTATCCGTTTTTCCGCGCCCGTCGTGGGTGTTCAGTAATATTTGGCATGATCCGCGCGCTTGCGCGCGCGCTTCATCCGGTCCTTCATAGCCCGCGGATTGCTTTGCCCCTACGTATCAAAACTGGCGCGCCCGCAAACCTAGTCAAGCGCACTACCTTCTGAATCCAATCTCCAGGGCGGATCGCCGCCCACGCCGCATTCAATGCTGAGCCCAACCCGTCCACCAGGTGCGGAGCCAAACAGCGGCTGCCGCTGCTGAGCACTCCGCATACCCTTATGCTGAGCCCGCTTGCCTCCAATGCTGAGTGCGCAGTCGCGACGCAGTGCCCAATCCATGTCTATAAATTGACACAACATCCCGCCCCAACATGAGTTCTGTCCCCAGAAGTTTCCCATTGCCTCACCATACCACCACCTCTGCTACTTCCACTCCACCCCCACCACTCCCACTAACACCTTCCCCGTCTTCCCTCCTATCCATTGCCATCATGCTCCCATGCAATTTCTGCGCCTGGAACAGGCACGCGTGTTTGATCATCCCCGGTCAACGCGCCTGTGTAGCTTGCTGTTGCGGCCATTGTCGCTGCTTTCTTAGCGACAGCATCCCTCAAGCTCCCCCCCAATCCGGCTCTCGTCCCAGGCCGCGCAAGAGGGCTTGTCCGGACCTGTTTGTGGTTTCGGACAATGACTTGATCTTGGAGGGCTTGTGGACACCCCCCGGTTCACCTCCATCCCGCTGCCCCCAAGCTCCGTCACCCACCACTTTGCACATGAGCCACAACTCGGCATCACCTCTCCGCCGGGCCGGACCTCCACAAAGGGGCAAATACGAAACTTTGGAGGAATGGCGCGCAGCGACCCGTGCTTGGGCTGCCGCTGTTGGCATGAACCAAACAGTACCGGACCCGAGACTCTTTGGAAGACCCGCGGCCGTGCCAGCACCCCCTTCTCCTCCTCTGAAACCGCCAACACCACCCGTGCTACCAGCGGACTTGGATGAGAGGCCTACAACCCCCGACGCCCCTCCGCCTCCGTCACCAATTGTCGTCCCGTCATCACCTCCAGCTGGACCAAGCCCCCCTGTTGGTTCCCTGGAGGCCCCATCTTCACCGGCTGCTCCTCCCCCCAGCCCTCCCGAGATCCCGGAGATTCCGATTGTAATGGCGCTCCCGGCGGCCGGCTTTGAGGCTTTTGCGGAACGGTCAACCACAATGCTTCGTAATTTCCTCACAATCCCCAGAGCACAATCCTCAGAATCCCGGCGCAAACTCCTGGCGTCTTTCCGGGCTTTACTGGTGTCCTTGAGGGAGGAAATGGAGGAAATGATGAAGATGGCTTAGGCGCATTGCCCCCCCTTTTCCCCTTCTTCCTTTCCTCTACTTCTTCTCTTCTTGTTGCTTGTACCGCGCTTCCCTTTTCCATTGAGAAAATACATGTCTCCGCGGGAGGTCCTAACCTTCTGAGAAAAAGTGCGCGGCCGCGCTTTGCAAGAGTGAGTCTGAGATTGAGTCCGCGCCCGCGCTCTTGCTTTGTGAGCAACCGTAAGTGACTAGCCGTTCCAAAAGAGGCACCTGGACCGCCCCAGAAAAACTGCCACACAGTTCCCTGTACCCTTCCTGCAACAAACACAACAACCAAAACACCAGCGCGCGCCACCATAAGGGAAGAGAGAGAGAGAGCAAGAGAACGGACATTCTGGGGTGTCTAGTTGTACCGGCTGTGAACCGGCTAGAGCACCCCATCACCAAATCAAGCTTATCCCCATACCAGCCACCCATCCTTGAGATATCCTGAGAGAAAGAAAAAGAGAAAAAGAAACCAACAGAGAAGAAAAATAGGAAAGAACACCCTTCTTTTTTTTTCTTTTTTTTCTTTTTTTTTTCTTTGCGCAACGCCCATAGACTGCCCGCAAATTGCTCTTCGTCCCGCTTCCCCCATCCGGGGGATTGCCCACGCGTCCCGGTTCCGCGGGGCTTGTCCTCGCGTTTACGGACCCGGCTTTGTGCCGCGCCCGCTTTTCCTGCAAAAACCCCAAGCCAGCAAAGACCCCAAAATCCAGATAAGAAAGAAACATAGAGAAACAAACATTCTGGGGTGTCTAGTTGTTCCAGCTGTGAACCGGCTAGAGCACCCCCTCACCAAATCAAAACTTATCCCCTACCCCCTCTACCTCCCCCCCAACTTGGCCACTGTCCCCAGCTGGTCGCAACTACCTACTCCGTCGCAACGGCACGGTCTCCGCTTCTCCGCCCAAGGACAAATCCCCGGATCGCGTTCCTACACCATCTCCGCGCTCCACACTCCCCTTGTCAGATCCTTCACCCCCTTCCGCCGTTTTGTCAAAAGAGGTATATCCTTGCGCAAAGAAGCGCTTGACATGCAAAGCCGCTGCCTTGCGTTTCAGCGGAGTACCGTCTAATTCCTCCAACTGATAGCTGCGGCCGTTGAACTTGGACAACACGTGGAACAGGCCGTTCCACCGGTTAGCAAACAACTTCTGCCACTGAGACTCCAGACTTTGGTTGTACAGGAGCACCAAATTCCCCTTCCGCAAGGGATCCCGGAGACAATGCAAGAAGCGCTTGTCCCAATAGCGCACCAATGCCGTCCAAGTCTTCTTTAGCCCGTCTGCGGCCTTTGCAAGCATTCCGTCCCGTCAAAGGAGCTGTTTGGCGCGAGCCTCAAGCAATTTGGTGGAAGTCTTCACCTTCCACCAGTCAACCCCCAGGAACGTCTCCAACTCAATGTCCACCGGAAGCACGGGGCGCTGCCCACAAAGTAACTTGTACGGCAAGTAGCCTGTTGACTGCTTCACCAAAATCCGATCCGCGAACAGCACCATCGGAAGGGTCTCCTGCCAGCGCTTACCGTCCTCCCCGCACATCTTTACCAGGGCTTCCTTGATTGGCTGATGCCCGCGTTCGATCATGCCGGCCCCCTCGGGATAGTACTCCGTTACTTGGCCAAACTTGGCTCCGCAACTCTTCACCAACTCGACCAAACGGCCGCAAAACTCAGCCCCCCCGTTGTATGTGACCAGACAAAGCAACCCGTACCGCGCGAACCAGTCTTCCTCCAGAAATAGAGCAACTTTGTCCGCCAAGAGCTTGACCAACAGATGCGCTTCCGCCCAACCGGACAGGTCATCCCGCGCGACAAGCAGATAGGCAAACTTCCCGGCCTTGATGTGGACAACATCAAGCAAGACTTGACCAAAGAGGGCGTCTTCCCCTTTGGGGTTTCCAACTTCCTTGGGCAGTCTTGCGCTCCGCCGTTGACAGGCTTTGCAGGACGCCAGCCATTCCTGCACCACACGCACTACACCCGGCCACCAGAACCGCTCTTTGACCCGCCTCCACATCTCAACCTCCCCTCAATGACCAAGATTGTTGTGAAGGCTCCGGAGGATAGCTTCCTGATCCGCCCTTGAAGTGGTAACCACAAGAGGAACCGGAGTATTCCGCCACCAAAGCTGCCCCTCCTCTACGTAGAAGTTCCCCGCTTGCCGCTTTGCCCATTGCATGTCCTTGTCCGTAGTTCCATTGGGAAAACAAAGGTCCCGCAAGTAGTCACAAAGAATTGCGTACCGCCCGGTCTGCCGGAGCGGCAGCTGAACGCCCGCCTCCACAACCCCTACCTTGACAACCGGGGTCTCCACATCAAGCAGTTCCGCGTCCTCAAACGGGTCGTCCCTTGGATACCGCAACAACGCGTCCGGCATAGTGAACGCTTTCCCCAGAACATGAACAACAGCAAAGGAAAAAAGTTGAAGGAACGCCACCCACCTGGTCATGGGAGCATTGGGCAACGCCAGGGAATTGATCATCCGTGCCAGCGCCTCCGCGTCCACCAAAAGCTCAAAGGAAACCCCCCAAAAAAGATAATGGAGCCACCGCAAAATCTTGGTGACCCCGCTGTGGAAACTTTAGAGGTTTTCCCTCATGAAGTTGTCCCTAGTTACGGGATCGATGGTTCTAGCGTCTGTAAGACTGAGAATGCTTCCTTTTCTTTTTCCCCCCAAGAGAGAGTGCCCGAGAGAGAGAGAGAGAGAGAGAGAGAGAGAGAGAGAGAGAGAGAGAGCCCCCTTCCTCCCGTACTGAGGGGAGGGGTATTATATCCCCCTCTCCTCAGCCCTAACCTAAGTACAAGCACAAAGACAGACTGGAAACCATGAAGAAGGAACCCTAGACACAGAACCCTAACCCATCCCCCAACCCATACCCATACCCTATCCCCGCCAGCTCGCCTGCCATTACGCGCATCCGGTTTGTCTTTTCATGGCGCGGCCCTCTGCCGCGCGATACCCAAAGTTTGCCGCGCTTGCGCGCATCCGCCCAACGCACCGTCGTGGATTTCCCGTCCCGTGGCCGGCCCGCGCTTGCGCGCGGCTGCCCACGCATATAACCCCGCTGTCGCCCCGCCTTTTCCTCCCCCAACTAGCCGTCCAAGAACCTGGTCGGCCCAGCTCCATCCGTGAGTTGGACATCCAAGCGGGTCGCGGCCCGCCTCCCTTAGTCAGGCCCGGCCCACAGTCGCGTGCTCGATCCCGCCGCGCCCACTGCTGAGCCCGCAGCGGCTACTGCTGAACCCGCAGCGGCTACTGCTGAGGACCGGCACACCCCCACTGCTGAGCCTAACCTACCAGATGCTGAGCGCGCAGGCCGCAACGCAGTCCTCAACCCGAGGCTATATAATGACACCACATCCCCCCCAACTTGAGTTCTGTCCCCAGAGGTCCCTTCCCATCGCCACCTCGACTACCTTCACCCCGCTCCCCCCTACCCACTCCTCTTCTCACACTCCACCGAATCCCCTCCCACGCTCATCGCCGTCATGCTCCCCTGCGAATTCTGCGCCCGGAACGGGCACGCGTGCTCAATCGCTCCTGGTCGACGCGCCTGTGTCGCTTGCCGTCGCGGCCATCGCCGCTGCTTGCTTAGCAATGGCATGCCCCGAGCTCCCCCCAAATTCGGCTCCCGCCCCAGGCCGCGCAAAAGGGCTTGTCCTGACCCGTTTGTGGTTTCGGACGACGACATCATCTTGGAGGACTCGTGGACTCCGCCGGGCTCCCCTTCCCGCCGCCCTCCGCCGAGCGAGGGTTGCGACTCGGCTTCCCCCCTTCGCCGCGCGGGACCGCTGCGCAAGGAGGATTTCTTGTCCGTTGACAACTATCGGAGGGCCCTACAATTCTGGTCGGACTGCGTTCGGATGAGGGAAGGCGCGAGGGACCCGCGACTCAATGAGATTCTCCGGCGTCGCGCTGCTGCAGCCCCGATTCCCCCTCTGGCACCTACACCGGCTCCTCCCGCCCCGGCTCCACAAGCTACTCCACCGCTGCCCGCGTCACCAGCGGTCTTGGATGGGAGGCCCGCTACCCCCAAGGTCCCTCCTCCGCCGTCCCCGATCATTGCCCCCAGATGGACCGAGCCCTCCGCGCAATGCCCCGGGGACCCCCTCATCACCTCCTTGCTCGTTCGGATCAAGCCCTGTCCCAGCACCGGCACCACCTTCCCTCAGCTCCCCCGAGATCCCGGAGATCCCAGTTGTGATGGCACTCCCGGCGGCTGGCTTCGAGGCTTTCGCGGAACGGTCGACCGCGATGCTCCGCAACTTCCTGGCAACCCCCGGAGCCCAATCCTCAGAATCCCAGCGCAAGTTTTTGGCGTCTTACCCGGCCCTACTGGCGTCATCGAGGGTGGACATGGAGGAAATGATGCGAATGGCTTAGGCGCCCCCCCCTTCCTTCCCTCCTTTCCTTTCCTACTTTTCTTGTCCTATTGTTGTACCGCGTCCTTTGGGGAAATACATATTGCTGCGCGAGGAAAAGAAAGGGCCGCGTCCACGCGTCCGGGTGGAGAGTGAGTGAAAAGACCAAGATCCGCGTCCGCGTGAGAAGTGAGTGTGAGTGAGGTTGAGGTTGAGGTCCGCGTCCGCGCGCTCACTTCGTGAGAGACCGTAAGTGACCAGCCGTTCCAAGAAAAGAGGTACCTGGACCGCCCCAGACGGACTGCCACACAGTTCCCCGTACCCGTACTACAGAACAAAACAAACACCGCGCCAACAGTGCGCGCTCACAACCGGGAGTATAAGGGAGAAGCGATGGGAACAAACATTCTGGGGTGTCTAGTCGTTCCGGCTGTGAACCGGCTAGAGCACCCCCTTACCAAGCTAAGCTTTAATCCGCGTCCATACCATCCCTGACCGTCGCGCCCGTCCATTGAAGAAAGAAACAGGAGAGAAACAGACAAAAAAAAAGGAAAGAAAACAGCCCAAATCCAAAGAAGAGAAAGAAAATATCCTATATTTATTATTTTATTTTATTATTATTATTTTTTTTTTTTTTTTTTTTTTTTTAGCAGAGCTCTTCATCCCGCCATCCGTGCGCGGGACTCGTCCTCGCGTTTGCGGGCCCGACGCCACGCCGCGCCCGCGTACCTGCAATAAATAAACCATAGCCAGTACCAATCCAAAGCCAAGTCCAAACCAAAACATAAGGAAACAAACATTCTGGGGTGTCTAGTTGTCCCGGCTGTGAACCGGCTAGAACACCCCCCTCACCACATAAAGCTTAACCACCTAGCGCCCCCCCCAGCTTGACAGCTGTCCCCAGCCGTCTGAAACCTCCTACTTCTCCGGGGTCGCGCGTCGCGCGCCGCTACTTCGCTATCCGAACGATCCGCGTCGTCGCCCGACTCTGGGACCGCCTCGCGCGACTTCCCGTCCTGCTTAACAACCGCGAAGATAGGACTCAAATAGCTTGACATGGATTGCTCGTAAAGCCCCGTCCTCATGCGCTCCTGTACCAGCTCCAGAAAGGGCTCCCAAACGGTACAGGGGATCGGAATCGGCTTGATTTGCCACGGTTCGTGAGGAACAGTGGGAATAACGTAAGGGTCCCCAATCTCACCTCTCAACAACCCGCGCTTGTCCGGTCCAAAAGCAAGTGCCTTCTCCCTCATCACCAATACCGACACCAGCAGATCCATCTCCTCCGCACTCAGCCATCCCGTCGGTCTGAAGTTAAGGGCGTCCACCCGCTTGTCCGTGATTTGCGCCGACCGCGTTATCCATCCATTCTTCCTAAGGGGCGTCTCCCACGGGTCGCGGGACCACGCGATCGGTTGTAAGGGTCCGTTGAGCCCCTGAGGCATTGGCTTGTTCCGCGGCCGGACTTTCCGCGCTACCGGTTTGTACTTGCCCGCGTTACACCGCGCCATCCAGACCCGACCGTCGCTGTTGTAAGTCCTAGTAATAACCAGACCGGGGCTTTTGCCTTTGCTCACGACTGTGGCACGATGATAGGGTTTTCAAAGCGTAGCGCCTTCCGGCGATGCATACTGAGGAATGGGACTTACTTCTGGCACCTGCGCCCCACGCGCGCCCTCCCCCGCTTGCTCCTCACCCGTCGGCCGCCCGTGCTGAGCCGGAGCCTGCTCCGCACGGTTCCCGCGGCCAACTAGGAAAAATCCTCCGCAGGGTGACCCTTACAGTCAACCCCCGCGCCGGACTCCTCGTTGCCGCCAGACATTGGGTCCTGAACCCATTTCCCTCTCCCGTGATTGCAGATCGTCGTCTTGAACCGCGCTCCGAGCGAGTCTTCAACGGTCAGCGCCTCCGTTCCTTCCTCGGCGTTGAAGGCCATTTGGGCTCGGAACCCAAACATGAATGGCCAACCCAGAATCACGTCTCCGCATTCCACTGAGAGAAATGACAGAGGCTTACAGACCTTGGCGACTTCCACCTCCTCCGCCTCTACTACTCCATCCACGCGGCATTCCCCGCCATTTAACGCCCGAAGGCCCATTGCACACTTCCTCCGCACCAGACCGAGCTTGTCCACCAACCTTGATGGGAGAAGGTTGACCATCGACCCGCTATCCACCATCGCCCACACCTTCCGCCCGGCGATGGTCATTGCGACATAAGCAAGCGGGACGGATACCGACTTTGACCGGCACGTCTCGGGATCCGTTTCCTCCTCCGCCACGTTAACCCGCTGAACCGTTGTCGGCACCCGACCCTGACCGCAATCTTTCAAGGCCTGGACCATCTCGTCGACGACCGCGGGGACACCGCCGCTAGCTCTCGTAGGGTCAGGGGTATTGGTGAGTCGTTCCCCATTACCCTTCGGACGATGTCCGCGGCCTTCTTCTTTCCCGCGGGATTAGAGGACGGCCCGTCCGAAATTGGTACTCGCGCGACTGGCTTTGAGGCCGTTGGTCGCTCGTCAACATCCATCGCAATACGCTTGTTTGTCGCCAATGCCCTGACTTCGGCCTCCACTCTTGGCGCTACCCAGGTTCCGGGCGCGGTGACAATCCCGAGCGAGAGCCAAGCAGTCTTGGTCTTAGCCTTTGCTCTTTCCCGCACTTGCACCATTGGTGGCGGCTTGTCCTTGGTCAGGTCCACCAATTCACCCATTGGAAATATGTACGCCATCCCGGATGTGCGAACAAGCCCTTTGTCCATGTCCCGAGTGAGGTCCTCACAAACTGACTTCCAGTGCCCTCTCTCCCCGCAATATGAACATTGCGGCAACCCGAACGATCCGGATGGTCCGCTAGGGGGCTGGAACCCCTCCGCCATGTGAGGCGGCACCGCGCGCGGTTGAGAAGGAGCCGCCGGAAACGGTGCGGCTGCCGGAGCCGTAGGAGCCAGTGTCCGGTTGAGGAAAACCCTTATGTCCCGCAGAATCTCCGTTATCTCCCCGACTGATGGTCCCGGAGACTGCTGGGAAAGTCCGGCATGAGAGGGCATCGGCGGCCGCGCGGCCGAAGTTTGGTCGGGGGCCGGCGCCGAGATCGTGACCGATTTCTTGGAGGAAGACGGGTACGTTTGTGCCGTATCCGCGATGAGCTTGTCCAAATCGATTTTGCTTTCCACGGCTTGACGGATAACCAAAAGATCGGGGAGAATCGCGACGCTTCCATCCAGCGAACTCTTAACCAGGCCGTGGTCGTACAGGTATTGTTGCACTCTGGAACGGAGCTGGGGCGCGAGACCCCCCAGAAACGCCCGCCTCATGGCACCCGTCTGACCCGCGACGACCTTGTTCTTTGCAAGGTACCCGTAGATTCACTCAAACCTTGACATATATTCCACTAATCCTTTGCACAATCGCACCCTGCCATTCTCGATCGCCTCCTCCGCAGCTCAATCAAAGTCGCTTTCCCGGAACCGGGGTTTGCGCTTTCCCCACCTCGCCAACATCTCGCTTTTCAACTTCCCCCAGTCTTGCCTCTTGTAACCAACCATTTCTTCCACGTCCCGCAGCTTCTCCTCCTTGGTAATGAACAGAACAATAGTCCGAACCTTATCCGCGCCCAACGCGCCCTCCGAGTCCGCGATCCCTTTGAACCTAGAAAGAAACGGCTCAACATCCGAGGTACTGAACTGAAGATGAGGGAAATCCCTCAGCCTCAACCAAACGTGGCAAGGGGCCTCTGCCGCCATGTCCGACAACCCTTCTGAGGGAGGAGCGAACCCGCTAACTCTAGGAGCATGAGCGGACGGGGGCAGAGGGGGTTGAGCAGCAGAGACGGGAGTTGAGCGTGGAGGGTAGGGAAGGGGAGCATTGGATCCCGGAGCGGTTGTCGGTAGCATTCTCCGTAATCTTCAAGAGACTGAGAACGGATCGAAATTTCCCGGCCAGACCCCCAGATGTGGAAACTTTAGAGGTTTTCCCTCACAAAGTTGTCCCTAGTTACGGGATCAATGGTTCTAGCGTCTGTAAGACTGAGAATGCTTCCTTTTCTTTTTCCCCCCCAGAGAGAGTGCCTGAGAGAGAGAGAGAGAGAGAGAGAGAGAGAGAGAGAGAGAGAGAGAGAGAGAGAGAGAGAGAGAGAGAGCCCCCTTCCTCCCGTACTGAGGGGAGGGGTATTATATCCCCCTCTCCTCAGCCCTAACCTAAGTACAAGCACAAAGACAGACTGGCAACCATGAAGGAGGAACCCTAGACACAGAACCCTAACCCATCCCCCAACCCATACCCATACCCTATCCCCGCCAGCTTGCCTGCCATTACGCACATCCGGTTTGTCTTTTCGTGGCGCGGCCCTCCGCCGCGCAATACCCAAAGTTTGCCGCGCTTGTGCGCATCCGCCCGACGCGCCGTCGTGGATTTCCCGTACCATGGCCGGCCCGCGCTTGCGCGCGGCTGCCCACGCATATAGCCCCGCTGTCGCCCCGCCTTTTCCTCCCCCAACTAGCCGTCCGAGAACTTGGTTGGCCCAGCTCCATCCGTGAGTCGGACATCCAAGCGGGTCGCGGCCCGGCCCACAGTTGCGTGCTCGATCCCGCCGCGCCCACTGCTGAGCCCGCAGCGGCTACTGCTGAACCCGCAGCGGCTACTGCTGAGGACCGGCGCACCCCCACTGCTGAGCCTAACCTACCAGATGCTGAGCGCGCAGGCCGCGACGCAGTCCTTGACCCGAGGCTATGTAATGACACCACACCGCACAACTCCAACTTTGGCTGGGAGTACCGGCTTTCCGTTGGAGTGAAGGTGACTGACTCGTAAAGTACTGGCCTATCCTTTCCGTCGTCCTCTTGAGTGAGAACCCCCCCCCGCGCCGAATTTGCTGGAATCAACCGCTAACCTAATTCCTCCTGCATTGTAGTCAAGATCGCAGAGCACAATGTCATGTCCCACAATCTCCTTGAGCTTCTGGAACGCGCAATTGCATTCTTCCCCCCACTTCCACTCCGCGCCTTTCCGCATTAGTGATTGGAGCGGGCTCGCCACCTCCGCAAACCTCTTGATGAACATACCAAAATAGCTACATAATCCCAAGAACTGAAGGATATGCGACACCGTCCGCGGGGTTGGCCATTTGAGGACCTTGTTCCGCTTTTTCTCTGCAATGCGCCAGCCATTGGAAGCAACAACATGGCCAAGGACTTCAAGCGCTGGGACACAAACCGCCAACTTCTTCCCTGACACCGTCAGTCCTGCCTCCTTGATGCGAAACAGGATGCTTTCCAATGTCTGCGTGTATTCCCACAAAAAATGTTGGATGCCGGGAACTTCAACCAGCTCCGCTCCCCCGTAATCGGATGTCGGACCTTTGATGCCTGCGTCGTCAATGAAGATTTGGACTTGCTCCGGAAGATCATCCTTCAGGATCCAAGCCATTTGCGCCTGGTACACCGCCACGGAATTGGTTGCGCCTTGCGGGAGCCAAGTCAGCTGCATTCTTCCGAACCCAGTCTCAAATGCCGTTAGAGGCCGCAAGCAAGGATCCAACTCGCACTGTTTGTATCCCCCCATCACATCCACTAAACCGTAACAAGCGCGCCCCGCCATTGACTCAAGGAACTTGTCAACACAAGGGGGCCGTCCTGCGTCCCGGATCGTAAAGGAGTTGAGCCGCTGTAAATCATGAACAATCCTCAACGACTTTCCGTCCTGCTTAACCACCACAAAGATCGGGCTGGAGTAACTAGACGTTGACTGTTTGTAAAGGCCAGTCTTCACCCGCTCCCGCACCAACTCCAGAAACTGCTCCCGGACCGCCCGCGGTATTGGAATCGGCTTGATCTGCCACGGCTTGTGATTGACAGTGCGGATGACATAGGGGTTGCCAATATTGTTTTTCAGGAGCCCCCGCTCTTCCGGTCCAAACGCGAGTGCTCTTTCCTGAAGAACCAGAACCAAAATCAGCAACTCACGCTCCTCCGTACTCAACCATCCCATTGGGCCGAAATTGAAAGCTGCAATCCGCTCCTCCGTGATCCTGCCAAACTAGTAACCCACCCCAAAGCCTTAATGGGCGTGACTCAAGGGTCCTGTGACCAAGCAATTGGTTGAAGGGGTCCGTTCAGTTCCTGGGGCATTGGCTCATTCCTCGGTCGGACCTTCTGTGACACCGGCTTGTACTTGCCCGCGTTGCACCGCATCATCCGCATGCATCCTTTGCTGTAAGTCCTGCACAGAACGGGACTGCGGCTTTTGCCTTTGCTCACAAGTGTGGCACAATGATAGGGTTTTCAAAGCGTAGTACCCTTGGGCAATGCATACTGAGAAAAGGGACTTACTTCTGCGACGTGCGCGCCCTTCACTTTCCTTCCTCCCCCTCCCCGCTCCTCATTAGTCAACCGCCCGCGCAAAACCGGAGCTTGTTCCGCGTGGTCTCCTTGGTCAACTAGGAAAAATCCTCCAAAGGTTGCCTGTCGCAGACCAACTCCGCGTCCGGTTCCTCCTCATACTCCAACACTCTCCTCTGCTTCCCTTGCCTGTGATTGCAGATAGTTGTCTCAAACCTTCCACTGGACAAATCCTCCACCGTCAACCCCTCCGTTCCTGCCTCCGGATCAAAAACCATTCGTGCTTGAAACCCAAACATGAACGGCATTCCCAAAATCACATCCCCACAATCAACCAAAAGAAAAGAAAGGGGCCTGCAGACCCTTGCGACCTTGACCTCCTCCTCCTCGACTACTCCATCCACACAACACTCCCCTCTGTTAAGCGCGCGGAGACCCATTGCACATTTCCGCCAAACCAACCCCAAATCATCCACCATCCACAATGGCAGCAGGTTCACCATTGAACCGCTGTCCACCATAGCCCACACCTTCCTTCCCGCTATGACCATTGGAACGTAAGCGAGCGGAGTCAAAACCAATTTTGACTTGCACTCCCCGCGCCCCTCCTCCTTCCGCGCCACATGAACCCGCTGCACCGTCTGAGGTACCCGGCCCTGACCGCAATCCCACAACGCCTGAACCATCTTGTCTACCACCACCGGAGACATGGCCGCCAGTTCCCGCAAGGTCAGCGGAACCGGAGTCTTGTGACCCATCACCCTTCGCACAATGTCCGCCGCTTTCTTCTTCCCTACAGGGTTTGCTGCCGGCGCCTTGGTTCCAGGCACGCGCGCGGCCGACGGGGGTTGCTCCTTTGTGTCCACCTCCATTTTATCGGAGACCGCCACCTTTTCTTCCGTTGCCACTACCCTTACCTCAGCTTCCACGATCCGGGACCGGTAACGATGCCCAGTGACGCTCGCGCCATTGTTCCCGCCTCCTGACCCCGTGTGCGCACCTGCTGCATTGCGGTCTGCTGGCTTGGCTCCATCCAAATCTGTTTGCCCGTCGGAAACATGTACCCCATCCCCGCCGTTTGAACCAATCCCGCGCTGGGATCCTTTGTAAGCTCCTTGCACGCCAATCGCCAATGACCATTTGCCCCGCAGTACGAGCACCCCCTTCGCACAAAGGTACTGGGCGGCCAAAACCCTTCCACCATGTGAGGTGGAGGCCCTTGCGGCTGCTGCTGGCCCATACGGCTCATGCAGATCTTCAGGTCCTTCATCAGTTCCGTCAATTCACTTACCAGAGGGGCTGGCGCGGGTTGAGGAACCAGAACAGGCGTGGAAGTAGGTGGAACTGGGGCTGGAAATTGCGCCGGAGCCGGAATCTGGGGGGCGGATTTCTTTGGTCCCGCTGGGAAGAACTTAGCGGTGTCCTCGATAAGCTCCTCTAAGTCAAGCTCACTCTCCACAGCCCAGCAAATGAGAGCCCACTCCAGAAGGAGCGCAATGCTCCCTTCCAATGACTGCTTTACCAAGTTGTGATTGTAAAGATGCCGCTGCACCCTTGCCCGGAGTTGAGCGCCTAAACCGCCCAGAAATGCGCGTTTCATGGCCCCCGTCTGTCCCGCCACCACCTCGTTCTTTGACAAGTACCAATAGATCCAATCAAATGTCAAGGTGTACTCTGCCAGCTCCACCCGCGTTCTGACCCCTCCGCGCGCACTTGCCTCCGAGGCCACGCGGTCAAAATTGCTTTCCCGGAATTGAGGTTTGCGCCTACCCCACTGCGTTAGGATCTCCGCCTTCAGTTTTGGCCAATCTTGATTCTTGTAGCCTTCCATTTCCTCCACATCCTGGAGCTTCTCTTCTTCCATAATAAACAGGACAACAAGCTGGGCCTTATCAGCGTCCAACGCACCTTCCGCATCTGCAATACCTTTGTATCTTGAGATGAATTGCTCCACATCCGCAGTGTTGAATTGGATGTGAGGGTAGTCGCGGGGCCTGTTATTGCTGAAATCTATTCCTTGCCTTGCACTTTCCTTTGCACCTTGGCATTTGGCTGACAGTTCAAAGCACCAGGGTGATGGATGTGGCTTATTGGTAGTATACCTACAAAACTTTGGTAACACTGAAAAGAAGAAAAATTTCATTATATTAGTTTCATCTTGTTCATTAGTCAGTCTCCAACACTCACCTTGGTTCTGCACTCCAAGAAATTAAATATCTGGTACTGGTGGAATGACATAATTCACACACAGAGCAGACCTTTGACTTTGGACTTCACTTGTGGACACCTCTGGGGTATTGACCAATGGTTTGCTATTTAAGGGAAATGTAAAAGTTACTTTTTGAAGACAACATTGTTTGCACTTTCCTCCCAGACCACAGGCAGCAGTGCTTGGGACACATCTTCTTTTACCACGGATACAGTTTTTGCAACAGCACCACAAGCATGAAAATATAATTAACTCTAAACATTTTCAAAAATAAATTAAGTAGTATTATAGTAATAAGGGTGTACAGTAGTTAACAAATTTTGGAATCAATAGGAAAATCATCTAAACGCTTGAAAGAGCTTGCAGCTTTACATCCAGGCAACTGTCATTCTCCAAGTTTAAGGGTCATTGTCTTCCTCACTTTGAAATTTATTTCCACTCAGTAGAATCTACCTCAGCCCATAAGGGTGACACAAATAAAGCAAGAAATAAGTGGTGCCTTCTGCTTACTACATTTGGCTTGCATAAAAACCTTCCAATCTTGGCAACTCAGTATATACTTGCAAATATTTGCAGTCAACTCTAATCCAAGTCAATCATCCATTCAAGCTTTTCTCTTCCACCCTGGGTATCATCAGCCCTCAGAATTCCATTGCTGGTCATGCAATCACACAAACTTACACCCATGTCTAGTAGTCACATCAACTGTATGGTTTGCAAATGGAATAGCTCCCTTTCCTGCATAAGCTACATCTTCATATTGGCATTGCCCTCACATTTCATTCCTTCCTGTCTCATCCATTAAGTTTCTGTACCCTCATATTCTATTGTCTTGCATTTACACTATGACCTTGGAAAAAATTGTACTGTTGTTTCATTTTTCCCATTCCATTCCTGTCATTCATTGCCTCATTTCCACCTAGCTGTAGATTGCCATCCATCAGGTTGTATCTAGAAACCTTTGGATTACCTTATGAAGGCTGTGTTGTCTGCCTGAAGATTTTCTCCTCAGTTAGTTAATTTCATACGTTCTTCCATCTTGCTAAATCCACATATCACATTGGGCTTGGCTTTAGTTCCCTTCCATTGGAACACAGCCTCACACTTGCTGTTCATTGAGTCATTGAACCACAGTTCACACTTTGCTGTTAGCCTTGCTACCTTGCATTAATCCTTTCACCCAGTCTCCTCATTTTTGCTCATAATCATCTAAGATTTCCTGATAGTACATGGGGTGGTTGTGTGACAAAAATATATGTATCCAAAAAAATGAAGAAAAGACATAATTTTCAAAATAGCTCATTTCCCCTTTTGAAAAGTCAAGTGATGAAACCCTTGATTATCAGGAAAATTTGATGGCAACCACTCACATTTGATTAAATCTAATCAATAATTGAATTGAATGTTATCTTATTGATGGCATACCCAAATTTCTTCATTACTTAAATTCAAATTCCCCATAACCCCCAACCTTCTGTATTCCATGTATGCACTGAGATTACTTGGAATACTCAAGAAATGATACAAACAACTTTTCTCAGGCTCCTACTCAAGTTAGAAATAGATTTTTCTCAGAGCCAAAACCAATCCAAAGCAAGTTTCAGGTGCTACACCTGCCAGCAGGTGCAGCCATTTTTTTCATGGTGATTGCATCAGAATCAGTAACATTTATCCCCTTCTTTTATTAAATTCTGTGTAATGATGAATTCAATTTAATTTTTTTCCCTCTCTTAGGTGTTCTTTCCCAGTGGTTGTATATTGGGTGGCTTCAGAACCAAACTAGCTCCAGAGGACTCCAAAGCCCTGATGTTTACTCAAGATTGGATGGAAAATTGAATACTATTTCTTTAGCTTTTCCCTCTGATAATCAAAAATCAATGGTTTTCCCTCACACCACCATATTTTCATGATTTTAAAGTGTTTCCCGTTTTTCCATAATTGCATCGGGCTGTATCAAAGCACGGTAAACAGCTTCCTATTCACAAAAAACGGGGGCCCGCCAACTAGCCCAAACCCGCCAAAACCCGAGAGTTTGGGCTTGGGTTGGTTTTGGGCTCAGCTTCTGTATAACGGGGTACAGGTCCCACAGGTTGCCGCGACACACGGAACCGTCGCATGCCACAATCGGTGCATTGAGTCGCATGCGATGTTGTCTCAGTACGTGCGACCGGGGTGCAAGTTGTAGCATTTGATGCGACATCCAAACCGCGCCGTGTTACACAGATATTGACCGATGTTGTCATGAATAGTCTATCTATATCAATAATATTTGGGTGTATTTTATATTTGACAATAAATTCTAGTGGTTAAGGTAAAGTAAGACAAAGACTGGTCCGGTCGGGTGGGGGAAAAGCGCAACTTACGATCGATCTAGGGACATTACAGAGGGTGCTCGTGGCCAACCACAACTCGGCCGTGAAGAGAAGGAAAGAAGATGGGAACGATGAAGATGTGAAATGGAAGTGTACAGAATCCCTTGAAGCACTTCGGGAACAGTAATGTGGAAGATGGCGAAAAATAATAAAGAAATCCCTAAACCGGTATTAAGTAAATTGGGAACCGTGTTCCTTCAGCTAATATTCGTGACAACTTACAAGTGGAGGAATCGACTCTGAGCCCCGCCCTCATCTTCGATCTGTGAGAAGATGTTTACCAAGATCCCCAAATTCTATCAGCTCCTCCGAGCATTATGGTGCCTCAACTTGAGCGTATCAGCCCTGCCAGGTCTTCCGGGAGCAACGGGAAACTATGAGATCGAAAGGCTGCGCACCTCCCTAAGTCCAAACATGGGGGCCGCAACAATGATCCAAATGAAACAGCAACAAACTGAGCAAAGCTTCCATCTGAATCCACGATTCCAGGCAAAATTTGATGACGGTTGGAGATGGTCGCCAGATCATGGCCTTCAAGGTGAAAAAAAATCAAATTTCTCATCATCCTCGTTGTCTTTCGTCACTCAACTGTGAAAGCGCTGCCTCCGTGGACGAGAATGGGATCGAATTGAGAGCTTTCTTGCTGCGCCAATTTTCATTCTATTTTTCTAGAAATTGATTCAACGGCATTGACAATGCACAGTCCGGAAAGGCAGCAGTGTCATCATCCAGGCAGCTTTGCAACGTCGGACTTGGCCGACGCATCACCAGCTGAAGACCACTCCACCGAGCTCTTGTGGGACCCTCGATTGGCAGGTAAGTGACCCGGGTTTGTTGTGAAAGTTTAAACATGGGAAAGGGCGAAAGACCCATTGGCGATTGAGTAGGCGTACATGTTGAATTGATGGGGGGAACATTCCAAACTACGTTATAGCTCAATATGATGTACAGGAAGCCTTCGCGTTCCCCGATTTTCCTCAGCTTCACGACCGTCACGTATCTTCCAGCTCACCGACAGAGCCTCCATTGGATGAATTACCTCAAGATGTGGGGTTGGAAGGAGAGCTCGTGTGGGACCCTCACTTAAAAGGTTAGAAACCCCGTTTGTTGTGAATGTTGAAACCTAGGAAGGAGGCAAGGACCCATAGGCGATCGAGTAGGCGAGCATGTTGAATTGACCAATGGAACATTCCAAACTATATTTTAGCTCGATATGATGTAGACGAGGCCTTCGCGTTTCTTCAATATCTTCCACTTCACGACAGTCATCTATCATCCAGCTCACCGACCGATCCTCTATACCGACTGAGAGCTGAGCTTCCTTCCAACCATCATTCACAAGGAAGTTCCGCTCTCGAGAACGATCCGCCTTCTCCGCCCAAGCTATCCGAAAAAGGCCATTATGATGGTCGTAGCGACGACAACCACATACCAAGATGGGGATTGCAAAGGGCGTCAGTTCCCTTTGATTGGCCGCCGCCTGGGTTATTGGAACCGAGGAGCGCGCGTGCAAACCATCGGCAAAGTGAGATCCAATCCCAACTTTGCTGAGCAATGTTTCGGTCGTAGCGATTGAACTGACTGCTGATGATAGGATTGGGTTCAACAGACTTGGAACTAGCCGACTTGACGCAGCGACAAAAGGGAAATGACATACCGTATCTATCATACTCAACAACCTGTGATGACTCAAACGGTCACTCTGAGAGCTATGGTATCTTGAACGGGATTGGCAGTTGTGAAGAGGAAAATCAGGCGCAGAACACGTCGATGCAAAAGTTTCAAAGCGACTCAAATCATGGAATCACGAACAGTCCTATGAGCCGTCCTAGCATCCAATTCCCGCGAAGAACTTCTTCGTCGGATGATCAGTATTGGGCAAAATACCTGAAACCTTTTACGCGTTACATTTACGTTTTCTATCGGCATAAAATGATCAAGCAAGCGAAGATCGATTCATCGCTGACCACGCCCAACGACAACTTCTCAATACTCCGTTGGGCGGATAAACTCAGTGGCAAAGTCTACTACTTTATCCGACCCTCTTCTGAACTTATATTCACAGGTTCTAAACCCAAACTGCTTGCAATAAGATACAAGTGTTTGTTAAAATGGCTCATCTTTATGAACACGGCAGTCTTGAGAAAGTTTGACGAGCCTTCTTCACAAGCGGAGCAAGCCTCTCATCAAGAACTTACAAATTGGCTTTACAAACATTCGTTTTATCCGGATGAAGGATGTACAATCTTAGGGTGGATCGAAGATGCTCGTAACGTAAAAGAAAGATTTGGACCCGTTCAAAAAAATCTGTTGAAATACTTTACCAGGAATATCCTCTCAGGTTGGGCGCCGTTTGAAGCCGCGGTCGTCGTGATTCGGCATTGGTATCGATACATGAAACCTGATTTTTGGAATCGCATCGCGGACAGACAAGAAATGTTGTCAATCATTCATGAAGCGTATAATTCGAACATGGATGTTCAAAACGAAAATGAAAGATATACAATTGAACGAATAGGAATTCTGGAGGTAGCCCCTTTAAAGAGTTTCCCGCCGATGATGGTGCCAAAGAGGTTGAAGGCCACCTATGAATTACCCTTGGGCCCAGAAGAAAAAGTAATTATAGCCCAGGTGCAAAACGGGAAATTTTCCCCCCAATGGGCGAGGTTGGCAAGGTCGGTAGCAATCCAGGATTGCCCGGTGCAGCTGTTATCGTACGAGCATTCGCCATCAGAATACTGGGTGAGGCTTGTCCACGCATCTCAGGAATTGGCCGAAATGTCCCATGTTAAAACGAAGATGGAATTTTTGGTGAAAGTCCTGCATGTCTGTCACTTGAATGTGCTTCGACAGATAGCCTTACTCGAAATTCATGCCCCATTCAGTAATAGGCAGGCGTCCTTCTTTCAATGGGTTCACAAAATAGTGTTTGAACATAGCAAAGAAAGTTTTCCCATCTTTGGAAATGTAAAGCTTGAATTATCTGATGAACAAAAGAAAGATGGACTTCTGTCTTCAGTCTATGGACCTGCCCAGAAATTTTTGATCAAGTATTTGAGTGATACTAAATCAGCTCCTAGAACAGTTCAAGTTGCTCTTGCGGTCATTGGACACTGGTATACAAGTTCAAGGGAAGATTGCTTGATCAAATACTTTGGAAGTCATAAGCGATATTGGAGTGTGATGAAGAATATTCTGAAGAAGAATTTAACAAAAAGTGGTAGGAAATATTTCACGTTGGCAAGATATTCCACTGCAGAACCCAGAAAAAGAAGAAAGCTGAAAAATCGCAGTTTGAATCCCATCCAATTTGAAACTTAGGAGACCTATTTGGGAAGGGAATTTGAAGAAAGATTCAAAAATTCAGTTCAACTTATATGGAGATTATTTGGCCTACTGGTTTTATATTTTTAAATGGCCTGTGAAAACAATTCTTAAATTATTTGAAAAATATAAATTCTTCAAAAACATGTTGAATTCTTTTACAAATTGGATTTTATGAATTTGGAAATATATCACTGTGTTTTCTTCATTTTTCTTTATTGGTCTATTTTTTCATTGGATTATTTGACCTTTACCTTTGTTTCTTGTCTGTAAAATTTTTTCCAGTTGCTTTTCTTTGATAACTTGATTCTATTATTCACCTTTATTGTAATTATTTATTAACATTGTACTTTCTTTTTGTTGATGTTTTAAGTAGATCTTGGGTAAAGGTGAATAAAGGTAAGCAATGCACCCAAGAAGGATTATCAAGCAGAGTGGTGATAATCTTGATAGAGTCAGTTAGATTGGCATTATGGTTTTTGATGTGCATAAAATTTTATTCAGGATGCAGGCCACATGTTTGGAAGATTTGAATTGAATGATAAATGTTTAAAGTTTTGAACACATATGCTCATTTACATATTTGAATATTGAATAAATAGGGTTTATCAGAGTTAACCAAACCAACCATTTCTAAATGGCAGGTTTCAAACCAAATTAGCCATTTCTAAACCACATGAAAAATCAACAAAAGCCACTTATTTCACATCAGACATGTCATAGTTAGCTGAAAATAAATGGGTTTTTTCAGATTAATTATTTAAAGGCTTTCACTACCTCAACCACACATCAGCCCATGTCATACACCACTGGTTTCCATCCTCTGACCTCATTGGAAAAATTCTACCTCAAACCTCATTGGAATAATCTATTCATCACTCTCATCACTTGATGGCTCTCATATTTTCAATTCTATCCTCATTGCTTCATCCCTCATCCCCTCTTCACTTCATCAATCTCATCACTTCATTGCTCTCATCACTTTATCAATTGAATCAACTTATTTCCATCATCAATTCCTCACTCTCATTGCTTCCTAACTTGCATTGCTTTATTTCTTACATCCCTTCATCCCTTCATCACTCTAATCACTTTATCTCTCTCATCACTCCATCAGTCTTTCTCTAATCACTTCCTAACTCTCATTGATTCATCCCTTCATTCATCTTACTCTTTTCAAATGGCCCCTCAGTGAACCTCCCCCTTCAGGTCCACACAAAAATCCAACACACCAAAGAAAATATCTTCAAGGAAATCTAAACAAAAAAATACTCCCCCATTAGCTTCCAAAGGCTCAAGTAAGCTCAAGAGAGCTGATCACATCATCAAGGTAAACTGGCCAAAATTCCCTCAAACTATGTTGCTTGCTTTGGATCCAACAATGAAAGACAAGTTGGCCAACCTGCATCCTCTAAGGTTTGCAGTTATCTCCTGATTTCCAATGAACTGAAGAATAAAACAAGAAGTAGGCTGGATATTTCAGAAAACAGATGAGGGAGCAATTCAAGAATTATTGAGTCAATTAAAAAAAGGTGCACTCAATGTCAATCTCCACTTTCCTTGGTATCATGGACTAAAATAAAGCCAAGGGAATCAACCTGATGTTAGATAATTTGTAATTTATTGTTCCTTTTAATATTCAAATGGATGAAATATTTTGAAAGAAGGCCAAAATCACCCCTTTAGCTCCTTTTCATTCCCAAAAATCCAATTCAGTTTATGCTGAGGACTTGGCTGTGGATGCTCAGCCTAGCAATGATGATCCTGATGAAACCTTTGAGTGGCCCCAATCTGACACCAAGGTGGATATTCCAACACAATCAGCTCTAATGATTTCTAAATTGGCATTGATAAATGATTCAAAATTTTCCTTGGACCCCTCACTTACTTCTTTAGATGGCTCTCTTCCTTGGGCGGAAAAAAACAACAAATTTGCCAATGAGGAGCAAGTTATTCCATTATATCCATTAGAACCAACATCTTTTCAATTAAGGAAGCAATTTCTTGTCTTTTCTGTCTGGTTGCTCCTGACTTATTTAGATTGTAAAAAAACAGGCTCATCCTTTCCCAAATGGCCAAAAACTCAAGACAATTGAGGCTCCCACATCACCTTCAAATACAAGTGATGACCTTACCATGCAAACATCCTCTGCAAAGGGAAAACAAAAGGCCTCCAACTTCATCAAAAACAACCCCAATAGCCATCAAAAGAGGAGAAAAATTCCAATTTTTCTGGCTTCAAAGATATTATGGAGAAGCAAGATTCAATTAAGTAGTATTTGCGCAGACCACACAACCATTTCATCAATTCCCTCCTCTGCTACTTTCAAAGAGATTTTTGAATCTTGCTTTTGAGACCTCTTTTGCTGACAAGGCGTATTCTGTTAGAATCCAAAATGTAGTTGTGCACTATGTGATTTGAACCCATGACCTCAACATTCATGAGTGATGCTTTAACCACTAAGCTAAGTGCGCCATTGCCGGATGGGCCATTGTGCCTGTACACTCAACAAGGGTTTGCTTGGGTTTAGCTGTAAAGACCCAATGTTTCGTTTGACAATGCTGTTCAGGCTTTCAGTACCAAGACTTAGAATCCTTGGATGGCAGTCTGCATAAGAGCAGATTTGACTCCAACATATTCTTTCCACCTCTCTGTATGCTTATCAATTCATTTCCTCCCATCCAAATACTTCAATTGGGGTGAGGATCAAGAAAGGATTAATTTCATTGATTAATATTTGGAGGGAAGTGAAATAAGAATGGGTGGTCAAGAAAAAGGGCTGGTGTAGAATGAAACAGGTGTTCAACAGTGTGTTGCATTTCATGAAAAAAACAATGATTAGTCAGTTATAATAAATGTAGATGATCAACAAAAAAAGAAAAAAAAATACTTCTCAATTATCCTACCAAAAAAAAAGTATCAATTTCATCTTCAGTGTGAGTAGGCATGGGTTGAAGAGGGTTGTCAGGTAATGAATTGAAAACAGACTGGTTTCATGATGTTTGAGTGTGAGCTGTCAGAATGTTGAGTAGAGTAGGGAAATTGGACTTTCAAATGTCCTAAGATGTGACAGGAAAACATCCGCTAATCCAACTCAAGGCAAAGCTCAAGTTTCTCACTTTACTGCTGAATTTGGAGGCATCCAAGTCATTGACCAATGGTTTGGATTATTTGGTCCTACAGGAGAAAATAACTTGAGGCATGCTCAAAGAGGTAGGCTGGGAAGAGTTATTGACCAAAGAGAGCAAACCAGGTGGGGACTTGGAGAGATGTTGGGACTCAGGAAGGATTATTGAGAGCCTGGAGACTGGTTTGGGGTCAGACAATGAGTGCTTGAGAGGGAGGTGTTAAACCAAGGATGAGAGAGGATTTTTTGATTGATGTTAAAGCCTTGGGATCCATTTGGAGGATGGATTGGAGCAGGTTACAAGCCTCTAGGAGAGCAGGCATCAATTCACAGGCAAGCACAACATCATCCATCAGTCTCAAGCAAATGTAATGGGAGGATGTGGGAGGGGAGGGGAGGCCTTGAAGGTATCTAGGGAGCATTTCTGAGAAATTTAGGAATTTAAAAGTGCCCGGCCATGATAATTGACTTTATCAAATTCTTGTTTTCATTGTCAAAGGGAAAGCTAACAGAAAGTAAGGCATGGAGGATGATTCTCAAGGACCACATATTGACCTCTGGATGGAGGAAGTGGATGAGCACCGGGATGGGGTGCCACACAAAGAGTGGAGGGAGGATAAAAAGCACCCAGACCTTGGCGGCAGTTCTTGCTGCCAGAAAGCATCTTGGAAGCCACAAACCTGGTGTTTTAAAGCAGCACCAGGAAACATCAGGCTTCTGTGGCTGACCAGAGACTTCACTTCACCATGATGGTTTCCCCAATTGTTTCATAGCTTATAATCAATTTGCAGAGGAAATCACCATGAAATCTGTTTTTTTTCTGGTATAGTTCACAAAGATGGAAACACAGTTGATCCATGATTGCTTCTGAGACTCCTCTTAAATTCTACAAAAGTGAACAATGAATTCTCATTTGATTCTTCAAATTTTCCACTGTGTTTCTAATTGGTTTCTTCAGGACTGATCAAAAGTGTCTTTTTCTTTTCCATTATTTTTCCACCATGAATCCCCCTGATTTCTCCCTGGTTTCTATTTTATTTTCCTCAGATTAATGTTTCATCTCTTTCAGAGCTGTATTATTTTCAAATAATTTAACCCCATTTGATCACTTCCAAGTATTTACTTCTTCAATTCACCTTTTTTCCTCTTATGGTGTATCAACCAAGTTTGGTCGGGTGGTCAACTGGGTGGATTTTTTTTAAACCACTGTTGGCGCATGCTCAAAGCTGCATGGAAGTTAATAAACCGCCGCTTGTAAGGTGGACACCCAATGGGGGTGTGCCATCAACTGGGGTGTGGCAGATTTCAACTGAAGCTGCCAAGAGTTTGGCATTGATGGGAGGCCATCCTATTGGTCATGCTGGTCATGAGGATCACAACTGCAGCTAAATTGCTTCTTTTTACTTTCAGTTGATCAAGGACTAGGTCAGGTTGATGACCCAAAAAGATTGGGCTTCTTTGACTTTTGCCCCATCAACCCATTTTGTTGGGTGGTAAACTCCAGCTTGTTGCATGACCAGGAGGAGTTTAACCCCCAACCAGACTCAGTGGATACACCATATTTGATTCATAAATTATCAAAAAATCACCTACCATTTAATATGGTCCAGAAAACAGGAAAGTAATGGTTGCAATGGATCATTTAATATTGAAGAAAAAATAGGTGAGATGAATGTTTTTTAGAATAAGGATAATGTGAAAAAGCTGAAATTATCTCCCATGACCATTTTTGCAAACCATGTTTTATATTCTGCATACTGCTTTCCAAAAATTCAGTAATCAAAATCTGTTTGATTTCCAAAAAGATCACCATGCATTTATTTCAAAAACAATTGAAAATTCAGATTTTTAAAAGCATACTTTCACCATTTTTGTGCGGCAAATCAGCCAGAATTTAACGTAAAAATAGCTGAGGTTTTGCTTCCATTAAAATAAATAATTTACTCCACCAATAAATTGCAAGAAGCAGCTTAATTTCAGCAAGAATCTGAGTGGTTATCAAGTTGATTTTTTGAATGGGCTAAGATTTAGAATGCTCAAAAAAACTGAAGAGCTTGACCCTGTTCATGATAGAAGAACTGAAATTAAACAGATCTTAGATGATGATAGATTCCATCAAACTTTAGAGCATCAATGGAATTCTTGGATTTGTCAAGCAGTTTCCATGGAAATGAATGAAACCCAAATCCGTAACTTTTACAAAATCTGGACCAAGCATTGTAAGGGCCCCTTAGGAAGAAAACTTGTAACCGTAACTTCTGGTTACAAGTTACAAATCTGCCGATTGGTGGATTGGTAACTTTAAGTACCTTCTCATACATTTGTATCAACAAGGGCCTCCCCTTCTTTCCCCAAAGAACAACCAACAAGAGATGCAGGTGTGTTGGGAAATTCAAATATTGAAGCTATCTCACAGACTCAAGCCTCCCAAGCCTATGGAAGAGATTTATCACTTTCAAACCCTGTGGGAAATAATACTGAACCAATAGATCCACACCTCCAAAAATGCAATAATGCTTCAATTCCTCCCAAACCTAATTAAACAACTGCCATTCATGTGAATGCAGGAACTACTAAAGCAGCCATCAATCTAAAAATTCATGGAATGTAACCTCCACCTCAATAAATTAATTTCCCTTAAAGGCCACCTGCAGGGCTAGCTGACAAAACAACAGCTTCACAAAATTTTCCATCCGGTTCCAATTGTGAGTTAAATCAAGTGAAATAAAGACTGAAAACTGAATCATTGGAATTTGGATGTAAATTCTATTTTATTTCCAGAACAACCAACTGCTTGAGCTTCACATTGGAATGGTGGGTGGTGGCTCCTATCAAATAGTTTTTCAATAATCTAACTTCATTTTTGGGGATATTTTGACCATTCATGCAATTGAGTCAAGCTGATCAGTTGGCTATTGAAATATGTGAGTGAATTATTTGAATTTTTCATCTGATGGAAAACAACTGAAAATTTTATATTGCTTTAGCCATGGAAATAGAAAATGAGCCTGATAATGCTGGAGAAGGTCTTTAAGAATTTAAATTATCTAAAAAAGATTAAAAATTGACTAACTGGTTTGATAACCTCTTTCTTCCAGTGGAAGACTATGCACGCGACTCACAAGCACAAAAAAATGAAGGACTCAGAGCCAGGGCCTCCCTATCTGCCAAGAGGAAAACTAACAAGGAGAGGAAGAAAGATTTGAATGAAAAACTACCACCATAGACTGATACCATGTGTCAGCTTGCTACCATTGCAGAGCAAGCTGCAAAAGTAGAAAAAATAACATGAAATAAGAATATTAAATTTAACTTAATAGGGAGCAGGAAATCCATAAAAATTATTACAGAAATGAATTTTCCACCCATAATTAGGTAGGGTCACTCACTGACCCCACCCTTGAAATACACCTTGTTAACTTTTTAATAAGTAAAGATAGAAAAGACTAAAATACCATGGCACCACTATGGGACTTTTTGGCCAATTAAATATTTCACACACATTGTCACATATACTTGTCACACCTAAAATTCAGTCAGAAGTGAGGTTTTGTGTATATTTTAGGAGTTACACATGGAAATGTGTTCTGTCACAATTCCCGCACGCAGCTGCGGCAACCAATACACCGGGGCGCGGCTGAGCAGCAGCACTGCCACCCTTTCAGCGTACCCTGACAAGTGGTGTACACAGCCCCAGGCATCTGACAAGTACCCAGCCGCGGGACTATGGGCTGACAGCGTTACAGGCGGCCTGAGAAGCCCAGGTACCATTTAAATGTGCTACAACCTAGACAGGGACATTCCACATATGTAATAAATGCCCCTGTGGATATTAGATAATCTAAAAATACAGAAAAGCATATAAAAATACTTAAATAAACTTTATACTTTTTTTTTATAAAATATAATTAAAAATACCAAAAATGTCGAAAATAAGATAGATACTGTTTGTAAAAATATATTAAAATACTTTAATATACAATTGTGAGAACTTCAAGACATCATTATTGTTCTGAAATACTAAAGGAATTGATTATGTAAAAATATTACATGAATTCTCATAACTTATATTTTTAATTAATTATTTTAAGTAAATCAACTGGATTTTGAAAATAAGGAGTAAAATCAATATCATGATTTTACTCCAATCAGTTAATAAATAACAAGGGCCTACTTGAAATCAGATTACCCGTAGGAATGAATATGAAAAGAATCATTAATATCCTGGGAATATTTACTAAAGATAATGAATTAAATGATAGATAATATATAAAAATTAGTGTCATTCACACGTCCAAATATCAACTAAAAGGTAGAATAATTCCCATACCCTGTGGGATTAAATGTTACCCGTGCTAAATCACCAAGAACACCTAGAAGGCTACCAATGGTTACCCTGCTAGCCTTAGCATCTATTCCTTTGAGCCTCTGTATCCCTCAGAAGGCAATATTGGGACAAAAAAAGCTATAAATAAGGAGCTCTTTTGAGGATATTGATACCAAGAGACCCAGTTATATTTACATCCAGAAACTGTGCCAAGGTAATCAAATACTTATAAGAGATAAGTAAGTGATTTATGGATTTAGTCTAATTAATAATATCCGTCCCCAACCCTTTTTATCAATTTAAGCTGCTAAACAACCTTTTTAACCCCAGTAATAGGTTTAACCCATCAGTGCATGTCCCAAACAGGTCCCCAAAGGATTTAATATTATACCAGTGAGTCTTATTATCATTTTCCTGTTGTGAAAGGTTGGATAAAAGGCCTTGTAACACCACCATATATTTTATATATATATTATCTTTGGGCAATATCTCCTTTAAGAATATAAATTAAAGGTTCCAAAGTAACCAGGTATACGTGTTTTCAACGTGAATTTGCTGAAGGGAGGTGTTCAAGATCCTCAATATTATTGTTGCCCCTCTATTGATTTATTCAATAATCAATTTATCTAAATTGATTTATAATATTAAAACATAACCAAACTAACCAACCTTGCAATAGCTTTATCCAAATATTTCACAGATTTTTGCTGGTTTTATTCAATAATATATTTTTTATTTATTCTATCACCTCTGTTAGCTAAAGGAAAGCAAGGGTCTTGAAATCCAGGAGGCGGACTATTGGGGGTCTGGCCAGGAAATATTCCATTATATTATATTTAATACCTTGGACCAGACATTTAACATAAAAATTAATCAAAGATAATTTATCTGAACTTTCAACTGTGATTTATCATTCATTTCTTTTGCAGAGGATTGAAGAGTTGAAGAATGACTATATTGCCATGAGGGATGAAACAGTAATGGTAGGCTATGGAGGAGCCTGATGAGGAGGAATAATAAGGCTACAAAGAGCCAATAGAGAGGGGATATGTCTTGTATAGTCAAGAGGAACTGATCTGATGAGGAGGAAGGGGCACTCCGGAATTGTTGACTGGTAATCAGATGAGTTTCATTCCTGGTCCAAGGGGAGGACCAGTATTTAAGCACAACTGGAGAACCCCAAAGGGGGCCTAGGGTAGCAGGGTTAAAACAACTAGAGAGCCCCCAGAAGGGGCCTGAGATAATAATAATAGGATAATAAAAGCAGTAAGATAGATCTAAGGCTGACTAAATTTTTCAGTAACAAAATATGAACAGAAAAATGACAACACACCAACTTAACTGACAAATTTAGGAACCAATTTTAGACCAATCAACATTTCAGAGATTCATGAGAATATGAGAAAAGAACATGAGAATGAGAGATATGAGATCTGAGAAAGGATGACAAGACACCACCTTGTCAGCATATGAGATGGGGAATGAAAGCCTATTTTAAGAGGAGCAACTAGGACCTCAGGCATAGTTGCCTAGCATGATGAAAGCCTATTTTAAGAGGAGCAACAAGGACCTCAGGCATAGTTGCCTAGCATGATATGGGAGGAGTGATATTACTATTTTAAGAGGAGCAACAAGGACCTCAGGCATAGCTGCCTAGCATGATGGAGAGGATGATATGATGATAATGATGATAGATGAGGGTAATGGTAAAGGTGATGGTGATGGTGATGGTGATGGTGATGGTGATGGTGATGGTGATGGTGCTGGTGATAGTGATGAAATGGATTGGTAGCAGTTGTTGAATAATGGTGGGTGATGATTGTCTTGAATTATAATGAGTGTGATTGTTGTAATGAAAGAGGGTGGATAATAGAAAGGTATATACAGATAGTATTCCAACACACCAGCCTGTTCAATACTAGATGGGAGGAATGTTAATGTGTTGTTGAAGTTGAATTGAATGTTTTCAATGTTGTTGAGAGTTGATTGTTGATATTCTTGATGGTTGAAGTGATGGTTGAATTTGATGGATGGTGGAGGTTTGGAGGAGTGATTGATGGGATGATTGATTTGGACGTTTATGGAGATTGGATGGCAAAGGATGATGGGGGTATTGATTATGTAGAAGGTGGAGAGGAGGAGATGGATGGGAGCAAGCGAGCGGTTGAGATGGAGCGGAGCAAGCAAGTGGTGATGTAGCGTGTGGAGTGGATGAGATGGAGGAGAGCAAGTGAGCGGTTGAGATGGAGCAATGAAGGGATGTGGGGATGAGGAAGGTGACAGGACGGGCCAAATGAATGGACAACCCCATTGGTTGATGAAGGAGCAATTAATGGATGAGGTGGGGTTTGATGATGAAGAGCGGGGATGGCAAATGGAGCAGTAGGAGAAGCTGAGGATGAAGCGCAAGAACATTGCAGATGTTGAGAGGCTGGGAGGCAGTTGATGTTGCAGGCAAGGTTAAAGAGCAATTGGGGTTGCGGGATGATTACAAGCAAGGGCTGATGGGATGGAAGCAAAATTGCGTGAGATGTTGGAAGTGGGTAGCAAAAGGGAGGCAATCAAAGTCGCTTTTGAGGTTGCGAAATGATTTCAGGCAAGGCTGCTAGACATTGGAGATATTGGATGTAGGAGAGAAAATTTTGAAGCGAGCAAGGTCGCCGTCAAGGTGCAAGCGAGATCGCGCAAGGTTGAAGTGGAGATATTGAATAGCGACCAAGATTGCAAGTGAGGTTGAAAAGCGATTGAGGTCGCCATTGTGGTCGCCATCAAGGCAGCAAGAGAGGGAGCGGATGAGCGAGGAGGAGTGCGGGACAAACAATATTGCAATCAAGGTGAAGGAGAATGTTGCAAGAGTGAGGTTGAAAGACAATGAGAGGCGAAATCAAGCGAGATGGGGATGATGGATGAGGATTGAGAGGGAGGAAGCGGAGGAGGCCTTGATGGCAAGTGAGGAGGGAGTGTTGGAGCTGGAAGGTAGCCTACGATTGTTGGAGAAGGATGGGATGATGGGAGATGAATGAGTGGAGGATTGGTTACAAAGGTTGGCGGATGAAGCGGCTTGAGTGAGGTGATGCTGATGAGAGGAGGAGTTTGAGCCATCTCGAGTATGAGGTGAGAGGGGAATTTGGGCGGGATCTTGACTGCTACAATGCCAACCAGAGCGAGGCGGGAGATGATGAATCGGATTGGAATTTCAGCTACCAGAGGAGAAGGGGTGATCACGCTTAAGAATCAAGTGAGAATCGGGAGAGTTGGGAGAATGGCTGGGGTTATGGATACTGCTGGTGCAAGCACGATAGGAGGGATGATTGCTAGATAGATTGAGGGTATTTTTCAAGAGGACAATCAGCATGGGCGGATCTGAGTCTTGAGCGGCCTTCATGCACATATCCCAGAGTTGCCAATCCTCAAGGGGTTGGCCAACCGGTTGACCAGCTCGACATCAAGAGATCCTACAGTTTGCATGGTCATCATCGTAGATACCTAGTTTGGCATAGATCCTCTCCTTGATGGCAGCCAGACTGGTGGAGGAGGAGAGATCAACAAAGTAGGCGGCGTCAATATCCAGAGTAACGAGGACTTGAGAGCCATTGGGGATCATTGGCGGCCTCGGTTTGGGATCTGAGACCAGAAGTCGGGAGAATTTGGCAAGGGCGGCGAGAGCGTTGGACTGGGGAAGGTATGGTGACCGGACAAGGAGGGAGAGGTTGGATAGGGAGGGGACAGAACTGGATGATGAACAAAGGATGATTGAGGTTGGAGGATGGAGGCATAGAGCGGGGATGAAGATGGAATGGATGATGAATGATCCAATGAGAGATGTAGTAATAGGAGTTGCAAGGCTGAGCAGCAAATTGGCAAAGGGGCGAGATGGGTTGAGAAGATAATGATAAGTAAACCAGTTGGAACAATGAAGTTGACTGGATAGCTGAGTGGGATGAGACTTTGGCTTTTAACCGTGAAGAGTTGAAGAATGACTATATTGCCATGAGGGATGAAACGGTAATGGTAGGCTATGGAGGAGCCTGATGAGGAGGAATAATAAGGCTACAAAGAGCCAATAGAGAGGGGATATGTCTTGTATAGTCAAGAGGAACTGATCTGATGAGGAGGAAGGGGCACTCCGGAATTGTTGACTGGTAATCAGATGAGTTTCATTCCTGGTCCAAGGGGAGGACCAGTATTTAAGCACAACTGGAGAGCCCCAAAGGGGGCCTAGGGTAGCAGGGTTAAAACAACTAGAGAGCCCCCAGAAGGGGCCTGAGACAATAATAATAGGATAATAAAAGCAGTAAGATAGATCTAAGGCTGACTAAATTTGTCAGTTACAAAATATGAACGGATAAAAAAACAAGGAGGATTTAGAAACCAATGAAGAATTAATAATATATTATCTAAATCTTTTAAAGATAAGAAAAGAATGATACATTAAAAATTTTAAACCAACTGTTTTGGAAGCTTTAACTCAAGCTGAACAACTCAATATCTCTTCTGCCCATAAAAAATTAGATAAACTTCTTGAACAAGAAGATCTTGAGAGGTGTATCAAATTTCAAGCCCTATTAAGGAAAAATAAAGCTTGGAAAGAATATGATATAAATTAATTTTTCAAATATAAAAGTAAGTAGAAACTCTATATTACCTCACTATTTTATCAATATAATATTAATATATTTTATTGACCAAGAAAATATCTTTCTTGTACCATCAGTGAACCTTCCTATTCTAGAAACCACTGCCACTGAAATGGCTCTATTGGATTAAGAAGTCCCAGATATTTCTGGACGCCCTGAAAATATTGATTGGACTGAAGAAGAACTCATTGGAAAACACCAATAACCTGTAGGATTACCTTTAAAGGACCAATATAACCCCAATAAAGTCTTAGTACCTTTGAAAATTGACTTAAGTAAGTTTTTAATAAACTTATTATTATGGATTTTTCTTTAGAAAAATACTTACAAATATTTTATTAAAAATGAATAGAGGTAACACAAGGGCCTCAGGAAGCATTCCTTCCTATTTATCTTGCCCAGGAGCCCCCAGTAACCATGAGACAACCAATAATGACAACCATGAGGGGGCTGGAAGCCATGAATTTAATTTTGTTGGGCAAGGAACAGCCTTAAGCACTGTTGCCCTCCCCCAACCTAGAGCCAGAGAAGGTAGTAGAATCAAGCCAGCCTCCATCACAAGGAAGTTTGCTGCAGCAGCCCCACCAGAATCTGGCCAAGGAAGCCAGGATCAAAGACTTAGTCAAAGAGCATGTGAGATATTGGAAAGAATTCAAAGAGGCCCAAGCCAGGGAGGACGTGGTATCTATGAAAAAGATAATTTCCCAGGCAAAGGCCACCCAGATAGCTCTTCAGAAAATGATTCCAAGGAAAGAGGTAGAATCCTACTTAGAAAAGTGAAATCCTTGGGATCAATAAGCCCAACTGAAAGACAGAGGATCAGGAAAGAAGAGATCTTCTTCCCATTGAAAGCCAAAGGGAAAGAAGGATTGGGATCAGATGATATCCTTAGCTCAAAAGTGGAAAAAGGTGTACCACAATCAGCTTCTACTTCTTAACCCAGTGTCTTGTCTTTACCAACCTCTGATGTAATTTCTTCCTTTTCTAATGATATGCGTCATAATTTCAAAATTGTTTGTGGAAATTTGGAGCATGTTTACACCCAATTAGATAGGTTGACCTCAGTAGTGGCCAAATTAATTAGGAACCACTCAAAAGCTGCAGGGATGGAAAATATCTAGGAACATACAGAACAATTTTTGGAGACAATAAACCAAGGTAAAATTAGACAGAATCAAACCCTTGCAAATTTTTCATCAGGTATCCATGGAGATTTTATTATGTCCTTTCAGCCTTTGAAAGAAAAATTAATAAATACTACTAACAGCTCCATTCTGCCCCTTAGTGAGTAATTATATTGACTTAATAATAAAGTGGATCTGCAAATCAATCTGATCAAGAATGATCTTAGAGACATAGAAGTCCGTCTGACCATCCCCTTGGCAATTACCACAGAGGAACCAAAACCTCCCAGACAAACAACTACCCCTTACGCACCACCCCTAATAGGAATTCATAGGAGTGAGACTTTCAGGCCTAGTCCTACTGCTGAAATGGAAAAAGCCCTAAAGATTTTACCCCCAATATCTGGATGGCCTAAGTTCTCTGGTGAAGGAGAATACAACCATATAAATTTCATTGAATTTATTGACTATACCATACACCCTTATGACCTACCAGAATCTATAGCTGTAGTCAGGCTGCCTAGACTCTTTGAAGGAGTAGCACTACAATGATTTATTAGTAAGTGAGAAGAAGTAGGATAATTACCATGGAATTCTTGGAAAATCTTAATAAAAGAACAATTTGGTTCTATAATGTGGAAAATAAAAATGATGAAAATTTTGAAAATTACTCATTTGACCCCTCCAAGGATAAAACTCAAAAATGGTGCTTAGAGCAGAAAAGAATACTAGAATGCTTCTATCCAGATGCTGATCAAGAGGAAGTTAATGAAAGACTTGTCAACCTGTGCCCTGGAAAACTTAACCATAGTGTGAGATGCAGAATGAGCATGGATGCTGACTTACCAACTCTAATAATTGGGTTATAAGAAGTGATAGAAATGAATGGGTTAGACAAGAAGGCTCCTTATAGACCCAAAGATAACTTCAATACTAACAAAACCAGAGAACAACCTCCTCTGAAAAATATCCCTGATAATAAAAAATCTAATGAGAACGGGTATAAAGAGAGAATTCCTGGAACTTTTTGGAACTGTAACAAGACAGGGAATATGAGACAAGACTGCCCATTTCCAAAAAGGGAGATAGCAGTAATGGAAGGAGAAAATGAGATTGAAGGGAATCAGAACTATGAAGATGCAGCTGATACTGAAGGATCTCTGTCTGAATGTGAATTGATCCTGACCAACCCTGTCAATGTAATAGAAGGAGATATAGGCACTTCTATAGAAATCAATCACATCCATGGTGACTCTAGTTTTCCCCAACAATGGGACCCCACAATAATTCCCAGACATTTCACTGATGTTAAACCATAAACAGTTAAACCTATGAGTGGTAAGATTTATTCTAATGGTTAAACTTGTTATGCAACTGGATTTTATAAAGACAGACCTATATGGTTATTATGTGACAGTGGAGCTTTCTGTTCATGTGTGTACACTGAATTCTTGAACAAATAAGATCCCAACAGGAAAGACCACCTTTTTCCCTTCCCAAAAGCCAAGTTTAGTTCTTGCAACTCCACTATGAATGCTATTGGATTATGGAATGCTCCTATAATAATACCCCATACCAAAGGATCTTTGAGGATTCAAGTGAAATTTGTAGTATTGCTCAACAGACAATTTGACTAAATGATAATTTGAAATGATGCTTTATTTCTATGTGGCATAGATGTGTTCCAAAGTAAAGGAAGGTATTTCACTGTGGGTGGTAACTGGGACAAGAAGTTTAAGATATGCACTATCAAAACTAACTTCTCCTCTTCTACTTATCAAAAGCACTCAAAAGAATTCAATCAAGAATACTTCTCTGAAGAAGCTCTAAATGAGAAACTTTCTGAAGAACAGAAGAAAGATATATTGACAGTCTGCTTTGAGAATCAAAATGCTTTATGTAATAGAGATCATCCCATTGGCGATATCAAAGGGCATGACATGGTATTTACCTTGACTATTAAACCTCCTTATCCTCCTAATCTAAGAAGACCAGCTTATACCTCTAGTCCTAAATCTAGAATAGTGCTTGAGGAACACATCCAAGAACTTATAAACTTAGAAGTATTGAGGAAAGGAGGGAACAGTGAACAAGTAGATGTGACCACACCTGTAATCATAGCTTGGAATAATGATAAGTCAAGAATTGTAGAAGAATTCAGAACGTTGAATAAATCCACTAAAGCAGACTATTATACTATACCCCAGATTGATCATGTTCTGAATAACTTGTCTAAAGATAAATACATCATTACTATGGATATTCTTGAAGGGTTCCCCCAGATACCTAAAATCCCTGAAAGCAGAACGTTTATGAGAATAATTTGCAATTTGGGAATATATGAATACCTCAGGATGCCCTTTGGTATAAAGAATGTCACATCACACTTCCAGAGAAAATGGATAAAGTTCTAGGTAGTTACATCAGACAAGGATGGATGATGGTTTATAAAGATGATGTTCTCATATATTCTGATGATTGGAGACTCTTTTAATCCAAATAAGATTAGTTCTCCAAACTATCTCCAAAGCAGGATTGAAATCTCCATGAAGAAATGAAACTTTGGGTATGGAGAACTAAAAGCTCTAGGACATATAGTCTCTGGTCTAACTCTAGCTAAGGACCAGAATAAGATAGCAGCTGTAATGAAAAGACACATGCCTCAGAATAAAACAGAGTTGGTATCATTTATTATTTTTTGCAGTTAATAAAGACAATACATCCCAAAGTCTTCTGTGCTAACTAAAAGTCTGTATGAAATATGCAACAATAACAATCTCTTTGCAATGAAATATGAGAGGTTGAACAACTATGAAGAATTGAAAATAGCTATGACTTCCACTCCTCTAATCATTCAACCAGACTACTCTGAACCCTTTAATCTGTAAATTGATTCTTTTATGGAAGGCTTAGGAGTTGCTCCACACCAAGAAAGAATAGAAGAAGAAAAACTATTGGAGAAACCAGTACTTTTCATATCTAGACAGATCAAAGACATTGAGAAAAGATATGGAGCCAGTCAGATGGAATGCTTGGCTCTTGTATGGGCTATAGAAAAGCTACACTATTACTTAGAAGGCACCACTTTCCAATCAATTAAGGACTTTAATTCTGTAAGAACTCTCATGAACATGAAAACTCCCAGTAGACATATGCTCAGGTGGCAGATTGCTATACAAAAGTATAGAGGCCAGATGACTATAGTGCATAAAGATGGAGATAAACACCAGAATGCTGATAGTCTGAAAAGGAATGTTTTGCCTAATGACCCTAGAAATCCAGCATATGACCCTGAGGATCAGGATATCTTTCCTATCTTAAATATCAATCTCTTTGCATTAGATGCTTCAATCATGGGGATCCACTTATGTGAATTAGATACTGCTTTCTTTAATCTAGTAAGAGAGAAATATTCCTCTGATATCAAGCTGCTGATCACTATTATGGAATGTGAATGCCTAGAAGCAGCCCTGATAAATAGTTTTCCTGCCTCATTACTCAAACCATATAAAGAAGGAAGGCTTAACTTTTGGGATGGTCTCCTTTACTACAGACACCAAAATTCCAGTGTGTTGGTACTTAGTAACAAAGATAATATACAACACATACTTCAAGAGTTCCATGAATACTGTTCATCAGGGGATCTATCCACTGAAAGGACCTTGGAGAAAGTAAAACAAAATGCTTGGTGGATAGACTTGAAAGAAGTTACTATCAATTATGTTGCTAGTTGTGAGACTTGCCAAAAATCTAATAAAACTACTGGCAAAAGGTTTAGACTCCTACAAAAGATCTCTGAACCCAAAACTAGTTGGGAACTAATTAATATGAATTTTGTCACAGGCCTCCCCCCTGGAGGTACACACTCATAAAACTCTGTTCTGGTTATAGTGGACAGATACTATAAGAAGGCAAAATTCTTACCTAACCACAAAGCAGACAATGCTATGGATGTGGCTTTGATATTTTGTAATAGGATTTTAGCTGATGTTGGTATACCTAAGATTATATCAGTGACAAAGACCCCAAATTTACTTCTGAATTCTGGAGGAATCTACATGATATACTGGGAAATTCTTTAGCCTTTTCTACAGCATACCATCCCCAGACCAGTTGATAAGCTGAAAGAATGATACAAACCCTGGAAGATATGTTAAGAAGGTTTTGTAGCTTTGGCCTAGAATACAAAAACTCAGATTGATATATCCATGATTGGGTAAGCCTACTCCCAGCCCTGGAGATGGCTTATAATTGCAGTAAACAATCTACTACCAAAGAAGCCCCTTACATACTAGAAAGAGGATGGATTCCAAAACTTCCTAGGAATACCTTGAACTATAACTTAGCCACCATTCATCCCCCATCTATTGACTTCAAGAAAATGATAGAACTGGCAAATAATAATGCTCAAAAATGTGTAGAAGAAGCAGTTGAATACAACAAAAAATATGGGAAAAATCACGCAGAGAACCTGAGTTCAAGATAGAAGATCAGATCTTGATATATACTGCCAACTTCAACAATTTAGCAGGGAACAGAAAGCTGAAACCAGCTTTTGTAGGGCCATTTTTTCTCAAGAAAATTCACGTCAAAAATGCTGTAGAAGTATTCTTTAGTAAAGAATTATCAAGAAAGTACCCTGCATTCCCTGTTAGCCTGGTGAAGCACTTTAAACCAAGAGAAGGTAGAAAACTCCATCTAGTAATGATCCCAATAGAACCTGACCCCATGAAAGAAAAAGGGAAGGTCAGCAGGATATTGAGAGACAAGAAAGAGAGGATTCAAGGAAAAGAGGTTAGACTATACTTAGTGAGATACAATGGAAAATCTGCAGAAAAAGATGAATGGTTACCAGAGAATAATATACCTGATGGATCAATACATCTCAGAAACTACAGAGCAAGTAAAAGGAACTGAAACACATATAGAATTAATTTTTTTCAAACACACTCCAGACTTTTTTTGGATATGGCCATATCTTGCAGTGGGGGAATTTCAGCTTGCTACTATTGCAGAGAAAGCTGCAGAAGTAAAAAAAATAACATAAAATAATAATATTGATTTAACTTAAGAAGGAGTAGTAAATCCATAATTATTATTACGGAAATGGATTTACCACCCAAAATTAGGTAGGGTCACTCACTGACCCCACCCTTGAAATCCAACTAGTTATGTTTTTAATAATTAAAGATAGAAAAGACCAAAATACCACGGCACCACTATGGGACTTTTTGGCCAATTGGATATTTCACACAAATTTTCACATAGAGGTTTCACACCTCAAATTCAATTAGAATTGAGGTGTTGTTTATATTTTAGGAGTTACACATGGATATGTGTTCTGTCACAATTCCTGCATGCAGCCGCGGCATCCAATACACCCGCGCCTGGCTGAGCAGCAGCACTTCCACCCTGTCAGAATACCCTGACAAGCTGTGTACGCAGCCCTGGGCATCTGACAAGTACGCAGCCGTGGGACTATGGGCTGACAGAGTGACAGGTGGCCTGAGAAGCTCAGGTACCACGTAAATCTTCTACAACCTAGACGGGAACATTCCACATATGTAACAAATTTCACCGTGGATAGTAGATAATCTAAAAATAAATAAAAGAATATAAAAATACTCAAATAACCTTTATACGTATTTTTTATAAAATATAATTAAAAATACCAAAAATGTCGAAATAAGATAACTACTATTTGTAAAAATATATTAAAATATTTTGATATAAAATTGTGAGAACTTCAAGACATCAGTATTTTTGTGAAATACTAAAAGAACTGATGATGTAAAAATATTGCATTAATTCTCATAGCTCACAGTTTTCATTAATTATTTTAAGTAAATCAACTGAGTTTCAAAAATAAGGAGTGAAATCAACATCATCATTTTACTCCCATCAGTTAACTTATAATGAGAACCTACTTGACATCCAATTACCCATAGGAATGTCTATGAAAAGAATTTTCAACATACTGGGAGTATTTACTGAAGATAATTAATTAAAAAATAGATCATATGGATAAATTAGTGTCATTCACACGTCCAAATATCAACTAAAAGGTAGAATAATTTCCATACCCTGTGGAATTAGAAGTTAACCGTGCTAAAGCACCAAGAACACATAAAATGCTACAACTTGTTACCCTGCTAGCCTTAGAATTTGTCCCTTAGAGCCCCTGTATCCCTCAGAAGGACAATATTGGGACCCAAAAATCTATAAATAAGGAGCTCTTTTGAGGATATTGATACCCAGAGACCCAGTCATATTTATATCCAGAAACTGTTCCAAGGTTATCAAATACTTATAAGATATAATTAAGTGATTTATGGCTTTAGCATGATTAATAATACCCGTCCCCAACACTTTTTATCAATTTAAACTTCTGAACAACCTTTTTAACCCCAGTAATAGGTTTAACCCATCAGTGCACGTTCAAAAAGATACCAAAATTATCAGCCCACTAGATGCCAATGACATAGGTCCTTCTAGCTACTAGAGGTGATAGAAAATTTAAAGCAAAAATGTTGAAAAATGCCAGAGATATATTTTGGCTGAAAGGGTTAAATTTATATATATATATATATAAATAGATTTAAAAGGAGGGGACAAGAACTCAATGGGGTTGTTGAGCCCTCCGGAACACAGTTATATGTCTGTTAAGGAAAATATAGATGCAATTTTGGTGCCTGTTGGGTTTACAAGGACTCCTTTCAAGAAGGTTGTGTGTAATTTCCTTGGGGTTTGGGTTATGCAGAACCTAAAAAGGGATATAAGTCAGCAGAATCACTTACTAGGCCTAGATCCGGACTTATTCCTCATGGATGGGCCAATATGCAGGGATTCAGGGTGCTGGAAGCTGATGCTGGGGCAGGCTGAATGGCTGAATGCTGATTTTGGCCAAAAATAAGGATTCAAGAGTTTTCTCTATAATATTATCAGAAAGTGGTCCAGGATCACACACTTATTTCTTAAAAGGGTTTGATGGCTTGAGGACGAAAATATCTGGAGGAATAATGACTATATAAATGGATGAATCAGTCAGAAATGGCTGGGGGAGGAGCCTTTATTTATATCATTTTGGGTCCCCTCATGGTACAGTCTTTTTACCAACAAAAGGAGGGTGACCCAGGCTAGTACTGAGGCCAGGGAGCCATCAGTGTGTTTTTGTAGACCTACACTGGTCACTACAGAGGTACAGGAAGCCCTATGTCATCATGCTTGGGGCTTGATACACGTTTCTTTACCCTGAATGACCTCACTGTATCAGCCAAAGAAGTAGTATTCAATTAATAAAATATAGTGAACAAGGCTAATTCTGAGGCTAAGGGACCATCAATGTGTTTTTGTGGACCTTTTCTATCCACTACAGAAGTATGGAGACCCTTATGACGTCATACTTGGGGATTGGTCCACATTTCTGTACCCTCAATGATCTCACTGTATCAGCCAAAGAGGTTGTATTCAATTAATATTTTTAAATAAAAGCCATGGTCTCCTGAGGACAGGGGCTTAAACAAATGCTCAGAAGACTTCTTTCTGAGGGCTTATTTCAAGTATGAGACTCTTCTTTCCATATTTGCTAATTGGGGTTTCTTTAATTGAGTAGTGAGCCCCTGGTTGTGACTAGTTACATACAGTCTACATTGTACAGGGTACAGGGGAGGTTGTATGGGTACCTTGTATATTGTGAGCAAGTTAGCACGAATCTAATCTACTGTTTATCCCCATTGCACATTCTCAGGGTGCTACAGTAACTAATATTAGTCTAATTAAATCTACTTAATTGGGTATTAAGCCGGTGGTTGTGACTAGTTACGTACAGTCTTCCTTGTATAGGGTACAGAGGAGGTTGTATAGGTGTCAGGTGTTTTGTGGGCTAGTCACCAAGAAGCTAGGCCTCTGTGTATCCTCAGTTTACCCTCTCAGGATGCTACTGTACCTATTGTGTACTCTTTTGGGCCCAAACCTTCTGTACAGGTCCCATTACAGGGGACCCTGACAACCTTTGATACAGATCCCAAGAGGATGCAGGGCCCAATTTTTCCAAACTTTCTGTTTTTTTGGGCAGTCTGATGCTGTTCGCTACCTTGTGGTGGTGCTCTTTGGGGCCCATGTGGTGTGGAAAAAGGCTGTGGGGTGTATGTGAGGTAAAGTACACAGGGGTGTCACGGTTCTACCTGAAGGAGCAGGAACTGGGGGGTGGTGCCATGGGTGACCCTACCTAATTTGGCACCAGGAATCCATTTCTGCAATACTATTCCTACTTTTCTTACTCATTAAGGGTTTTTATCTAATTTTTGTTTTTAAGTTATTATTTCCATATTTTTTATTCATTATTATTATTCATTCATTTTTATTTCTGGGGTCTTTAGTCAGTTGAATCTGAATAGTAGCCAGCTGACAAAAAGGAATTAATAATATACCAGTGAGTCTTATTATCCTTTTTCTGTTGTGGCAGCTTGGCTACAAGGCTCTGTCACACCACCAAATATTTTATATATTTATTATCTTTGGGCAATATCTCCTTTAAGAATATAAATTAAAGGTTCCAAATTAACCAGGTATACATATTTTCAAAGTGAATTCCCTGAAGAGAGGGTTTAAAGATCTCCAATATGATTGTGGACCCTCTATTAATTTATTTAATGATCAATTTATTAATATTGATTTATAATATTAAACCATAACCAAATCAATCAACCTTTAAATAGCTTTATCCAAATATTTTACGCATTTTTTCTGCATCTATTGAACAATATATTTATTATTTATTCTATCACCTCTGGTAGCTAAAGGATAGCAAGGGTCTTGGTATCCAGGAGGCTGACACCACGCGCACTTTGGTACATGATCATGCCAGATTCTTCCTTCAAATGAAGAATGGGGATGTCACCACACTACCGGAACGTCCCAGAAATGATGAGAGTGATTTGATAGATCAGCATGGCAAGGGGATTGCATTTGATCAGAAAAATACAACTGGACCAGCCTCACCCAAAAACAACACCCAAGCCATTACCAGTTTCACCCAAACCCACCTTTGAGAGCTTGGTCTGACTCAGTTTAATTTTGACTGGATGAGTGGATGGAAGCATCCATTCAACCAAGTGATGGATTTATTGTTTTTTTGTACACTGGATGCTGCACTTCATGCTGAGCAGTACAACAACTATTTATGGTCTCCTGACCATTCCAACCATGCCATTGTGTCCGCGCTGTTGTAAAAGTACTGTCTTCATTTACAGGGTGAGTGGAGATTGATACAAAGGAGTGGGCAGGTTGCTGTTGAGGAAAGAAAGGCCAAGAAAAGGACTTAAAAACTACTTACAAGAGTAAGCCATTCAATCCCACACTTGTGGAAACTGAACTGACAATGTACAATTCAATTTTGTAGCTAGCAGAGAGGAGGCATAAATGGTGTGATGAAAACAATTGGGCGGACCTTGCAGCACAGTCCAATGATCCTGCAGTGTGCTCCAATACAGAAGAGGTGAATGAAAATGGCATAATTGTTCACAGGAAGATGCCATTGGAATGGCCTTAAGAAAGAGCTTCCCAATGGATTGAATTCATTGACCATCAAATATTTATTGGAAGCTGTGTTGGTAAGACAAAAAGGCAGCCCAACTTTGTTGATAGGAAATCTGCCACCCAATTTGAGGTCAATCCAAGGATCCCAGCCAAATTATCTTGACAATTTTACAATGTGACTTGGCTCAACACACTACAGCTTGCAACAAGATCTGCTTTAAAAACACAAGATCTTGAGGTGATTAATGTCAGCTTGCTACTATTGCAAAGAAAGCTGCTAAAGTAACAGAAATAACATAAAAATAATAATAATAAAGTTAACCTAAGAACATGTTAAAATACATATGCACTTACACGTGTGCTACATATAAGTGTAATCCAAATGGGACGCACATATTGGCCTCTCTGGCCCATTGGACACTCACACGGACCATACAGGCCTGTGTGGATGTCACTGATTTGGGGAAACTGGCCTCAAAACACATGAAACAGGCCTATTGGTACACGGGCCCTAACAGGCCCATTGAGTTATAAGGGAAAATACAGCCAGATGGGCTTGTATGGGCATAATTGGGCCCAAGGTTTATTTTGGACATACTGGGCCAGAAGGGCTGGCCCGCAAAAGTCTGTTTTACTTAGTTTTTGGGCTTGAGTGGCCCATTGGGGCCGCCGCCCGGTTGGGGCTGCTGCCCATGCCGCGGCCCGCTTGGGGCTGCTGCCCATGCCGCGGCCCGCTTGGGTCCGCTGTTTTTGCATATGGCACGTTTGTGGGGCCCAACAGCCCACGCGGGGCCATTGTAGGGGGCAGCGCGGCTACCGCACAGGGTGGCAGCTGGTTGCAGGAGCAGCGGGGCTGGGGCCAACCGCCCCGGCTCTTCCCCCTCCCCTTTCTCCCCATTGCAAGGGGGAGGGATAAGGCTGGCTGGGTTGAACCAGCCAGCAACCAGTTGCAAGGAGCAACCGGTCATGGTGGGGGGACTTGATCACCCCCCCACTAAAAGGTGTGGCTAGGCCAGTCACATCAATGCAACCGGCGGTGGGGGGGAATTGACCAGCCCCCCACCAACAAAGGGGCACTCTCCCCGCCCCTTTACCAAGGGGGAGGAGCAATGGGCTGGAGGGGACCTGACCACCCCCAAGCCCACCTACCATAGCAACGCCCTGGGGGTATCAACCCCCAGGGCCCCTAGTAGGGGAATTTGACTGCCCCCTCCAGGGACCTGTGAGAAAGAGGGGGGGACAGCATGTCTGCTGGTCACCCCCCCCAAGTGTGTGAGAATGCAACCAGGTGTGTCCTGGGTACTGCCTGGCCATGTGTATGGCCGGGGGCTGGTTGCATGAGGCAACCAGCCAGCATGTGAGGTAACAGGCCAGTTTTAAGAGACAAACGGCCAAGGTTTGAACAGTCAAGGGGCTGGTTCAGCCCCATTGAGGTGGAAACACCAGAAATAACCGGAATATACTGGTTGTAAGGGTAGAGGGACTGATGCCATGTGGGCTGATGTAGCCCAAACCAAGTAACAAGGTCAGTAGAGCCTGTAGAGCTCTTTTGGGGCGGAAAATTTGCCTTCTGGCTTGTTGTATCATGGGCTCACAAGAGGCCAATCTGTTGTACTTAAGGAGCTCTTCTCCCTGCTGTTTTTCATCATTCATTCATCATCCAATCAAATTCATCAAAGATATCATCCAACGTATTGCCCCATTGTGAGAGCCCATCAAGCAATTATTGACACAAGATGTCCAGCATTTCTTTTGCTTTAAATACTGCTCATTTTCCTAAGCTAATTGCGGGCCATACTTATAACAAAAAGATTAGGAAAACCATGAATATTATTGCAAAAATGGATTCTCCACCCAAAATTAGGTAGGGTCACTCCCTGACCCCACCCTTGAAATCCAACTCCTTATATTTTTAAATAATTTATGAAAGAAAGACCAAAATACCATGGCACCACTATTGAACTTTCTGTCAAATTAAATATTTCACATTCTTGTAACATATAGGTTTAAAACCTAAAATTCAGTCCAAACTGAGGTGTTGTGTATATTTTAGGAGTTACAGACGTAAATGTGTTCTGTCACAATTCCTGCACGCAGCCACGGAAGCCAATACAACCGCGCGCGGCTGAGCTACAGCTCTTTCACTCTTTAAAAGTGGTGTATGCAGCCCCAGGCTTCTAACAAGTATGCAGCTGCGGAACTATGGGTTGACAAAGTGACAGGCAGGCTGAGAAACCTAGGTACTGCGTAAACATGCTACAACCTACAAGGGAAAATTCTACATATATAATAAATGTTCCTGTGGATAGTAGATAGTCTAAAAATACATAAAATTATATAAAAATACCTAAAGAACCTTTATACATATTTTTTATTAATTATAATTCAAATTACCAAAAATGTTGACAATAAGATAGTGAATACTTCTGAAAATATATTAAAATAATTCAATAAACTAGTTTGGATTTGAAATTGGATAGAATGTAATTTCTTGATTAAAACCATATTCTTGGTTCCTTTCATGTATTAAAACCATTTCATTTTATTTGGTTAAACATAAATTTGGAAGATTCAACTGAAATATCTTGAGACATATATAAAACCTGACTGCATAAATAAAAGCCAATAATGAGAATTTTTATACATTTTCAGAAGTAGTCACTATCTTATTGTCAAAATTTTTGGTACTTTGTTCTACTATCATGAGAATTTCTAGACATCAACATTTTTTTGACATACTACAAAAAATAATGATGCAAAAATATTACATGAATACCCATTACTTACATTTTTAAGTAATTATTTTAGTAAATCAACTGAAATTTGAATATAAGGAGTAAAATCAATATCATGACTTTACTCCAATTATGTAATACATAATGAGAAATTACCTGACATCAGAATATCCGTAGGAATGTCTATTAAAATAATTATTAACTTAATGGAAAAGTTTACTAAGGATAATTAATTAAATAATAAAGAAAAAGGACAGATTAGTGCTATTCACATGTCCAAACATCAATTAAAAAGTAGAAGAATTCTCATACCCTGTGGAATTAGATGCTACCCGTGTTACAGCACCAAGTAAACAAGAAAGGCTACCACTTGTTAGCCTGCTAGCCTCAGTGTCCTTCCCTTTAAGCCCCTGTACCCCTCAGAAGGACAATATTGGGACTCCAAAAGCTATAAATAAAGAGCTCTTTTGAGGATATTGAGACCCAGAGACCCAGTTATATTTACATCCAGACACCGTGCCAAGGTAATAAAATACTTATAAGAGACAATTAAGCGATTTATGGCTTCAGTTGGATTAATATTATCCGTCCTAATCTCTTTTTTATCAATTTAAACCGCTGAACAACCTTAAAACCCCAGTATACAGGTTTAACCCATCAGTGCATGTCCCAAACAGGTACCTAAAGGATTTAATAATATAACAGTGAGTGTTATTATCTTTTCTCTGTCGCGGGAGATTGGTTACAAAGCCCTGCCACTCCACCGTGTATTTTATATACATATTATCTTTGGGCAAAATATCCTTTAAATTAAAGTTTCCAAAGTAACTAGGCCTACATGTTTTCATACTGAATTCCCTGAAGAGGGGTGTTAAAGATCCCCCATATAATTGTGGCCCCTCTATGAAAATATTTAATAATCAATTTATCTATATTGATTTATAAAAATAAACCATATCCAAAGAAATTAACCTTGCAATAAGCTTCAGCCAAATATTTAATGGATTTTTGCTGCATTTATTGAATAATATATTGATTATTTATTCTATCACCTCTGGTAGCTAAAAGATAGCAAGGGTCTTGCAATCCAGGAGGCTGAAAATTAAGAATGAAATAACACCTGAAACCTAAATAAAAAATAAATCTTATCATAAATATTATTTTACATATTTTCATTCACTCCTTGAAATACACATCATACATGGTTCAAGAAAATTGTTCCTCCTCCTGTAGTATCACCACTTTTTCACTAATGGCATTGACTCATGAGAAGGCGCAGAAGGAATCCATCCTTTCTTCTTCTTTCATTTACTCTTTTTATTGGTTCAGGATAATCCTTGATGTGGCACAGTATTTATCACTAACATTACCTGCAATTCCTGAAACTGATCATCTATCATTTGATAGAACAATCCAGAGAAGCAATGGAAAGGTGAGTCAAGCAATCTTTTCAATTAGAGCTCAACAACATCTATGGCTCAATGGGACACCAGTCAAGAACACTCTAAATGACCTGATGTTGTTGCTGACATTCCTCTGCACGGATATTGAAGAATCTCATAAACATTGGGTAAATGTTCTTCTGCCCCATCCCAAACTTGGAAACTTCAAACCACTCCAACTCATCTTGTGTCACCTAGTTCTCAGCACAAGAATATTATAATAATCAAACCCTTTTATTATTTTAATATTCTTGTGCAGATGGTTTCAGGGGTGTGTAGATAATTTGATGGTTTGCATCTGGTAGACTATAAAGCTCATTCTCTTTGATTCTACTGAGAACTAGGTGAGCAAGATGATTTGGAGTGGTTTGAAGTTTCCAATTTTGAGATGGGGTAGAAGAATTTTTACCCAATAGTTGTGAGATTCTTCAATATCCGTGCAGAGGAATGTCAGCAACAACATCAGGTCATTTAGATTTTTCTGGACCAGTGTCCGAGTGAGCCATAGATGTTGTTGAGATCTAATTTCAAAGATTGCTTGAGTCACCTTTCCATTGCTGTTCTGGATTGTGCTATCAAATGTTTGATGATCAGTTTTAGGAATTGCAGGTAATGGCAGTGATACTTAATGTGACTCATCAAGGATTTGCTGAACAAATAACAGGAGTAAATGAAAGAAGAAGAAAGGATGGATCCCTTCTGTTCCTTCTCATGAGTAGATGCCATGAGGGGATAAGTGGTGATGAGTACAGAGGCTGAGTTGCGGACATCTGGAATGAATTCATGCCTTGCACATCCATGGTAGATCAGGTAGTTTATGGTGTGAGGGGAAACATGTTTTCTGAGTTTGTTTTCCCAGTTCTGTATCAGGCGGGGTGGGAATATGATGAGATTTGCCTGATGAGGCACAAAGGCTGGAGGGTTATCTTGGTGATGGTAAAAGGATTTTGATTCAGTTATAGCCTGAAAAATAAGTGAGATTTCTTGTAAAGATTTCCCAAGACCCATATCATCCGCCAGTATGGAGCCCAAAGCAGTTAGTGGAACAGATGTTGGATCAATTAGAGCCAAGCTTGGGGCTCTTATTTTGTTTTCCCAAATGTGCCACGCATTCATGTTTGATTTATACCACAAGTCCAGAGAAGAGGTAGAATGTGGTGATTCAAAATCAAGCAAGAATTCAAGTCCTTGAGCCTGGTGGGGGAGGAAATTGGTGGTGACTATTTGTGGATTGGGATGGATTGGATTGAGATCACATCCACTTGATATTTCAAGTAGGTTTGTATCATAGTAGGGGTTAAGTAATGGCATTTTTAGCCTTTGGGATGGTAGTTTGGCCAGTGGGGAGCGCTGGTGTTTTTAAGTTTTATACTTGGGGGGTCTTTTGATGATTATATGAGCACCAAGAAGCTTATCAAGTATGTCTGATATATTTTGTTCATGAAAGAATAGAAGGAGAGAAAGTTTGAATGTGGTAATTTGGGAAGCACCAACATGGAGAATGGTTTACACAAAGAGAATTGGATGAGGCAGTTACCACATTATTGCCTGCAAATCACCACCTGGGCCATAGCCTGTGGGCGGGGTGAGGAGAGGTAAAATTATTGAGCCAATTGGAGGGGTAAGGACTCCTACAAGGAAAGAAAGATCTGGTATGTAGGCATTTAGCTTATTATCCCTGGGGTATAACAATGCCCAATATGTTCCTTCACTATGTAGTAGTTTTGGGAGAGCTAAGGTATTTATTTCAGCAAGAGGAACCTCAACAAGGCCAACACAGAATGGGGTATGATTAATCAACGGCATTGTGAGTATGAGGGTTTCTGGAGGAATAAGATAGGTGATGTGTTGCCAACAAAGGAGGATGTTACTAGTGTGGTAAATCTTCCAGAAGTTTAGATAGGGGAGGTATTTAAATGAAAATCATGTTAAACATTTGTGTAAAAGTTGTGGGACAGGTGCAATGATTATAAATATATGCATAGAGGATGGTATTTACAATTAACCTTGAAAATAGGGCCAAAGAAGTTCAATCATGAGCAAATAAAGCCATGTTATAGGGATTGATTGAAACATAGTGACCTCACTCTGTTTCTATCCCTGGGTTGAGCAGATTAGAACATTCCTGTGACCTTCCTTTCATTTAGCTTTCTTTGGGGGCATAACATTGCCAAGACACAAAGCCAATTTTCCACAAACCAAGCAAGGCTTTTTGAGTATCATCCTTTCATGCTTTATACAAGCATGGCACAGCTGAATGATGATTCCCGGTTTTCATCATCAATAAGCTGTGCTATGTGTAGAAAATTGATCTCTCTACTTACGTCAAGTACTCGCGGGGCAGCCCGCTTGTCCTAGTTCTCTTACTCAAATATCACTTCACCGTTACTGCTCAACCACCCGCAATCTTATCTCCCACGCTTCCGGTCAGTACTGGGAGAGGGAGGGAGAGGCGGAAAACCATCCACTTTCACTCAATATTTACTTAAACTTGACTACAACTCTCTTCAAGTTTTTGCCTCAACATCACCAAATTTCTCTTGTCTTCTTTTTCTTTTATTTCTATTTGTCTTTCCTTTTATTTTTTCTTTTTCTATTTCTTATTTTCTCTAGTTCTGCACCTGCTATCCAAAACTCATTGCTATTTCCCAATAAACAACTACTCAATCAATTCTTCTATGTCTGGTAAGACAGTAACTAAATATATTACTTGAAGGTCCTAAAATCTGATTCTCTTCTCTTCAGCCTGCCTTGACTTTCTTCCATGCCATCTCTTCTAGTCTCTCAGCCGTCCTAATTTTCTAAGTCCCAAAACACTCTATGGTGAAAGCTTGTGCTTGATGTTTGTCTCTTTTGATTCTTTTCTTTATCTGAATTTCTCTTTCCTTTTGTTTATTGATCTTTTCTTTTGTTTCAGCCCTCTTTAAATTCATCAATTCAATTCAACCAAAACGTTTTAAATCCAAACTCTCAAAAGCTAACCACAATGGAGGGATCAAGCTCAACTTTGTTCTATTGATTCACTCAAATTATGCTGAAGGCCGCTCTTGAAGCAATTCCAATTCTCAACCAAGAAAATTACTCAATCTGGAAGGAAAAATTATCAATTCTATTTGAACTCAAGAATTTTAAAGTTGTGCTTGAAGACAAATCAAAAGAATTAAGCAAGACAAAGGACATGGAATTAAGGGTCATCATACTATCAAAAATTGATTTGGTGACGCACGCAAACGTGGTAAACGCTCTCAAAATAAACTTGGCAAAACTACCATGGAAGAGTATCAAGGAATGTTTTGCCTCCTCACAAACAGCAAATCGGGCAAGAATCTTCAATGAATTCCTGTACCAAGAATTCAGAGCCAAGAATATAGCATCTTTCATAACCCAATCAAAAATTTTGATTAAGAAAATGGCAGGTGTAGGAATTGACTTACCGGATGATATTTTGGCTTACTTAATCTTATTCAAATTTCCCTCTCAACTTCATCCTCTTTGAAAACAAATTATGCATTCTAATAGAGACATTGCTGTAGAATTGGTTTTCAATCATCTAACCCAACTAATCCACAAAACCAAAGAAAAACTAAGAGACTCAAAACCTCTCAAGACTGCTCTAATTGTGTCGGATTGACAAAAGCCTACCGTTCAAAAAGATCAAAGATGCAGAAGAGGATTTCATAATCCCAAATCACAAGATCATCCGGAAGACAGATGTTGGCACAAACACAAGCATCAAGCTCCCAAGTGGTGGAAGGAAGCCCAAGCAAAATGGAGAGCTCAATTCAAATCTACAAACAAGGAAGTGGCACATTATCATGCAATAATCACTATGTGGGTTGAAGACATTAGCGCAGATCACCAAATCATTCTTGACTCTGGAGCTTTGCGTCATATGTTCAATTCCAAAGAATACTTCATTGAGTTCTCTAACTGCAAAGGCAATTCTATAAGCACTGGGAAAGAAGGAGCGAACTTACCTATTCTAGGAAAAGGAACTGTCAAAATGAATTGGAAGTTGTCTGAAGTAACGCTTACAAACTGCTTCTTTGTTCCTAATCTGGTAGTCAATTTAATCAGTCCTGGTGAATTAATAATTAACAAAAACTGTGTTCTACAGTCTAGAGGACAATCTTTTCAACTCCTCAATGGTAGCAAAGTGACTTTCTCTGGATTTATCAAAAATAATTTTTTTGCCTTGAACCTTCCTAAATTGATTGGTTGCAGATCAAAAACATCTTACCTTACCATAAAAAATTTTCACCAATGAAAAACTCAAACATCTCCATATATTGCTTTGACACGCCAATCCCTGTCAACTCAAGTTCTTATTTCCTGAAATTCCCAAAAAAGAAATCAAATTGTTTGTCTGAAAAGATTGCGCCTTTGCAAAAGCTACTAAATCACCTTTCAAAAATACATCATGAGTTTCATCCAAACCAATGGAAAAGATACACATAGACTTGATGGGTCCAATAAACCCTACTTCTTGTAGCAAAATGAAATACATTCTCACTATAATCAAAAATTTCTTGGGTTACTTGTCAGTGATTCCTTTGAAGAACAAATCTGATGCTTGCCATCAACTCATCTCTATTCTGAATTTTGAAAATAAATCTAGAGGCTACAATCCATCTACTGTGTGTTCAGAGGGTGGAGGAGAATTTTACTCAAATCTGTTTTCCAACTTCCTACAGAGAAATTCAATTCAACATCTCATCACGGAGCCTTATCATCACAAACATAACTCAAAGGTAGAACAAGGCAATAGAACTATAGCAGAAGCAATCTTAACCACCCTCAGATCTTCCAATCTGCCTCTCCAACTGTGGGCAGAGATTTCAAAATTGGTCTGTCTAACCATTAATCAAATTCCCAAGACAAAGGATGCAAAATCTCCATACAAGCTCTTCACTGGGAAGAATCTCCCAATCAAATTCTTTCAACCTATAGGATTGAATGTAGTATATCTAGACATGAATATTCCTTGAGCTGAAAAATTTAGAGATAGGGGAAAGACGGGAACCCTTGTGGGTTACAATCCTTTCCTTTTGTTGTACAGAATACTCACCCCAAATAATTTAATTGTTTGTTCAAAGCATGTCAAGATCTTATCCTATCAAAATCACTCTTCTCCATCAACCAACAAACTCATGATAGAAAAAGAGATTACTCCTGTTTCTGGTCTGGATGACGTTCCAGTAATTCAAATTCCCAATTCCAAGACACTTGTAGGCTCTCAACCTCTACCTACTCCAGAAAGCAATACCAAAGTCTCTTCTTCCAATGAGTTGGAGGTAGAAGAGAAAATTCATGAAGAGCTAGTTCCTCAATTACCTAATGAGTTGGTCCAAATTCTCAGGGATTGTTCCAAATTAAATAAACCTCTACGGTATGGCTTCCATCACTATTTTGTTCCCAAATCCTTTGATCAAGCCAAGAAATGCTCCCATTCTTCATTTTGGGAATCATCTATGGATGTCGAGCTTGAAGGAATTGAATCCATGAATGTGAGGGAAGATTATCATGGTCCTGAACCCATAAACCCCCTAAACACTACTTGGGTATACCGTCTTAAGGATAATTGCCATGGTGACCCTCTAATATACAAAAGTCGTCTTTGTGTTCAAGGATTTGATCAAATTTACGGCCTAGAATATCAAGACACATTCTCACCTACCAGAAAGGCTGCCTCACTGCAAACTGGCCTTATCTTTTGTCTTTCATTCTATCTTCCAATAACTCAATTTGACGTTAAACCTGCTTTCCTCCATGCCAATCTTGAAGAAACCATCATCATAAAAACTCCTAAGGGTTCCAAAAGAACCACCAAATACTTATTTCTCAAGGAATCTCTTTATGGTTTGAAACAATCTCCGGCAAACTGGTTCAATACATTAACTTCTTGGATTTGTAGCCAAGGATTCAAAGAATCCAGGGCTGATCCCTGTCTCTATTTACCTTCTGAGTCTAACTTGGTTTTATTCTTTCACGTAGACAACTTGATTTTAGTTGGAACTTCAAAGAAGAATTTTGGAAACATTTTCCCAAATCTTCTCATCACAATCCAAAAACAATACTTGGTATGAAATATGTTAAGGAAGGCAACCAGATTCTTCTCTCTCAACCCAAACACATAGATCATGGTCTTGAAGAATTAAAGCTTTTGGACTGCAAAGATTCTTCCATTCCTCTAACTCCTAACGTCAAATTGAAAACTGCATCCAACAAAGAGCATAAAGAATTCAAATACATCAACATTAATTACAGATCCGCATTCTTCCTTATGAACTATATAGTGTGCCTTACCAGACCTGGTCTGAGCTTTGCAGTATCCAATTTAGCTTGTTTTTGCAAAAAACCTGGGATCCTCCATTGGAGAGAGGTTAAAAGATGTTGGAAATATCTTAAGCATGCAAGAAATCTTGCTCTTACGCTTCAGGCTCAAAATGACTCAACTCAACTAATTTGCTATAGTGATGCTACTTGAAGGGAAAACCTTATTACTCAACACTCACAATCTGGTCATCTCACTCTTGTTTGCGGTTTGATTATTGCTTGGAGCAGTTATTGACAAAGAAACGTTACACATTTGACCACTGAAGCCAAACTGAATCCTTTAGTGTACTCTTTCTTAGAAGCTATCTGGATAAAAACACTTGTTGTGGAAATGTGGGTCAAGGAAGAAGAACCCAGTTTGCATTTCATAGATAATAAAGGCCTTGACGACAAACTTAAGAAATTTGGCTGCAACTCTGAAACTTGACATATCAATATAAAAATAAAGGCCCTTTGGGAAAAACTCAAGGCTAATAAATTAGTTATCAAGTAAATTCCTAGCTCATCAATGCTTGCTGACAGATTAACCAAATCTCTTCCCAAAAATTCTCTGACGTCTCTAACTAATCTTTTCAACCATACAGGTTCAGTCTTAACAGACACAAGGGGTGTAGAAAATTGATCTCTCTACTTATGTCAAGTACTTGCAGGGCAGCCTGCTTGTCCTAGTTCTCTTACTTGAATATCACTTCACTGTTACTGCTCGACCACCGGCAAACTTATCTCCTACGCTATGGGTCAGTACTGGGAGAGGGAGGGAGATGTGGACAACCATCCACTTTCACTCAATATTTACTTAAACTTGACTACAACTCTCTTCAAGTTTTTGCCTCAACATCACCAAATTTCTCTTGTCTTCTTTTTCTTTTATTTATATTTGTCTTTCCTTTTATTTTTTCTTTTTCTATTTCTTATTTTCTCTAATTCTGCACCTGCTATCCAAAACTCATTTCTATTTCCCAATAAACAACTGCTCAATCAATTCTTCTATGTCTGGTAAGACAGTAACTAAATCTATTACTTGAAGGTCCTAAAATCTGATTCTCTTCTCTTCAGCCTGCCTTGACTTTCTTCCATGCCATCTCTTCTAGTCTCTCAGCCGTCCTAATTTTCTAAGTCCCAAAACACTCTATGGTAAAAGCTTGTGCTTGATGTTTGTCTCTTTTGATCCTTTTCTTTATCTGACTTTCTCTTTCCTTTTCTTTATTGATCTTTTCTTTTGTTTCAGCCTTCTTTAAATTCATCAATTCAATTCAATTCAACCAAAACTATTCTCCTCTAAAGCATGTCAGCCCAGCCTATTTACAGGAATCAGTTCATACTCAGAAAAATGAAATTGGCCATCATGTGATGCCCCTGAAGAGTACAAACAAGACCAGAACATCTACAACCCTCTAACGTGGACCTGATTGGGGTAAAGTGGTTAATTGGGTAAGATTAATTTCACTTGGGATTATCAGGCTCTACAGGGAATAACACTTCCTGTGATGTCCTTCTTCCAGAAAACGGGCATCATCTTGGAGCCATTTTATGCCCTGTAGAGAACATCAAAACCATGCTATCTACAAGCAACATTATGCTGCTTCATTGTCCTCCTTCACCTCATGCTTTCAATTTGAATAGCCAGTTCAATTTATGGGTGTTGATGTCCATTTTCCGGAAACTGGACATCAACCTTTCAGGTGTTTCATGCTCTAAAGGGAATAAAACTGCCTGAGATTCCCAGTTTCCAAAAACTGGGAACCACCTTGGAGAAGTGGTATGCCCCGTGGAGCATTTAAAAACCCATAATATTCATTTCACTTGGGATTATGTGGGTTCTTTCATGCTCTATGGGGGCGTAAAACTGCTTGTGATGTCCGGTTTCCAGAAACCGGTTTGGTGCCCAATCTGGGACACCTCTGGCCCAGTATGGAAAAAGAAAAATTTTCATGAACTATTCTATAGCCTCCATTTAGATCCAAAAAATTTTTTTTTTTGATCTGGAATGATTCCCATATCCAGTTCCCAAACTTCCACCTCCCACTCTCCTAGTCGTCTAGGATCATCTCTTGGGTGCCTAGCGCCCAGTCCTGTGTTCAAATCCCCCCTCTCTGACAGTACTCCTTCCCTTTTGGGCCAAGGACCGGTTGCAAGCAAATTTGCTTGCTTCATCCAATGTTCATCATCACCGCATCCCCCATCATTGCCATTCAGATTTTCCAAAGTTGATTGGTTCACCTCAAACAAGAATTGGCAACCAATCAAATCTGACTGATTGGTTGATGATCATCAGTCCATCCATCCTTCATCCCTCCTCCGCCTCAGCTCATCATCAACCAATACTCCAACCAATCCATCATCAAGGACCAATCCGCGAGTGATTGTTTGCACTTATCAATCAACTGATCAACCTTGATCATATCAATGTTGTAAGGAAAATAGACTATTGACCAATCACTTGCCACCACTTTTCCTCATCTTGCCGCAACCTCAAGAGCTCCTCAAGCCCCCCCAACCTTGATTTGAATGATTGCCAAGAATCTCAAGACTGATTGTCTTTGGACAATCTCCAGTCCAATCCGCTCACCAATCCAATCCCCGCTGATCCACCAACTTGCTCCCATCCTTTGATTGAAACCCCAATCAAGCTATCAACAAGGATGACCAATCCATCAAAGGTGATTGGTCAACCTTCATCAATCAACCAATCCCCCCAATTGCCTTTGGACCAATCCTCAATGGCAACCTTTTTGCATTTCCACCTTGCACCGCCCAATTGCGCGGCTGAACCTCCTCCAGCCGCAAGCTTGGTCTTGCGCGGCCATCCTCACCTGTCCTTCATCACCAGCTGCGGCCAACTCTGACCTCTGGCTAGCCTCTTTTTTTTGTTGTTGTTTGTTCATCCTCATTTCCTATTTATTTTTCTGTGTTCATTTTTTTATGACACATCCCCGTTGTGTTCTGTTCATCATCACTTGTTTGTTCTTCTGGACCTGATCAATTATTTGAAAAAAAAACTTGTTTTCCGCTCTATTTGTAGTATCTCTTGTAAATAGTCTACAGGGACCCATGGCCCATAAAAGGAGGGGCTCTCCCCTGCCTTTTTCAAAAATATCCATGGGAGGATGTGCATATGTCCCCCCCGTTATAATTAATATCTGATTGTCATCCTCATCCTGGGTATATCTATGATTGCCCCCTGATCCATTGATCCTTAGTCTTTTCCCCTCTGTGACCTGATCCTTATCACCAACCAATGGCCTTGCAAGTTGAAGAGAATTCTGTCTGTTGGAATTCTTGAGTGTGTTATACCACTCCTTAATCCCTTTCTCTAACCATACTGGTCTTGATCCCTCCTTGATCATCTTGCTGGAGCCAATCAAAATTGATTGAAGAGGTCTTATTAAGCTTAAGACCTGGAGTTTTATACCTCCCTTATTTTTTTTGGAGTTGCATTCTGCCATCCTAATCTTGAGTTCCTTCAGAAGTGTTGAGGTAATCCTTGCTTCAAATCAGATAATGTTTTCTTTTTAGAGCTTCTTAAACATGGTGCTTTGTCTTGTACAGCCACCCTCAGTTATCTGGTACCCTTCAAGTGCTTGATTGCGCAGAGTTGGGCAGGTTCATTTAGAACCTGAAGGTTGGTTGAGGTTGATTTGATCAACCCCAATCTTGTGCTGATGACCCAAGTTATTAGCTTGTGGGCGTTGTTTACATGCAACAGATTTTTTCTTTGAACTTTAAACAAACTTGAGCTTCTTTTGTGCAAGCTTTTCCCACATAATCTTGGCTCAGATAGTGCTGTTCCCTTGCTACCAAACTACTATCATCTTTACCCTTTACTACTTGATTCCTCATTTACCAGGTTCTGGACCTTGATCTTGGTTACATTTAAAATTTTTTGTAACACTCAGGAGGGCAGCCTAAACAGCACCTTTCCCCTCCACAGAACTTCCACGGCCTAGCACCTTTTGCAGTCTTACACCGGGCATCATGCTGGATCCATGTTATTCCCCCACAGAGAAAATCAAAACCATGCTACCCTGCTTCATTGTGTCAGCTTACTGATACCAGGAAATTTGCGGTCCTTTAGCTAAAGCAAGATATATTGGTGTTGAAATAATAATAATTCCACAAAAATTATGTAAAATTCTCAAATGGTCAATTTAGAAGCAAGTGCAAAGTTTCAGTGGTTTGGTTGAATTAAATTGATTTAAATATATTTTCAAGAGGGGCCACATTTTCTGCAAACAGGTGATCTTTATTGGATAAAAACCTACCTTCAAGGGGTTCTTTTGAACTGTGTAAAGACCTTGGGACAATGAGTTCCTAAGTTATTACTCAAAAGGGGTTTACTCAAGGGGATTGGGTGGACTGGCTGACTCACAGCACTTAAGCCTGGAGGAAATTAGGAGATAACTTACTAATTTAAGCAGACACTCCATGAAAATTGCAGAAATTCAGGGTTGAAAGGGTCTCAGGACAATTGTTGGGGATATTGCTGATATTCTTCAATGGAAGTAACAATAGGTTTAGAATTGATGATTATAAAATCATACCGAGGCCATAAATCAATTGTTTATCTTGAATAAACACTTGATCATGGATTGCAAGGGGTCTGGATTGATTACTTAAAAAATTAATGATGTTTAAACCATCTAAAAGGGGCTTTTTATATACCTTTCTAAGGTAATAAGACCTTCTCAGGGCAGGTAGAGAGGGTTGTGCTTGTGTGCTGAGGCTGGAAGCCTAGATAGAGATTGATTGGCACGTTCTTTTGGTGCTTTCAGCTGGCTAGCCTTTCCTGTGTCATATTTTCATGTGAAATCATTTTCAGAAGGTATTCAAATTTTAATTTGTTATTTTCATTATTCAGACATATTTCCTTGTTTGGTATCACTTTTTCTAGAGTGGCATGGGTAGAAGTGGGTATTGGTAGATTCTAAGCCATCTTTTGCACATATTGGTAATCTTCAATAATTTTTTGGTAAACTTCTTGATGTGTTTTGTGGTTCATAAAGATTTGGCAATTCCATTTACATGACAACCTTCATTATTGTTTCTCACAGTTTATTTGCTTTAATGTTTTGATTTTCATATTTTTATTCAATTTTTTTAGGTTTCAAACATCTCTCCATCTGTCAGTCCACTTGTTCCATATGCATGATGTATGCATGCAAGTTGTAGCATGTTCCTGCGGTACCTGGCTGTTAGAATAAGTACAGTTGATGTTAACGCGCGCAGGCTTGACAGCTGCATGCTGTAATCCATGATCCGTGGTCATAAGTCATTTTTGCATGTGGGTTTCTTGACATGCGCCTACAAAATGAGTGTCAGGCGTGTGTACCCTTGCTATATGAATGCGGGGCTGCGCGCAGGAATTGTGACATAACACACATCTGCTTTTAACTCCTAAAATATACACAACACATCAATTCTGACACAATTTTAGGTGTGAAACCTATACATGGTATCATGTTTGGAATATGAGAAGGGCCAAAAGGTGCCATAGTGGAACCGTGGTTTGTTGGTCTTTACTTCTGAAATTATTAAAAAAAATGTAAGGAGTTGGAATTCAAGGGTGGGGCCAGTTAGTGACCCTACCTATTTTTGGGTGGGGAATCCATTTCTGCAGTAATATATTTATATTTCCCAATCCTTTTAATCTTATTATTTATTTTCTGTTTTTAATCTGCTTTGGCAGATTGCTCTTGTCAACTAGCAAGCTGAAATTCCCTCACTCCAATATACATCTATATCTGAAAAAAACTTTGGGGCTCAGTGTCTTTTATTGGCCCTGTAGTTTCTTAAGTGGAAAGTTCCATCAGGGATGTTCTTTTCAGGAAACCATTCATCTTTGTCAACAAATTCTCCTGTGTATCTGACTAGATAGAGTCTGAAATCTTTCCCATTTATCCTTTCTTCCTTGTCTTTAAGGATTTTGCCTACTTTTACTTTGTCTTTCTCAGTTTTTTCTGCAACAGGTATTTCTGGTGACAGAGTTTGCTCTTGTTCCCTGGGATGGTAGTGTTGATCAGAATTACTGGAAACACTGGGTGTTTTCTGGAAAGTTCATCACTGAGAATTACTTCCACTGCATTCTTCCCATGGAGTTTCTTGATGGTGAATGGTCCAAAAAATTAGGGTCTGAGTTTCCTGTTCCCAGCTAAGTTTTTAAAATTGGTGTTAGAAACTAAGACTTGGTCACCAATCTTGAAATCAAGTTCTTTGTGGCTTTAATCCCATCTTTGCTGGTTTTATTCAACAGCTTCTTGAACATGTTTAGCAGAATGTTTGTTGGCTACATCTATCATTTTCTTAAAGTCAAGTGATGTGGGTTGAATATTTGTTAGCTGCTGATTCAGGTTATCCTTGGGTAGTTTAAGAATCCATCCTCTTTCCAGTACATAGGGTTCTTCTTTAGTGGTAGAATGCTTGCTACTGTTGTAGGCCATCTCTAGAGCAGGTAAAAGGCTAACCCAATCATGGCAATACCCATCAGTATACTTGTATTCTAGACCAAAGCAACAGAACATTCTGAGCATTTCTTCTAAGGTCTGGATCATTCTTTCAGCTAATCCGTCTGTCTGGGGGTGATAGGCTGTAGAGAAGGCTAAGGTAGTTCCTAACATGTTGTAGAGATTCCTCCTAAATTCAGAAGTGAACTTGGGATCCTTATCACTGATTATGATCTTAGGGACTCCCACATCAGCTATGAGGCTATTCCAAAACAATAATGCTACTTCAATGGAAGTGTCCTCCTTAGGTTTAGGTAGGAAATTTGCTTTCTTGGAAAACCTGTCTACTATGACTAGAACTGGGTTGTAGGAATAAGCTCCTCCTGGGGGTAATCCAGTTAAAAATTCCATGTTTATGATTTCCCATCTTCTCTTAGGTTCTTTAATTTTCTGGAGTAGACCAAACATTTTTCCAGAAGTCCTATTGGACTTCTTACAAGTTTCACAACTGGTGACATACTGGACCATGGAATCTCTCAAATTGATCCACCAAGCAGTTTGTTTGACCCTTTCTAGGGTTTTATCAGTAGATAAATGACCAGATGAGCAGTTATGGTGGCACTCAGCTAGAATATTTTTGATATGGGCTTCCTTTGTTAAGACTATGAAACTGGAATGTTGGTGCCTACAGTATACTAGAACATCCCATATGGAAAACATTCCAGCTTTGTAAGGTTTCAGGAGAGTTTCAGGTAGACTGTTAACCAGTTCAGATGGTGTAGAGGTACTTTCCATAATGGTGATTAGAGTCTTCATATCAGGGCTTTAAGCCTCTTTGATGGATTTGAACAAGGATTCATCCAGTTCACAGATGTGTATTCCTAGAATAGGAGCCTCAATATTCAGCATGTTAATATTCAGTATAGGAAATATATCATTATCTTCTGGGTCATAAGCAGGGTTACTTGGATCATTGGGTAGAGCATTCCTATTCAAAATATCTGCATTCTGGTGTTCAGCACCAGCTTGATGGACTATGGTCATCTGACCTCTGTACTGTTGAATGACTATCTGCCACATAAACATATGCCGACTAGGGGTTTTCATGTTCATTAAAGTCCTGAAAGCATTGCAGTCAGTTATTACCGTGAACTTGGTACCTTCCAATTAATAGTGGAGTTTCTCCAGAGCCCAAACTAAGGCAAGGCATTCCATTTGGCTTGCACCATACCTTTTCTCAGTATCCTTTACTTGTCTGGATAGGAAGAGTATAGGTTTTTCCACTGGTTTATCATTTTCTATTACTTCATGGTGTAAAGCAGCTCCCATCCCTTCCATGCTAGCATCTATATAGAGCTTGAAAGTTTAGAATATTCAGGTTTAATCAATACTGGATATTAGGTCATAGCTAGCTTGAGGTCTTCATAGTTCTTAACCATTTCATGAGTCATCTCAAAAAAGGTGTTGTTGTTGCAGATTTCCAACAAACATTTGGTGAGAAGGGAAAACTTAGGTAGATACTTCCTGTAGTAGCTGAAAAAGCTAAAAAAGGATAGGAGTTCAGTTTTATTTTTGGGCATGGGCCTATTCATCACAGCTGCTATTTTGCTCTTTTCAGAAGTTAAGGTCAGTCCTGAAACAATTTGCCCGAAAGCTTTCAGCTCTCCATAGTCAAAGTTAAATTTTTTCATTGATACTTTTAATCCCACAGCAGAAATGGTTTTGAGGACTAGCCTTAATTTATCCATTTGTGTATTCCAATTATCAGAATAAATGATGACATCACCAATGTATACCAAAATCCATCCTTGTCTGATGAATGATCCTAAAACTGTATCCATCATCCTTTGGAAGTGAGAATGAGCATTTTTGATACCAAAAGGCATCCTAAGGTAATCATAAACGCCCAAATGACATATTATCCTCATATGTCAGCTTGCTACTATTGCAGAGCAAGCTGCAAAAGTAACAAAAATAACATAAAAATAATAATAATACAATTAACCTAAGAAGGAGTAGGAAAACCATGAATATTATTTCAGAAATGGATTTTCCACCCAAAATTAGGTAGGGTCACTCACTGACCCCACCCTTGAAATCCACCTCCTTATATTTTTAAATAATTAAGGAAAGAAGAACCAAAATACTACGGCTCCAGTATTGAGCTTTTTGGCCAATTAAATATTTCACACACATTGTCACGTATAGGTTTCACACCTAAAATTCAGTCAGAATTGAGGTATTGTGTATATTTTAGGAGTTACAGGCGGAAATGTGTTTTGTCACAATTCCCGCACGCAGCCGCGGCAGCCAAAGCACCCGCGCGGGGCTGAGATACAGCCGTGTCAACCCGTTGAGGTTGTGTAGGCAGCCCTGGGCCTCTGACAAGTACGCAGCCAAGGGACTACGGGTTGACAGAGTGACAGGCGGCTCAGGTACCGCGTAAACAGGCTAAAACATACACGGGAACTTTCTACATATGTAATGAAGGTTCCCATGGATAGTAGACTGTCTAAAAATACATAATATTATAAAAAAAATACATAAATAATCCTTACACGTATTTTTTATTTAATATAATGCAAAGTACCAAGAATGTCGAAAATAAGACAATGACAACTTCTAAAAATATATTAAAATACTTTAATATACTTTTATGATAATTGCTATACATCAATATCTTTGTGACATACTAAAAAAGATAATGATGTAATAATATTACATGAATTCGCATGACTTATATTTTTAAGTAATTGTCTTAATAAATCAACTGGAAATAGAAAATAAAGAGTAAAATCAATATTATGACTTTTACTCCAGTTATATAATACACAATGAGAACTTACCTGACATCAAAATTTCCGTAGAGATGTCTAATAATATAATTATTAGATTACTGGGAACATATACTAAGGATAATTAATTAAATAATAAATAAATAGGACAGATTAGTGATATTCACACGTCCTAATGTCCATTATAAGGTAGAATAATTCCCATACCCTAAATAATTCAATGCTACCCGGGCTATAGCACCAAGAAAACATGGCAGGCTACCCCCGGTTACCCTGCTAGCCTTAGTGTCCATCCCTTTGAGCACCTACAACCCTCAGAAGGACCATATTGGGACTACAAAAGCTATAAATACAGAGCTCTTTTGAGGATGTTGATGGGCAGAGACCCAGTAATATTCATATCCAGACGCCGTGCCAAGGTAATCAAATACTTATAAGAGATAAGTAAGTGATTTATGGCAATTTCTGATCAGTAATATCCGTCTTCAAAACTCTTTTTATCAATTAAAACTGCTGAACAACCTTATAACCCCAGTATACAGGTTTAACCCATCAGTACACGTCCCAAACTGATAACCAAAGGGTTTAATAATATACCAGTGAGTCTTATTATCCTTTCTCTGTCTTGGTAGCTTGGCTACAAGGCCCTACCACTCCATTGTGTATTTTATATACATATTATCTTTGGGTATAATAATCTTTGAACTAAAGGACCCAAAGTAACCAGGACTACATGTTTTCATACTGAAATCCCTGAAGAGAGGTGTTAAAGATTCCCAATATAATTGTGTCCCCTTTATAAATATTTAATAAACAATTTTGATTTGAAACAATAAACAATAACCAAACCATTTAAACTTGCAATAAGCTTAATCCAAGTATTCTACTGATTATTGCTGCATTTATTAAATAAGATATTTATTATTTACTCTATCACCTCTGGTAGCTAAAGATAGCAAGGGTCTTGGCATCCAGGAGGCTAACAATTGGGGGTCTGCCCGTGAAATAATTCATTTTATTATATTTAATACCTTGGACCAGACATTTTCACAAAAAAATAAAATCAAAGATAAATTTATCTGACTTTATAACCATGATTTATTATTAAATTCTTTTGCAGTGGATTTAAAAACAAATGCAGAATTAAAAATCTATTATCTAAATCTTTTAAAGATAAGAAAAGAAGAATATATTAAAAATTATAAACCTACTGGTTGGAAAGCTTTAACTCAAGCTGAGCAACTTAATATTTCTTCTGAGCAACTTAATATTTCTTCTTCACGCAAAAACTTAGATAAACTCCTTGAACAAGAAGATCTTGAAAGGCGTATCAAATTTCAGGCCCTATTAAGATAACATAAAGCTTGGAAAAAATACCGCATTAATTACTTTTTGAAATATAAAAGTAAGTACACAACTTGCATTACCATATTATTTTTAAAGAAAATAATATTAAAATATTTTATTAAACCAATAAAATACACTTTTTTACCAGTGAAACCTCCTGTACCAGAAACCACCGCCACTGAAGTGGATCTATCAGATCAGGAAGTCCCAGACATCTCCAGACGCCCTGAAAATATTGATTGGACGGGTGAAGACCTCATTGGAACCCACCAAGACCCCGTAGGATGACCTACTAGGGATCAATTTGACCCCAATAAGGTCTTGGTACCTTTGAATATCAATTTAAGTCAGTTTTGAAATAAAACTTATTTTTACGGATTTTTTCTGTAAAACACTTATAAACATATTATTCTGAAAATGATTAGACATAACACGAGAGCCTCAGGAAGAATTCCCTCCTATGGATCTTTGCCAACAGCTCTCAGTAACCGTGAGACCACCAGTAAGGACAAAAATGAAGGGACTATAACCCGTGAACCAAATGTTGATGAACAAGGAGCAGAACCAACCACTTCTGCCCTCTCCCAACCTAGAGCCAGAGAAAGTAGCAGAATCAAGCAAACCTCCTTTACAAGAAGATTCCCTGCAGCCACCCTGGCAGAATCTGGCCAAGGAGTCCAGGATCAAAGACCTAGTCAAAGAGCACGTGAAATATTGGGAAGAATTCAAAGAAGCCCAAGCCAAGGAGGACATGGTATCCATGAAAAAGATAATCTACCAGGCAAAAGCCACCCCAATAGCTCTTCAGAAAATGATTCCAAGGAGAGAGGTAGAATCCTACGTAGAAAAGTGGAATCCATGGGATCAATTAGACCAACTGAAAGGAAAAGGATAAGGAAAGAAGAGATCCTCTTCCCATCCCAATCCAAAGGGAAAGAAAGACTGGGACCAGATAATATCACTAGCTCAAAAGTGGAAAAAGGTTTACAACAATTAGCCTCTAATTCTGAGCCCAAACAAACCTCTGATGTAATTACTTCCTTTTCTAATGATATGCGTCATAATTTTAAAATTTTTTGTGAAAATTTGGACGGGGTTTACACCCAAATGGATAAACTAACCTCAGTAGTAGCAAAATTGATTAATAACCAAACAAAGACAGTAGGAATGGAAGAGATTCAAGAACACACAGAGAAGTTATTGGAGACAATTAATCAAGGTAGGATCAAAAAGAATCAAAAAATTGAGAATATGTTATCTGGAATACAAGAAGATTTTATTATGTCTTTCCACCCCTTAAAAGAAGAATTGGCAACCACCACTAACAGTTCTATTATATCCCTTAGTGAAAAATTGGATGTGCTCAATAAAAAAGTGGACCTCCAACTTAATCTTATCAAAAATGATCTTAGAGACTTAAAAGTCCGTCTGACCAACCCCTTGGGGAGTACTACAGAGGAACCAAAGCCTCCCAGACAAACCACTACTCCTTATGCACCACCCTTATTAGGAATGCATAGGAGTGACACCTTTAGGCCTAGTCCTACTCCTGAGATGGAGCAAGCTCTCAAACTGTTACCACCTATCTCTGAATGGCCCAAGTTTTCCAAAGAAGGAGAATACAATCATATAAATTATATTAAATTTATTGATTACACCATTAACTCTTATGACCTACCAGAAGCTATAGCTGAAGTCCGGTTACCCAGACTATTTCAAGGAGTAGAAATGGACTGGTTTATCAGTCAGAGAGAAGAAGTAGATTCCTTACCATGGAATTCTTGGAAACTTCTGACCAAAGAACAATTTGGTTGTAGAATGTGGAAAAGGAAAATGACGAAAAATTTCGAAAATTCCTCATTTGACCCCTCCAAGGACAAACCTCACAAATGGTGCTTGGAACAGAAGAAAAGATTGGATTGCTTCTATCCAGATGCTGATAAAGAGGAAGTAAATGAAAGACTCCTCAACCTGTGTCCTGGCAATCTTAACCATAGCGTACGATGTAGGATGCGCATGGATGCAGACTTTCCTACTCTAATCAATTTGTTAGAAGAAGTAATAGACATGAATGGGTTGGACAAGAAAGCCCCTTCCAGACCCGAAGAGAACTATACCATCAACAAAACCAGAGAACAACCTCCTCTGATAAATGCCTCTGACAATAAGAAACCTAATGAGAATAGGGAGAAAGAGAGGACTCCTGCAACTTGTTGGAATTGTAACAAGAATGGGCATATGAGACAAGACTGTCCATTACCAAGAAGGAAGATAGCAGTCTTGGAAGGAGAACAGGTGGTTGAAGAGAATCAGAACTATGAAGACATAGCTGATACTGAAGGATCTCTTTCTGAATGTGAATTGATCTTGACCAAACCTGTTAATGTTATAGAAGAAGAAAAACCAGTAGAAAACACCGTACTCTTCATATCTAGACAGATCAAAGATACTGGAAAGAGATATGGGGCCAGTCAGTTGGAATGTTTGGCACTAGTATGGGCTTTAGAGAAGCTGCACTATTACTTAGAAGGCACCACTTTTCAAGAAATCATGGACTGCAATGCTGTGAGAACTCTTATGAACATGAAAACCCCCAGCAGACATATGCTCAGGTGGAAAATTGCTATACAAAAATATAGAGGACAGATGACTATAGTGCATAAATCTGGAGCTAAACATCAGAATGCTGATAGTCTAAGTAGGAATGCCTTGCCTAATGACTCTAACAATCCAGAATATCACCCTGAAGATCAAGATATCTTTCCTATGTTGAATATCAATTTTTTTGCATTGAGTGCTCCAAAAATGGGAATCCACTTATGTGAATTAGACCCTGCTTTCTTCAACCTAGTAAGGGATAGCTACTCTCCTGAGATCAAGCTGCTGATTACCATTATGGAATGTGAATAATCAGAAGCAGCTTTGATGAATAGCCATCCTGCTTCACTACTTAAACCCTGTAAAGCAGGAAGGTTTACCTTTTGGGATGGTCTCCTTTAGTATAGACACCAACATCCCAGTGTATTAGTACTGAGCAAAAAAGAGCATATACAACATATACTCGAGGAATGCCATGACAACTGTTCATCAGGACATTTATCCACAGAGAGAACCTTAGAGAAAGTGAAACAAACTGCCTGGTGGATAGACTGGGAAGAAGTAACTACAGCATATGTTACCAGCTGTGAAACCTGCCAGAAATCTAATAAAAATACTGGAAAAAGGTTTGGACTCTTACAGAAGATATCTTAACCTACAACTAGGTGGGAAATTATCAATATGGATTTTGTCACCGGCCTCCCCCCTGGAGGTACTCATTCTTATAACTCTGTCCTAGTTATAGTTGACAGATATTCCAAAAAGGCAAAATTCTTACCTAACCACAAGGAAGATAGTGCTATGGATGTAGCCTTACTATTCTGGAATAGGATTATAGCTGATGTGGGTATACCCAAGATTATAATCAGTGACAGAGACCCCAAATTCACATCTGAATTTTGGAGGAATCTACATGATATACTGGGTACTACTCTAGCATTTTTTACAGCAAACCATCCCCCAACCGACGGATTAGCTGAAAGGATGATACAGACCCTAAAAGATATGCTAAGGAGGTTCTGTAGCTTTTGTCTAGAATACAGAAACTCTGATGGTTATTGCCATGATTGGGTAAGCCTACTCCCAGCCCTACAAAATGGCTTATAACAGCAACAAAAATTCTACTACCAAAGAAGCTCCTTACATACTAGAAAGAGGATTGATTCCAAAACTCCCTAGGAATAACGTGAACTATAACTTAGCCACTATTCATCCAAAATCTCTTGAGTTTAAGAAAATGATAGATGTGGAAAATAAACATGCTCAGAAATGTGTGGAAGAAGCTGTTTAATAAAACAAACAAAGATGGGCCAAATCCCAAAAAGAACCTGACTTTAAGATGGGAGACCAGATCTCAATATCTACAACTAAATTCAACAACCTGGCAGGCAACAGGAAACTGAAACCAGCCTTTGTTGGACAATTTTTTATCAAGAAGATGCATGGCAAAAATGCTGTGGAAGTAATCTTGAGTGAAGAATTATCAAGAAAACATCCGGTATTTCCTGTTAGCCTAGTCAAACACTTTAAACCAAGAGAAGGCAGCAACCTCCCTCCAGCAATAATACCGATAGAACCTGACCCTGTACAAGAAAAAGGGAAAGTAAGCAGAATATTGAGAGATAAGAAAGAGAGGTTACAAGGAAAAGACATCAGACTATGCTTAGTAAGATACAAAGGGGAATCCGCAGACAAAGATGAATGGTTACCACAAAATAATATACCTGATGGACCAATACATCTCAGAAATTACAGAGCCAGAAAAAGGAACTGAAGCACATATGCAGTTAATTGTTTCTCCCAACTTTCTCCAGATTTTTTTCAGATATGACCATATCTTGGAGCAGGGGAATGTCAGCTTGCTACTATTGTAGAGCAAGCTGCAAAAGTAACAAAATTAACATAAAAATAATAATAATACAATCAACCTAAGAAGGAGTAGGAAAACCATAAATATTATTACAGAAATGGATTCTCCACCCAAGATTAGGTAGGGTTACTCACTGACCCCACCCTTGAAATCCAATACCTTATATTTTTGAATAATTAAGGAAAGAAGAACCAAAATACTAGGGCTCCAGTATTGAGCTTTTTGGCCAATTAAATATTTCACACACATTTTCACGTAAAGGTTTCACACCTAAAATTCAGTCAGAATTGAGGTGTTGTGTATATTTTAGGAGTTACGGGCGGAAATGTGTTTTGTCACAATTCCCGCACGCAGCCGCGGCAGCCAAAGCACCCCCGCGCGGATGAGATACAGCCGTTTCAACCCGTCGAGGTTGTGTACGCAGCCCCGGTCCTCTGACAAGTACACAGCCGCGGGACTACAGGCTGGTAGAGTGACAGGCGGCTCAGGTACCGCGTAAACAGGCTACAACATACACAGGAACTTTCTACATATGTAATGAAGGTTCCCGTGGATAGTAGACTGTCTAAAAATACATAATATTATACAAAAATACATAATATTATACAAAAATACATAAATAATCCTTACACGTATTTTTTATTTAATATAATGCAAAGTACCAAGAATGTCGAAAATAAGACAATGACAACTTCTAAAAATATATTAAAATACTTTAATATATTTTTATGAGAATTGCTATACATCAATATTTTTGTGACATACTAAGAAAGATAATGATGTCAGAATATTACATGAATTCTCATGACTTAGATTTTTTAAGTAATTACCTTAACAAATCAACTGGAACTCGAAAATAAAGAGTAAAATCGATATTATGACTTTTACTCCAGTTATATAATACATAATGAGAACTAACCTGACATCAAAATGTCCTTAGAGATGTCTAATAATATAGTTATTAGATTACTGGAACATATACTAAGGATAATTAATTAAATAATACATAAATAGGACAGATTAGTGTTATCCACACGTCCTAATGTCCATTATAAGGTAGAATAATTCCCATACTCTAAGGAATTAGATGCTACCCGGGCTATAGCACCAAGAACACATGGCAGGAAAACCCCGGTTACCCTGCTAGCCTTAGTGTCTGTCCCTTTGAGCACCTAAAACCCTCAGAAGGACCATATTGGGACTCCAAAAGCTATAAATACAGAGATCTTTTGAGGATGTTGATGGGCAGAGACCCAGTAATATTCATATCCAGATGCCGTGCCAAGGTAATCAAATACTTATAAGAGATAAGTAAGTGATTTATGGCAATGTCTGATCAGTAATGTCTGTCTTCAAAACTCTTTTTATCAATTAAAACTGCTGAACAACCTGATAACCCCAGTATACAGGTTTAACCCATTAGTACACATACCAAACAGATACCCAAAGGGTTTGATAAAATACCAGTGAGTCTTATTATCCTTTCTCTGTCGTGGTAGCTTTGCTACAAGGCCCTACCACTCCATTGTGTACTTTATATACATATTATCTTTGGGTATAATAATCTTTAAACTAAAGGACCCAAAGTAACCAGGAATACGTGTTTTCAGACTAAATCCCTGAAGAGAGGTGTTAACGATCCCCAATATAATTGTGGCCCCTCTATAAATATTTAATAATCAATTTTGATTTGAAACAATAAACAATAAACAAACCATTTCACCTTGCAATAAGCTTAATCCAAGTATTCTACGGATTTTTGCTGCATTTATTAAATAATATATTTATTATTCACTCTATCACCTCTGGTAGTTAAAGGATAGCAAGGTTCTTGTCATCCAGGAGGCTGACATCATATATTTCCCGCCATCAGGACTGATGGGTATCTGGTGAAAAACTTTCAGCATATCAATTGTAGTGATGAACTTAGCCTTTGAGAGGTTATGTAGAGCATGGTCAATCCTTGGAATAGGGTAATAATTAGCTCGGGTATAGTTATTCAGTATTCCAAATTCTCCAACCATCCTTGAATTATCATTTTGCCAAGGTATGATCACTGGAATATTAATTTCAACTTTTTCATTGTTTCCTACTTTCCTTAAGAATTTTAGTCCATCAATTCTTGGATATGAGTTTCCGGAGCAGTTCTAGATTTTTGACTAGAAGGGTAAGAAGGTCACCTGAGGTTGGGAGGGTAAGGATTTTTAATGGCTAAAGTTAGAATCATTTTATGTCCTTTGATGTTACCAATTGGATGATACTTGGTACAGAAAGCATTCTGATTTTCAAAGAAAACTTTGAGGATATCCTGTTTTTGGTCTTCACTTGGCAGGGTGTTCAGGGCTGCTTGGGAGAAGAACTCTTGGTTGAACTTCTCCAAGTGTTCTAAATCAGTTGAATCAGAGGTTTGAGTATTGAAATGTCATATTTGGAACTTCTTGTCCCAGTCTCCTCCTATGGAGAAGTTTCTTCCCTTACATTGGAATACATCTATACCATTTAAGCAAAGAGAATCATTCCCTAAAATAAATTAATCACACAATCCATTCTGGAGCACTACAAATTTGATTATCAGTTTGGTTGACCCTTTTGAGTGGGTGAGAACAATATCAGAGGACCAAATCCCAATGGCATTATGGGAAGAGTTACAGCTGCTGGACTTAGCCTGAGGTACTGGTAATAAGTTCACTCTCCAATTTGGATCTTGTTGTTCCAAATGAGTTGAACTAACACAGCAGCAAAAGGCTCCACTGTCTAAGAGTAACTTAAAAGGAGAACCTTGGATCAAACCAGTAGAATAGCAGGTTTTAACAGAAGTGTAACTTTTACCGTCAGAAGTTTTGAGATTCAAGGTTTTGGCTTCAGAAACATGATGAATTTTCATATTGCGATTCCATCTTTGAGGTAAATTAGAATCTTCATTAACAGAGTTAATGTCTAAGGAAGATGCTATACTTCCTTCAATGAAATTGATAGGGTTAGTGATAATTAATTCAAATTCAAGGAGTGATCCATCAGTTTCATCAATTTGAGGTTCAGGGTCATTTTCATCCTCTTCTCCTTCAATGAGATTAATCTTTTTCCTGGGCTGGGGGCAGTCAGGTCTCACATGTCCAGTTTGGTTACAATTCAAGCATAACTTTTTCTTAGTCTCAGAAGTATTCTTAACTTGTAATTTTGGAGTAGTAGAGTCTTTGGTTTTGGGATTGTATTCTTCTTGAGTCTTGGGAGCAGGTTCCCTAGTTCTATTGTTTCTTTTGTCAAGACCATTCATATCAATGGTTTCTTCCTGAATTCCAATAAGAGGGGAGAGATCAGCATCCATGGACATTCCACACCTCACATTGTGATTATGGTTTCCAGGACGTAGGTTGAGGAGCCTTTCATTGATTTATTCTTTTTCAGCTTCAGGAGAGAAGAAATCTAACCTCTTCTTTTTTTCCAAACATCACTTGTGGAGTTTGTCCTTAAAAGGGTCAAAAAGTGAGTTCTCAAAGGTTTTCATCATTTTCCTTTTCCAGATTCTAGTACCAAACTTTTCTTTGATGAGAAATTTCCAAGAGTTCCACATTTGGGATCCTACTTCTCCTTTTTTGTTGATAAACCAATCCAGCTTCAAACAGCCTGGGTAGTCTCACTACTGCTATAGTATCCAGTAGTTCATAACAGGAAAGGGTATAGTCAATAAATTTAATGAAGATAATGTGGTTATATTCTCCTTCACCTGAGAATTTAAGCCATTCAGTAACAGGGGGCAAGAGCTTCAGATGTTGTTCTAATTCAGGGGTAGGACTAGGCCAGTAACACTCATTCCTGTTCACTCCAGAATAAAGAGAGATGTTAATGGTGATACCAGTCCTGGTAGGTTTTGATTCTTCTACATTGACTGGAGGAAGAGCAGTTGATTTAAATTCAAGGCCTCTTAAATCATTCTTAATAATACCTAGTTCCAAATCCATTTTGTTGCTTAACAAATCAATCTTATTAACAAGGTGAACAGAAGGGGTATCAGTTTTGTTTCTTATTTCTCCTTTGAGTTGCTCAAGGAGAAGTAGTATCACTTCCTGTCCCAAAGAACAGGTGGTGCTGATATGATTAATTAAAGATACTTGTTTAAATCAATGGTATCCCTTAATAATTTCATTTCAGACTCATTAGCTCTCAGATTGTCAGCTTGACTTTGGATTATTTTGTTAGAATTTGGGAGTCCTTTATCAAGTTGTTTTTAAATATTTTATGGATTTCCACTCAAGATGTTAAAGTTATGAAAAAAATTATCAGAAAATTTGTGAAAAAATGGAGTGATATCATCAGAATCTAGTTGTGGTAAAATTTCTTCCACTGCTGAGCTTGAGATATTATGTTGTCCCAATCTTTTGGGTTCCTCAATCTTTGATGATTTGAGGACCTCAACTTTTTTGGACTCTTTCCCTTTGAATTGGCCAGTTGATCCCAATGGTTCCACTTTTCAGCTACATATTTCTCCACTTTTGCCCTGGGGATTCATTTCTGAAGAGATATTTGAGAGGAATTGGCCCGTGAAATAGCCTTTCTCATAGCTGCTGAGTCCTCCTGCTCTTGGGCTAGCTTTTATTCCTCCCAATGACTCATGTGATTCTTCACCAGATGCTTTATTTTGGACTATTTGGCAAATTCCAGACTGGGAGGCATAGGAGGAGGAGTAGCTTCCGGTCACAAGGCTCTGGGAAAAGGTGTCATCCCCAACAATTTTTTGGTTGAGTTGGTGGGTGTAGGCGCTGGCGGGTTTTGAGGGACTCAAGTCATGGGTTTGAGCCCCCTCATTGTGCTTGCTACAGGCACTTGTATGGGAGCGCGTTCCTCCAGGAAGAGGTCAATAGGACGGGGCGCGTCCCATTTTGTGGTTTTTTGTCAGCTCTCTGATACCAGGAACCTTGCAGTCCTTTAGCTACAGAGAGTGATAAAAGAACTTGGAGCAATAATATTCCAAAGAATAAACACTTTAAAGCTCCAATAATGGTATGGTAAGAGCAAGTGCAAGGTTTATTTGGTTTGGTTATAAATATTTTAAATATAATATAAAAAGAGGGGCCACAGTATTATACTACTGGGGATCTTTACAGACTAGCAACCTCTCTTCAAGGGGCCTCCTTAGACAGTTTAAGAACCTTGGAATAAATATGGGTGCCTTAGAAAGGACTTATTCCACTAATGGCCGGGCTTAACAGCACTAGTGGCCTAGACAGGAAGGGAAACACTCACTCTGAGCACTTGACCACGAAAATCCTGGAACAATTGGAAGGGTTTCAGAGCAGATGGGGTTGATTGCTTGACTAAACTTCAATGGTTGATTGGTTAATAAAGGTAAATAATACTACTACAGACTAAGTCATAAATCACTTGCTTATCTTCATATAAGCACTTGATTAAAAATGACACCGTGTCTGATTGATAATAAATAATTCCTGATAACTGATTAACTTATTAACTGATTGGAAACAGAAGGGCAAAAAGAGCCTGTTTAAATATTCTTTTTTGGGTGCTTGAGGGCCTCTAGAAGGGGTACTAGCCATGGGCTGAGGCTAGGGGGGCAATCAGGGCAAGATTGGCACGTCCTCAAGGTGCTGTTAGCCTGCTGGCCTTAGATCTGTCAAGGAACAGCTCCTTTTTAGCTGCAGGATCTGTTAATCAATAGATTAGTCATTTTGCTGATCCTGCACTGATCCTCAATTTGTACAGTAAGTACTGGTCCAAAGTGAGCAGACGTGGATGTTTATTGATTTTCCATCCTTTGCTGATCCTGTATGTAATTTTTAATAATTTTTACGACCACTCCTTATGTAGTTTCGTGGTATTTGAATTTTCTGATCAACTTATTTCGTGGTGAGTCTGGATCTTTATTTAATTAATAAAAAAATACTAAAAATTAGTTACTAACTAATTTTAATTGATTTTAAAGGTTTTTGAACTATAATCTAGGCTTGTGTGGTAGCTTTACATATGTAGTGTAGATCCTATTAGATTGTAGCTCCTCTGAGCGGTACCTGGATGTCAAACTGATCACTGCAGGAGGCGCGGGGATCAGTTCATTCCAATGCGCGCGGGGACTGATCCGCTGCTCAGATGCGCGCGGGGGACTGTACTGCTGCGCGCGTGACTAGGTCACGGGATTACCTGCGCGGGAATTCAGTTGCGCGGGAGTCCAGCGCTGTAGGGACGCGGGGCTGCGTGCGGGAGTTGCGTACGCGGGAGACCAGCGCTGTAGGGACGCGGGGCTGCGTGCGGGAGTTGGCGTACGCGGGAGTCCAACGCTGTAGGGACGCGGGGCTGCGTGCGGGAGTTTGCGTACGCGGGAGTCCAACGCTGTAGGGACGCGGGGCTGCGTGCAGGAGTTTGCGTACGCGGGAGACCAGCGCTGTAGGGACGCGGGGCTGCGTGCGGGAATTGTGACAAAACACAATTTCCCGTGTAACTCCTAAACTACACACAACACCTGGATTTTGACTGAAATTTAGGTGTGAAACCTATACATGACATATCATGTGAAATATTAAAATGGCTAAAAGGTGCCATACTGGTGCCGTGGTCATTTACCATTTGTATTAAATTAATTAAGAAATATAAGGAGTAAGAATTCAAGGGTAGGGTCAGTGAGTGACCCTACCTTATTTTAGGTGGGGAATCCATTTCTGCAATAATATTTATGGATTTCCTACTCCTTCATTTTATAATAATTTTATTTATTCATTTATCTTTGTTCCTTTTAATTTTGTTAATATTATTATTGTTGTTGCTTTGTCAGGTTGCTTTGTGCTAAGTAGCAGGCTGACAGTTTTGGGCCTGTTTTGAGACATAGTGCAAAAAAAGGTATACGTTTTTGTGGAAACTTGGTAAAAATAATAAAAAAAATATTTTGTTTTATTTTTAAATTAATTTAAGCTAACTTAGACTTGAGTTCAACGGTACTAAAGCTGGGTTAGGGTTCAAAGAGTCCTTGGAGGTACTCCAGGGGGGTCTTTGTGGGTACAAATGAGGTCTTGGCTTAAATCAAAAGATTGGTGGTGAGAGCTGTTTTCCCGATGGTCTTGTTCAATCAAACCTGCAAGGGAAAAGGTCCTTTCCACTAATATAAGGTGAAAATTAAGATTACTGAGTTTTTTTGTTTATTATAATTTTATTAATTTTTATTAATTTTTATTAATTTTTATTAATTTTTATTAATTTTCTTTTTTTTCAAATTTTTCAAAAAAACTATAAAAAAATATATTGGGATTAATTTCTTTATTTTTGATAAAGAAATAAATTTGTCTCTGATACTTCTTCCAGGAAGTGTTTGTACTGAGTAAGAATTAAAATTAATAATTCTTTCAAGTTCCAATTCTTTGTCTTTTAAAACGTGTTGTTTATAATGATTTAATTTGGCTTTTTGTTGCTCAAGAGTTATGATAACAGGCACAAAATTAAGGAGTCTCAATTCTTTTCTCTGTTTAAGAATATTAAGATAATAATTGGTTAACTCTCTGTTGGTCTTAAGATCCACTGGAAGAATAACAATAAAAAAGCATAAAAAATATTTTTACTTATGTTTACGTAGATAATCTGGTCCAAAGAAATAAATTAATTACAAATGAATTATTTGGGGATATGTCCCAGCCAGACCCCCAGTTGACAGCTTACTGATACCAGAAACTTTGCCTTCCTTTAGCTACAGAAAGAGATATTGGTGTTGAAATATTTAAAGTTCCAAGGAAATTATGTAAAATGCTCAAATTGTTGATTTAGAAGCAAGTGGAAAGTTTGAGTGGTTTGGTTGGATTAAATTGATTTAAATATATTTTCAAGAGGGGCCACAGTTTATGCAAACAGGGGATTTTTATTGGATAACAACCTCCCTTCAAGGGGTTCTTTTGAACTGTTTCAAGACCTTGGGACAATGAGGTCCTAACTGATTACTCAAAAGGGGTTTACTCAAGGGGATTGGGTGGACTTTCTGACTCACAGAACTAATGCCTGGAGGCAAGGAGGATATAATATACTAATTTAAGCAGAAACTCCAAGAAAATTGCAGAAATTCATGGTTGAAAGGGTTCCAGGACAATTTTTGGGGATATTTCTGATATTCTTCAATGGAATTAACAATAGGTTTAGAATTAATAATTATAAAATCAGAATGAGGCCATAAATCACTTGTTGATCTTGAATAAACACTTGATCCTGGATGGCAAGGGGTTTGGATTGATTACTTACGAAATTACTGCTGTTTAAACCATCTAAAAGGGGCTCTTTATATACCTTTCTGGGGTAATAAGACCTTCTCAGGGCAGGTAGAGGGGTTTGTGCTTGTGTGCTGAGGCTGGCAGGCTAGCTAGGGCTAGTTTTTCACGTATTCTAGGTGCTGTCAGCTGGCTAGCCTTTCCTGTGTCATATTTCCAGGTGAGATAATTTTAAGAAGGTATTCAAACGTTAATTCATTATTTTCATGATTCAGACATATTTCCTTATTTTGTATTACTTTTTTTAGAGTGGCATAGGTAGAAGTGGGTATTGGTAGACTCTACGCCATCCTCTGCACATGTTAGTAATTTTCAATAATTTTTTGGTAGATGTCAGCCTCCTCCATGCCAACACCCTTTCTATCCTATAGCTACCAGATGTGATAGAATAAATAATAAATATATTATTCAATAAATGCAGCAAAAATCCATAAAAATAATTGGATAAAGCTTATTGCAAGGTAAATTGGTTTAGTCATGGTTTATTCTTATAAATCAATATGGATAAATTGATTATTAAATATTTTTATAGAGGGGTCACAATTATATTGGGGATCTTTAAAACCTCTCTTCAGGGAATTCAGTATGAAAACAAGTGGGCCTGGTTACTTTGAGCCCTTTATTTTAAAGGATATTTGTCCCAAAGATAATATGTATATATAATACACAGTGGAGTGGCAGGGCTTTGTAACCAATCTCCCCCGACAGAGAAAGGATAATAACACTCACTGTTATATTATTAAATCCTTTAGGTACCTGTTTGGGACATGCACTGATGGGTTAAACCTGTATACTGGGGTTTATAAGTTTGTTAATCAGTTTAAATTGATAAAAAGAGTTTGAGGACGGATAATATTAATCAGACTAAGCCATAAATGACTTACTTATCTCTTTTAAGTATTTTATTAACTTGGCATGGTGTCTGGATATAAATATAACTGGATCTCTGGGTATCAATATCCTCTAAATAGCTCTTTATTTATAGCTTTTGGAGTCCCAATATTTTCATTCTGAGGGGTACAGGGGCTCAAAGGGACGGACACTGATGCTAACAGGCAAACCAGTGATAGCCTGTCACGTGTTCTTTGTGCTGTATTACGGGAAGCATCTTATTCCACAGGGTCTGGGAATTGTTCTACTTATTAATTGATGTTTAGACGTGTGAATAACACTAATCAGTCCTTTTTATTTATTATTTAATTAATTATCCTTAGTAAATTTTCCCTGTAAGTTTATAATTATTTTCATAGAAATTTGTACGGATATTCTGATGTCAGGTGAGTTCTAATTATGTATCAAATAATTGGGGTAAAGCCATGATATTTATTTTACTCCTTATTTTCAAAATTCAGTTGATTTACTAAAATAATTACTTAAAACTGTAAGTCATGCGTATTCATGTGATATTTTTACATCATTAGTTTTCTTAGTATGTCACAAAATGTTGATGGATAGGAATTCTCATAAAAGTATATTAAAGTATTTTAATATATTTTTAGAAGTAGTCATTATCTCATTTTCGACATTTTTTGGTACTTTGAATTATATTTAATAAAACATAGGTATAAAGGTTATTTAAGTATTTTTATATAATTTTATGTATTTTTAGACTATCTAATATCCATGGGAACATTTATTACATATGTAGAATGTTCCCATGTAGGTTGTAGCATGTTTATGCGGTACCTAGGTTTCTCAGGCCCCCTGTCATGTTGTCAACCCTTAGTCCCACAGCTGCGTACTTTTCAGAGCCCCGGGGATGCATACACGGCTTTGAAAGAGTCACAGAGCTGTAGCTCAGCCGCGCTTGGGTGCATTGGCTGCTGCGTCTACGTGTGGAAATTGTGACAGAACACATTTCCGTCTGTAACTCCTAAAATATACAAAAAACCTCAATACTGACTGAATTTTAGGTGTGACAACTATACGTGAGGATACATGTGAAATATTTAATTGGACAAAAAGTTCAATAGTGGTGCCATGGTATTTTGGCCTTTCTTTCCTTAATTATTTAAAAATATAAGGAGTTGGATTTCATAGGTGGGGTCAGTGTGTGACCCTACCTAACTTTGGGTGGAGTATCCATTTTTGCAATAATATTTATGGTTTTCCTCCTCCTTCTTAGGTTAATTTTATTATTATTATTTTTATGTTATTTCTGTTTCTTTTGAAGCTTTCTCTGCAATAGTAGCAAGCTGAAATCTACTCTTTCTTCTTTGGAATAAACTTCACCAATGATTCACTCTAGAGGAGATTCATTCTGGATTCCGGCTGTTTGATACAAATGATTGTCAACACTGATTTGTTTATCACGCTGAATAGTTGTCAGCTCTCTGATACCAGGAACCTTTCAGTCCTTTAGCTACAGAGAGTGTTAAAAGATGCTGGAATAATAATAATAATTATTATTCCAATGATAAACACTTAGAAGCTCAAATAAATGATATAATAAGAGCAGTTGCAAGGTTTAATTGGTTTGGTAATAACATGGTTTTCAATATAATATAAAAGAGGGGCCACAGTGTTATCCTACTGGGGATCTTTACAGACTAGCAACCTCTCTTCAAGGGGCCTCCTTAGGCAGTTTAACAACCTTGTAATAAAGATGGGTGCCTTAGAAAGGACTTATTCCAATAATGGCTGGGCTAAAAATCACAAATGGCCAAGACAGGAAGGGTAACACTCACTCTGAGAAATTTACCACGAAAATCCTGGAATAATTGGAAGTGTTTCAGAGCAGATGGGGTATATTGCTTGACTAAACTTCGATGGTTGATTGGTTAATAAGGGTAAATAATAATACTACAGACTAAGTCATAAATCACTTGCTTATCTTCAGATAAGCACTGGTTCAAAATGAAACAGTGTCCAATTGATAATAAATAATTACTGGTAACTGATTAACTCATTGTATCCAAAGAGGTCTGTATAAATACCTTTTTGGGGTGATTTTGATCTTCTCAGGGCACGTAGAGAGGGTTCTGCTCGTGGGCTGAGGCTGGCAAGCCAGTCAGGACAAGATTAGAACGTCCGCTTGGTGCTGTCAATCAGCTGTCCTTAGGTCTGCTGGATTTCTGTACTATTTTAGCCACAGGATCTGTTAATCTGTTATGGCGTAAATTTGATCATTCTGTACTCATCCTTCATTTTTACTATTGATATGTCTTTAAAGCGGTTAGATATGGATGTTTCCTGATTTTCCATTATCTGCTGATCATGTGGGTAATTTTCAATAGTTTTTATGAACACTTCTTGTAGTGTTTCGTGGTCTTCAAAGATCAGGGTCAGTGATTTACGTGATAATCCTGGATTTTTGATTTATTATTAAAAAATTTTTAAAAATTGATTTTCATTAATTTTATTCAAGTTTTGATCTTTTTGGATCATTAGTAATTCATATGTCAGTTTGTTACATATACTAGGCAACCCTAACTAGGTTGTAGCTGTTCTGAGCGGTACCTGGTTGTCAGATTAGTCACAACTGATCCAGAATCGGGGATCAGTTAGTACAGATGCGCGCGGGGTAGGATCCGCTGCGTGCATGGCAGAATCAGCTGCGCGCAGGTCTCTAGTACGTGGGAATCTGCTACTACTCGTACGTAGGGATATGTAATGATGAGGAGCTGCGTGCGGGAATTGAAACATAACACATTTCCGCATGTAACTCCTAAAATATACACAACACCTCAATTCTGAGTGAATTTTAGGTGTATTTATGGATTTCTCACTCCTTTTTTTGTTAATTGAGATATTCTCATTTTTTCATAGTTTTGTGTTGCTCATGACAGGTTGCTCTGTACATAGTAGCAAGCCAAAATTCCCCCACTCCAAGATATGTCTATATCTGAAAAAAATTGGGTTAATGCCTCCTGCTGGCTCTGTAATTCCTTAGGTGTATAGGTCTGTCAGGGATATTATGTTCAGGCAACCATTCATCTTTATCAGCTGATTCTCCCTTGTATCTAACTAGGCAGAGTCTGAGGTCTTTCCCATTGATCCTATCTTTCTTATCATGGAGGATCTTGCTGATTTTTCCTTTGTCTTTTGCAGGTTCTTCTGTAACAGGTATTGCAAGCAAAGGAGTATTTTCTCCATTCCTTGGGTGGTAGTGTTTGATGAGACTTACTGGGAAGACTGGATGTTTTCTAGAAAGCTCATCACTGAGGATTACTTCCACAGCATTTTTATCATGAAGTTTATTAATGGTGAAAGTTCCAACAAAAGCTGGTCTAAGCTTTCTATTTCCAGCTAAGTTGTTGAAGTTGGTGGTAGAGATCAAGAATTGATAACCAATCTTGAAATCAGGTTCCTTATGGGTTTTATACCACCTTTGCTGGTTATACTCCACAGCATCCTGGAAACACTTAAAAGCATGTTTGTTGGCTACATCTATCATGTTTTTGAAATTATGTGATGTAGGGTGAATATTGGTTAGCTGGTGGTTAAGGTTATCCTTGGGTAATCTAGGAATCCACCCTCTTTCCAGTATTTAAGGTGCTTCCTTAGTGGTAGAGTGCTGCCTACTGCTGTAGGCTATCTCAAGTGCGGGTAAGAAGCTAACCCAATGGTGGCAATAACTTTCAGAATTCTTGTATTCTAGTCCAAAGCCACAGAATCTTCTGAGCATTGCTTCCAGGGTCTGAATCATCCTTTCAGATAATTGGTCCGTCTGAGGGTGATAAGCGGTAGAGAAAGCTAAGGTGGTTCCAAGCATATCATGTAGATTCCTCCAGAACTCAGAGGTGAATTTAGGATCTCTGTCACTGATAATAATCTTGAGAACTCCAACACCAGCAATGAGTCTGTTCCAAAATAATAGGGCAACTTCCATAGCAGTGTATTCCTTGTGATTAGGTAGGAACTTTGCTTTCTTGGAGAACCTATCCACAATGACCAAGACTGAGTCGTAGGAATAGGCTCCTCCTGGTGGTAGTCCAGTTACAAAGTCCATATTGATGATCTCCCATCTTTTCTTGGGTTCAGCAACCTTTTGCAGTAGTCCAAACCTTTTCCCAGTAGTCCTGTTGGACTTCTGACAAGTTTCACAACTGGTAACGTACTGTATGGTGGATTCTCTCCAATTAACCCACCAAGCAGTTTGTTTAACCTTATCTAAGGTTCTATCAGCAGATAAATGACCGGATGAGCAGTTATCATGGCACTCAGCCAGAACATGTTTGATATGGTCATCCTTAGTTAAGACTATGACACTTGAATTTTGATGCCTATAGTATACCTGACCATCCCATATGGTGAACCTTCCGGCTTTGTATGGTTTCAAAAGAGGTTCAGGTAGGCTATTGATCAATTCAGGAGGTGGAGAAGTACTTTCCATAATAGTGATCAGAGTTTTTATGCCAAAACTGTAAGCTTCTTTGATAGGGTTGAACAATGATTCATTTAGTTCACAAACGTGGATACCCATTATAGGAGCTTCAATGTTTAACCTGTTAATATTAAGGATAGGGAAGATGTCATTATCCTCCAGATCATAGGCAGGGTTAATTGGGTCATTGGGTAATGCATTCCTGCTTAAACTATCAGCATTCTGATGTTTAGTTCCAGCTTGATTAACTATGGTCATCTGTCCTCTGTACTGTTGTATAGCTATCTGCCATCTCAACATATGCCTGCTAGGGCTCTTCATGTTCATCAAGGTTCTAACAGCGTTGCAGTCAGTAATAACAGTGAAGTTGGTTCCTTATAAGTAATAATGGAGTTTCTCTAGGGCCCATAATAAGGACAGGAATTCCATTTGGCTTGCACCGTACCTTTTCTCAGTATCTTTAATTTGTCTAGATATGAAGAGTATAGGTTTTTCCACTGGTTTATCATCTTCTATGACTTCCTGGTGTGAAGCAGCTCCTAGACCTTCCATGCTGGCATCTATGTAGAGCTTGAAAGGTTTAGAGTAATCTGGCTGGATCAGTACTGGAGCTGAAGTCATTGCCATTTTGAGTTCCTCATAATTTTTGACTCTATCATGAGTCATTTCAAACACAGTGGTGTTGTTGCAGATCTCATACAAACACTTGGTTAGAAGAGCAAACTTTGGTAAATACTTTCTATAGTAGCTGCAGAAGCTGATGAAGGATAGGGGTTCAGTTTTATTCTGCGGCATAGGCCTATTCATTACTGCTGCTATCTTGTTTTGGTCAGCAGCTAAGGTCAGTCCAGAGACAATGTGTCCTAAGGCTTTGAGTTCCCTGTAGCCAAAGTTACACTTTTTCATTGATACTTTCAATCCTATCACAGAGATGGTTTTGAGGACTAGCCTCAATTTCTCCATGTGAATATCCCATTGATCAGAGTAAATGATAACATCATCAATGTATACCATCATCCATCCCTGTCTGATGAAGAATCCTAGGACTGTGTCCATCATTCTTTGAAAATGAGAAGGAGCATTTTTGATACCAAAAGGCATCCAAAGATACTCATAGATTCCCAGATGACAGATAATTCTCATGAATTTACGGCTATCAGGGCTGATAGGTATTTGGTGAAAACCTTTCAGCATATCCATGGTGGTTATGTACTTAGCTTTGGACAGGTTATGTAGAGCGTGGTCAATTCTTGGAATTGGATAATAATCAGCTTGGGTGTAGTTGTTAAGCATTCTAAAATCTCCAACCATTCTTGACTTATCATTGTGCCAAGCTATAATTACTGGGGTAGTAATATCCACTTTTTCATTGTGGCCTACTTTCCTTAAGACTTGTAAGTCAACCAACTCCTGAATGTGGGCTTCCAGAGTAGCTCTAGATTTTGGACTCAAAGGGTAAGCAGGTCTCCTGAGGTTGGGTGGGTAAGGAGGATTAATAGTTAGAGTTGGGATCATGCCATGTCCTTTGATGTTACCAATGGGGTGATCTTTGGTACAGAAAGCATTCTGATTTTCAAAGCATACTTGTAAGATATCCCGTTTCTGTTCTTCATTGAGAAGGGAATTTAAAGAAGCTTGAGAAAAGTATTCCTGATTGAACTTTTCTAAGTGTTTTTCATAAGTTTAATCAGAAGTTTGAGCATTGACATGACGTATTTGGAACTTCTTATTCCAGTCTCCCCCTACGGTGAATTATCTACCTTTGCTTTGGCATACATCTATACCATATAGGCAAAGAGAATCATTCCCAAGGATAAAATAGTCACATACTCCGTTTTGGAGCACTACAAATTCAATATTCAATTTGAGTGATCTTTAGAGTGAGGGAGTATGATATCAGAAGAGAATACTCCAATAGCATTGAGAGCACAATTTCAACTGCTGAAATTAGCCTGAGGTACTGGTAGTAAGTTGAGTTTCCAGTTTGGGTCTTGATTTTCCAGATAAGTTGAACCAACATACAAGCAAAAGGCTCCACTGTCTAGAAGTAACTTAACTGGGGAACCTTGGATTAAACCAGTAGCATAGCATGTTTTGCCTGAAGTGTAAATTTTACCGGCAGAAGGTTTTAGAGTCAAGGCCTTAGCCTCAGAGATGTGCTGAATCTTCATGTTGGGATTCCATATTTGAGGTAAGTTAGAATCCTCATTGACGGAATTTATGTCCAGAGAAGAATCAATACTACCTTCAATAACATTGATAGGGTTAGTAATTATTAGATCACAATCAGAGAGTGATCCGTCAGTATCATCAAGGTTAGGGTCAGGATTGTCAACTGTCATACTCTTCTCCTTCAACAAGATCAATCCTTTTCCTAGGTAGAGGACAATCAGGTTTTACGTGTCCTTTTTTGGTTACAGTTCCAACATACTTTCTCTTTTGATTCTGGAGTCTTCTTGAATTCCAAAGTAGATGGATTAGTAGCAGGGGATTCCTTAGTTTTGGAGGTATATTCTTCCCTGTTCCTAGTATTTTGTTCCCTTGGAGGTCTATTGACCCTTTTGTCAAGACCATTCATATCAATAGACTCTTCCAATACACCTATTAAGGTGGAAAGATCTGAATCCATAGGCATTCTACACCTTAAACTTTGGTTTATTTGTCCGGGACATAAGTTGAGGAGTCTTTCATTGACTTCTTCCTTATCAGCATCAGGATAAAAATAGTCCAACCTCTTTTTCTGGTCTAAGCACCACTTATGAGGTTTGTCCTTGGATGGATCAAACTGGGAAGTTTCAAAAGTTTTCATCATCTTTCTTTTCCAAATCCTGGTACCAAACTGCACTTTGATCAATTCTTTCCAAGAATTTCAGGATAAAGATCCAACTTCTTCTCTTTTATTGATAAACCACTCAAGAGCTACTCCTTCAAATAATCTGGGCAATCTTACCACAGCTATTGCATCAGGGAGCTCATAGGAAGAAAGAGTACAGTCAATAAACTTAATGAAACTGACATGGTTGTATTCTCCTTCTCCGGAGAATTTAGGCCATTCATTGATGGGAGGAAGTAGCTTCAAAGCCTGCTCCATTTCCAGAGTAGGACTGGGTCTGAAAGACTCATTCCTAGTTATCCTGGTCCTGGGAGGAACACTAGGAGTACTGGTGAACCTAGCAGGTCTAGTTTCTTCTAGGTCAATGACCGGAGAGTTAGTAGAGTTGATCTTAAGATCTCTCAGAGCATTCTTAATCATACCTAACTCTAAATCAAGTTTGTTGCTTAATAAGTCAATTTTATTAGTCAGATGAGCTGAAGGAATAGGACTAGTTTTCTCAAGTTCTTCTTTAAGCTGGTTTATGGTTGCAAGAATATCTTCCTGAAGAATTGATTGATTGTCATCAATATGTTTCATCAGGTCAAACTTACTAGCTCTTATACTATCCTTGATTTGTTGTATTTCCAACTCATCAATCCTCATAATCTGAGACTGAGTGTTGATCACTCTAAAAATACTTGAGATCAATTTTTCCAATTGGTTATAAACTTTGTCAAAGCATTGGCTAATAATGGTAAAATTGTGAGACAAATTTACAGAAAAGCTATTAAGAGCTTCTACATCTAATTGTAGTACACCTTTTTCCACTTCTGGGCTAAGGATATTATGTTGTCCCAATCCTTTGGGTTCCTCAACTTATGATGGGCTGGGACCTCCTCTTTTGGGGTCCTTTCCCTTTAAGGAAGCTAACTGATCCCAAGGATTCCAGTTCTGCGCGTAGCCTTCTACTTCTTTCTTTGGGATCAACTTTTAAAGATAAATCTGAGATTTCTTTGCCTGAGAAATGGCTTTTCTCATACCTGGTTGATCCTCCTGGGTCTGAGCCAACCTGAATTGTTCCCAATAGCTTACGTGCTCTTTCACTAACACTTTGACCCTTTCCTCCTTGGTTGAGTCCAGCTAGGGTGGCGTAGGAGGACCTTTACCCTGCTTGGATAACCTGGTGGGCGACAGAGGGATCTCCAACTGTCGTTTGGTCGAGTTGGCGACCGTGGTTGTTTCTCTTGTCGTTCCGTCTAATGCTATGGTCACAGGTTCGAGTCCCCTCATCGCGTTTGCGACTGGAGTCCTTGCACGTGCGGGTTCCTCTAGGCAGAGATCCATATGACGGGGCTCTGCCAGTTGCATGGGTGTTGGGCCTATTTTGATACATAATACCAAAAAAATATCTAAGTCTTTTGTCAAAGCTTTGAAAAAAGACTTTAAATTTATAAAAATAATCTTTTTTGTGTGTTTTATATTTTTAATAATTTTTTTCTAAATATTTTAACTTAATTAGAGTTAAATTCAAAGGTACCAAAACTTGGTTGGGATCACAGCTATCCTTGGAAGGTATTCAAACGGGGTCTGAGTGAGTCCCAATCAGATCCTGGGATAAATCAAAGGGTAAATCCAATGGTACACTGTCTGGGACGTCCTCTAGGAGATCCTGGTCAATAAGATCACCAAAAACAAAGTCCACTGAGATGGATAATAAAAATATAAGTTTGATATATTTTTGTATTTTTACGTGATAAGGTGATTTTTTAGAAAAAAATAATCACTTTTATTAATTTTGGGTTTTTCTTTATCTTCAGGATTATTTAGTTTATAAATATAAAGCTTCCTTTGATGAATTTTCCACTCCTTATGTTGCCTTAATAAAGAATTGAAATTGATAATTCTTTCAAGCTCAAGTTCTTTGTCTTTTATAACCTGCTGCTTATAATAAAGCAATTTCTCCTGTTGTTGCTCAGGAGTTATAATAACAGGGAGAAAGTTACAGAGTTTTTCTTCTTTTTTTCTTTTTGAGAAGGTTCAAATAATAATTGATCAATTCTCCGTTGGCCTTAAGATCCACTACAGAAACAAATGATCAAAAATAAGTGTTATAAGTATGTTAACTTATTTTTTAAAAAAATAGACTGGTCCAAGAAATAAATAATTAAAAATTAATTATTTAAGTATATTTCCCATCCAGAACCCAAGTTGTTAGCTCTCTGATACCAGGAACCTTGCAGTCCTTTAGCTACAGAGAGTGATAAAAATGCTAGAATGATAATAATTATTATTATTTCAATAATAAATGCTTAGAAGCTCAAATAAATGATTTAATAAGAGCAGTTGCAAGGTTTAATTGGTTTGATAGTAAATGGTTGTCAATATAATATAAAAGAGGGGCCACAGTATTATACTACTGGGGATCTTTACAGACTAGCAACCTCTCTTCAAGGGGCCACCTTAGGCAGTTTTTAAGAACCTTGGAATAAATATGGGTGCCTCAGAAAGGACTTATTCCACTGATGGCCGGGCTTAACAGCACAAGCAGCCTAGACAGGAAGAGTAACACTCACTCTGAGCACTTTACCACGAAAATCCTGGAATAATTGGAAGGGTTTCAGAGCAGATGGGGTAGATTGCTTGACTAAACTTCAATGGTTGATTGTTTATAAAGGTAAAATAATACTACTGCAGACTAAGTCATAAATCACTTGCTTATCTTCATATAAGCACTTGATTAACAATGAAACGTTGTCTGATTGATAATAAATAATTCCTGGTAAACTGATTAACTCATTGGATCCAAAGAGGTCTGTATAAATACCTTTTTGGGGTGATTTTGGTCTTCTCAGGGCACTTAGAGAGGGTTCCACTCGTGAGCTGAGGCTGGAAAGCCAGTCAGGGCAGGATTAGCACGTCTACTTCGTGCTGTCAATCAGCTGGCCTCAGATCTGCTGGATTTCTGTACTATTTTAGCCACAGGATCTGTTAATCTGTTATGGCATAAATTTGATCATTCTGAACTCATCCTTCATTTTTACTATTGATATTGCTTGGAAGCGTGCAGATGTGGATGTTTACTGATTTTTCATCTTCTGCTGATCATTTAAATAATTTTTAATAATTTTTATGAACACTTCTTGTAGTGTTTTGTGGTCTTCAAAGATCAAGATCCATGGTTTTTGTGGTAGTCCTTGATCTTTGATCTATTATTAAAAAATGTTTAAAACTTAATTTTCATTAATTTTATTTAAGTTTTGATCTTCTTAGATCATTAGTAATGCATATGTTTTTTTGTTACATATACTAGGCAACCCTAACTAGGTTGTAGCTCTTCTGAGCGGTACCTAGTTGTCAGATTAGTCACGACTGATCCAGGCGCGCGGATCAGTAGTACAGATGCGCGCGGGGTAGGATCCGCTGCTTGTGTGGCAGAATCAGCTGCTCGCGGGTCTCTAGTACGAGGGATCCTGCTGCTGCTAGTACGTAGGGTTATGTAATAATGCGGGGCTGCGCGCAGGAATTGTGACATAACACATTTCCATGTGTAACTCCTAAAATATACACAACACCTCAATTCGGAGTGAATTTTAGGTGTAAACCCTATACGTGACAATACGTGTGGAATTTTAGAATGGCCAAAGAGTGCCATACAGGTGTCCTAATTTTTAGTACTTTTCCTTTTAATTATTTTAAAAATATAAGGACTTGGAATTCAAGGGTGGGGTCAGTGAGTGACCCTCCCTAGTTTTGGGTGAGGAATCCATTCCTGTAATAATATTTATGGATTTCTTAATCCTTGCTTTGTTAATTTAGGTATTCTTATTTTGTGTTACAATTTGACAGTTTTGCTCTGTATATAGTAGCAAGCTGACATGCTGCATCTTACACTATGGTTAAGATTTCCAGGACACAAGTTGAGGATTCTTTCATTTACTTACCCTTTATCAGCATCTGGATAGAAGCAATCTAGTCTTCTCTTTGGTTCAAAGCACCATTTGTGAGGCTTATGCTTGGAGGGGTCAAATGAGGAATTTTCAAAATTTTCATCATTTTTCTTATCCACATTCTAGAACCAAATTGTACTTTGATGAGAAGGTTCCAAGAATTCCATGGTAAGGATCATACTTCTTCTCTTTTAATGATAAAAAAGTCTAAATCTACTGCTTCCAATATTCTGGGCAGCCTGAATACAGGTATACATTCTAGTAATTCATAATAGTTAATAGTATAGTAAATAAATTTAATGAAATTTATATGATTGTATTCTTCTTCACCAGAGAACTTAGGCCATTCAATAATTTGGGGTAAAGGTTTGAGGGATTTTTCCATCCTAGGAGTAGGACTAGGCCTGAAATTGTCACTCCTATGCATTCCTAGTAAGGGTGGTGCATAAGGTGTAGTTGTTTGTCTGGGAGGTTTTGGTTCCTCTGTGGTACTCCCCAAGGAGTTTGTCAGATGGATATTTGAGTCTCTAAGATGATTCTTGATCAGATTAAGTTTCACTTCCACTTTATTATTAAGCAGATCTAATTTCTCACTGAGGGAAAGAATGGAGTTGTTAGTGGTGGTTACCAATTCTTCTTTCAAAGGTTGAAAAGACATAATAAAATCTTCTTGGATACCACCTGATAACATATTCTCAATTTTTTGAGTCTGTCTGATTCTACCTTGATTGATTTTCTCCAATAATTTTTCTGTATGTTCTTTGATATCTTCCATTCCTACGGTTTTTGTTTATTTATTAATTAATTTTCCTACTACTGAGGTTAATTTATCCATCCGGGTATAAAAACCATCCAAATTTGCAAAAACAATATTGAAATTATGGCGCATATCATTAGAAAAGGAAGTAATTACATCAGAGGTTGGTTTGGGTTCAGAATTAGAGGCTAATTGTTGTACAAATTTTCCACTTTTGAGCTAAGGATATTATCTGATTCCAATCCTTCTTTACCTTTGGCTTTGGATTGGAAGAAGATATCTTCTTTCCTGATTTTTTGCCTTTCAGTTGGGCTAATTGATTCCCAGGATTCCATTTTTCTATGTAGGATTCTAACTCTTTCCTTGTAATCATTTTCTGAAAAGCTATCTGGGTAGCGTTTTCCTAGGAGATTATCTTTTTCATAGATACCATGTCCTCTTTTTCTTGGACTTCTTTGAACTCTTCCCAATATTTCAGTGCTCGCTGACTCAGTCTTTGATCCTGGCTTCCTTGGCCATATTCTTCTGGGTTGGCTACAGGGAATCTTCTTGTAATGGAGGGGGGCTTAATTCTACTACCTTATGCAGCTCTAGGTTGGGGGAGGGCAGAAGTACTTGGGGCTGTTCCTTGTCCATCAACATTTGATTTATGGGTTCCACTCCCCTCATGGTTGTCATTATTGGTGGTCTCATGGTCACTGGGGGCTCCTGGCAAAGATTGATAGGAGGGAATTCTCCCTGAGGCTCTTGTGTTAGGTCTATTCATATTTGAATAAAAAGTTTCTAAGTATTTTTCTTTCTACAGAAAAAATACTTAAAAATAAGTTTAATTTAAAACTCACTTAAGTTGATATTCAAAGGTACCAAGACTTTATTGGGATTAAATTGGTCCTGAGTAGGTAATCTTACGGGGTCTTGGTTTGTCCCAATGATGTCTTCACCCGTCCAATCAATATTTTCAGGGCTTCCAGAGGTATCTGGAACTTCTTGATACAATAATTCAGTTTCAGTGGTGGTGGTTTCTTGTATAGGAGGTTTCAATGATGTTAAAAGGTTATTTTATTGGTAAATAAAATATATTAATATTATTTTCATAAAATAATATGGTAATACAAGTTGTATACTTACTTTTATCTTTCAAAAAGTTTATTTTCATAACATAATATGGTAATACATGTTGTATACTTACTTTTATATTTCAAAAAGTAATTCATATGGTATTTCTTCCAAGCTTTATTTTTCCTTAATAGGGCCTGGAAGTTGATACACCTCTCCTGATCTTCTTTTTCAATGAGTTTATATAAGTGTTTCCATGCAGAAGAGATATTAAGTTGCTCAGCTTGAGTTAAAGCTTCCCAACCAGTAGGTTTATAATTGTTGATATATTCTTCTTTTCTTATCTTTAAAAGATTTAAATAATAGATTATTAATTCTGCATTGGTTTTTAAATCCACTTCAAAAGAATTTAATGATGAATCATGGTTAAAAATTCAGATAAATTTATCTTTGATTTAATTTTACGTGAAATGTCTGGTCCAAGGTATTAAATATAATAAAGTGAAATATTTCCCAGCCAGACCCCCAATTGTCAGCCTCCTGGATGAAAATACCCTTGCTATCCTTTAGCTAAAGGAGGTTATAGAATAAATAATAAATATATTATTTAATAAATGCAGCAAAAATCCGTAAAATATTTGGATAAAGCTTATTTCAAGGTTAATTGGTTTGGTTATGGTTTATTGTTAAAAATCAATATAGATAAATTGATTATTAAATATTTTTGTAGAGGGTCCACAATTATATTGGGGATCTTTCTCTTCAGGGAATTCAGTATTACAAAAAGTAGGCCTGGTTACTTTGGGCTCTTTAGCTGGAAGGATATTTTTCCCAAAGATAATATGTATATAAATACACAGTGGAGTGGCAGGGCTTGGAAACCAATCTGCCACGACAGAGAAAGGATTATAAGACTCACTGGTATATTGTTAAATCCTTTTGGTACCTGTTTGGGACGTGCACCAATGGGTTGAACCTGTACACTGGGGTTTCTAAGGTTGTTCAGCAGCTTAAATTGATAAAAAGAGTTTGAGGATGGATATTATTAATCATACTAAGCCATAAATCACTTACTTATCTCTTATAAGTATTTGATTACCTTTGCACGGTGTCTGGATATAAATATAACTGGGTCTCTGGGTATCAATATCCTCTAAGCAGATTTTTATTTATAGCTTTTCAAGCCCCAATATTCCCCTTCTGAGGGGTACAGGAGCTTGAAGGGAGGGACACTGAGGCTAGCAGGGTAACCAGTGGTAGCCTGTCATGTTTTCTTGGTCCTGTAACAAGGGTAGAATATAATTCCACAGGGTATGGGAATTATTCTACTTTACAATTGATGTTTGGAAGTGTGAATAATAATAATCTGTCCTTTTTCTTTATTATTTAATAAATTATCTTTAGTAAATGTTCCCAGTAAGTTACAAATTATTTTAATAGAAATTGCTACGGATATTCTGATGTCAGGTGAGTTCTCATTATGTATTAAATAATTGGAGTAAAGTCATGATCTTGATTTTACTCCTTATTTTCAAAATTCAGTTGATTTACTAAAATAATTACTTAAAAATGTAAGTTATGGGTATTCATGTAATATTTTTACATCATAAGTTTTTTAGTATTTCACAAAAAATATTGATGTCTAGAAATTCTCATAATAGTATATTAAAGTATTTTGATATATTATTAGAAGTAGTCATTATCTTATTTTCGACATTTTTGGTACTTTGAATTATATTTAATAAAAAATACGTATAAAGTTTATTTCAGTATTTTTATATACTTTTATGTACTTTTAGAATATCTACTATCCACGGGAACATCTATTACATATGTAGAATTTTCCCATATGGGTTGTAGCATGTTTACGCAGTACCTAAGTTTCTCAGGCCGCCTTTCACTTTCTCAACCCGTAGTCCCGGGGTTGCGTACTTTTCAGAGGCCCAGGGCTGCATACACAACTTTGACAGAGTGACAGAGCTGTATCTTAGCCGCGCGCGGGTGCATTGGCTGCCGCAGCTGCGTGCGGGAATTGTGACAGATCACATTTGCGTCTGTAACTCCTCAAATATACACAACACCTCACTTCTGAGTGAATTTTAGGTGTGAAAAGTATATGTGACAATGTGTGTGAAATATTTCATTGGCCAAAAATTTCAGTAGTGGTGCCATGGTATTTTGGTCTTTCTTTCCTTAATTATTTCAAAATATAAGGAGTTGGATTTCAAGGGTGGGGTCAGTGAGTGACCCTACCTAATTTTGGGTGGCAAATGTTTTTTTGCAATAATATTTATGGTTTTCCTTCAACTTCTTAGGTTAATCTTCTTCATATTATTTTTATGTTATTTCTGTTACTTTTTCAGCTTGCTCTGCAACAGTAGCAAGCTTACTGTAGACTTCTTGATGTTTTTTGTGGTTCATAAATATTTGGAAATTCCATTTACATAAAAAACCTTCATTTTTGTTTCTCAAAATTTATCTGCTTTAATTTTTTGTTTTTCATATTTTTATTCAATTTTATTAGGTTTCAAACAACTTAACATCCATCAGTCAACTTGTTACATATGCATGATGTATGCATGAAAGTTGTAGCATGTTCCTGCGGTACCTGGTTTTTAGAATCAGTACAGATGATGTTGAAACGCACAGGCTTTACATCTGCGTGCAGGAATCCATGATCTGCATTCAGCAGTCATTTTTTCATGCGGGTTTCTTGACATGTGGCTACATCCTGAGTGTCAGGCATTTGTACCCTTGATATAATGGCTATATGAATGCAAGGCTGCGCGCAAGAATAGTGACATAACACAAACCTGCCTGTAAATCCTAAAATATGTACAACACCTTGATTCTGACTGAATTTTAGGTGTGAAGCCTATACATGGAATTGTTTGTGGAATATTACAATGGCCAAAAGGTGCCATAGCGGTTCCTTGGTTTATTGATCATTACTTCTGAAATTATTAAAAAAATGTAAGGAGTTGGAATTCAAGTGTGGGGTCAGTGAGTGAACCTACGTATTATTGGGTGGGGAATACATTTCTGCAATAATCTATTTGGATTTGCCACTCCTTCTAATCTTATTATTAATTCTCTTTTTTTTTAATCTACTTTGACACTATGCTCTTTTCAACTAGCAAGCTGACATATTGTCCATCTTCACCCCATGCTTTCACTCTGTATAGCCAGTTAAAAATTTATGGGTGTTGATTTCTGGTTTCTGCAAACAAAAAATCAACCTTTGGGGTTTTTCATGCTCTACAGGGGCATAAAACTGCCTGTGATTCCCCGTTTCTGGAGACTGGGCATCACTTTGGAGCGGTTTTATGCCCCTGTAGAGCATTTCAAAACCAGTAAGATTCATTTCAATTGGGATTATGTGGGTTCTTCCATGATCTACAGGGACATAACACTGCTTGTGATATCCAGTTTCCGGAAACAGGGCATCATTTTGGAGCCATTTTATTCCCCTTTAGAGAAAATCAAAACCATGCCACCTCCAAGCCACATTATGCTGCTTCATTGTGCATTTTAACCCCATGCTTTCACTCTGTATATCCAGTTAAAAACTTATGGGTGTTGATTTCTGGTTTCCGGAAACCAAATATCACTCTTTGGGGTGTTTCATGCTCTACAGGGGCAAAACACTGCCTGTGATCCCCAGTTTCAGGAAACTGTGAATCACCTTGGAGCATAATTATTCCCCGTAGAGCATGTAAAAACCAGTAAGATTCATTTCACTTGGGATTATGTGGGTTCTTTCATGCTCTACAGGGGCATAACACTGCCTGTGATGCCCATTTTCTGGAAACCGGGCATCACCTTGGAGAGGTTTTATGCCCCTGTAGAGCATGTAAAAACCAGTAAGATTAATTTCACTTGGAACCATGTTGGTTCTTTTATGCTCTACAGGGGCATAACACTGCTTGTGATGTTGGGTTTTGACAAACTGGGAATCATGTTGGAGCCATGTTATTTCCCTGTAGAGAACATCAAAACCATCCTAACTCCAAGCCAAATTATGCTGCTTCATTGTCTTTCTTAACCCCATGCTTTCAATCTGTATAGCCAGTTAAATTTATGGGTGTTGATGTCCAGTTATTGCAAAACCAACATCAACCTTTGGGGTATCTCATGCTCTACAGGGGCATAACACTTCCTGTGATTCCTGGTTTCTGGAAACCAGGAATCACCTTGGAGAGCTTTTATGCCCCAGACAGACACTGTGGTGAAAAAACCAGGAAAACCTTGAAAAATGGATCAAAAATATTAAGATTTTTTTATATATAACATATCATCAAAAAAAAATTCCAATCTAAAATGGCCAGTCTTCAATCTGCCCCTTCTCCAGCTTCTCTTTATCATAGAAGTCTAGGAATGCCTCAGGGGTGAACAATTCCATTGTCCTGTGTTCGATTCCACTTCTTCTCCAGCTCAATCTTCCATATGCTTGATCCTTGTCTTTTTCTTCCTTTGTTGCTTTCTTTATTTTTTCATTTTCTCATTTTCTCATTGATCACCACCCATCCTCCAAGGTTGATAGTGACATTCCTCATCAGGACAATGATGAAGACAATCACTGTCCATCAATCATCATTCTGCAATTTTCCATCCATCCACCCCAATCCTATCATTGCTTACTCATAAGCCTTGATCCCTCACCATTCCCATTGGAAATAATCAGCCAAGATTAAGCCAAAAAATATTACACCTCATCAAACAATTCATTGCAACCTCATTGCAACTCCAACCTTGGTCATCCAACCAAGCTGCATAACAATCACCCTCCAAGGCTCCCTCAAGCAACTTCCACTTGGGGCCATCTTCCCAACCAATCTCAATCAAGGCAACAAGGAAAAATTGTCTACCGCCCATAATTTTCTCCAATCACTTTTCCTGGCGCCATCAACAACTCCAACCCCCCTTTTGTTGATACCCTCCTCCATTGATCACCCGCCCAAGGTCACTCAATCAACATTGAGCACCCGCCCAAGGTCACTCAATCAACATTGAGCACCCGCCCAAGGTCAATCAATCAACATTGAGCACCTGCCCAAGGTCACTCAATCAACATTGAGCAACCACAACATTGTTGCCTGCCAGTTGGCAATCATCCCCCCATTGTTGGCTCATCACCCAACAGTTTTGCGCAGTTCTCTTGAAACTAATGCAAATTTTTTTGAACCACCCTCCTTTAGTCCAATCACCCCCCCCTCTGTCTTTGGATGGGGGTGGGAAACATTTATAGGTTGTCCGTGTGCGTCCATCCATGGACAACCTTGGATTTTTTATTTGAACCCCCTTCCATGTTTAGGTGGGGGTGATCTATTGGTTTTTGCGTGCGCCCTTCTGCGGATGGAGGCAAGGAATGACGGGGTGAGAATTCTTCTCACCCAAGCCATGGGAGGTTTTAAATCAGGGTAGACCAGACTTCCAAGGGCCTCCTGATTCTTTCATTATTGAATAAAAAAAATTCCACACCTATCAGTAGTATCACTTGTAAAAAGTCTAACTGGTTCTATTGCCCGTAAAGGGAGGGGCTCTCCCCTGCCTTTTGACCCATATGTTGAATTAATATACATCTCATCCAGGATATATCATCTATCCATCATCTGAGTGAATAAATAATCTGTGGGGCCCTTTCCCCCTTATCTGAGCATCCCTTATCCTGGGCATATCTCTTGATTGCCCCTTGATCCTTGAGCCTCCATACTCAAACCCTTGATTGGTCCCCTTTTGGGCATTATCACCAACCAATAGCCTTGCTGTTTGAAGAAGAATTCATTTTGGTTGAATTCTTGAGTTTTTCATACAACTCCTGAGCACTTTTTCCAACCATACTGGTCCTGATCATTCTTTGATTATCTTTCTGGAGCCAGCCACTTTTGGCTGAGAGGTTTTATTAATCTTCAAACCTGGAGTGTTAATCCTCCCTTATTTCTTTGAAGTTAAATTTTGCCACCCTACTCTTGAGTCCCTTGAGAAGTGTTGGGTTATTCCTCTTTGAATCTGTTATTGCTTTGCTTCTAGAGCTTCATAAAAAAATATCCTTCTTTGTACAGCCACCCACAGTTATCAGATACCCTTCAAGTTCTTGATTGGGGAGAGTTGGGCAGGTTCATTTAGAACCTGGAGGTTGGTTGGGATTGAGTTGATCTTTCCCAATCTTCAACTGATGACAAGAGTTATTAGCTTGTGGGTGTTGTTACTTACAATTGCCTTGTTATATTGAAATCTTAAAAAACTCTAACATATTCTGTTCAAGTATTTTCCCACACCATCATTCCCATTGGATTTTCCAGGTTTTCCTCCCTCCTCTTGCATCTTCCAACTGAGAATTTTTGCTGATACCTCTCAATATTTTCACACAGGCTGCAGGAAAAAGGCGGTTTGTTGTTCCATTTTCATCTCTTATCCTTTCCCAGGGGATAATTGTCTGAGGAGAAGTTCACAAAGGGAGTTTATCCAGGACAGGCACCCTGTATTTCTTCTATGTTGAGGATGTGGCCTGAAAATTGCGCAAGCACTTTGTGGTTCACATCATTATCCCCTGGGATGATATTTTATTTCTCTCTTATGTCCATTGGATGGGATGCCTGTTGGAGGGAGGGTTTACGCAGGTAGTTTATCCAGGATGGGCCCCCTGTATTGCCTTCTTGATGATTCCATTGTGAATGTTGCGCAAGCACTTCATGTTTCACCATGTCATCCCATACTTGGATTTAAGCTGATTGTTTTTCCTGTGTATTTTAGAGACGTGGAATCCATTCCAAGGAGGCCAAGGAAGCGCCCAGGCATTCCAAGCAAGCTAGTGGATTAATTGGATCTTGCCAACCAATCTCAACACCCATGGTCAACATACCCACCCTTCCTGTCCATCCTCCATGTCCAACTCAGAGCCAACATGTCCTCACCTGTACTTCCACCATTCAGGATTGTGGTTTAAGCTCTGAAACTCAGAAGAAGAAAATTGAGGCATTCACCAATATCACTTGATGCCCTGGTATCAGCCTCTCCATCAACCAAAGTGATGAATTTACAATGATCTGATGTCTAGATTTGCACTCAACTGCAAACACAACCAGGTTCCTTGAGCAGTTAAAACACCATATTAAACCAGGCCCTCAAGTGGTTGTCCTTACCAACCAAAAGCTTGAACTTGGCTTGGTTTACAAATTCACCAAGTGGTTGGAAATGACATTCACAGAATATTATGAAATCAGAATGTTGACCAAAACCATTTTCCAACTTGAATCTTTCTATGGCAATGAAAAAAATGCCTCTTTTCTTGGTTGTATCATGAAAGCAATTGGTTGGTGTAAGGGGCATGATAAAGTGGAAAAATTTGGCAAGCAATTCTATTATTAAATTATTTGATTAAAATTGAAAATAATTTAAATTGAATTAATTCAATTAGGAATATAGAAGCATTTTACATCAAAGACTCTTACGCCAGAAAGATACAAAAAGTGGAAGGCTCTCCTAGACAAGATGCCCGTTTTTCAACAAATCATCTCCAAAAGATACAGAGAGTTGGTCCCTGGATTGTTTTCACATGGAATCAAGCAGATGAAACAGGCCAAAATTCCTGGTTTTGGTGCCCAAAAATATGGTGACCCCCAGGACACTGAGCCTTTTGCTGGCAACATCACCTCCACCTGGAGGGAGTTTTACAATCAAGCTCATATTGATGATTATTTTAATGCTATCACCTATGGTGTCTTTTGTGGTACTATGAGGCAACCCGTGAACCAGCTCACTTGAGATGAATGACATTGAGCATTTCAATTGGGCCTCAAGAAATTTATCAGAGCACAAACTTCAAGTAAATTCATGGTTACATGCAACTAAATCATGCAGAGATCATCTATTCAAAAGAATGGTGTCTGTTCCTCAATATTGCAAGAAATCCCTTATTGGGATGCCACAAAAATGGCCAACCTTGACATAATGCACAATATGATTCTTGCAGCCTTGAAAGATCATGCTGTTACCAAATTAAACCTTCCAGAATCCTCTTGGAAAAAGATAAAGAAAAACACTTCAGAATCATCACATGAGGGATAAAATGATGATGAAGATGAAAGTGGAGAAAATGAAGATCCCAGCGAAAAACAAATTGATTCTAGAGAATTGGGTTACTTGAAAAGAGATGCCCAACAAGATATTCAAATTTTACAAAAATCCAAAAGCAAAGGAGAGAAAAAACTGTGGCTTTAACTCATGAAGAATTCATGGGAGAATCCTCTACATTCTCTGACTAAGATTATGTACCTGTTTCATTTTTGGATCCAAGCACCAGTTATATCCCTGAGAAAAGACCTCAAATTTTGTCAAAATTTGAGTTTTATCTGTTCTTCTGAAAAATCTTCAAAAAGTCATCAAGATTACTCTAATCCCATATGATTGGACAAGAGTACCAAAAAATCTTGGAGCAGCAAGTCATGGAAGTCTAAAGGCTGCAGAGTGGTGTCTTCTTTATAAAGTCTTCATTCTCCATTTCATCATTGCCATGCAATTGGAACAAAGTCCATTCCCAAAAATAGTTTTTGAAAATACCTTCCATTTAGTGACCTGTTTAAACATTGCCACTAGTTGGAATACCAGCCCCCAGTATGGTTCTGATGTCACCAGGAACCGGGAAAATTATTGCCAAATTTGTAGGAAGCTCTTTCCAGAGCAAAATCAAAAGCCAAATCATCATCTTGCATCCCATATACCTGAGATTTTACAAAGGTGGGGCCTGGCCCCACATGTGCTACCTGGGCTTATGAGCACTTGAATGGGCTATTTTCAAAGTTCAACAGCAAAACTGTTTTGGGTCTGTGAGGTCCTTTCAATCAAAGATATACAGAATACAACAATGCTGACTATGATTTACATTAAACTCAGATGAAGTACCACTTTCTATAGTTCAAAGGTTCTGCAGAATTTAAAATTTAAACTACCTATCAACTCACCAGGTGCACCACCAGAGATAAATCAAATTTCAAGAATTCTTGAATCATCCACCAGGTCAAATTCAATCCCACACCAAAATCCTGTCCATGCAAATCCATAATCTTATTACAAATTCCTCAATTATCTCAGGAATTCCATCTCTTGTACAAATTTGCAAGATTTCAATCAAATAAATTTTTCCAATGAATCAAAAACTTTTACTTTTGCACCATGGTGGAACTATCAGAATCATCTCCTTTGGAATAAAATGGCATTATCCACAACAGAATCAAATTATGGAAACAGTACTGTGTCATATAATATGGGTAAAGTATCCTTCTTGGGTCAGATCAAAACAATATTCAGTGTGGTGGATCCATATGGGAGCATACCATGTTACTTCTTGAAAGTGAATTCATTTCAAATTGAAAGGAATTTTTAAGTTTGTTGGAAGCATCTCAATGTGTACAAAGTTAAACAGGGGATTGAACAACAAATTATTTCTTGTCATGCTGTTGATGGCCAGTGTGCATATTTCTCTCAAAATGGAATGATACTAGTCACAAATTTATATTTTCCTGAAGGTGAAATTTAAAAATTATGCAACATGCCAAGTGTTATGAATTGTTTCAATTTTTTTTCTTTAAATTATTTTTGGAGTGGATTGCAATAAAATGTATCAAGCATCACCTGTAGATAGAACAGAAATTACATGAGATAAGGGATTTTATAAATGATGAGGATAACTTTTGTTCAAAAAATGCTTTTATTTCATTTCAGAAAATTATGAATGATTATCCTCATAGGGGGAAAAATGGAAACTTGTGGGAAATGAGTTAGAAATATGGGAGAAATAAGGGGGAAATCAGGGAGGAAAAAATTGGAAACCACATGGAATCTGGGAGGAAGTAAAATAGAAACCTTGGAGAATACCATTTGAAATCATAGGTAATACAGAAAGAAAAGAACGCAAAATCTAGGATATCAAAAGGTGAAACATAATGGAGTGAAACCAGAAAAAAATGTGAATAATTTGAGCAATTGTGGAGTAATTAATTTTAACTGGGGTTCAGCTGTTTTTCCAAAGCATCAAAACATTCAAGAAATCAATTGGATTCAACCATCTCATCCAAAGGATGTTATTTAACTGGCTGACCAGATCCACCATATTTTTCCTGGTGCAGCTTCTGCTCTCAAATTCCTGTACAAATCCAATTTGATCAGCTTTGAGTTACAGCGCTTGTCCAGTGGGAAGTTCTTACACTTGAGGTCCTTGTGGAAAACCCCATGGCTATGGAAATAGAAAAGCCCAAAAAAGATATTCCCAAACAGATAAAAAGTCTCAAACTCATTAAAACAGGTCTACTAAACCATATAATCAAACAACTTAAGACAGGGACAGATTCCAGTGATCAGCCAGATCAAATGCTTGGTTGCAATGACCTTGTAGATTTGGAAAAATTTGGGATGGTGGAGCAGCCAATGGTGGTGGATATCAAAATTCAGCAGGGGAAGTGAGCATGATTGCAAGCCAAGAGCCCATCAATTGATAGATGCACAGTTGGATGTTGCCAAAGCTATCTTCCCATTTACATCATCATTCCAGTGGGAGTGGAGGACAAGTAAGGGATTGCAATGTGTTGCACACAGGCAGGGGTTTATTGGTGGATGACTAAGTAGATGGTCTTACTAAACTTCAACAATCACCTTACCAAGGGTACAATTAACAACCACCTTGAGTTGGGAGGATTTTTATTTGTTAACAAGCTCTTTATAAGCCAGTAAGAGCTAGTATCACATCATTGGATTGAAATTAAACTGATATCCACCAATGCAACAACGTCTGCGCAGGATTCAGTCAGTACCATCCCAGGGTGCGTAGGGGAGAGAAGCAGGCTATGGAAGGGTGATAGGGAGAGTAGAAGAACAGGCAAAGAATGACCTGGGCTTTCTCACCTCTGGGTTTGAATGGGTGAGCACCATTCCAGAAAAATGTGGATGGGTGTTTTGCATGCAATGGATGGTGGATGGATGATGATGCAGAAATGGTGGATTTGATATTTGAAATCTTCCATTTCCATGAAACACACAATCTTGAAATACACCACTTGGGAGTTTTTTGTCTTTCAGAAACCTGCCATTCAAAATTGCAGGTTTGGTCAAAACAAATTTAAGGTTTCTAATTGTGAGTTCTCTAACTCTGATGTGCCCTAATTGTCATTCCTTATTAAAAAAAATGGTTATCATGTTTTTTGTCAATTCTTAAATTCTGATGAATCTCAAATTGAAGTTTTTTGTTGTATAAGACCAAGATCACTTGGATGCAGCACCAGATGCTTTTTGCATAGAAAATTTAGTATGGACCAGGATATATGCACCCTTTCAGAATGAATAAATCCAGTCCTTGCTTCAAAAAAGGTGAGATTTTCACTTAATCTCCCACTTAACAAGACTTTTCAACCTTGAAATCTGTTTCCAATAACAAAGGAGGCACAAATCTTTAAATTTAAGGTGTGGAACAGCCTTCTAAATTCTAAGGATCTTCCTGCTGAAGTATAATAAAACTTTTGATAGTAGATTAAGGCCTTTTAAGTTTCAATAAATCAACTGTGGTGGGATAACACTAATTTTAAGATTAAAAGTATCCACATGGGGTGGGGAAAAAAATTGCAAATTTTTTTGGAATAAGAAGGTCTGAAAAAATTAACCAAAGCTGTGGGGGACCAAAATTACAACAAAATCAATCTGAAATTTCTTGGCAATATGAATATTACACCCAAGAGCAACATGTGTATGCTACCCAAATTAAATTAAGTTGAAAACAGAGTTGTATGGTGTATCCAAATTTTTGGTTGGGTTGTAAACCCAATGGTTTTTTTGTTGAACAAGGGTTGGTAGGTGCTCAAAGCCACATTGCAGTTAGGTCAATCAAATTCTAATTTTCCGGTGGTCAACCAATGGAGGTTTGCCATAAAATTGGCTGTGGTGGATTTCAACTGAAGCTGCCAAGGGTTTTGCATTGACTGGAGGCCATCCTGTTTGTAATAATGGTCATGAGGATTATAGCAGAACCAACATCACTTCTTGTCACTCTGAGTTTGTCAAAGGCCAAGTTGGGCTGATGAGCCAACAAGATTGGGTCCCCTTTGCAATTTCCCCATCAACAAACTTGGTGGGGCATCAACCATGGCCTGTCACATGACCAGAAGGAGTTTACCACTGTAACAAACTTGGTGGATACCCCATATGTTTCAGGATATATTTGCTAATATCATAAATATAAATATAGTTGGTAGATAATATTGATATTATTTAATTTATTTATAATAATTGGTAATTTTTTGAATGGAATTTGATGGATGAATGAAAATGTATGAGTTGAAATACAAAGGTTAGAGGGGGTCTTTTATAAACAATATCTTCCTCACTGGTATAACTATGTTCAAGCTGAGAGGGAAAGAATTGAAGAATGCTTTTTTCCTTTGTTTCTTTGTTTTAAAATTGAGTGCAATGAACATTAAATCCTTATTTAGACTGATAGTCCTTGCTACTTAAATTGAATTTTGATGTAACTTTCTTTTCTTATCTGTATAGGAAATTGGAGAATTAAACACATAAAAATTTATTTTAATTGTTTCTTTTAAGGGTGATGATAAATTCACAGATCCAACCTTTTTCTAGTTGTTTGGGGCCCTACACAGCCCATTTGAGTCATGGGGGCCCACTTAAGGCTAAAAAGGGCCGTTACAAACATGCAAAACCCCCAGGTGGTTGTATAGGAGATGTTTAACCCCTGGAAATGGCAATTTCAAGCTTTTTACCCCTGTACATGGCTCAAATCTGCCGTTTTTGGGGATGCGCAACCCCCCAGAAGTGGTGCCAGAATTTTGGGAACCCTCTGGACCACACTTGGGTTCCCTCAACCCAAATTTGGGATCAACTTATACTATGTGGGAAGGTTGGACCACACCTAGCTATACCAAAGTGAAATTAAAGTGAAATCAATGTGAAATCAATTGAAGTATCCTAGATATTAAAGTGAAATTTGACACATCTTTCTTAAATCAAAAGTGAGAAAATTTTGCATTTGTTCATTTGAAAGTTTGATTGAATACTGAAGTAGCATTGCAATTTTTTTTCATTATGGGAACAGTGTCAAGCCCTCCTTGTGACATGGCTGCATTGAAGAACTACATTGATAATTCCGTTAAAAAAGCTTTGGGGAAAAAGGATTTGGGTAATGAAACATTGGAAGCCCCAATTGCATCCTCATCTAGGTTGACAATTGAGGAAAAAAATTTTCACCATTGGATTTGACCTCTGGTCATGGGTAAAATTTCATGTTGCTGAGGTCTTTGCCTGATTTAATGTGATTGAAACTAATTGAGGGATTGAAATTATGAAACTATGAAACTATGAAAATATGACACCTATGAAACTATGAAAATAAACAATGAATGTTTACTAGATCCACTTGAACCACCTTCTGTGAGAGCCTTTCTTACTAGGGAAGAGGGGAAAAAATATTGTAAAACATGGTCTATGAAGCATGGTTATGCTCTGATGGTTTTTAAATCAAAGAAAGATAAATATGTGGATTTGGCCTTTGATCAACATGGTTCCTACTTGGGGGAGCTCCTTACCAAACATTCTCAGAAAACTCAAATACGGAAGGTTGGGTGCAATTTTTTAATCCATGAAAGTCGCACAAAGGCAGAAACCTTGTTGTAAATCTCTTAAAAAAGAACTCAACATAACCATCAACCATCAGAAAATCCCTCTGTGCATCCTCAACTGAGGAGAATCACTGGAGAAGCCTTAGAAAATCTAATAGAAGGCATGAATGATGGGATCAATAAGTTAAAAATTAAGATAAAATTGAGCAAGATTGATGGTGTCAATTATGTTGATGACCAAACACTCTATTAAACTGAGCAGAAAGTAGCACTTGAAGAACTGAAGGGGAAAACTGCTATGGACTTACTCTACAAACAGCTTGAAGAATCAAGTTGGATTTGTTGGTCAAAATTCGGTGGAGAGGGTCACTTGGAGGCCCTATTATTGGCTCACCCAGAGTCATTAAAGATTTCCAAACAACTCCATCATATTGCTGTGTTGGATTGTAATTATAAAACAAATAAGTAAAAAATCCCGCTATTGCATGTTGTAGGAATGACAGCCAACCAGAAAACTTTCACAAAAGCTCTTGTTTTCATAAAAAAAATAAAACATTTAAGTTCTACAGTTGGTCTGTAAATGCATGAAAGGAACTGGCTTATGATCCTGAGAGAATTCCAAAAGTCTTTGTGATGGACTGTGAAAAATCTCTGATTTGTGCAATTGAATCTAGTTTCACAGAGTCATAAAAACAATGTTGCACTTGGCACTTATCCAAAAACATACAAGCAAAATTTACAGGGTGTTGAAGGCTGGAATGCTGTAACAAACCTAGAGTACAAAAGCATATGTGCCTTCAATCTTCTTTTCTCTTTTTTTTCTTTTTTTCCATCTTAGTCATCTCATTCCCCATTATGTCAGTCTTTTGCGCTAACTGTCATTCTTGTGTGTTATTCTTTTGCGCCTCATGCTAACCTGCTGCGCTGAATGGGGCTGGCCAGCCTGCAATGCGCGCGCATCTGTGTTACTTAACTGTTGGATCCAGCTCAGAACCAGATTCAATTTTCCTTGTATGGTTTCCAAAAAATGCCACTTGCATCCTGAATTCTGAGCTGGGTAAGTCACTCTCTGATTGTTTCCGCTCTGCCATTGTATTCTCAACTTATGATCCTTTTTACCTCTCCCTTTGCGCGTTTCCTTGGGCAGTTGTTTGTTCTCAATCTAGTCTTCGTGGCTCTGAGCCTTTTCTTTTCAGGTGTGACTCACTCTTGTCCTATTCCTGATCATTAATGTCTCAATCTAACCTTTTCTTTTCAGTCTAATATCAACAGATTTACAGTCCCACGCATACGCACCTTAAAAGAATCATCAGAAAAGGCTCTCCACCATGACAGATAAGGAAGACAACCCTAAGCTCAAAATACCACTGCTCACCAAATCATATTTTCCCAACTGGTTCATATGCCTTAGGAGTTATTGCAGAAGGAAGGGTCTTCTCCAACTTATCAAGTGCTATAATCCCAGTGAAGCAACCAATCCCACTCAGAATAGGAAAATCTACAAATCCTGCAACATAATAATCCAGCACCTTGGAAAGATTGCTTTTGATGCAGTAGTCAACAGCTCAAATGAAGCCAATCCTCAAGCAATACTAGAAGCCATCCATGAAATATACACCTCACAGTCTTCCAACAACAGTGGTTGCCTCTGGCTCAATTTCATAAGCTACCAGTATAAGGGGGACCTGTCCCAGTATGTCAAAGATTTTTGAAAACTGATGAACAAGCTCTTGGTGGTCCAACTTGATGTTCCTCAAGAAATTCTCAGTTATACCGTACTGGAATCACTTCCAAACTCCTTCCACCACATGGTAGACACTCTTCTTCTCAACTACAAGTTACTGAAAAGCCCCACAGCTGTACTCAACAACCATTGGCAAGTCACCCTGAAGACTGATGCTGGTTCCTCCATCCTGAAATGCGCCCTAACCACCTCAACTCCAAAGCTCACTCACACCTTCAATCCACTGAAGCGTCATCAATCAGGCAGCCCAGCCAAACATGATCATTCCCAAAAATTTCTCAATTCCCAACTCTATCTCAAACATACCAATCCTCCAGCCCAGCTCCTTCCTGTTCTGGACTCTGCAGCTTCTCACCACATAGTCAACTCCCTGGACTTTATTTGGGAGTCAACTCCCGTAGGGATGAAGGTGGGCACCGGCGCAGGAGGGTCCTTGCTGCTGACTACAGCCATTGGAAAGGCAACCATCCGCAATCACCTAGGGAAAAAATTGCATCTCAATAATGTACTTCTAGTACCAGATCTAAACCAGTGGCTCATCTCGCTCTCTCAACTCACTTCTAAGTTGGCTACCATCAATTGAGTTGGTTACTTGGGTTATGAAATCTCTCTAGAAAAATTTTCATTTGTGGGCACCGCCAAGAATTAACTGGTCAAAACCTGTGGCACAAATTTCAATTTCTCAGTCAAAAGCATTGTTAATTTAAAACAACACGAAGAGGCTCCATGGAAGTAGGCCAATTTTCAGGCTAGAAGACGGTCTCATTTCTTTGTTCCAAAGATCAAGCCCCTGCAGCTGTCAAGGACGTCATCATAAGGTTGGAGAGGTTTCTAAACTCCAAGGTTGCAACAATAGTGTTATACAATAGAGGAAAATTTGTGAATGATGAACTTGGTAGGTATCTCAAATTTAATGGTATCAATAATCACCTTGCTCCTGCATACAACTCCAAACAGAATGGCTTAGCTCAAAGGACAAACCGCTCTATTCTAGATAAGTCGCGCTGCCTGTTGGTGCAGAGCAGACTTCCACCTTTTTACTGGGCCAAAACTTTCAACACAGCAACTGACCTCCTGAACGCCCTCCAAGTCTTATCCAAGGTTTTTAAAATACCTTATGAGGTCTGGTTCCAACAACCCTTCAATCACCACTTCCTCAAGCCTTTTGGCTGTGTAACCTACTTGCTCATTCCCAAGCCTAGGCGTGGTTTCAAACTATTGGTCAATGGTGAGAAGGGAATGTTACTTGGGTTTTCAAACAACTTTTTGTCCTACAAGATACTCAACCTTAAATCTAAGAGGGTACGCTTAAGCGCCAATGCCACCTTCATCAAAGAGGTTTTTGAGTCCAGCCAAGGAAGGAACCCTGTCAATCTCCCTTCTCCATTAAACGCGATGCCACCCACCACCAAGGAAATCCACTCTTCTAATTCTGAGAAGACTCCCGCACCCACTGACAATGCACCGGTCACTAGAACAACTTCAGCTCCAGACCACAGCATAATATCCAAGCGCAACACTCTCACTCACTCTGATCGCGGTCCCACTACTCCCCAGTTGAATCTCATGAACGCAGAGCTTGAGGACCCCAAAAACTTGGAAGAAGCTCTTAGAAGCACGCACAAACTGGAATGGATCACCGCCATGGACAGGAAAATCCAAAAAAAACCTGCTTACAACGAGTGGGAAGAATGTGAAAGAACTGCCCGCCTCAATCTTCTCAAGTGTATCTGGGTCTTCTGCACGAAAAGAGAAAAGAACAATTGAATCATTGAATTCAAGGCGTGGCTCTGTGTACAGGGTTTCCATCAAAGTTATGGCATTGACTACACAGACGTGTTTGCCCCCACAGGAAAAAAGTCCTTGCTTTTACTACTCATCTTGCATGTGATCCAGCAAGTTTAAAAGTTTCCCCAACTTGACGTCAAGTCAGCATTCCTCAATGCCCCTCTTAAGGAAAACATCCATTTCTTGACTCCAGGAAATGTGCCTGTGACTCCAGGGAAGTCCCTCAAGCTAAAAAAGGCTCTATACGGACTAAAGCAAGCCCCCCAAATGTGGTACAATACTCTAAGCAACTGGCTGTCCCAAGAAGGGTTTGCTTGCAGTGAGGCTGATCAGTGCTTATTCTGGAAGAAAAACTGCTACCTCTATGTGCACGTGGATGACATAGCCTTCTTCATTCCGGATCCACAACCATTTATTGATGCAATTGGAAGCAGATTCAAAATCAAGGACCTAGGCCCAGCGACACTCCTACTTGGAATGAATGTTACCCAACTTCCAAGGGCCTTCCACCTGTGTCAAAGGATCTATCTTTCCTTGCTTGCGGATCAATACCAAATGCCTCACCATAAGCTATGCTCCACTCCCTTCAAGCCCTTCAGAAAACTTCTGCCAGCATCTGAGGAGGAGCTCAAGCTCTCCATCAAGAGCGGCTTCAATTACAGAAATTTGGTGGGTGAGCTGACCTATGTCAGCTACAACACTTGACCAGATATCACATTTGCTGTCAATTATATTGCTCAATTTTTGGAAACTCCCAGGAAGAAGAACTGGGACGCGGGCATACTCACTCTCAGCTACTTATGCTTGACTCAAGATGTAGGTCTTACCTTTTCAAAAAACCCGCACAAAACCAGTCTCAGCTCATACGTAGACGCCAACTGGGAAACCTGCCCAGCAACCAGAAGATTCATCAGTGGGTGCATTGTCCTGTGGAACAAAAATTTTGTCAGCTGGAAGACTTGGAAGCAACCAACTGTCACTCTCTCCACTACTGAAGCGGATTATAAAGTGGTGGCTGAAGTGGTGCAAGAAATCCTTTGGTTCAGGTTTCCAGTTGAAGAGGTACTTCCATCAGCAACCAGGGCACCTATCACAGTGCCTGAAGATAATGATGGCTGTGTCAAACTTGCCACCAACTTGGCCAACCATGCTGGATTTTGGAGGAAGCACATTGAACTTGAATTCCACTTCCTCAAGGAAGAAGTGGAAAAGGGCACGATTGCAATTAAGTGCATAGACTCCAACAAAAACCCTGCGGATTTCCTCCCAAAACATGTCTCAAGAACCTTGCTGCAACAGCATCTCAAATATATCAAAGTAGGGCCTTCTCAGCAAGAAGACTGAAGTCAGGGAGAGTGTTGAAGGCTGCAATGCTGTAAGGAACCTACAGTACAACGGCATATTTGCCTTCAATCTTCTTTTCTCTTTTTTTATTTTTCTCTATCTTAGTCATCTCATTCCCCATTCTGTCAGTATTGTGTGCTACCTTTCAGTCTTGTGAATTATTCTGTTGCGCCTCATGCTATCCTGTTGCGCTTACTGGGGCTGGCCAGGGTGCAATGCGCGCGCTTCTGTGTAACTGAACTATTGGCTCCAGCTCAGAACCAGATTCTCTTTTCCTTGTACATTTTCCAAACAATGCCACTAGCATCCTCAATTCTGAGCTGGGTAAGTCACTTTCTGATTGTTTCTGCTCTGCCATTGTCTTCTCAACTTATGATACTTTTTACCTCTCCAGTCGCGCATTTCCTTGGGCAGTTGTTTTTTCTCAACCTAGTCTTTCTGGCTCTGAGCCTTTTCTTTTCAGGTGTGACTCATTCTTGTCCTATTCCTGGTCATGACTGTCTCAATCTAACCTTTTCTTATCATTCTAATATCAACAAAGGATGCTTTTTTAATGATGTTGAAGGACAGAAAAGCTTTATGAATCTATGAGCAAAAAACAGGGCCTCAAAGACCAAGGAGGAGGCAGAGGTCAATGATGCGGAACTCAGAGTAGGTCCAAATTACTGCTTCTTATTATTTCCAGTTTTGGGTTCTGACCTTTTGACTTGTAAAGTGTTTCTTGAAAGACTACGAGGACGTACTTGAGTATATGGAAAATCACATTTTCTTTATCAAAGAGAGGTTTGTAACAGCATGTACTTGTATAAACCCATATTTTGGAAACAAAACAACATCTTGGGTTGGAGGGGCCCATGCAACTCTCAAAAGATTCCTTGAAAATTCTTTGGAAAAAATGTTGGATTTTTAGAAAAAACTTGAAGGAACAGTTTCAAATCAAATTAAATTGGTTCATGCAATACTACACAATTCTTGAATTAAGTTAGGGACATTTCTCCCACCTGAACTGTTACCATTGAGATACAAATTGTCTTTAGAGGAAATTTGGCTTATTAGGGAACAATCTGAGAAGTTCAAACGTGACCATCATGGCAAAGTGTGCACCAAGTCATACTCCAAGACTATGGTTTGTCCCTGCTCCCACCAAATTGGTGACCATCTAGCTTTCAGAGGATCCCTTGTACCTAAAGATTTTCATCCTCAGTGGAGGTTTTACTATGAACCTTGCAGTTTCAGTTCTGTAAGTTAGCTTAAGCTGGATTGTTCAAATCATTAGTGATTAATGATTTTTGATTAACGCTTTTTGCTTAATTATTCCTAATTCACTAATGGTTGATCATTTTCAATTTTTTAAGTTCAATGTGGAAAAAATTCTGAGCGTTCCTCAGTTACCTGAAAAAGTGAATGAAATGATCTTGGAATCTCCACATCATGAGCAGGGAGGCCTATTGAAGTATATCATTTGAAAGATCAAAAAATATTGATTGAAGCCAAGATTGAACCTAATTTCTTACAATCCAGTAGGTGCTGGCCCAGATTGACAGATACGCAGAGAGAAAAATCTTGGTTTGAGAATGTTGAAAAACAACTCAAGCAAAAAAATAAGACTGGAAGGGTTCCAAATAAGAAAAGAAGAAAGATTGTAAGTCTTTTCTTTTGGAGAATGTTCATTTTTTGGGTTTAATGAACTAACTAACCAATGAAAAATTGTTAGTTGAATATGACAGGATCAGAATATGAATTTCATAGTTCAGAGGAAGAGACTGAAATTGAGTTGGGATCACTAAATTTGGAATTGGAATCCTCTTCAGAGGGAGAAAAAGTGAAGCAAAGCTCAACCAGAAGCTCATCTTTGGTGAGTATTCATTAAATTGATCTGATTAAAGAAATGAATAAAAAGTTAGTTCTCATGATGGAAAAAAAACGTGAAATACCTCAATTGAATAACCAAAAAATTCCATAAATTCTTGCGTGAGGTTTGGGATCCAATTGGAGATGGGAATTGCAGATTTAGAGTCATTGCTAAATCTCTAGCTTATAATTCACATGGATGGTTCAAAGTGAGAAAGGAAATGATTGAAACATTGGGGAAACATGAAGCATGCTAAATTAAGATGCTTGGTGGTGCAAAAGAGGTAAAAAAAATTGAACAAAACCTTGATTTTTAAGAAGATTCCCTCTTCAAAATTAAACTAGATGTGGGATAAATATTAGCAGACACACACCCCAGACCTATATGTTTCATTACATTGGAGTCATTTTTTTCTTATACTCCAATGAAAACGGTGTTACAGATCAATCCAGCCCTATTTATATTTCCTTTTTAAACAATAACCACTGGTATCTACTGGTATTTGAGGGAGAAATGATTCCAATCCTTCCCATTGTAGCAAAACACTATTCCTTCATTTTTTAAAGGAAAATTTTGAATTGTCAGCCTCCTGGATGCCAAGACCCTTGCTATCCTTTAGCTACCAGAGGTGATAGAATAAAAAATAATTATATTATTTAATAAATGCAGCAAAAATTGGTAAACCATTTGTATAAATCTTATTGCAAGGTTGATTCGTTTGGTTATGGTTTATTTTTATAAATCAATATGAATAAATTGATTATTAAATATTTTAATAGAGGGCCCTGAATTATATTGGGAATCTTTAAAACCTCTCTTCAGGGATTTCAGTATGAAAAAACATAGTCCTGGTTACTTTAGGCCCTTTAGTTTAAAGGATATTTTGACCAAAGATAGTACGTATATAAAATACACAGTGGAGTGGCAGGGCTTTGCAACCCAGCTGCCACGAGAGAGAAAGGATAGTAAAACTCACTTGTATATTATTAAATTCTTAGGGTATCTGTTTGGGATGTGTACTGATGGGTTAAAACTGTATACTGGGGTTATAAGGTTGTTCAGTAGTTTAAATGGATAAAAAGAGGTTGAGGACGGATATTTTTAATCAGACTAAGCCATAAATCACTTACGTATCTCTTATAAGTACTTGATTACCTTGGCAAGGTGTCTGGATATAAATATAACTGGGTCTCTGGGTATCAATATCCTCAAAAGAGCTCTTTATTTATAGCTTTTAAAGTTCCAATATTGTCCTTCTGAGGGGTACAGGGGCTCAAAGGGATGGACACTGAGGCTAGCAGGGTAACCAGTTGTAGCCTGTCACGTTTTCTTGGTGCTGTAGAACGGGTAGCATCTAATTCCCAGGGTATGGGAATTATTCTACTTTATAATTGATATTAGGACGTGTGAACAACCCTAATATGTCCTGTTTATTTCAATATTCAATTAATTATCCTTAGTAAGTTTTCCCATTAAGTTAAGAATTATTTTAATAGACATTCCTACGGAAATTTTGATGTCAGGTGATTTCTCATTATGTGTTAAATAATTGGAGTAAAGTCATGATATTGATTTTACTCCTTATTTTTCAAGTTTCAGTTGATCAATTACTTACTCCAAGAAGCTTGCAGAGATTCATGGTTGAAAGCGTCTCAGGACAATTATTGGGGTTATTTGCTGATATTCTTCACGGAATCAATGATGGGGCCAGAGTTATTAATAATACTATCAGACTATAGCCATATATCACTTTTTCATCTTGAATAAACACTTGATCACGGATGGCAATGGGTCTGGATTGAAGCTTAAAAATTACTGGGGTTTAAATCACTTCAAAAGGGTTGTTTATATATCTTTTTGGGGTAACAAGACCTTCTCAGGGCACGTAGAGAGGGTTGTGCTTGGGTGCTGAGGCTAGCAGGCTGGCCAGGGCTAGTTTGGCACATATTTCTGGTGCTGTTAATCTGCTAGCCTTGTCTATGTCATATTTCTTTGTGAAATAATTGTCAGAAGGTGTTTAAATGTTAATTTTTTATTTTCATGATCCAGACACATTACCTTATTTTGTATTGATTTCGTTTGAGTGAAATGGGTAGAAGTGGGAATTAGTGGATTCTACGGCATCTTCTGCACATTTTGGGAATTTTTAATAATTTTTAGGTTAACTCCTTGTTGTGTTTTGTGGTTCACAAAGATCTGGCAATCTCATTTATGTGACAACCTTCATTTTTTTTCCCAGAATTTATTTGCTTTATATTTTGATTCTCATATTTTTTATTCAATATTCTTAGTTTTCAGACATCCCTCTTTCCGGCAGTCAAGTTGTTACATATACATGATGTATGCATGCAGGTTGTAGCCTGTTCCTGCGGTACCTGGCTGTCAGGCTTAGTACAATTTTTGTTGACGCGCGCAGGCTTGACAGCTGCGTGCAGGAATCTGTTGCCTGCGGCCAGTCAGTCATTTTGCATGCGGGCCTTTTGACATGTGCCTATTTTTTGAGTGTCAGTTGTGTGTACCCTTACTGTATGAATGCGGGGCTGCGCGCGGGAATTGTGACACAACACAAATCCGCCTGTAACTCCTAAAATATACACAACACCTCAATTTTGATGGAATTTTAGGTGTGAAACCTATACATGGCACAATGTGTGAAATGTTAAAATGGCCAGAAGGTGCCATGGTGGTTTTGTGTTCTGTTGGTCATTTTTTTTAATAATTATTTAAAAATGTAAGGAGTTAGAATTCAAGGGTGGGGTCAGTGAGTGACCCTACTCAATTTTGGATGGAAAATCCATTTTTGTAATAAAATTCATAGATCTTTCACTCCTTCTAATTTTATTATTTTATTTCTGTTTTAAATCTGCTTTGACAGGTTGCTCTGTCCAAGCAGCAGGCTGACAGTCTTAGTTTCCACATTCTTGGTACTCTGAATTATATTTAATAAAAAATATGTATGAGGGTTATTTAAGTATTTTTATATAATATTATGTACTTTTAGACTATCTAATATCCACAGGAACATTTATTACATATTTAGAATGTTCTTGTGTGGGTTGTAGCATTTTTAAGCGGTACCTAAGTTTCTTGGGCCGCCTGTCACTTTGTCAACCCATAGTCCAGCATACTTGTCAGAGGCCCAGGGCTGCGTGCACAAACTTGATGGAGTGAAAGGGCTGTATCTCAGCTGCATGCGGGTGCATTGGCTGCCGCGGCTACATGCAGGAATTGTGACAGAAAACATTTCCTGCTGTAACTCCTAAAATATACACAACACCTCAATTCTGACTGAATTTTAGGTGTGAAACCTATACGTGACAATACATGTGAAATATTTAATGGGCCAAAAAGTTCAATATTTCTTCCGTGGTATTTTGGTCTTTCTTTTCCTTAATTATTTGAAATTATAAGGCATTGGATTTAAAGGGTGGGGTCATTGAGTGGTCCTACCTAATTTTGGGTGGAGAATCCATCTTTGCAATTATATTTATGGTTTTCCTTCTCCTTCTTAGGTTAATTTATTATTATCGTTTTTATGTTATTTCTGTTACTTTTGCAGCTTGCTCTGCAATAGTAGCAAGCTGACATAAATTCATGGCTGATTGAGCTGTGCACACAGTTCCAAAGGGGCCATTTGGCATGCTACACGGTTCAATCCAAGCGGTTTAAAACCCTGCAGGGTTGACCCAGCCTGGTCTGCCAGCGTGTTGAATCCCACATGACTGAATTTGAGCTGTGTGGATTTGTACAAGGCTCTAAAGTGGTGGTGTGGCATCCTACACGCCACTGGACCATGATGAGCCAAAAAATAAATAAAAAAATGGAATGAAAGGGCACTCAAATAACCCACCTATCAAATAAACCTTCCAAAAAACAGGAATCAACCAAAAAATCAAAGAAATCAAACAATGTTGATTTTTTGGTTAAAAAGATAAATAAATGAATAAACAAAAACAAAAAAAATGGTAATATCCAAAGGACTAGCCCTAGAGTAAAAAGACCCAAAAAAGCACAAGTAACTGGACTAGCCTTAAAATAAAAACACCAAAAAAAAGACAAGTAACTTTGCAAGCCCTACAGTAAAAACACCAAAACAAATACAAGTAACTTGACAAGCCCCAAATTAAGTTCAACTTGACTAGCCTTAAAGAAAAACGGCCAAAAAATTAAAGAATTCTTTTGAACAGCCCTAAAGTAAAAGTGAAGAAAAATACAAGTCTTTTGACCAGCCCTAAAGATAAAACACCAACAAAAATAAGTTCAACTTGTGTTAAGCTGATCCCATCCCAAGCTTAACATAAGTTTAGTTTGTGATTTAATCAGCCCAACACAATTTTAACTGAATTACCATTAAACTCTTGTTCAAAACACTCATGATGATGATGTTAAAAATTTGATTACCCTTTTTATTAATAAAACTTGTTAGCTGCATTAGAATTAAAATTCATATGAAGACCAATGAAGAAATGAATTCAAATTCTATAATTCTATAATCTAGAATATATTTTCAGTTGATCTTTGAGATGATCAACCCAACCAGAGGCTTTTTTAGAAATCAAGGAATGTGGTTTTGCTACAATGGGCCAGATTGGAATCATTTCTACATCAAGTACTAATAAAAACCAGGGGTTATTGTTTAAAAAGGAAATGAACATTGGATCTGATTGATCAGTAACACCATTTTTCATTGGAGTATAAGAACAAAATGACTCCAATGAAATGAAACATATAGGTCTGGAATATGTTTCTGGTATGATTTTACCCATATCCAATTTAGCCAGCCATTTTGAGGAGGGAATCTTTTCATTGATGTCTTCAACATCAAGTCTTTGTTTAATATTTTGAACCTCCTTTTCAACACCAAGAATCTTAATGTAGCATGCTTTATGTTTCTCTAATGTTTCAATCATTTCCTTCCTAACTTTAAACCAACCATGTTCTTCATAACCAAGATATTTAGAAATGAATCTAAATCCACAATTCCTATCTCCAATTGGATCCCAAACCTCACCAAAGAACGTATGGAATTTCTTGGGTATTTGATTGAGGTATTTGACTTTTTGCTTCTATCATGAAAACTAACTTAGTTTTAATTTCTTTAATCATATCAATGAAATGAATACTCACCAAAGATGAGCTTCAGGTTGAGCTTTGCTGCACATTCTCTTCCTCTGAAGAGGATTCTGATTCCAAAACAAGTGATCCCAATTCACTTTCAGTCTATTCCTCTGAACTATGAAATCCAGATTAAGATTCAACTGACTTTGACTAAAAATTCATCATTAGTTAGTAAATAAGTTCATCAAACCAAAAAATGAAAATATGCCACAAGAAAAGACTAAAAATCTTTCATCTTTTCTTATTTGGAGCCCTTCAAGTCCTTTTTTGCCCCTTGAGTTGTTCTTCTAAATGCTAAAACCAAGATTGTCCTTGCCGCGTATCTGTCAATTGTGGCCTTCCCCTACTTGATCATAAGACTTTAGGTTTAAGTCTTGGCTTCAATAAATATTTTGTAATCTTCTGAATAATATAATTCAATCAGCCCCTTTAATTGTGATCTAAAGATTCCAAGATCATTGCATTCAGTTTTTCATGTAACTGAGGAATGCTTAGCATTTCATCAACATTGCACTTGAAAAATTCAAAAGGATCAACCATTAGTGAATTAGGATTCATTAATCAAAAAAGAATTAATCACATAGTGATTTGAACAATCCAACTTGAAAAATCCAACTTAAGCCAACCCACAGAACTAGAACTGCAAGGGTCATAGTCCAACCTCCACTGAGGATGAACATATTTTGGTACCACGGATCCTCTGAATGCTAGAAGATCACCTAATTGGTGGGAACAGTGCAAACCCATAGTCTTGGAATATGACTTGGTGCACACTTTGCCATCATGATCACGTTTGAATTTCTCAAATTGTTTAGCCAATAACATGAATTGCCTCTGAATTCAATTTGTAAGCCAATGGTAACAGTTCAAGTGGAAGAACTGTCCCTAACTTAATTCAAGAGTTATAAAGTCGCACAAGAAACAATTTAATTTGATTTGAAACTGTTTTTGAGATGCTATAAAGAAAAGGTGTGGATTGCTTCAGTAAGCAGGTTGAGTAAGAAGGAAAACAGGAGAGCGGTCACACCTATAAAGAAAAGGCTCTACAACTTCACAGGAGGAGAGGAGCACAAACAAGACAAGTAGCAGTAGAGGATCTGGAAGGTAGTAGGCCGATGATGTCAAATAGGTGGAGGACTCAGGAAGAAATAACATGGAGAAGAAAAAGAACTGACTCACCAGCTTCAGACAACAGGATGCAGATGCTACAACCCATGGAGCACAAAAAGAAAAGACATCCTGGAGATCTGAGCTGGTTTCCAGTAGATAAAGTGATATAAGACATGTAGATGAAGTAAGCACACTGTTCTATCAGTCAAGTAGAGATTCAATATTCCTAGACAGGATTGGGTTTGTGCTGCAGTGAGGAGATAGAAGAAACAGAAGAAAAATAAGAAGAAATAAATGAAGAACACATAGGAAGAAATAAATTAAAAATGAAGAAAACAAAGATGAAGGCACAAGTATACTTTCAGCACCCTCCCTGGCTTCAGTATTTGGTTGAGCAGTTCCTCACATTGATGAAATTATGCTGGGAGGCAAGAGATAGACTCAATACCAGTTTAGTTAGGAAATTGGCAGGATTTCTCTTTGAGTCTATCTGCTTGAATATGACCGTGCTCTTGTCCAACTCATCCCGCCGAAAATGATACCAGCCTCCGTACTGTGGTGATACATCATGTTAGCAGGTTTAACCTCAACACCCCCCCTTGCTACGTGATGTAGAAATAGGTATGGAGGCTGTGCAGTTGAACCTAGACCAGTAATACCAAACAACCCTGGCAGCCACAAGAGTCTGTAGCCTAGTTGGTAAAGGCAGCACTCTAGTATGTGTCTCAGTCTATCTGAGGTCGTGGGTTCAACTCCCACCAGACACATCTTCATTTTCACAGTCTCAACAGGTTATGAGCCCAGAGCCTACCTGAGCGTATACTTGCTTACTTATGAGACTTGAATAAGATGTGAATGCTTCCTGTAAGACCATCATCCCCTGTAAGCCTATCACGGGTTCAATCCCCACACTGATCACACTTTCACCTGGGTATTTCCATACCTATTTCTACATCATGTAGCAAGGGGGGGTGTTGAGGTTAAACCTGCTAACATGATGTATCACCACAGTATGGAGGCTGTGCAGTTGAACCTAGACCAGTAATACCAAACAACCCTGGCAGCCACAAGCGTCTGTAGCCTAGTTGGTAAAGGCAGCACTCTAGTATGTGTCTCAGTCTATCTGAGCTTGGGGTTCAACTCCCACCAGTCACATCTTCATTTTCACAGTCTCAACACAGTTAAATTTAAATATTATTGTAACTCTTTGGAGGCCAGCCTAAACAGCACCTTACCCCTCCAAAAAAATGCCTGCGGCTTATCACTGTTTGCAGTCTAACATTTGGTCCCCCAGGCTGGAATCAAACCAGAAACCTTGGAATTTACAGTCCCAACATCATCAACTTTTGGAATCAAACTTCAAAATACGTCCTTTTTCTTTTCTTCTCTGTTTGTATCTCTCTTTTCAGATCTGATCTGTGGCAGAAACTTATCCTAGAAGTAATTCCTCCCAATTTGTGCACCATCTGGGCAAGGTACTTGTCATTTTTTGTGAAACCCTACTCCTGCCACACTTGTGAGCCAATTTGGAAATCTGCTCTTTGGATCCTCTAGGAATTTTATTATTCAAAATGGCATCTACTGTTACTCCAACCACCTCTGCTTGACCAAAGATGGTCAAGATCAAACCTCAGAACAAGAACTTGGGGTTCAATGGGGAAAATTTTGAACGGTTCTTTGACTCTTACAAAATGGCTGCTGAAGTGGATGGAGCAAGAGAATACAATATGGCCTATCAGTTACAATTCTTTATCTCTTCTGATGAAGTTATGGAAGTAATTGAGTCATTCAAAGATTTTGAATCCCATGACTGGATACTTCTAAGAGAAGCAATGATGGCATATTGGGGTAAAATAGATGTAGCTTGGTTTTCTTTGCAGGACTTGGATGCTCTTGCCTCTCAATGGATCTCAAATGGTGGTGTCTCTTCAGCTTCTTACTACTGGTCTTTCAGGAAGTCTTGGGATCCTACCCAAAACTATCTTATTCAAACTAATCACATTGATTAAGTGGACAAAGTTTGAACACTATTCTTCCAATCTTTTTTGTTGGCTTTGCAGGAAAAGATTAAGGACAAATTGGTCAAATCTGGATCTATGATCACCAGCAGGGATGATCAATTCAAGCTCCCTGTTTTCCTTATCCTTAGGAGTACTGTAGATGAAGTTATGAAAGTTCAAACTGCTTTAACCTTTGAAAAACCTAGAACCACTGAACCAGTCCATCCTCCTTCTTTTAAAGAATCCAACAATATTATGAATAAGATGATGGCAGATAAAATACCTAAAGCAGATCCTAATTTTACATGAGAGCCTACTACTTTAGACAAAATCACCAAGATGCTTTGAAATTTTGAGAACAAAATAGATAAAAATATTTCTTCTCTTGCTACTCCTAAACCCTCTAATTCTGTCCATAAATCAACCCTGATCTGTTACTACTGTCATAGGGAAGGCCATGGAACTGGAAAATGCTTGGAATTCCAGAAGGATATAAAGGAAAATTTGGTGGAGCAGAAGGGGAAAAATTTCTTTCTTCCTAATGGTGCTCTGATCCCTTTTGATTCATCTTGCCCTATTTGTCATGTGGTGGCCTCTTATCTGTCTCCACCTCCCACGAAAGCATCCCTTGCTTCCTTTGATTTCCAATCTTCCTGTGGTACTCTCCAACTTTGGTATCCTCCAGCTATCTCTTCCTCTAGTCTTTCTGGGACTACTTATCAATTTGATCCTGCCAGGAAACAACATGAGGAACCTCAACCTTACAAAGCCCCTTCCTTGCCAACTTCAATTCTTCAAAAAAAATTCAAACTTTGATCCTCACCTGAGCCTCCTTCATCTGATGTAGAAGACATGGAGGTGGATAAGGAGCCACTCATGGAAAGGTTTCCAGATCACTAAGATCCCTCTCCTTCATTGAATTAACCTCAACCTTCCGATCCCATGTTATTTCCTGCTTCACCCAAACTTCCTCCCTCCACCCAGCCCAAAGTATGATTCAAAATGGGAATCTCAAAGGACTACCCCAATGCTGCAGAAGAAGTATTAAACAAAATTTCTGATCTCAAAATTCCTGATCTATCTGTGGCTGAACTCCTGTCAATCTCTCCATTGGTTGCTGAAGGAATGAAGAAATGGGTCTCATGTCAATGTGTGAATATTGGTCCTGACAAATTCAAGGTCTCCTCTGGCACTTTGATAGAGGACTCTGGTGGAACTAGTTGTTCTTCAGATTCAAATCTTTAATCCCTTCTTCTTGTTTTCCTTCCCTGTTATCATGGTGACTCAGCTAAAACTGTTTCACCTCTTGTGGACTCTGGATCTCAGCTCAGCTTAGCTTTGGATGCTATGGCCTGTAAACTCAAACTCAGTCCTAGGGTTAGCTTCAATTCTGCAGTCTATGGGATAGGTAATCAATATTGTGAATTTGGTGGTATTGCTGAAGATTTTCCAGTCATTATTGGTCAAAATATTGTTGGAACCTGTCATGTTTGGATCACTCTTTTGGAAGAACCTATGATCTTGGGACAACCTTTCTTGATGAATTTTGGTGCTACTCTGATGTTTTCTGATCAAGTTGAGGAGAGAATTCTTCCCCCTGATTCTTATGGTAGAAAGATTGAAGTTCCTCTCTGTTCTTTGGATTCTGGTTGTTGGGAGAGAAATTTTCCTGGTCATTCCGAGGCATCTTTAAAGGGGAAGCACAAGGATAATTTCAATTCCTCTCATTTTTTATGGGAATAGTTGATCCTACTAATAGTTGTAATTCTTTTCAGCCTCAGAATTCAATTCAAGGGTAAACTCTCATCCCTCAGGCTTATTTTTCATTCTTTTCATCTTTTTCATCTTAACTAGAAAATATAAAAAATCAAAAAGATGTCATAACAGAAAAAACCAAAAGTATTTCCACCCCTTGTTCCTCTGCATCTGTTGTGTCTCCTTTTCCTTTTACTCTTAGGTCTGATCAATCTTCTCTCAGTTCCGGTTGGAATCTCTTTAATGAGTCTAAACTAGATCCTTATCATGATTCATTTTTTGGTGGTTTTGGTATGGAGGAATATGGGCTTCAGTGGAGGCAATTTTAGGTACAAGTAAGTACTCCCTATTCTTCACTGCCAGGGCAACCTTCTACCATAATTTCAAAACCCTACCTTGTTCCAAACATGTGAGGAACATCTTATCTCCTGGTTCTGCCTTTATGGAAAATGCACCTTTCAAGGATATTGCAGAACATTGGACATGGAAAATGTTGGAACTTGGGCTCAGTTTCCATAATCAAGTCTCACTGGTCAACTCATGGAGGAAGCAAGGAATACTCTTTTTTGAAAACAAGTACAAGCAAGTTGCCAAAAAGTTCCAACCAGTCAACCAGCCCATGCCTCTCAACCTCAATCCTCCTCTTATGCGTCCTTCCTGTCCTTGTGATCCTGACTGTGGTCTTCCTCAATCTCTTACTGGTCCCTTTGTGCCTAATGTTTGAGTCACTGAAGAACTTCTGAAGGTGGTCAACTTTGTTCCAGATGGATGGCTTCTTCCTGATGAGTTGAATTTGATCAAAAATGTTTCATCTCTAAGGGAAAAATCTATTTCTTTCTGTGAAGAAGAGAGAGAGGTTTCTTGAAAGAATCCCATGGCCTCCCTTATGTCATCTCTGTAGTAGAACATGATTCTTGGCAAAAGAAGAAGATCCCTATCCTTGCTGCTAAATTTGACAAATTTATCAAGTTTGTCCAAGGACAAGTTTGTAATAGCCTATACAAGCATTCAAACTCTAGTTATTCCAGCCCTGTTATCTTTTTCCTCAAGAGTAATGGTAAACTTAGAATAGTTCATGATCTCCAACCTCTTAATAAAGTTACTATTCATGACTCTGGTATTCCTCCTGCTACTTAATAATTTGTAAAATCTTTCTCTGGAAGAGATTGCTATTGTCTAGGGAACATTATGGGAGGCTATGAAAAACAATCCTTACATCCTATTTGACTAATTTTGATACTCCTCTTGGTCAATTTCAACTCACTTTATTACCTCAAGGTGCCACTAATTTGGTTTCAGTCTATCAGGATCAGATGATATGGATCCTCCAGGATGAAATCCCTGATCATGCTGGTATCTTTATTGAAAATGGTGGAATTAAAGGTCCATTTTCTGACTATGATAATGAGCTCTTACCTTGGCATTCAGGAATTTTTTGTTTTTTTTGGGAATATGCTACAACTTGGGAAAGGATTCTGTTTCAAATCAAGGAGTCTGGCCTTACTGTCTCTGGATTAAAACTGGCTGCTTGTGGCCCTTCTCTGGAAATTGTTGTTCATGCGGTCTGCAAGGAAGGAAGAAGGGTGGCACCAACCAAAGTCAACAAGATCATCGCTTGGCCTACTCCAATCAATCCCATTGAAGTTAGGGGCGCCTAGGTGTTGTCACTTATGTAAGAATCTTTATTCCATCCTTATCCAAAATATATGCATCCTTATTTTGTCTAACCAGGAATGATTCTGAATGGATTTGGACCCAAGATGGTGAACATTCTTTTCAGTTTCTCAAAATAATGGTTGGAAAATATATAGTTTTGAAGAAGATCACCTATGGACCTGGAGCTGGCATGATCAAGCTGGCTGTCAATTCTAGTTATAAATCTTTTGGGGCTGTCCTTACTCAGGAAGATGAGAATGGTTGGGAATGTCCTGCTCTTTATGAATCTTTGCTATTTTCAGATGTAGAGTCTAGGTGTTCTCAGCCCAAATTGAAACTTTGTGGTGTGGCTCAAATGATGACAAAACTTCAAAACGTTCTCTGGGGCCAACATTTCGAACTGCAAGTTTATGCTCAATCCATCATTGAGATGATCAATGCTCCCAGCCTCCCCAATTCTCCTATGACTTGTTGGGTGGCCTTTATACAGCATTTTTCTTTTGATATTGTTCATAGGCCTTGGAAATCTTTCACTATCCCTGATGGTTTATCTCAAAAACCTCTTGGGTACAATGAATCTGATGTTGGAATGGATTTTGATGAAGAAGAACCTTTAATCCAACCTGTCTTCTCTTTCTCTTCTCAATATTATTCTGGCTTTCAACAAGGCTCTTTGATTAAATTAGAGCAGTACCTTTTAACTCTCCAAAAACCTCCTGATCTCTCTGCTACAGAATTTCAATCTCTTCAAAGAAAGTCCTCTAATTTATTTGTCCAAGTATCTTGGCTTATGAAAAGAGGACATTATTGTTCTCTTATTGTTGTTACTTTCCCTTCTAAAAAAGATTCTATCCTTGAAAGTCTCCATGAAAGTCTTGGTCATTGTGGGGAAACCAAAAATCATTGAAGATTATCCAAAAAATTCTGGTGGCAAACTCTGAAGAAATCTGTCTCCCAATGGTGCAAGAGTTGTGAAGTTTTTCAAAAACATGATCTTTGGCTTCCAGCTGAAATTTTTATTCCCACTAGGGAGTCCACTTTCTTTGAAAGAATAATGATAGATGTGGTCCATATGAAGGCAGGTGGTGCTTAGTACCTCATTGTGGCTAGAAATGATTTTTCTGGATTGTTTGAAGCAAAGTTTCTGAAGAATCTTAGCTCTAAATCTGTGGCAGCTTTCTTCTATGAGACCTGGACAATGCTTTATGGCCTGGCTTGATCTTACCCTACTGATGGTGGCTCCAAATCTGGTGGCAACCTTTCTGAAATGATCCAATCTCTTCCTGGACAAAATAGAGTTACTACTCCTTATTATCCTGAAGGCAAAGGCATTGTGGAACAAGGCCATGCTACATTGAAGAATGCACTTGTTAAGATTTCTGGTGAAAGTGGCAAGCATTGTTGCAAATTATACCCTCTTGTTCTCTTCTCTGATTGAATCTCAACCAAAAGGACTACTGGCTACACACCTTAAAAAATCATCTTTGGCCAAGGAGAAGGTCTCCCTTTGGATCTGGAAATGGAATATTTCTTGGGAATCCCTTGGTAGAAGGTTTTTTCAACTACTGATCTATTAGTTGCTAGATCCAAGAAACTGGAGAAAAGTGAAGATGTTTGTGATGAAGCTTATCAGAAGATGATGGATTCCAGGGCAAAAATCAATCCAGTATTGGGAGGACAAGTACTCCAATCACATAAGGTACTCCCTCAACCCTTGTGATCTAGTTTTAGCTAATAATCAGTCTTTGGAGACCCAATGGGGAAAGCTTTCCTCAAATAATTGAAATGGTCCTTATTGCGTGGTTTGCCAATTTAGAGGTGGATCTTATATTTTGGAGGAGCTGGATGGTACTCAATTGTCCAGAAGGTTCTGTGATGATAAAGTCAAGAATTTTCATTGTTGTGCAGAAAAACTTGTCTTAGAAGTAAGTCCTCCCAATTGTGCACCACCAGGGTTATTTGCTGCATTTTTGTTTTAAACTCTACTGTATGCCACATATGCGAGCACCTTGGAAGCCTTCTGTGTTTTATCTCTACCAATTCTAGGGCTCCTATGGATGGATCAAGATATTTTCCAACCCTTTAATCCCTCTCAGGATCAACAAATGGCCAATTTTATCTTCAATTTCTTTCTATTTTTTTCCCTTATATCTTCAAGTTCAAAGATACAGACTAGGGACATTCTGTAAGTTGGGGAGAGATGTGGTGAAAAATATGGGACACTCCATGGATTACGGAAATTTTTTAATTTATTTTTCATCCCCTTATCCATCAATACAACTTCAAAAAAAAAAAAAAAATTCCAGAATGATCCCCTTTTTCAGTTTCCAGTTCTCAGCTTTCCCTTCTCCTAGTTGTCTAGAAAGACCTCTCAGTGCCTAGACCCCTGTTCCCAGTGTTCAAGTCCTTCTTGCTTTTCTCCTCATCCTTCAGGTCCCTTTTTTTTCTTTACCTTGCCAAAAGTGTGCGCAGATGGCCACCAACCCCAATCATAATTCCAACAACACTAAAACCAACAACAATCAAGACTTGTAGGCAACATAATTGGATGGATACCAAGCCTGGAAGGATGAAAATCAGCCATCTTAAAAATTGGATCTCATGGACCAGTCTGACAATGAAAGAGCTCTACCAATAGTTCCAGAAGGCCTTAATCCTCAGAGTCCTCCTACGCCTCTTGATCTTCTCAATCTCCCTAGGATTCTCAACCTATTGTCTTGGTCCCAAGTTGTTTGGCCCAATCCGTCTTTGTTGGATGTAAATCATGCTCCTCTTCTTTGTCCAACCTTGTTATACATCATCTCATCCCAATCATCCAACCTCCGCCCAATCCATTGGCCAATGACCTCAAGCATTGCTCACAGTTTTCCAAACCTGTGCACCACCCCATGATCCACCTCCTGAGCTCACCAGTTTCCCGCGCGGCTTGTCCGTTGCCCGCGCGGGTCTCTGCAGTTCCTTTTGCAGCTGTCTCCCAAGAGCGTCAGCATGTCTGTGGGCTTATCACCTGCTATCCTCCTTCCTGTGCCCATCGTTGGCACGGGCCGCGGTCTTGATTAAATTCATCTTTTTTTTTGAGTGTTTGTTTTTTTGTTTCTTTTTTTCTTTTGTTTTCTCATAACAATAAAAAAAAAATTTCCCCCTCTATCTTTAAATCTATCTTTTAAATAGTCCACAGACCTCTTTTCTATAAAAGGAGGTGCTCTCCCCTGCCTTTTTCCAACAATCCATGGTAGTGTGTGTGTATGTCCCCCCATTATCATAGTAATTTGATCCTAATCCTCATCCTGGGTGTATCCATGATTTCCCCATGATCCTTGAGCCTCCATACTCAAATCTTTGTACCATCCATCTGTTACCCTGTTCCTTATCACAAATCATAACCTTGCTGGTTGAAGAGAATTCTGTCTGCTGGAATTCTTGAGTGTGTTATACCACTACTTGATCCCTTTTTCTGACCATACTGGTTTTGATCCTTCCTGATTTTCTTTCTGGAGCAAATCACAATTGATTGAAGAGGTCTTATTAAGCTTAAAACCTGGAGTGTTATACCTCCCTTTATTCTTTAAAATTGAATTTCGCCACTCTACTCTTGAGTCCCTTGAGAAGTGTTGGGTTATTTTGTTTTAATCTGTTATTGATTTTCTTCTAGAGATTGAAAAATAAATTGCTTTCTTTTGTACGGAAACCCACAGTTATCTGGTACCCTTCAAGCGCTTGATTGCGGAGAGTTGGGCAGGTTCATATAGAACATGGAGGTTGGTTGGGATGGAGTTGATTTTTCTCAATCTTCTGCAGAAAACCAGAGTTCTTAGCTTGTGGAAATTTTTACTTACAACTGCCTTGTTCCATTGAACTCTAAGCAAAATTTTGAATTATTTTTTTCAAGTCTTTCCCTGCAACATCTTGCCTCAGATAGTGTTGATTAAATTGCGACAGACTGTTCCCAAACTCATCCCTTACATCAATTCCTTATTTAAAAGTTCCTGGACCTTGATTCTGGTTACATTTAAATATTATTTTAACTCTTAGGAGGGCAGCCTAAACAGCAACTTTCCCCTCCACAAAACTGCATGTGGCATAACACCGTTTGAAGTCTTACAATGGTTTAAAGGGGGTGGAAAAGCGCTTGTGCTGTGGCAGATTGTACTGAGCCACTAGAGTTGAGATATAGGTTTCTTGCCTGAAATGCATGGAGTCCAATGATTGTTGTAAAATCATCCCAATTAGAAGCTTGGCAGGCCCAAGGTCTTTTGTCTTGAAGCATTCACTTATTGCTTTGATGAACAGTTGAGGTTAAGGACTAAAAATTGCAATGTCATCAACATGCACATAAAAGTAACTTTTTTCCTTCCAGAAGACAGACTTGTTGGCCCTACTTTGGCAATAACCTTCTTGGATGAGCCAATTTCTTAGGGTGGCGTACCACATTTGTGGTTCTTGCTAAAGCCCATAAAGCTCTTTCTTTAGTTTTAAAGTTTTGCTGGGAGACAACAGAAAATTTGAGGGAACTTGGATGTGAATAGTTTCCTTGAGGGGAGCATTCAGGATGGCTTATCTGACTTCCAGTTGGTGAATTTTTCACCCCTTCTTGACAGCCTGGGCAATGGTAAGCCAAAGGGAAGATTTATTGCCTGTTGGGGCAAAGAAATTTGTATTTTAAACTCCTAACTATTGATGAAATCCCTGTACACAGAGACAAGCTTTGAATTTGATGGTTTTGCTGTCCTTGTCTTGCGTGGTTTGAAATAACCAGATGCATTTAAGTGGATTGATGGAGCTAGAAGGATTAAACTCTTCCCAGAATTTGTAGGTTTCCAAATTCAATATTTCTTTTTCTATTGCTGCAATCCATTTGAATTTGTGAGGACTTTGGAGAGCCTCTAGTAGATTCTTTGGGTCATGGTGCTGAGCATCCTTGAGGTTCATTTCAAGACCAGGGAGAGCTGCATTACAAAAAGAGTAAGGTAAGATGTATTGAGCAGAGATCCTGCTGTAATTTCAGGAGGTGCTTGACACAGTATTGGTGGTGGGTCTTTTAATAGTGGAGGTCAAAAGAGGAGTGGATAAGGGATGTGAAAGAGAAACGTGAGAAGAAACTCAAGGAATTTTCTGGTTAACTGTGTGAGGTAAATCAAACAGCAGGCTGTGGTTCTCAGAAGAATCATCTAGTTTTTAGTCAAAGACTTCTTTGAGAAAAGTTACATTTGCACTAATGTGAACTGACTTGGTTTGATAGTACAGAACCTTGTAGGATGAGAATTCATTGACATACCCTAGAAAAATTCCCTTTTCACCGGTAATGTTCAGCTTGAAGTTTATTTTGGCCTTGGGTATGAGGGAGTACACCGCACATCCAAAAGGCTTGAGAAATTTTTAGTCATAAAAATTTCCCATACGCCGTTTCATATGGTATTGATTTATTCTTTGAGAAGATGGGTAGAAGATTCTGAAGATCAGTGGCAGTTTTGAAAGCTTCAGCCCAAAAGGAAGCAGGTAGTTTGCTCTGGACCAGCAGAAATCTGGCTTTGTCCAAAATAGATCAATTTTTTCTTTTTGAAAGCCTGTTCTGTTCTGGTGTATACAGGGGAGCCAAGTGGTGCTGGATGCAAACCTGCTTGAGATAGGACTCAAAAGCTTTTTTTAAAAACTCTCTTCCATTTTCTGATACAACTATGACTACTTTGGATTTCATTTGGCTTTTGCAGGTGGTTATGAAGTCCTGAATTGCAGAAACCGCTTGATCCTATTTATTGAGAAATACAACCAATTTGAAACCGGGAAAATGGTTGACTACCGTAAGGAAGTATTAACAGCCTCCATTGGATGGGATGGAGAATGGTCTGACCAGATCCAAGTGTATGATTTCTAATGCGTGGGTAGCTGTTTTGAAGTGCCCAAGATAGGGAGTAAAAGTCATTTTGCAGCTGCAACATCTTTTTCATTGACTGTCACTGGGACTGTCCGGGAACAGGATTTTGATTCCCATTTTGCTGGGATGTCCTAGATGCAAATGCCAGAAAGTTTTGTGATTTTCATTGAGATAAACTTCTCTCCTTGCTGGAAATTCAAATTTTTTACCACACAGCCCAACAAGGCAATTGACCGCGGTTCCTATGAGGGAAAACCAATCTAATGATATTTCATACCCCAAGTGGCCAACTCTATTGATAATTGCACAATTATTTGTGATTTTAGAGAGAGAGATCAAGGAGCAATTGAGTGAGGTTACCAGCAACACATCCTCAAGAAGTAAGGATTCAACCAGGTGATTTATTAATTTAGCTGTTCCAATGGCAGTTGCTGTCAAGGAGGACCCTATGCTGCCTGTTCCAACATTCATGGAGGTTGGGCTGGATTCAATAAGAAATTCAGTTTTTTTGAATATGTGGTGAGTAGCACTAGAGTCCAACACAGGAAGTAGCGGGATAAATGGAGGAGTTGAGCTGAAGGTGTGGTAAAGATGAGCATTGAGATGAGCTAAGGGTTGGTTTTATTATGCCTTGGCTGGAATCTTGGCCCCTTGTGATGCTGAATGGAGATGTGTTTGCACCTTGGTTTTGCATGGTCTGGTCTGAGTTTGGGATGGAGAAACCAACAGCGGTCTTCAGGATGTTTGGAGAGAGGATTTTGCTTTCTTTTCAAGCAAGGGTGCTTGGGTATAAACCTCCTGTAAGAAGAGGTCTTTAAGAGGGCAGTAGAGGAGCCAGTGTTAACTTTCCCATCCATCCTCTCACTGCGCGCGCTCTCAGCCTTACCCCATAATGGGGAACCCCCAAATGCTGGTCTCCTTCTCTCTTGGCCAAGACCGCATTTGCATCTCCGTTTCTGGACCTGATTCTCTTTTCTCCATTGATCTTGTTTTTAAATCTCTTTCTAGTCAAATTTCTTCTTCTCATTCGTGCCTGTCTCTAAATTTTTCCCTTCAAAAAAAGATTGCAAGTCCCTCAATAATAATTCTCTGACTGGTAAGACCTGACTCTCCATTACGTTCAGCCTTTCTCTCTTACTTCTGATCTTTCTGGCCTACCACGTCTCAATATCTCACTCAAGCTCAAATAACAACCATCTCTTCTGACCTACACTGATGGTCTAACTTGTAGGATCTTCTTTTCTTGACGTCATTTTTTTCCTATGTGATTTCTCATCTCTTATTTTATTCTGCTACCTTGTTTAGCCCGCTGGTTCTGTGTCCTCTATAAATCAAAGACAATCTTTTCAGCCGGTGATGTTGATTGGTGTTGGAGATTCTTCCATTCTGGATGCTTCTAAATGAGTGACCTCCCTAAGTTTATTCAGGACCCCAGTGGGACTTTTGGGTAGAGTATCATTTAGGAGTAGAGTGTCAACTAAATGATAGAGGGTGTTGGGGAGTTTGGCTAGGATGGTATAGCTGAGTATGTTGTGTGGGACTTCAAGTTTAACTATGGACAGCTTGTTCATTGGCTTTTGGAATTTGGTGATGTACTGAGTCAGATTTCCTTTGTATTCATAGCAGATGAAGTTGAGCCATAATTGGCATTGATTATTATATTATTGAGATGCATTGATTTTACTGATTGCTAGGATGATTGCACATGGATTGGCCTCATTAGAGCTGTTAATGATTGCATCAAATGCAATGTCACCAAGATGTTGGATTATAATGTCACAAGCTTCATATACTTTCTTCTTGAGGTCTGAGGTTGCAGGTTGAGTGTTATTGTACTCTTCTTTGATTTATGGGAGCCCTTTTCTTCTGTGGTAACTCTTAAGTCACAGGAACCAATTAGCAAAATTGGTTTTTTTGATAAGGGGGATATTCAACTTGGAGTTATCTTCCTGATCTTCCATCTTGAGCCTTTTGCAATTGCTATTGGGACTGTGAATCTGTTGCTTAGATGCTATAAAGAAAATGTGTGGATTGCTTCAGTAAGCAGGGTGAGTAAGAAAGAAAACATGAGAGCGGTCACACCTATAAAGAAAAGGCTCTATACCTTCACAGGAGGAGAGAAGCACAAACAAGACAAGTAGCAGTAGAGGATATGGAAGCTAGTGGACAGATGATATAAGATAGGTGGAGGACTCAGGAAGCAATAACACAGAGAAAAAAATAATTGACTCACCAGCTTCAGACACCAGGATGCAGATGGTACAAATCATGGAGCAAACAAAGAAAAGACACCCTGGAGATTTAAGCTGGTGTCCAGTAGATAAAGCAATACAAGACATGAAAATGGAGTAAGCACACTGGTCAATCAGTTGATTAGAAATTCAATATGCCAAGAGAGGATTGGGATTGTGCTGTGGTGAGGAGATAGAAGAAACAGAAGAAACATAGGAAGAAATAAATGAAGAACATGTAGGAAAAAATAAATGAAAAATGAAGAACACAAAGATGAAGGCATCAGTATAATTTCAACAGAAACTGTTCAATTGAGGATTTTAAAAACATCCAACAGGTTTCCCAAAAAGTTTGAAAGGAATTGTTTGAGAGTTGCATGGGCCCCTTCAAACCAAGATAATTTTTGTTTCCAAAATCTGGGTTTATACAAGTCCACACTTTTACAAATGTCTCTTTGATAGGGAAAATTTTATTTTCAATATACTCAAGAAAATCCTCATAGTCTTTCAAGAAACACTTTACAAGTCAAAAGGTCAGAACCCAAAACTAGGAAGAATAAGAAGAAGTTATTTGGACCTACTCTGAGTTCCGCATCATTGAACTGCGCCTCCTCCTTGGTCTTTGAGGCCCCATACTTTGCGCACAGAGTCATAAAGATTTTCTATCCTTCAACATCATTTTCAAAGCCCACTTTACAGTTTGCTTGTATTTTTTTAGAAAATTTCCAAGTGGAAAATTGTCTTGATGACTCAGGGAAACTAGATTCAATAGCATGAATCAGAGCTTTTTCACTGTCCATCACAAAGACTTTTGGAAGTATCTCAGGATCATAAGCCAACTACTTTAATGCATTTGCAGAAAAACTGTAGAAATCAAATGTTTCTTTTGTTATAAAAACAAGAGCTTTTGTGAAAGTTTTCCGATTGGCTGTCATTCCTACATCATGTAATAGCAGGGTTTTTTATTTATATGTCTTATGAGTAAAATCCAAAATAGCAATATGATTGAATTTTTTTGAAAGCTTTAATTCCTCAGGATGTGCTAAGTACAGGGCCTTCAAGTGACCCTCTCCACTGAAATTTTAATGGTGAATCCAAATTGTTTATTCAAGCTGTTCATAGAGTAAGTCCATAAAATTTGAACCTTTAGTTCTTCCAGAATCACCTTCTGCTTAGTGCTATAGATTGTTCAGTCATCAAAATAATCCTTCCCATCAATCTTGCTCAATTTTCTCTTAATTTTTAATTTATTTATCCCATCTTTCATTAGATCCAAGGCACGCCCAGAGATTCTCCTCAGTGGAGGTTGCACAAAGGGATTTTCAGATGGTTGATGGTTATGTTGGTTTTATTTATAGGAGATTTGCCACAAGGGGTCTGCATTTATTCTAATTGCATCAATTTAAAACTTGCACCTAATCTTTCTTGTAAGAGTTTGTCTAGAACATTTGGTAAGAAGTTGTCCTGAATAGGAACCATGGAGATCACAGGCTAAATCCACATATTTATCTTTCTTTGATTTAATAAATTTCAGAGTGTAACCATGCTTCACATCCCATGTTTGACAATATTTTTGTGCCTTTTCCCTCCTAGAGAAAGCTCTCAAAGGAGGTGGGTCAAGTGGATCTCTCATAGTTACATAGTTATATTGATAGAATGCATTCCATCAGTTTCAATCAAATTAAATAAGGCAAAGACCAGTAACATTTAATGTTACTCACGACCAGAGGTCAAACCCCACTGTGAAACATTTTGTTTGTCAATTGTCACCCTTGATGAGGATGCAATTGGGGCTTCCATTGTTTCATTACCCAAATAATTTTTTATTTTTTCCAAAGATTTCTTGATGGCAGTATCAATGTACACCTTCCACGCAGACATGTCAGAAGAAGGAGGGCTTGCCACTGTTCCCATGCAAAAAAATGAAATTTTATAATTCACTATTCAATCCAAGTTTCAATTGAACAAGGAATTTTGGTCACTTTTGAGTTGAGAAAGAATTGTTTGCAGACTTTTATATGATTTAAATTTTCACTTTACTTTCACTTTGTTTTCACTTTAAAGTCAATTTAGAATTGATAGGTGTGGAAAAACAGTCCCACAGAGTATGGGTTGATCCCAAAGTTGGTTTGAAAGAACCCACGTGTGGTCCAGGGGGTGCCCAAAATTCTGGCACAAATTCCAGGGGGTTTTGCACCCCCAAACATGGAGGTTTTAAGCCGTGTACGGGGGCAAACAGTCAAAATTTCCGTGTTTTGAGGTTTAAAGGCTCCTACACAACCCCCAGGGGTTTTGCGTGTTTTAAAAGGCCCTTTTTAGTTGTCTATGGGCCGCCATGGCTCATTTAAGCCATGTAGGGCCCTACACGACTACCACACAGTTGGAGCCGTGAATTTAACACCATTATTTTTAAAAAATCCTCTGGTTAGGTTGATCATCTCAAAGATATTCTGCAAATGTATTCTAAATTTTATATATTATAGAATTCAACTTCATTTCTTCATTTGGTTTCATATAAATTTTAATTCCAATACAGCTAACAAGTTTTATTAATATAAAGGGTTATCACATTTTGAGCATCATTATGTTGAGTGTTTTGAATTATTTGAGTTAGCATCATTATATTGAGTGTTTTGATTGAGAGTTTCATGCTAACTCAGTTAAACCTGTGTTGGGCTGATTCCATCATAAGGAGTAATTTAATCCTTATGATGGGATCAGCTTAACACAATTTGAACTGGTTTTTTTGGTGTTTTTAATTTAGGGATTGTCAACTTACTTTTCTTTTTTTTGGTGTTTTTAGTTTAGGGCTAGTCCAGTAACTTGTCTTTTTTTTGGTGTCTTTACTTTTGGGCTTGTCACGTTACTTTTCTTTTTTTTTTTGGTTTTTAGTTTAGGGCTATTCCAGTGACTTGTGTTTTTTTGTGTATTTTTACTTTAGGGCTAGTGCATAGGATAGTACCAGTTTCTTTGTTTTTTGTTTGTTTTTTTTTAACCAAAAAAATGAAGATTTTTTGATTTTTTGGTTGATTTCCCTTTTTTTGGAAATTTTATCTATTTTATGGGTTATGTTAGTATCCTTTCATTCCTTTTTTTTGGCTCACCATGATCTGGTGGCATGTGGGATTCCACAAAACTAAATTCAAGCCATGTGGAGTTCTACACGGCTCAAATGTAGTTGTGCGGCATCCCACACAAGCCGGGACTGTGGTGTGTGGGCCATGTGAATTCCACACAAGCACGGACTGTGGTGTGTGGGCCACGCACTTCTTTGAGCTGTGTGCCACACAGCATGGCGGGAATGTGGTTGTGTGGTGTGCCACACAGCTCATTTTGAGTTGTGTCCATGGATCAATGGGCCGTGAATTTAACATTACCCTTCTTTTAGACATATCATTTTTTCTTCTATTCTTCAATATTAAAATGTAACTGGTTACTGGGATATTTTAATATTCCTTAAAAACTATTGTTTTTTATTTGAAAAGTATTGAATATTTGATAAATTCATCATTACTCATAATGTTGTTTTTCTAACATGGTCTAAATTATCTTATCCTTCAATGGGAAATAAGATGAACTTTTAATAACATGTATAATTCCCGCAAACAGGATCAAAATCTAAATACTCCTGACTTTATTCTGTGGGGGAAAAACCTCAAATTAAAACTGATTTTCTTTCAAACAGCCATTAATTCCTCATATAATGTTTCTGAAGAGTTATAACTTTCCATATTGTAGAAATATGTTGGAGGACATTTTTCTGGGTGTCTTTTTTCCAACAGTATGCTTTAAAAGAATTATTTCCTTGGCAATAATTGCAATTTCTATTTTTATTAAAAAATAGTGATTCTGGTTTTAATGTTTGGCTGAGATTTTAAATTTTACCTGATCCTGTTTAAGCTTCTTCAGTACATAATCAATAGAATAGATTTCATTTTAATGTGATATGATCCTAATAAAGGATTCCAATTCTATTGATAATTTGCTCAAGATCATAATGATCAATTATTTATCTTCTTAATCAAAACAAACAAGTCCAAATTTACCAACAGAAGCTCTAATATCTGCAATGAAACCAATTGTTTCTTGAAATTCAATTGTAATAAAATTATCAAATGCTAACATTTGACTGGCAATATCATTTGAAATATACTTTTCTTGTAAGAGCTTCCTAAGTGCTTAGCCATTCCTCTTGAGTGATGGATCAAGTTTAACTGATAAATAAGCAAGTTTTTATTCACTCAAATGTCTGACTATAAGAATTGATGCATTTCCATGAAATTTATCCTTAATTTCAGGCCTACTAGGTTTTAAGGCTACAAACTGCCTCATTTCTTTTGGTTCTCAAATCTTTTGTGTTTATTTTCTCATTCATTTTTTTTCTTCCTAAACTCTTCTACATATTCCAAGTGCCTCAATCATCTAACCACAGCATCATTACCAAGTGCTAAGACGGAAGGATGGAGACACTCCATTTCAAGAAATCTCCAAGCAAGGAGAATGCCCATCAAAATCAACTCACCTCCTATTGTCTTGGCCCCCTGAACTAATTCTGATCCCATCAATCCAATCAATCACTCCACAGAACTTGACCACCACAATCAACTAGGAAGAAAACCTCAACGCTCATCAAACAAGTGTTACCCAGCAGCAAGCTAGAATCTAGTAAGACAAAAAATGATTGAACTGCTTTTTCAGTAAAAGAACACTAAACTCTGATGCACTCTTAAAGTTCTTTCAAGGCACCTTGTTCAACTTCATCAAATGTGTCACAGGTATTGAATTCTCACAACTAGCTACAGTTATTCAAGTCTATCCCAATCTCCATCAAACTCAGACTCTCAATTTCAGCTAGTTGTTCCACCGTTGGTTATGTTTACTTGTTGTTTGTTTCCTTTTTCTGATTGATGGTTTCTCAAGCTTATTTTGTTTCATCTATGAAATTCATTTATCCTGGTCTTGGTTACCAACTCTCTTTTCCTCATGGTTCAAAGCCTCTTTTGCGGAAATGGATTTGCCTGGACCATACTCAACCCCAGGACCAGGGGGGGAACAACCTACAAGTTGCTTGCAATCAAGCCTCTAATTGCATCCATCCCTCAACTAACAGCCAATAACTACAGCATGTGGAGGAAGAAATTTGAAAAACTCTTCAAACTGCAAGGAATCTTAACCATAATGAATGATCCTGACAACAACATACACTTAGACAAGGATGTCAAACCAGAATTTGTTGCCCATATTATAGCCAAATTAGACTCAAAAACTTACAACAATGTCATGGACAACGTCAACAAGGATGATGGAAAATTTATTTGGATTTCAACTCAAACCCATTTTGCCTTGTGACAATCAGCAAATAGGGTAAGGGTTTTCAACGGATTACTTCACCTAACAATGGAGAAAGACATTGAATCATTCTTCACCTCTGTCAAGGTAAACTCAAAGAAAATGTCCAAGGTTGGGATTTATCTAACCTCCCTTGTCCTCTTCAAGTTTCCCTCAAGCATGCAGTCAATGAAATCACAGATCATGGATTTGGCAAGTTAAATGAAGGATGAGATAGTTCTTAACCATCTCATTCAGCAAAAAAACAAAGCAATGACTCAAGCCAATCAATTCAAACACATCAGCATATCACTGTAAAGGGGACCTAGGTGCGAAAATGGCAAGCATAGCCCTGCCTTTTACTCCCACTCTGCAAGTTTGTGCTGGAATCATTTCCCTGAACTAAAGCCATCAAATGCCCACAATCAAGGGAAGAAAAACAAAACCCAAGCAAATGAAAAGGCCAACTTCAACTTCTACTGTGAGCCTCCTGGATGCCTATACCCTTGCTATCCTTTAGCTACCAGAGGTGATAGGATAAGTAATAAATATATTATTTAGTAAATTCAGCAAAAATCTGTAAACTGTTGGAGTACCTGTATTTCCTCATTTTATGTTCTTTCCAAATTTCTTTGTTTTCTTTCCATCTTGTTTCTATCATTTCATTCTTCATTCCATTCTTCATTCCATTCTATCTAGACCATTTCAACTCATCTATCAAGCCTCCTTTTATTGTCATTCATCATTCTGCCTCTCACATCCATATGGCGCGCTCTCCTATTTGTCTGCGCTCTCCTGTTTGTCATGTCACACTGTCTGTGACACTCATCAAATCTGTCTATACCTGAGGACAGAATGGGAGTCAGAAAGTTGGACTGTTCTCTCATCCTTCTGTTCTAACTCTCATCTCTGAATATCCTCAGGTAATTTGTATTTCCTATTTTGTTTGTTTTCTCATCTTCATATCATGAAATTCATCCTTCTGTTCTAACTCTCATCTCTGGATATCCTCAAATATCCTCAGCTATCCAATAGGTTATGAGCCCAGAGCGCAACTAGCTGCCATCAATCAACTAAACAGGTCATAGAAGGATCTGACTCAATCAATTTGTTAAACTATCAACTCATACTTTGTCACTACCAACAATGGAAAAACCTCAATCTTATCACCCGGTTCTTAAAACACCTTCCATCATGCCACTGATCTCACCAGGATCAGAATCCAACTACCTTGATTGGGCTATGATCCTTTGTATTCACTTCAGAGCCTCAGGAGTCAGCTATTTTCTCAACAACAAACCAACCAAAACCAACCCAGAAACTCTGTCAAGAGATAATCTAGCCGTTTGTTTGGTAATCTCAAGGTCAATTCTTCCCGCCAATTTCCAATATATCCAAAAGCATGAAGAAAGCGCATTGGGAATGTGGAACACATTTAAGGAAGCTCATCAAGACAATTCTTCAGTAGGAAGAATTTACTGGCTCAGAAAACTCCTCCTCACAAAACTTAACAATAAGGACATGCCTAATCACCTTTCAGAAATAGTATTGTATGGAGAAAAACTTGAATCTCTCATCACACCCAAGAATCCCCTTACCGCCTATGATCTCCAATCTACCGCAATTCTGCTCTCTTTACCCAACAACTGTCTTGGATGTGTCTCAAGTATGCTGAATGAAGAATTACTTCTGTCATCCAAAATCATAACAGATCTGAAACAAGAGCATTTAAGAAGACAGACTCAAATCAAAGATGAAACTTTTCATTCTGAAAACACAAAATTTGCATCAAAACTGCCATCAAGAAAGAAAGAAAAATAAGTCCAAAACTCTGGTGGTTTCTCTAGAGTGTATTTTTGCACCAAATGCAAAACTGAGGGACATTCATTCTCCAGATGCCCTGAAGTACTTGAAATACTCAAGCGATCAAAGAAAAGCAATCCACAGAAATCTCACAAAAAGGGAGGAAAATCAAAGATTTCAAACCTTAACACACACAAGGCAATGATTGAAAATGACTCTGAAGAGGATGACTCGGACGATTTCTCCAACTTGCAAATTATAGTTCACGCCGGTTCAACCTCTTGTAACCTCACACACTCAACATCCAACCTGAAGCAAGATTTCAACATAGACTCTGGATGTTCAGTTTCAATGACTCCTTAAAAATATCAGGTCATAGACAGAAAGCCAAATCTGACCCCTATACGCCTTTCCAACGGCTCAACAATCACTTCTGTGGCGGAAGGATCCCTCAATCTCCCATTTTTTCAAATTTGGTCTCTTGTCGTTCCAAAACTCAATGAGCCACTCCTCTCCGTGTCAAACATGTGCAACATAGTTTTCTTAGTGGTTTTCTCCAAAGATAGCTGCAGTGTATACAAAAATAACACCACCTACTTGACAAATCCAGCTCTCCAATCCAGATATCAAAACGGAAATCTTTACTATCTACCCAAACAGGTTGTGAGCAGACACAATTCTTTCTCCACATCTGTTACTCACTCCTCTGATAACAGTTTATTTGGATACCACAGCAGACTATCTCACCTAAACCTGAAATCTCTCAAGAAACTGCTGAATACTCAAAATGTCTCACCGCATCCATCCAATGATCTTGAAGTCCAGCAATGCCCAACTTGCATCCAATCAAAAATGACTAGAACTCCATTCCACACTCAAATCAGTCATAGATCCATCAGAGCTTCAAAACTCATTCACTCAGAAGTATGTAGTTTTGAAACTGCATCTTGGGAAGGATACAAATATTTTGTCACCTTTATCAACGAATACTCAAAGGCTCTTTTTTCTTATCCCATCAAACAAAAGTTGGAAGTTTTCAACTGCACTAAAATCTTTATTCCCTTCTTTGAAAAACAATACCAAGCGCAAGTAAATACCCTATGCACAGAAAATGGAGCAGAATACATCAACAATCCAATGAAGGTCTATCTTGAATCAAAGGGAATAACCCTTGAGCCTGGGCCACCACACTCCCCACAACTTAATGGTGTTGCTAAAAGTTCAAACTGTACTATCTGAAACAAGATCAGAGACTCACTCATATCCTCAAATATCCCAAAATCTTTTTGGGAAGACGCTCTCTGTCATTCAACTTTTGCCTTCAATTCTTTTCCTTGTAAAACCCCTTTAGGATTTGTCTCTCCAAATTCAATCCTCCATTGCAAGGACATCCCTCTCTCCTATCTTCACCCATTTGGTCGCCCAGTCTGGTATAAAGTCCCCAAACCAAATCGCCTGAAACTTGACAAGAAAGGTTGCCTCGGAACCCTGCTGTCCTATCTCCCAGATGGAAACGGGTACTGTATTCTTGAATCCAAAAATCAGAAAGTAATCAAGTCCTGCAACTGAATCTTCAACAATGCCGTCTTTCCAAGAATTCAACGCTCCACCACCATGGATACTCCTAAACTGTAGTCCAACATTGACCTCCCATCCATTCCAACATGCCAAACCATGTCTCAAGGTCCAATACCTGCAACTTCTTCTCCACCAACACTATTGGGCAACCCAATTGCCCAACCCTCTTTAACACCCCTGTCCAACCCTCCTGACGCAACCTGCTCCTCCCCTCACCCAATCTCCCTTCCCTGGCCGCGCTTGGTAAGGGTTGTTTTGTCCAACTCCAACTGGGTTCATCCACTGCATGATCACACCTTGCCGCCTATCTCTCCTCCCTCTCCATCCTCTCCCGTCCCCCTGTCTGTTCCCTCCTCATCTTATCCTATCCCTGTCCCCTCTACACCTCCTTCTCCGGTAGGACCTCCCTCCCAACCATTTGCTCCCCCATCTCCGCCTCCTCCCATTTGGACCTCATCTAGGCGTTGTTGCTCTCCCTCTCGTTTTGGAAATTTATCTTGATCAGCCTCAGTCAAGGACAACCTGACCTTTCCAAAGACGTGGAAACAACTCCTGAAGTCTCCCCACCAAAGCCGCTGGCTGATCTCTGCTCAAAACAAGATGTCCTCTCTTCAAGGAATGGGCACCTGGAAGTTGGTCCCCCCCCAAAAGATTGAAAAGTCATCCTTTGCAAGTGGGTTTTCAGAGTCAAGCGTTGCAAAGACCAATTGATTTTAAAACTGAAGGCACAAAAATTCGCCATGGGTTTTTCCCAAATTCAAGGAATCAACTTCTCCAAGGTTTTTGCGCCAACACTTTGTCTGGAAAGTCTTTTTCTTGTCCTTTCCCTTCTCAGTCGCAAAGATTGGGTTGGCCAACAGATTGATTTCAAGACCGCATTCCTAAACGGTCGTTTGGACAAGCCCGTCTATATGTCTCAGCCCCCCAGTTTGAAAGATCCATCCAGACCGGACTGGGTTCGTGAATTTTCACGCGCAATCTACGGTCTCCACCAATCCCCCTGCCAATGTAATGTCAAATTGAGCTCCGCGATAACGTCCCTTGGTCTAACTCAATCATCCTACCATCCATCTCTGTACTTCAAGCTGCACAACGGTACCCTTTTTGGTGTGGTGGCTGCTCACTTGGAAAATCTTGCTGTTGTTGGAACAGCCTGCTTTGTAAGTAGTTTTGTCAAGGACATAAGCAAGAAATTCAAAGTTGGCTTGGATGAAGATCTTCATCTGTTCCTATCCCTGTCAGTCCAGCGCAATCGGGAAAGGAAAACGGTCTCCATTGGGAAGTCCCACTACATCACGTTGGTATGCAACCATTTCCTCTCCCCATCCAATTCAAAGACCGCTCAATCACCTACGTCGGCATCCTTCAAACACCTTTGAAAGCGGCTGCCAGATTCCCCTGCGTCCCCGTCCGAATACAATCAGCTCATTGGGTCCCTGCTCTGGGTCTCTCAGTGCACGCGCCCAGACAATGCTTTTGCCGTTGTAAGACTCCAAACCTTGCTAGGCCATGGCAGTTCTGTGGAGGGGAAAGGTTCTTTTTAGGCTGCCCTCCTGAGTGTTACAAAAATATTTAAATCTAACCCAGATCAAGGTCCAGAACCTGGTAAATGAGGAATCAAGGAGTAGAGGATAAAGATGATAACAGTTTGGTAGCAATGGAACAGCACTATCTGAGACAAGATTATGCAGGGAAAAACTTGAACAAAAGAAGTTAAAGTCCCCTTAGAGTTCAAAGAACAAAAGCTGTTGTATGTAAACAACGCCCACACGCTAATAACTCTGGTTGTCAGCAGAAGATTGGGGATGATCAACTCAAACCCAAGTAACCTCCAGGTTCTCAATGAACCTGCACAACTCTCCGCAATCAAGCGCTTGAAGGGTACCAGATAACTGTGGGTGGCTTTACAGGACAAAGCACAATGTTTAAGAAGCTCTAAAGCAAACAGTAACTGGTTTGAAGCAAGGATCACTTCTCAAGTGACTCAAGAGTAGGATGGCAGAATGCAACTCCAAGAAGATAAGGGGAGGTATAACACTCCAGGTCTTAAGCCTAATAAGAATTCTTCAATCAATCGTTGATTGGATCCAGAAAGATGATCAAGGATCAGGACCAGTATGGTCAGAGAAAGGGATCAAGGAGTGGTATAACACACTCAAAAATTCCAATAGACAGAATTTTTCTTCAACCAGCAAGCCTATTGGTTGGTGATAAGGATCAAGGATCATGGGTTTGAGTATGGAGGCTCAAGGATCAAGGGTTGAGTATGGAGGCTCAAGGATCAAGGGTGTGCTGATTTCATGCTGGATGATTCCATGCTCCAATGATGGATCCAAAAGGCAGGGGAGAGCCCCTCCTTATATGAGCAGGAGGCCCTGTTAGACTATGTACAACGGATTCTACAAATAGAGCGGAAAAGGGAAGAAAATGATGTGGTCACTCGCGTCTGTCCGTGGATGGGAGCACCCAACAATACTGGAATCACCCACCCCTTGTCCAAAGGCGGACGGGGTGGGAAAGGGAAATGAAACAAACCGCCGCGGATGTCCGCGGGCGGTAGTTGACACTCTTCACCCCTTGTCCAAAGGTGGAATTGGGTGGGAGAGCCCCAGGAAAGGTGAGGGATGAAGTTCATGAGAGCGCAGTGTGGTGCTCTTTTATGGACGCGAGTCAGGAAAGGGCTGCAGGATGCGCGCTCAGCAATGGGAAGGGCCTTGCCTCAGCTAGCCGCCCTGCGGGCTCAGCAGCAGTCAGGTAGGCCAAGCAGCGGTTGGGTCGGGCTCAGCACCTGGAGACCGGAGACGACGGATCACGCATAGCAGAAAGCTTGCGCGGATTGGAAAGCTTGTGCGGATTGGAAGGCTTGTGCGGATTGGAAAGCTTGCGCGGATCGGAAGGCTTGCGCGGATCAGAAGGCTTGCGCGGATTGGAAAGCTTGCGCGGGTTGGAAGGCTTGCGCAGATTGGAAAGCTTGCGCGGATTGGACGGCTCGCGCGGACCAGGCAGACCGCTCATCGCAAGACGCGCGGATTGGGTCATGCGGGTACGCAAATACCTGGAACGGGTTGTTGGGCGGACGCCCGCGGGCAGGCAAGCCGGGCGTACGTTGATATTGAGGGGCATGGGTTATGGGGCAAGAGATGGAGGGGTAGGATTGGGCTAGGGTTCTGTGCTTAGGGGTTGTTTTTCATCATTCTTGCTTACTTGTGGTTGTACTTAGGTTAGGGTTGAGAGGGAGGACTTAAATACTTTGCTCTCAACTCCGGGTTGTAGGAGAAGCACGGGGGGGAAGGACTGGGAAAAACTTCACTTCACTTCACTTCACTTCACTTCACGGATTGGACTGCACTCTAGGATATCACTTTTTATGGCATTGAATTGGATTGGATTGGAAAGGAAGGAATTCATCTTATTATTGCTCTCTCTATCTCTCTCTCTCTCTCTTGAACGGCTGCATCCAATCTCCTTACAGACGCTTTGATCAATAACTTCTGGAACTCGAGGACAACTTCAGGGGTGTTGCCCCTCTAAAGTTTCCATAGCGGATGGGCGGATAGGAGATTGGCTCAAGAAGGTTGAGTAAATCCTGACAGGCTTGAGATTCAAGACTGATAGATCAAGTGAGATGGGACATTTGACGGATCCGAGGATTTGAAAAATGCTTTGAGGCGCAGTCGGGATGGATTTGGTAAATCATGGATGAGCGCCATGCAACGGGCGGACAGGAGATTGGGATGCGCAACAAAAAAGATGAGGAAGCGCAACAAAAAAGATGAGGACGTGCAATGATGAGGGCGGAGATGACAAGCAACGCGCAACGGCAAGGATGATGAGCAACGCGCAACGGCAAGGATGATGAGCAAGGCGGATGAAGGACGTGCAATGCGCAAGGATAAAGGACGCGCGACACGCAAAGCGCGAGGATAAGGACGCGCGACACACCATGATGACGGTTTGGATGAGCCTGAGGATAAGTTGGTTTTTTTTTTTGATGCCGGACGGTACATTTGCGCAACAGTTTATGGGTTGAGGTCTTAAGGCGGCCAGGGTGTCCAGGATGGGGCACCACATCTCTCCCCAACTTACAGACTGTCCCTAGTCTGCTCCCAAGTTTGATGCCATAGAAAAAGAAAGGAAAGAAAGATGATTGAAACCAAAGAATGGCCATTTTGATCTTGAGAGTGGTTGAGAAAAAATATGTTGATCCAACCAAAAATCCTAGAAGTGGATGAGATAAAATAAAGGAGGCGTCCCAAGTGCTCACACGCGTGGCATGAAGTAGATTTTTCACAAAACAACAAGGATCTTTCCCAGATGGTGCAAAATTGGGAGGACTTACTTCTGGACCAAGTTTCCTGCACAAGAGTGAAATTTCTTGACCTGATCAGAAGAGAACCTTCTGGCCATCTGAGTACCATCCAGCTCCTCCAAAAAATATGATCCACCTCTAACTTGACAAACTACTTGGTAAGGACCATTCCAGCGGTTAGAGAAAAGCTTTCCCCACTCAAGGAACAATTATAAGCCAATACAAGGTCAGCAGGATTGAAAGGGTCCCTGATTCAATTTGGGTGTTTATCTTCCCAATACTGAACTGATTTTGCTCTTGATTCCATCATCTTCTGATAAGCTTTGTTACAAATATCTTCACTCCGCTCCAGTTGCTTTGATCTAGCAACTAATAGGTCAGTAGTTGAGGAAACTTGTTCCCAGTGGATGCCCAAGAAATACTACATTTCAAGATCAAGAGGAAGACCAGCCCTCTGACCAAAGATGATTTCATAAGGAGAGTAACCAGTGGTTCGCTTGGTGGAAATTTGATCAGAGAAGAGAACCAAGGGGAGAAACTTCTGGCAATTCTTGCCACTCTCACCAGCCAATTTGACAAGAGCAGCCTTCAAAGGAGCATGGCCCCTTTCCACCATGCCTTGTCCTTCAGGATAATAGGGATTAGTAAATCTATGTTGTCCAGGGAGCAAGTGGATCATTTCAGCAAGATTTCCACCAAATTCCGAGCCACCATCTGTAGAATAAGATTGGGCCAAGCCATAAATCATTGTCCAAGTCTCATGGAGGAAAGCTGCTACTGATTCAGAGCTGAGGTTCTTAAGGAACTTTGCTTCAACCCATCAAGAAAAATCATCTCTAGCCACAATGAGGTACTTAGCTCCACCAGCCTTAATGTGAACCACATCCGTAGCAATCCTCCCAAAGACAGTGGACTCTCCAGTGGGGTAACAAATTTTGGCCGGGCGCCTAAGATCACTTTTCTGGCACACTTCACAACTCCTACACCATTGAGCGACTGATTTCTTCAGGGATGGCCACCAAAATTGTTTGTATATTTGTCAATAAGTTTCAGTTTCCCCACGATGACCAAAGCCTTCATGGAGATTTTCCAGGATCAAATCTTGCTTAGAAGGGATAGTGACCACAACAAGTGCACAAGGAGTTGCTCTCTTCATAAGCCTAGAACCTTGGACAAAGAAGTTGGAGGACTTCCTTTTAAGGTACCGAAATTCTTTGGCAGAGAGATCAGGGGCTCTTTGGAGAGTTGAAAGGTACTGCTCCAACTTAAGCCAGAAACCTTGCTGGAAACCAGAGTAATTTTGGGAGGAGAAGGCAAAGACAGGGCGGACCAAGGGTTCTTCCTCATTGAAATACATTCCAACCTCTGATTCATTGTCTCCAATAGTTTTTCAAGATAAACCATCAGGCATGGTGAAATATTTTCCAGGCCTGTGAACAATATAAAAAGAGAACAACTGGATGAAAGCCACCCAACGAGTCATTGGAGCATTTGAAAGGCTGGGGGCGTTGATCATGTCAATAATGGATTGTGCATTGACTTGTAACTCAAAGTGTTGACCCCAAAGGACAGTCTGAACCTTCTTCAACATTTGGGCCACACCGCAAAGTTCCAGTTTTGGCTGGGAGTACCTGGATTCCACATCTGAGAAAAGAAGAGATTCATACAGAGCAGGACAATCCAAACCATTTTCATCTTCCTGGGTAAGAAAAGCCCCAACAGATTGATAACTTGAGTCCACTGCCAGCTTGATCTTGCTGGCTCTGGGTCCATAAGTGATCTTTTTCAAAACAATGTCTTTCCCAACAATTGTTTTGAGAAACTGAAATGATTTTTTTCAGTCTTGGGTCCAAATCCATTCAGCATCCTTCCTGGTTAAGGGACGCAAGGGAATACAGATTTTGGATAATGAGGGAATGAAGATCCTGACATAAGTTACAACACCTAGGAACCTCTAACTTCCGTTGGATTTATTGGGGTAGCCAAGGAGATCATTTTGTTGACTGTAGAGGGTGCCATCCTTCTTCTGTCCTTGCAGACTGTATGACCAACGATTTCCAAGGCAGGGACACAGGCGGCAATTTTTGATCCAGAGACAGTAAGGCCAGATTCCTCAATTTGAAACACAATTCTTTCCAAGACAGCAGCATACTCACAGATAAATTTTCGGATTCCTGATTGCCAAGGTAAGAGCTCATTATCATAGTCGGAAACTGAACCTTTAATCCCACCATCATCAATAAAGATACCCGCATGATCCGGGATTTTGTCCTGGAGGATCCACATCATCTGAGCATGATAGACTGCAACCAAGTTAGTGGCACCTTGAGGCAATCAACTCAGCTGAAATTGACCAAGGGGAGTATCAAAAGTAGTGAGGGGACAAGAAATAGGATGCAAGGATTGTTTGTCATAGCCACCCATAATGTCACCTAGACCATAGCAAGCTCTCCCAGAGAAGGATTCAACAAATTCTTCAGTGGCAGGCGGCACGCCAGAGTCTTTAATAGTAACATTATTAAGAGGTTGGAGATCGTGAACCACTCTAAGTTTACCATTACTCTTTAGAACACATAAAACAGGACTGGAATAGCTAGAAGTTGATTGTTTGTATAAACCAGTTTGGACTTGTTTGCGGACCAACTTGATGAATTCCTTGACTTTAGCAGCAGGGATCAGGATCTTTTTCTTTTGCCAAGGGTCATGTTCAACTACAGGGATGATGTAGGGGAGACCATAGGATTCTTTCAAGAGACCTCTCTCTTCTTCACAGAATGCAATAGATTTTTCCCTTAGAGACAAAATATTTTTGATCAAATTTAACTCATCATGAAAAAGCAATCCATCTGGACCAAAGTTGACCACTTTCAGACGTTCTTCAGTGACCCAACCAGAGGGAATAAATGGACCAGTGAGGGATTTGGATAGACCACAGTAAGGATCGCAGGATAGCAGAGGACACATAAGAGGAGGATTGAGGTTGAGAGGCATTGGTTGGTTGACTGGCTGGACCTTCTTTGCAACTGGTTTGTACTTGGTGGAAAAGGAGAGGAATCCTTGCTTCCTCCAAGAATTGATGAGTGAGACCTGAATACAAAAAATGAGGCCATGTTCCAACATCTTCCAAGTCCAATGGTCTTCTAAGTCCTTGAAAGGTGCCTTCTCCATAAAAGAGGATCCAAAAGATAACACATTTCTCACATGTGTGGCACAGGGTAGAGTTTCAAAAACAACAGTAGTAGAAGCCCTTGGTGGTGCACAATTGGGAGGACTTACTTCTACCCCAAATTGCCTCCACCTAAGACTATACTCCTTCATACCAAAGCCACCAAGAAAAGAATCGAGATCAAGATCTAGTTTAGACTCATTGCAGAGATTCAAAACTGGGATATAGGATGAGTGATCAGGCTTAAAAGAAAAAGGAAAAGAAGATACAACAGATCCAGACAGAGAAGAAATATTTTTGGATTTTTCGGATTTTCCATGTGTTTGTATTTTGATCTTATTTGGATGAGAAGAAAATGATGAGGAAAAAGAAAAATATGCCTCTGAGGTGGGAGTTGGTCCATGAGTTGAAGTCTGAGGCTGAGAAGAACTACAACTATCAGTAGGGACAACTATTCTTCTAAAAAATGAGGATGAAAGGAATGAGAGTTTTCTTTCTGCTTTCCTTTCAGGACAGATTTGGGAGGATGACCAGGGAAGTCTCTTTCCCAACAACCAGAATCCAAAGAAAAAAGGGGGAGTTCAATCTTTCTGCAATCAGCATCAGGGAGGAGAATTCTCTCCCCAACTTGATCAGAAAACATCAGGGTAGCACCAAAGTCCATTAAGAAAGGCCTTCCCAAGATCATGGGACCATCCAGACAAGTGATCCAGAAGTGACAGGTGCCCACAATATTTCAACCAATTCAAACAAGAATATCCTCAGCAATACCAACCAGTTCACAGGACTGATTCCCAATTCCATAAACCGCAGAGGTTAAACTGACCCTTGGGCTAAGTTTAAGCTTGCAGGCCATGGAGTCCGAAATCAAGTTGAGCTTAGAACCCGAATCCACAAGGAGAGAGACCGTTTTTGTTGAATCACCAAGACAACATGGAAGAAACCCAAGAGGACAGGAATACAGGTTTGTATCTGAGAAGGGATCTGTTCCACCGGAATCCTCTATCAGAGTACCGGAGGAGACCTTTAATTTGTCTAGACCAATCTCCACACGTTGACCAGAAACACATTTCTTCATCCCTTCTGCCACAGATGGAGAGATTGACAGGAGTTCAGCCACAGATAGATCAGGGATTTTAAGATCAGAAATTTTCTTTAATACTCCTTCCACAGCATTAGGGTAGTCCTTGGAGATGCCCCTCTCAAATTGAACTTTGGGCTGGGTGAAAGGAGGAAGATCAGATGCAATAGGTGATGGAAGAGGATCTGAGGGTTGGTCAGGTTGAAGAGGGGGAGGATCAGAGTTTTCCTGGAACCTTTCCATAAGTGGTTCCCTTTCTACTTCCATGTCTTCCACATCAGAGGAAGGAGGCTCAGGTGAAGATTTACGTTTAACAGGTTTTTGCAGAATGTAGGATGGGACAGGAGGAGACTTATGAGGTTTTGGTTCCTCATGGCGTTTCCTAGCCGGATCAGATTGATAGGTGCCAGGGAAGCTGGAAGAAGTGATAGCTGGGGGATACCAAGGTTGCAGAGTTCCACAGGATGATTGAAAATCCGCAGAGACCAAGGATGCCTTCTTAGGAGTTGGTGGTTGGTATGAGGCCACCACATGACGGATTGGTTGAGACAAATCAAAAGGGATCAAATGACCGTTAGGAAGGAAAAAATTATTTCCCTTCTGCTCTACTAAATTCTCCTCCTTGTCCTTCTGGAGTTCAGGACATCTACCGGTACCATGGCCTTCCCTATGGCAATAATAACAGACTATAGTAGACTTAGGAACAGAATTAGAAGGTTTAGGAGTGGCTAAAGAGGATATTTTCTGATCTATTTTATTCTCAAATGTCTGAAGTAATTCAGTGATCTCATCTATAGTAGGTGTCTCCCAGTGGTTCTGAGGATTGGGTTTAGGTCTGTGATTGGCTTCCATCTTATTCATGATTTTTTTAGATGCTTGAAAAGAGGGGGCAGGGGCTGGTTCAGTGATTTTAGGTTTTTCAAGGGTGAGAGCTGTTTGACCTTTCATCACTTTATCCACAGTATTCCTAAGAACCATGAAAGCAGGGAGCTTGAAATGATTGTCTCTTGTTGTGATCATGGATCCAGATTTCACCAATTCATCCTTAATTCTTTCCTGCACTCCTGGAGAGAAAGACTGAAAAAATTGCACTCAAATTTTGTCCAACGTATCAATGTGATTGTTCCGGATAAGATAGGACTGGATAGGTTCCCAAGATTTTCTAAAAGTCTGATAGTCAGAGGCTGAGGAGATACCACCATTGGAGATCCATTGAGAAACCAGGGCATCCAAGTCTTGCAAAGTAAATCTGGCTACATCTATTTTTCCCCAATAGGCCAACATAGCCTCCTTCAGGAGCCGCCAGTTGTGAGTTTCGAATCCCTCAAACAATTTGATAACCTCCATAACTTCTTCAGTAGAGATAAAAAACCGTAACTGATAAGCCATATCATATTCACTGGCACCATCCACTTCCGCAGCCATCTCATAGGAGTCCAGGAATTGTTCAACATTGGTCACATTGAAGCCTAATTTTTTGTTCTGAGGTTTGATTTTGACCATCTTGGCCCAAACAGATAAAGAGGATCCAGCAGATTCCATGTTGAAGGGTTCCTACGAGATCCAAACGAGCAGAGTTCCAAGGTGGCTCACAAGTGTGGCAAGAGTAGAGTTTCACAAAAACGACAAGGATCTTGCCCAGGAGGTGCACAATTGGGAGGACTTACTTCTGGACCAAGTTGCCTCCACGGGTCATATATGAAAAAAAATAACAAACAGAAAAAGAAAGAAAAGAAGGAAAAAAAATCGGATCGGATTTTGGAGTTGATTCTTCAAGTTGTTGGGACTGTAAATCCCAAGGTTTCTGGTTTGATCCCGGCCTGGGGGACCAAATGTAAGACTCCAAACGGTGCTAGGCTGTGGCAGTTCTGTGGAGGGGAAAGGTGCTGTTTAGGCTGCCCTCCTGAGTGTTACAAAAATATTTAAATCTAACCAAGATCAAGGTCCAGAACCTGGTAAATGAGGAATCAAGGAGTAGAGGATAAAGATGATAACAGTTTGGTAGCAATGGAACAGCACTATCTGAGACAAGATTATGCAGGGAAAAACTTGAACAAAAGAAATTAAAGTCCCCTTAGAGTTCAAAGAACAAAAGCTGTTGTATGTAAACAACGCCCACACGCTAATAACTCTGGTCGTCATCAAAAGATTGGGGATGATCAACTCAAACCCAAGTAACCTCCAGGTTCTAAATGAACTTGCCCAACTCTCTGCAATCAAGCGCTTGAAGGGTACCAGATAACTGTGGGTGGCTGTACAGGACAAAGCACAATTTTTAAGAAGCTCTAAAGAAAACAGTAACTGATTTGAAGCAAGGATAACCTCAACATTTCTCAAGTGACTCAAGAGTAGGATGGCAGAATGCAACTCCAAGAAGATAAGGGGAGGTATAACACTCCAGGTCTTAAGCTTAATAAGAATTCTTCAATCAATTGTTGATTGGCTCCAGAAAGATGATCAAGGATCAGGACCAGTATGGTCAGAGAAAGGGATCAAGGAGTGGTATAACACACTCAAAAATTCCAACAGACAGAATTTTTCTTCAACCAGCAAGGCTATTGGTTGGTGATAAGGATCAAGGATCAAGGGTTTTAGTATGGAGGCTCAAGGATCAAGGGTTGAGTATGGAGGCTCAAGGATCAAGGGTGTGCTGATTTCATGCTGGATGATTCCATGCTCCAATGATGGATCCAAAAGGCAGGGCAGAGCCCCTCCTTAGATGGGCAGGAGGCCCTGTTAGACTATGTACAACGGATTCTACAAATAGAGCGGAAAAGGGAAGAAAATTATGTGGTCACTCGCGTCTGTCTGAGGATGGGCGCATGCAACAATACCAGAATCACCCACCCCTCATCCAAAGCTGGACGGGGTGGGAAAGGGAAATGAACCAAACCGCCGCGGATGTCCTCGGGCGGTAGTTGACACTCTTCACCCGTTGTCCGAAGGCAGAAGTGGGTGGGAGAGCCCCAGGAAAGGTGACGGATGAAGTTTGTGAGAGCGCAGATGGGCGGATAGGAGATCAGCTTGAGAGGGTTGAGTAAATCCTGACAGGCTTGAGATTCACGACTGATAGATTTAGTGAGATGGGAGATTTGACGGATCCAAGGATTTGAAAAATGCTTGGAGGCGCGGTCAGGATGGATTTGGTAAATCATGGATGAGCGCCACGCGACGGGCGGACAGGAGATTGGGACGCGCAACAAAAAAGATGAGGACGCGCAATGAAAAAGGCAGAGATGACGAGCAACGGGCAATGGCAAGGATGATGAGCAATGCGCAACAGCAAGGATGTTGAGCAACGCGGATGAAGGACGTGCGACGCGCGCGGATGAAGGATGAAGGATGCGCAATGTGCAAAGATAAAGGACGCGCAATGCGCAAGAATAAGGACGCGCGACGCGCAATCATGACGGTTTGGATGAGCCTGAGGATAAGTTGGTTTTTTTTTTTTTTGATGCCGGACGGTACGTTTGCGCAACAGTTTATGGGTTGAGGTCTTAAGCCGGCCAGGGTGTCCAGGATGGGGCACCACACCGTCAATAAACTCAGTCAATTCCTTCAAGACCCCTTGCTTGATCATTGGCATGCCGCAATTCAAATTCTTTTATGTCTCAAAGGATCAAGCCATTTGCGGCTTGTCCTTGGTGGTCCGACTCTGGACTTTATTGGGTACACCAATTTGGATTGGGCTGAAGATGGAGGTTATAGAAGATCAACCTCCGGCTACACGTTCCGCCTTGGCTTAGTTTCTATCTTGTGGAAGTCAAAGAAACAACCAACGGTTTCCCTCTCCAGCACCAAAGCCGAGTACAAGGCTCTATCCAACTCATTCAAGGAAGGTCTCTGGCTCCAAAAACTCCTATCTGAACTCAATCATTGCCTCTCTGCGCCTGTCACCCTATTCACCAACAACAGTGGTGCTGAAGCTCTGGCAAGAAATCCTCTGCATCACTCCAGGACAAAGCACATTGACGCCAGACACCATTTCATCCTCAAATGTGTCAACCAATCCCTCTTTGATGTCCGCCATGTCTCCTCCGCAGAAATGCTAGCCAATATGTTGACAAAACCTCTTGCCAAGGTTCTCATTCAAAAGCACCGGTCTCTTTTTGGTCTTGTATGATGTGCTCAGCAAGGGGGGGTGTTGGAGTACCTGTATTTCCTCATTTTATGTTCTTTCCAAATTTCTTTGTTTTATTTCCATCTTGTTTCTATCATTTCATTCTTCATTCCATTCTTCATTCCATTCTATCTAGACCATTCCATGTCATCTATCAAGCCTCCTTTTATTTTCATTCATCATTCTTCCTCTCACATCCATATGGTGCACTCTCCTATTTGTCCCCAATCTACTGTTTGTCATGTAAAACTGTCTGTGAAAATCATCAAATGTGTCTATACCTGAGGACAGAATGGGAGTCAGACAGACGGACTGTTCTCTCATCCTTCTGTTCTAACTCTCATCTCTGGATATCCTCAGGTAAGTTGTGTTTCCTATTCTGTTTGTTTTCTCATCTTCATATCATGAAATTCATCCTTCTGTTCTAACTCTCATCTCTGGATATCCTCAGATATCCTCAGCTATCTAATATCAACTATTTGAATAAAGCTTATTGAAAGGTAAATGTGTTTGGATATGTTTTATGGTTAAAAATCAATATAGATAAATCAATTATTAAATATTTTAATAGAGGTGCCACAATTATATTTGGGATCTTTAACACCTCTCCTCAGGGAATTCAGTATGATAACACGTAGGCCTGGTTACTTTGGAACCTTTAGTTTAAGGGATATTTTTCCCAAAGATAATTTGTATATAAAATACACAGTGGAGTGTCAGGGCTTTTTTAACAAGCTGCCAAGACAGAGAAATGATAATAAGACTCACTGGTATTTTATTAAATTCTTTGGGTACATGTTTGGGATGTGCACTGATGGGTTAAACCTCAATACTGGGGTTATAAGGTTGTTCAGCAGTTTAAGTTGATAAAAGAGGGTTGAGGACGGATATTATTAATTTGACTAAAGCCATAAATGACTTAATTATCTCTTATAAGTATTTGATAACCTTGGCACGGCTTCTGGATGTAAATATAACTTGTCCTCTGGGTATCAATATCCTCAAAAGAGTTATTTATTTATAGCTTTTGGGGTCCCAATATTGTCCTTCTGAGGGGTAAAGGGGCTCAAAGGGATGGAAACTGAGGCTACCAGGGTAATCAGTGGTAGCCTGTCATGTTTTCTTGGTTCTGAAGCACGGGTAGCCTCTAATTACACAGGGTATGGGAATTATTCTACTTTATAATTGATGTTTGGAATTTTGAATGACACTTATCTGTCCTTTTTATTTATTATTTAATCAATTATCCTTAGTAAATGTTCCCAGTAATTTAATAATTATTTTAATAGACATTCCTACGGATATTCCAACGTCAGGGGGGTTCTCATTATGTATCAAATAATTGGATTAAATTCATGAAATTGATTTTACTGCTTATTTTTGAAATTCAGTTGATTTACTAAAATAATTACTTGAAACTGTAAGTAATGGGTATTCATCTAATATTTTTGTATCATAAGTTTTCTTGGTATTTCACAAAAGGTTTGATGTCTAGAAATTCTTATAATAGTATATTAAAGTATTTTAATGTATTTTTAGAAGTAGTCATTATCTTATTTTCGACATTTTTTGTTACTTTGAATTATATTTAATCAAAAATATGTATAAAGGTTATTTAAATATTTTTATATAATTTTATGTATTTTCAGACTATCTGCTATCCACGGGACATTATTAAATATTTAAAATGTTCCTGTGTAGGTTGTAGCATGTTTACGCAGTACCTAGGTTTCTCAGGCCCCCTGTCAATTTGTCAACCCATAGTCCTGAGGCTGCATACTTGTCAGAGGCCTGGGGATGCGTACATGGCTTTGACAGAGTGAAAGAGCTTTAGCTCAGCCACGCGCAGGTACATTGGATGCCACCGCTGCGTGGGGAAATCCTTACAGAGCACATTGCCATCTGTAACTCCTAAAATATACACAACACCTCAATTATGACTGAATATTAGCTGTGAAACCTCTACAGGACGATACATGTGAAATATTTGATTGGCCAAAAAGTTGAATAGTGCTTCCATGGTATTTTGGTCTTTCTTTTCCTTAATTATTTGAAATTATAAGGATTTGGATTTAAAGGGTGGGGTCAGTGGGGGGTCCTACCTAATTTTGGGCGGAGAATCCCTTTTTGCAATAATATTTATGGTTTTCCTTCTCCTTCTTAGTTTAATTTTATCATTATTATTTTTAGTTTATTTATCTTATTTTTGCAGCTTTCTCTGCAATAGTAGCAAGCTGACATTCCCCCACTCCAAGATATGGTCATGTCTGAAAAAAAAATCAGGAGCATGTTGCAAAAAAATTAATTCCATGTGTGTTTCAGTTCCTTTTGCTGGCTCTGTAGTTTCTAGGATGTATTGGTCCATCAGTTATATTATGCTCTGGTAACCATTCATCTTTTTCTGCAGATTCTCCTTTGTATATTACTAAGTATAGTCTAAAATCTTTTCCCTGCACTCTCCCTTTCTTGTCTCTCAATATCCTGCTGAATTTCCCTTTTTCTTTCACAGGGTCAGGTTCTATTGGGATTATTGCTTGAAAGAGGTTGCTACCTTCTCTTGGATGAAAGTGTTTGAATAGAATAACAGGAAACACTGGGTGTTTTCTTGATAATTCTTCACTCAAGATTACTTCTACAGCATTTTTGCCATGCATCTTCTTGATAAGAAATGGTCCAACAAAGGCTGGTTTCAGCTTTCTTTTACCTGCTAGATTGTTAAAGTTGGTAGTGGATATCAAGATCTGATCTCCTATTTTACATTCAGGTTCCCATTTAATTTTTCCCATTTTTGTTTGTTGTGTTCTGATGCTTCTTCTACACATTTTTGAGCATTATTATTTGCCACTGTTATAATTATGGCTAGCAATTAGCTTAGGCAAATGAGCAGTATTTCAAGCAAAAGAAATGCTGGAAACCTTGTGTCAATAATTGCTTGATGGGCTCTCACAAATGGGGCAAAATGTTGGATGATATTGTTGATGAATTTGATTGGATGATTAATGGATGGATGAAAAACAGCAGGGAGAAGAGCTCCTTAAGTACAAAAGATTGGCCTCTTGTGAGCCCATGATACAACAAGCCAAAGGGAAAATTTTCCGCCCCAAAAAAGCTCTACAGGCTCTACAGGCCTTGTTACTTGGTTTGGGCTACATCAGCCCACATGGCATCAGTCCTTGTACCCTTATTACCAGCCTATTCTGGTCCATTCTGGTGTTTCCAATTTTACAGGGCTGAACAAGCCCCTTTTCTGTTCAATCCCCTGGCTGGTTGTCCGTTAAAACCAGCCCAGTTACTATTATTACCTTATTTACAGGCTACTTGCCTCATGCAGCCAGCACCTGGCCCCACATATGGGCCAGGTGGGACCCAGGACTCACCTGGGTCCAGTATCAACCTCACTTGGGGGGGGGTTTCAGCGGCGGACATGCCGCTCCCCCCCTCTTTCTCTCAAATCCGTGGTGGGGGCGGTCAAATCCCCTCATGAGGCGCCCTGGGGGTTATTAAACCCAGGGCTTTGTCAGGAATAGCGGGCTTGGGTGTGGTCAGATCCCCTCAGCCCGTCACTCCTCCCCCTTGGTAAAGGGGGGGGGGAGAGCACCCCTCTCAATTGTGGGGGGTGGTCAATTCCCTGCCACCCCTGGTTGCCTTGATGCAACCAGCCTGGCCACCTCTTTTGGTGGAGGGCTGATCAAGTCCCCCCCACCATGACTGGTTTCCCCTTGCAAATGGTCGCTGGCTGGTTAAAACCAGCCAGCCCTCCCACTCCCCCTTGCAATGGGGAGCTAGAGAAGGGGGAAGAGCCAGGACCACCAGCCCCTTGGCGGCCATCCAGCGCCGCAGCCACAAAAACGGCCCCGCAAAGGCTGTTGGGCCCCATAGATGGGCCAAAGGCAAAAACAGGAGGGGGCCATGACACAGGCAGCAGCCCCAACCGGGCTGCAACACGGGAGGCGGCCCCAATGGGCAGCCCCAAGCCCAAAAACTAAGTAAAAAATAATTTGGCGGGCCAGCCTGTCTGGCCAAGTATCTCCAAAATAAATCTTGGGACCAATTATGCCCATACAAGCCCATCTGGCTGTATTTGCCCATATCCCCACCAGGCCCAATGAGCTGGTTTCACACGTTTTGAGGCCAGTTTCCCCAAATCAGTGAAATCCACACAGGGACGTATGGTTGGTGTGATTTTCCAATGAGCCGGAGAGGCTCATATGTGCATCCCTTTGGATTACACTCATACATAGCACACGCATAAGTGCATACGTATTTTAACACACCCCCTTAATCCAAAAGGGGTGACATCCGCATATTAGTCACAAATCCTTGATTTTTGTTCCTATCTAAAGCCTTAGTCATGATATCTGCAATTATTGCTCCAGTGGGCATTTACCTCAACACAATCTCCTTGCAGTTAACTGCATGGCAAATATAGTTATAGTGAAAATCAATATGTTTTGTTCTTGAATGGAACACTTGGTTTTGTGCCAACGCAATGGAACTCTGATTATCAGAATACAACAACGCAAATCCTTGTGTTTTATGTGTATCCTCCAAGACTTTTCTCAACCATTTTGCTTCCTGTGAAGCTGCTAAGTAAGCTCTATACTCAGCCTCTCTTTATGAAAGACTTATTTCCAACAACTTCTTGGAAATCCATGACACCAGATTCTTACCTAAGAAGAATACAAAACCACCCGGTGATTCCCTAGTGTTCCCTTCTGCCCAAATTTCATTGGAATAACCAACCAAATCAAAGTTTTCTGACTTTGTAAACAACAGTCCCAGACTGTGCATTCCTTTAAGATACCTCAAATTTCTCTTAAACGCTGACCAATTCCTCATGCTTAGCTTCTCTAAGTGTTTCAAAAAGACAGCAATTGAAAAAGCAATATTGGGCCTTTTACACTGCCCCAAATAATTAAGAAATCCAATAGCTGACCTGTAGTTGTTCCCAGATGGAAAAAACTCCAGATACTCCTTATGTGTAGACTTCTCTAAACAAATTTTTGACTGCATGGGAGCATCAAACTCCTTTGCATCCTCAAAGCCATATTGCTTAAGAAGAGCTGCAACTTAATGGCTCTGGTCTAACTTAATACCATTCTTGCTCTTACTGACTTTCATTCCTAGCACCTGTTGCGCCAGACCAAGATCTTTTATCTTGAACTCCTTTTTGAGTGTCTCCATGACTCTCTCTTTACCATCACCAATAATGATAATGTCATCGACCCATACAAACAAAATTGCATCCTTTCTCACAAAAAGGCAAGGATCGGCCTCAGACGTCTTAAAACCAATCTCTATCAGTTTCTCACTCATGGTGTTATACCATGACCTAGCTGCTTGCTTCAATCCATACAGGGATCTACACAGCTTGAGGACATATTCCCCTTTATCTGCCGAAAGAAAAGTTCTAACACAGATTTTCTTCATGGTTTCTGGTTTAGTCTCTACTAACCATTCACGAAAACCATCAGGAATCGACATATAAACAGTCTCCTCCTCTTCAAGTTTTGCATTTAAGTATGCTGTTACAAAATCATGTTTTCTGATTTCTTCTCCCAACTCCACTGCCAGAGCAAAAGATTTACCTGAAGGTGGATAGCATTCCAGTTGGTGAGAAAGTTTCTTGGTAGTTGATACCCTCTCTCTGCTTGAAGCCCTGTGCAATGCATCTAGCTTTGAATCTTCTAAAAACTCCATTTGTTTCAAACTTCTTGTTTAACACCAATCTAGACCCCACAATGGTCTTTCATTTTGGAACAGAATCCCGCTTAACCACTTCAAAGACAGTATTATTTTCTAGAGAATCAAATTCCTCAAAAATAGCACTCTTCCAGTTGGCTCTCTCATCAAAATTTATAGCTTGGCCAAAGCTATTTAAGTTAACCCTGTTGCCCATTTCTGAACTTGGACTTCATTGAGAATAAAATGTTCCTGAAATGTATCTTCCTCATATCCTGCAGCAGCATAATGGGAATTCCATTCCCTGTACCTATCAACTGGTACTATAACCCTACCAGTCCTTCTTACTTGAGGTGGAGGCTCATCAGGTTCCGAATTAATGGACTCCCCTGAAACAGGCACTGAACCCTCTGGTGGCACGTCTGCCATCTCTTCATCTTCTGGAACCACATGTTCCTCAGCCTTTGATGGTGAAATAGGTGCTAATTCTGTGAAAATAAAAAGAGCTTAGGCTCTGGTTAAATTGAAGATAAAGAGAAATGAATGAAAGGAGTTTATAACTTCAAGCGTAACGGACCTGAGGAAAGGAGGAAATGGAAACTCCAGTTGATTTAGTGAATGAACTGATGATGAATTCCACTTGAGAGCACCATGGTTCATATAGACTTAATACATCATTGGCCAAAAAGTGGTTGAGTACAAAATGAACAAGGCAAAATTAACATAAGCAGTTTAAGTGACATGGTAAGTGAAATTTTATGCTTGGACAGTCTGACAATCACTACTTAGAACACAGCCTAGTTATATTTTAACCATTATTTTAATACTGCAATAACAACAATAATATCATTCAAATCAATTCAATCAATGATACTTCAAACTCCAGTGAAAGTCACATATAAATAAACTCAAATTCTAACAAATTCTATTTCATTATGGTGGACACTATAATACACCAAGCAACCAATTGTTCTTAGGTGTGATTTTTTGGGGTAAAACTTCTAAAACTGATAATGAGGACTCTTCCCATGAAAACTTACAATGTTATGCAACAGAAAGACTGTACACATCAACTCAGCCAAAAAGAACTTTGGTAGACCAGATTGAGACATAATAGTTCTGACCTTTTCCAGTAAAGTCCTATTCATTCTCTTGACTATTCCATTATTTTTGGAGTACTTTCAGTAGTGAATATATGAATGATACCATAATCTTTCAATAACCTCTCAAACTCTTTAATTACAAATTAAACACCTCCATCAGTGATAACCCTCTTGAGCTCCTTCATTAGACCATTCTGTTTTGAGACTTTGAAGATTACAGGAACCTCCTCTGTGGTCTGATCATTATATTGAATTGGTTTAACCCAAACATAATTAGTTGAAGTATCAAATAAATTGATTAAGTATCTTGCCCCACCAAGGGACTCAGGTGTGAATGGCCCTGCCAAATCAATGGAAAATTCCTCTCTAGGAACATCAGTGAATCTCTACTCTTTGAGAACACATTTATAGTCTTAGTCCCTAAGGTACAACTCTCACAGTTGCTGTCCTGTACCATATGTCCACTTCTATTGTGAGAATCAGTGCTCAAAGCTGATATTTTGAACAAGCTTGCACACAAAAGCTTGTTACAAAATTGTCCACTAAGAAAAATTCTCCCATTCATATCCATAAAAAAATTATCTTCTTTAAGATAAAATATCTGGAAACCTTTTTTTAACAACACTCCAAGGGACACAAGGTTATGAGTCAACTCTGGTACATAGAACACTTTCTCAAAAGAAATTTTGAAACCCAAGTGGTTTTGATGAATAACTTTTCCAATTCCTTTAATCTGAATTGTTCTGCCTTTATGACCAATATTTCCAACTCCATCATAATCACTAAGATTTAAAAATCAATTTTGTTCAAAGAACATGTGATCTTTACAGCCAGAATCAATCAAAAAAAGAACATCCTCCTTCAATCCTACTAATAGGAAAGAAGCTTTATCAGTCACTGATAAGTTCTCATCTTTGAGGTTAAGATTACTCACTTTGTAATCAATCCAGTCCATTTCTTGATCCTCATCAATTTTGGCCTTCTTTTTGGGAACTTCTTCCCCAAAAACCATGTCCATTGGACTATGAAAAGCCACCATTGCAACGTTTTCAATTGTGAGATTGACCTCCTTGTCATTCTCTTTGGAATTCTTCCTCTTCTTTGCCTCCTTGCAATCCTTAGCATAATTCCCCTTATTCAGACAATTATAGCATAAGACCTTGGACAAATCTTTTTTTTCCTTCTTGGGAGATTTTCCTGTCTTTCCAAACAAGGGATTTTCCAGAAACCCCCTTCATCTTGAACTGAAGATCATCCTTTTCAGTCCTTTTCAGCAAATCCTCCTCCCCAGGGAGAGGATCAAATTGAGAAATAATTCTGACTAAAGAATCAAACTCCTTTGGTAGCTTCTGAATGATTAAGAGTGTTAAACACTCAGGATCCATGTTAAGTCCTGATGACTCAAACTTGGCTATTCTTGACCTAGCCTCTGCAACAAACTGGCTACAATTTTAATATTGTACTTGAATAGTTTATTGAAGGCTATACCCTTCTGGTGAACAGAATCACCAGCATATTTGGACTTAAGCAACTTCCAAAGGATGCTGCCCCTCCTCCTCTCATCTTCCCTGAGAGTATTGGCAACCCATTTCACATGAATCTCATCAAGATGCCTAAGGATGAGATGATTTTTTACACTTCTGAACTGATCAAAGTTTCATCTGCATCCATTATCTCCCCACAACAGATGTTGTCCAGCTCACTATCCATAAGGACAGCCCAAGAATTATAATTCTTACTCTTCAGGACTATGTTGGTGGAGCTAACATAAGGAATAAAGGACATCTTCTTGGAAAACTTGAGGCCTTTGAGATTCTCCAGAGTAAGGTACAAGGGTCTAGATGGCTTGGAAGTAATGATAATGTTGGAACTGATAATGTGTTATAATTATGGCCAGCAATTAGCTTAGGCAAATGAGCAGTATTTCAAGCAAAAGAAATTCTAAAAACCTTGTGTCAATAATTGCTTGATGGGCTCTCACAATGGGGCAATACGTTGGATGATATTGTTGATGAATTTGATTGGATGATTAATGGATGGATGGGAAACAGCAGGGAGAAGAGCTCCTTAAGTAAAAAAGATTGGCCTCTTGTGGGCCCATGATACAACAAGCCAAAAGGCAATTTTTCCGCCCCAAAAGAGCTCTACAGGCTCTACAGGCCTTGTTACTTGGTTTGGGCTAAATCAGTCCGCATGGCGTCAGTCCCTGAACCCTTACAACCAGCCTATTCTGATCCATTCTGGTTTTTCCACTGTTAGGGGGCTGAACCTAACCCCTTGCTATTCAATCCCTGGCTGGTTGTCTGTTACAACCAGACCAAATACTCTTATTTCCTTACTGACGGGCTGGTTGCCTCATGCAGCCAGCCCCTGGCCCCACATATGGGCCAGGTGGGACCCAGGACTCACCTGGGTCTGGTCTCAACCTCACTTGGGGGGGTGTAACCGGTGGACATACCACCCCCCACCTCTTTCTCTCAAATCCCTGGTGGGTGCAGTCAAATCCCCTCACCAGGGGCCCTGGAGGTTGATACCCCCAGGGCGTCATCAAGAATAGTGGGCTGGGGCGTGGTCAGATTGCCTCAGCCCATCGCTCCTCCCGGTAAAGGGGGGGGGGGGAGAGCGCCCCTCTCAATGGTGGGGGGGTGGTCAATTCCCCTCACCGCCTTGATGCGACCAGCCTGGCAACCTCTTTTGGTGGGGGGGGGTGATCAATTCCCCCGCCCACCATGACCAGTTGCTGGCTGGTTACAACCAGCCAACACTCCCACTCCCCCTTGCAATTGCAAGTGAGGGGAGGGGGAGGAGCCTGGACCAACAGCCCCGCGGCTGCCACCCAACGTGGCAGCCGCAACAATGGCCCCCCGCGGGCCCCACGCGGGCTGTTGGGCCCCATAGATGGGCCAAAGGCAAAAACAGGGGAAGGCCCCGACGGGGGTGGCAGCCCCAACCGGGCTGCAACATAGGTGGCGGCCCCAATGGGCCTCCCCAAGCCCAAAAACTAAGTAAAACATACTTTGGCGGGCCAGCCCGTCTGGCCAAGTATGTCCAAAATAAAACTTGGGCCCAATTATGCTCATACAAGCCCATCTGGCTTTATTTGCCCATATCCCCCACCGGGCCCATTAGGGCCCGTGTACCAATGAGCCTGTTTCACATTTTTTTGAGGCCATTTTCCCCAAATCATTGACATCCACACAGGCCTATATGGTCCTTGTGAGTGTCCAATGGGCCCAAGAGGCCCATATGTGCATACCATTTGGATTACACTTATACGTAGCACAAGCGTAATTGCATACATATTTTAACAGCCAGATCCATCATTTTCTGAAAGTCAAGAGATGTTGGATGAATGGTGGCTAGGTTATAGTTTAAGTTATTCCTAGGGAGTTTTGGAATCCATCCTCTTTCTAGTATGTAAGGGGCCTCTTTGCTATTAGAATGTTTACTTTTGTTATAAGCCATCTCCAGAGCTGGGAGTAGGCTCACCCAATCATGGCAATAACCATCTGAGGTTTTGTATTCTAGACCAAAGCTAGAGAACCTTCTTAACATATCTTCTACTTTCTGTTTCATTCTTTCAGCTAATCCATCAGTTTGGGGAGGGTATGCTGTAGAAAATTCAAGAGTAGTACCCAGTATATCATGTAGATTCCTCCAAAACCCAGAGGTGAATTTGGGGTCTCTCTCACTGATTATAATCTTGGTTATACCAACACCAGCTATGATCCTATTCCAAAATAGTAGAGCTACATCCATAGCACTATCTTCTTTGTGGTGAGGTAAGGATCTTGCCTTGTTAGAGTAACTGTCAACTATAAACAGGACATAGGTATATGAATGAGTAACTCCAGGCGGGAGGCCAGTGACAAAAGCCATATTAACAATTTACCATCTAGGTTTTGGTTCAGAGATCTTCTGTAGGAGTCCAAACCTTTTTCAAGTAGTTTTATTAGATTTTTGGCAAGTCTCACCGCTAATGACATACTTAATAGTGATTTCTTTCCATTCTATCCACCAAGAAGTTTGTTTTACTTTTGCCAAGGTTCATTCAGTGGATAGATGCCCTGATGAAAAGTTGTCATGGCATTGCTGGATTATGTGTTGTATATTTTCTTTTACTAATTCACTGGAATTTTGGTGTCTGTAGTAAACAAGACCATCCCAAAAGGTCAACCTTCCTGCTTTATAGGGTTTAATTAATGAAGCAGGTAAACTATTTATCAGCGCTGCTTCTGGCAATTCACATTCCATAATGGTAATCAGCAGCCTGATTTCAGGGGAGTAGTTGTCCCTCACTAAATTGCAGAAAGCAGTATCTAATTCACATAAGTGGATCCTTATGAATGGAGCATTTAATGCAAAAAGATTGAATTTCAAGATAGGAAAGATACCTTGATCCTCAGGGTCACATGCTGGATTGCTAGAGTCATTAGGAAAAGCATTCCTACTGAGAAAATCAGCATTCTGATGTTTAGCTCCAGCTTTATGCACTAAATTCATCTGACCTCTATACTGTTTTATATCAATTTGCCACCTGAGCATATTTCTGCTGGGGGTCTTCATGTTCATGAGAGTTCTTATAGTATTACAGTCTGTGATCACTTGGAAATTGTTGCCTTCTAAGTAATATTGTAGCTTTTCTAAAGCCCATACTAGAGCCAAGAATTTCAACCGACTGGCTTCATATCTCTTTTCTGTATCTTTGATCTGTCTAGATACGAAGAGTACTGGTTTCTCCACTTGTTTGTCTTCTTCTATTAATTCTTGATTTATAGCGGCTCCTAACCCTTCGATACAGGTTTCAATGTACGGTTTAAAGGGCTTGGAGTAATCTGGTTGAATGATTAAAGGAGTAGAGTTCATAGCTATTTTTAGTTCCTCATAGTTTTTCAATCTCTCATGTGTTATTTCAAAGAGAGTGTTATTGTTGCATATTTTGTACAGAATTTTAGTTAGCATAGAAAACTTTTGTATGTATTGTCTGTAGTAACTGCAAAAACTAATGAAAGACAGTAACTTTGTTTTACTTTGAGGCATGGTTCTGTTCATGACAGCTGCTATCTTATTTTGATCAGCAGCTAGAGTTATAACAGAGACCATATGCCCTAGGGCTTTCCACTCTCCATATCCAAACTTGCATTTATTCATGGATACTTTTAATCCTGCTTTGGAGATAGTTTGAATTACTAATCTTATTTGGTTGATATGAGTATCCCAATTATCAGAATATATGATAACATCATCTATATATACCATCATCCATCCTTGTCTGATGTATGTACCTAGAACTGTATCCATTTTTCTCTGGAAGTTTGATGGGGCATTCTTTATACCAAAGGTCATCCTAAGATATTCATATATTCCCAAATGACAGATTATTCTCATAAACTTTCTGCTTTCATGGCTTATAGGTATTTTGTTGAAATCTTTAAGCATATACATGGTAGTGATATATTTGGCCTTGGACAAGTTATGTAGAGCATGATCAATCCAGGGTAAAGTATAATAATCTGCTTGAGTGTAATTGTTGAGAATTCTGAAGTCTCCTACCATTTTTGACTTGTCATTATGCCAAGCTATCATTACAGGTTTGGTCACATCTACCAGCTAATTGTGCCCTACTTTCCTTAATACTTGTAAGTCCATCAGTTCTTGGATATTTTCCTCAAGAGCTATTCTAGACTTAGGACTAGAGGGATAAGCTGGTCTTCTTAAGTTTGGAGGATAAGGAGGCTTAATAGTCAATTTTAATAACATTTCATGTCCTTTGATATCACCAATGGGATGTTCTTTAGTACAAAAAGGATTTTGGTTCTCAAAGAAGAATGTCAATATATCTTTCTTCTGTTCATCAGAAATTTTCATATTTACAGCTGCTTGAGAGTAGTATTCTTGATTAAATTCTTCTAAATGCTTTCGATGAGTGGAAGAGTAGAAGTTAGATTGGATGGTGCATATCTTAAACTTCTTGTCCTAATTACCACACACTTTCAAGTATCTCCATTTAGTCTGGAACACATCTATACCATATAGACATAAAGAATTGTTACCCATTATCAGGTAGTGTTAGGAATGCCACTCGTCCCCGCGGCCAATAGACGACTACTTTCTCTTTGACTAAAATCTCTCAAAACCTATCCCCGGGAGACCAATCCCCGGGGATCTCCTGACATCTGCCGCATTCTCCTCTTCCAACCCTCCTCTGCTTGTTAGCTCGGAGGGACCCTGCTTTTTCTGTTCTCTTAAATCCTCTTTTATATTTTGATCTAATTTTCTTTTCTTCCTCACTTTCTTTTCTCTTCTATCTCTATTTTCTTCTTGTCTCATTCTTCTTTCCTTCACCGCCAAGATTCTCTCAACCATCAAACCACCACTCATCAACTGGCCGACTCATCTCTTCAAACCCATCCAATAGGATCCAAACATACTCGTCGTCATTCCTTGTCTGGTAAGATGATCCGCACCTTAACTCTGTGACCAACCATCAGCTTATACCTCTATCAAACTAGCTCATATATCTTTCTCGCCTCAAATCCTCTTCTTCCTGACCGCTCAGCCTCTTATGTACTATTGCTCGTTGGTTCTCTCTTTTTCTTCTTCATTTCTATTTCTTCCTTACTATTTTTTCTGTTTCTGATGTTGAGAATCTTAGTCTGCTGGTTCTTAGTCCTCAAACCATTCTGTGAAATCTTATCATGGTTAATAGCCAAAATGGGACCAACCAACTCACCTTCACAATGAACAAACCAGCAGGAGCTATGGATTATTTCCATCAAGTCCCTTTGAAAGCTGCGGTAGATGCAATTCCACCCCTCAACAAAGAAAATTTATCAATCTGGCGAGATAAGATGATGATTCTATTTGACCTCAAGGACATGAAAGACACAATCACAAGAATTTGGGACAACTCTCCATAAAACAAGATAGGGAGATTAGGACGGTTATTCTTTCTAAACTGGACAACACAACACACACCAAAGTCATCAATTCCACCAACATAAACTGTTATAAGCTTCTATGGGCTGAAATCACCCAACGCTTTGCCTCATCAGAGACCGCCAATCAAGCTCAATAATTTAAGTCCTTCCTTCATTTTGGTTTCAATGAAAATTCCATTGAAGGATTTGTGACGGATAATAGAAATTCTCTAACTCAAATGACCAATGTTGGTATTGAACTGCTCAACAACATTCTTGCCTACTTGGTTCTTTTCAAGTTCCCACCTATCCTTGAGAACCTAAAACAACAGATAATGCACGTAGAAAAAAACCTAACTGTCAAAGTCATCTTCAATCATCTGATCCAATACAACAACAAGCGCAAGGCCCAGAAAAAAACAACTAAATCTAGCTCTGAACTCACTTTGGTGACAACAAGAACTAAAACCGAGAAAGAGAAAAAAAAGATCAAAACACATCAAATTGATGACTTCCGAACCTTAACACTCCCAGCACAATGGACAGGCAGAAAGAGCCAATCAAACCATAATCAAAGCAGCTTGAGCAACCTTCTCATCGTCCTGACTACCAAAAACCTACTGGAAGATAGTCACAAGGAGTTGCTGCTTCATGCTCAACCAAATCTCTCAAGAAGGTAATCACCGTTCCCCCTGGGAACTTATGTTTGATAAAAAACTCCCAACTAATTACCTTAAACCTGTAGGATCATCACTCATATATCTCAAGAATTGCACCCAAAAAGGAAGGAAATTTGATGAGAAGGGGGACGAAGGGCTACTAGTTGGGTTCAATCCCTTTTTTCACTCCTACATCATTCTTAATTTGTTAGGATCCATTATGGAAACAAAACATGTTAAATTCCTGAAGACAAATCTACACAAATTCCCTCTCCTAGAATCAACTGGTATTGATCTCATCTCACATGAATAAAAGGAACTCAACAAGTCTGACTTCTCCACGACCAACAAACAATTTATGTTTTGAGATCATCCAAATACCGACTCGGATTCAGAATCCAATCCCAACTCTCCGGAAGCTCCAGAATCCAATTCTGATTCTCTCAACTCAGCTCCACAAACCTCTTCCCTGCAGGAAACCACCCAAACCTCCGCTTCTGAACCTCCCAAGAGTGAAGCATATCAACAACCAAGGCGGGAAACCCAAAAACCGCAACGCTATGGATTTCACCATTACTACAAACCGCCATCATACAAGGCAGCCCGCAACTGTCCCAAATGGCCCAAATGGGAGAAGGCAACTGAAGAAGAGTTAAGCTCTATTGAAAATCAAGAAGTATGGGATGACTTCTATGGATAACCAAACAATATACTCAACACTACCTGGGTCTTCAAAGTCAAAGAAAATTGTCACAGGGAACCAGTAAAATACAAAGCAAGATTGTGTGTTCAAGGATTTAATCAAATCTTTGGCATCAACTACAACAAAACGTGGGCACCCACTGGAAAGCTTGGTTCATTGAGAATTGCTCTCTTGTACGGCCTGAAAGAAAAATGAATTTTACTCAATTGGACGTCAAAGGAGTGTTTCTCCCTGCACCCCTGGATGAAGAAGGCATCATTAAAACCCCTGAAGGATCCCAAAGGAAATCCCCCTATTTCAAACTCAACAAGTCCCTATACGGATTGAAACAATCCCCTAAGAATTGGTACAAAACGCTGACTGGATGGATAAAGTCCCAAGGCTACCTCAAACCAAGCAGCAACCCCTGTCTTTACTACAACCCCAAATTGAAGGAAGTACTCTACTTCCACGTGGACAACCTCATTCACGTTGGGAAGAGAAAGATCTTTGAGTTGAACTTCTTAACCAAGTTCAAAAATTTGTCTTGTCACCCACCTAATACAATTCTGGGTATGCTGATGGAAGTGAAGGAGGATGAGATCCTCTTAAGTCAACCAAAACATATAGATAAAGGACTAGAAGAGTTGGGCCTTACTGAATGCAAGGAAACTTGTGCTCCTTTAACTCAAAATCTAAACCTGGAGCCAGCCACCAATGAAGATCATGCTCTATTCACTAAAATGAAAATCAATTTCCGATCAGTCACCGGCCTTCTCAACCATCTTGCACAATATAAACGTCCTGACATTGCCTTTGCGGTGTCCAGCCTAGCCAGATTCAATTCTAAACCCGGCATGTCCCATTGTAGGGAAGCACGCAAGGTATGGAAGTATCTTAAGACCACAAAAGATAAAAAACTCATTCTTTGTTTCAACCCAAGTGAGAAAGTGATTAATGGATACAGCAATGCAACTTGGGGAGACAATCCCTCCTCCTGAAAATTCCAATCTGGATTCATCATCTTTCATTACAGAAGTCCTGTCGTCTGGAACTCATCAAGGCAGAGAAATATAACTTAATCATCCACCAAATCCAAACTTAAAGCCCTGCTTGACTGCTTCCTGGAAGTCAAGTGGGTAACTAATATATCATATTCCTATCTCCAAGCCTACCCTCCATATCGAAAACAAAGGACTCAATGATAAAATTAAACGGTTCGGATCTCACTCTAAGTCTCACCATATTGACATTAAAACGAAAGGTTTGAGAGAAGAATTTCAAAACTGCAACTATGATCTAGTCCTAATACCAACAGAGGACATGGTGGCGGACTCACTCACCAAAGCTTTGTAGATCAACTCTCTGAATCTACTTCAAAACTCCATCTTTGACTCTACCCTACCACAATCTCAATAGATGTTCCACCTCACCAGACACGAGGAGTGTTAGGAATGCCACTCTTCCCCGCGGCCAATAGACAACTTCTTTCTCTTTGACTACAATATCTCAAAACCTATCCCCGGGAGACCAATCCCCGGGGGATCTCCGGAAAACTGCCGCATTCTCCTTTTCCGACTCTTCTCTGCTTGTTAGCTTGGAGGGACCCTGCTGTTTCTGTTCTCTTAAATCCTCTTTTATATTTTGATCTACTTTTCTTTTCTTCCTCACTTTTTTTTCTCTTCTATCTCTATTTTCTTCTTGTCTCATTCTTCTTTACTTCACCATCAAGATTCTCTCAACCATCAAACCACCACTCATCAACTGGCCGACTCATCTCTTCAAACCCATCCAATAGGCTCCAAACATACTCGTCTTCATTCCTTGTCTGGTAAGATGATCCGCACCTCAACTCTGTGACCAACCATCAGCTTATACCTCTATCAAACTAGCTCTTATATATTTTTTGCCTCAAATCCTCTTCTTCCTGACCGCTCAGCCTCTTATGTCCTATTGATTGTTGGTTCTCTCTTTTTCTTCTTCATTTATATTTCTTCCTTGCTATGTTTTCTGTTTCTGATGTTGAGAATCTTAGTCTGCTGGTTCTTAGTCCTCAAACCATTCTGTGAAATCTTATCAGGTAGTCACATAATCTGTTGAGCAATACCACAAATTCCACTTGTATTCTCAAATATCCTTTAGTATGTAGTCATATTATAGGAGCAGTCCATACTCCAAAAGCATTCATGGTAGATTTGAAATAGCTAAAATTGGCTTTTGGGACCGGCAGAAGGTTTTCTTTCGAATTGGGATTGCATTGTTTAAGAATTTGGTACAGAAACATCAGCAGACAGCTCTACTACCCAGTAATAACGTTATAGTTATGTATTTATACAATTCTGTTGCATAGCAAGTTTGATCAGTAGTATAACTCTTAACACTCATAGGTTTAACTTTTAATGGTTTAAAATCCATGATATGTCTAGGAATTATGGTAGGGTCCCATTTTTGGGGCAAAATAGAGTCCCCATGGATGTTATAATTGGCAGTCTTGTCTTGTATTCCCTGTCTTGTTACAATTAAAACAAGTTCCAGGCATTCTCTCTTTTTCCCTGATCTCATTAGGTTTCTTATTATGAGAGTTAATTATCAGAGGGGTTTGTTCTTGGTTTTTGTTGATGTTAAAGTTCTCTTTAGTTAGAGAAGGAACCTTCTTGTCAAACCCATTCATGTCTATGATTTATTTTAACTCATTGACTAGGGTTGGTAAGTCAGCATCCATGCTCATCCCGCATCTTACACTATGTCTAAGATTTCAAGGACACAAGTTGAGGAGTATTTCATTCACTTCCTCTTTATCAGAATCTGGATAGAATAAATCTATTCTTCTCTTTTGTTCAAAGGACCATTTGTGAGGCTTATCCTTGGAGGGATCAAATCAGGAATTTTCGAAATTTTTCATCATTTTTCTTTTCCACATTCTAGAAAAAAATTGTTCTTTCATTAGAAGTTTCCAAGAATTCTATGGTAAGGATCCTACTTCTTCTCTTTTACTGATAAACTAGTCTAAAGCTACTCCTTCAAATAGTCTGGGCAGCATGACTACAGCTATAGCTTCTGGTAAGTCATAAGAGTTAATAGTATAGTCAATAAATTTAATGAAATTTATATGATTGTATTCTTCTTCACCGGAGAACTTAGGCCATTCAGAAATTTGGGGTAAAAGTTTGAGGGCTTTTTCTTTTTCAGGAAAAGGACTAGGCATTAAGTTGTCACTCCTGTTAAAATACGTATGTACTTATGCATGTGCTACCTATAAGTGTTGTCCATATGGGATGCACATGTGGTCCTCTGTGGCCCATTGGACACACAAACGGACCACACGTGCCTGTTTGGATGTCACGGATTTGGGGAAACTGGCCTCAAAACGCGTGAAACAGGCCTATTGGTACACAGGCCCTAACAGGCCCGGTGGGGTATATGGGAAAATTCAGCCAGATGGGCTTTTATGGGCATAATTGGGCCCAACGTCTATTTTGGACATACTTGGGCCCCAGCTCCTCCCCCTCCCCTTGCTCACCATTGCAAGGTGGAGGAGTGGTGCTGGCGGGGTTGAACCAGCCAGAAACCAGTTGCAAGAGGCAACAAGTCAGGGTGGGGGGGGAACTCATCACCCTCCCACCAAATGTCCGTGGCGAGGGTGGCTGCAACAAGGCAACCAGCGGCAGGGGGACTTGATCACCCTCCCACCATCAAACAATAGGGGCGCTCTCCCCCCTTCTCTTACCAAGGGGGAGGACCGATGGGGCTCAGGGGATTTGACCACCCCCCAGCCCACTTACCTTTGACAACACCCTGGGGGTTGATACCCCCAGGGCCCTTGTAGGGGGATTGGACCTCCCCCTCCAGGGATCTGTGAGAAAGAGGGTGGGATGGCATGTCTGCGGGTCACATCCCCCCCAGGTGAGTCTGAAACCAGACCCAGGTGTGTCCTGGGTCCCACCTGGCCATTTGTATGGCCAGGGGCTGGTTGCATGAGGCAACCAGCCTGCAAGTGAGGTAACAGGGCCATTTGTAACAGAAAACCGGCCAGGGGTTTGAACAGCTAAGGGGCTGGTTCATCCCAATTACAGTGGAAACAACAGAAACAACTTGAATAGGCTGGTTATAAGGGTACAGGGACAAATTCCATGCGGGCTGATGTAGCTCAAACCAAGTAACAAATGCATTCCTAGTAATAGTGGTGCATAAGGTGTAGTTGTTTGTCTGGGAGGTTTTGGTTCCTCTGTGGTACTCCCCAAGGGGTTAGTCAGATGGACTTTTAAGTTTCTAAGATCATTCTTGATGAGATTAAGATGCAGGTCCACTTTATTATTAAGCAGATCTAATTTCTCAAAAGGGACAGAATGGAGCTGTTAGTGGTGGTTAAAAATTCTTCTTTTAAAGGTTGAAAAGACCTAATAAAATATTCATGGATACCTGATAACATATTCTCAATTTTTTGAGTCTGTCTGATTTTATCTTTATTAATTGTCCCCAATAATTGTTCTGTATGTTCCTTAATATCTTAAATTCCTACAGTTGTTTTTGGTTATTAATTAATTTGGCTACTACAGAGTTTAAATTATCCATCTTAGTATAAACACCATCCCAATTTCCACAAACAATCTTGAAATTATGGTTCATATCATTATAAAAGGAAGTAATTAGATAAGAGGTTGGTTTAGACAAGTTACTGGGTTTTCAATTAGAGGCTAATTGTTGTAAAACTTTTTCCACTTTTGAGCTTAAGGATATTATCTGATCCCAATCATTCTTTCCCTTTGGCTTTGGATGGGAAGAAGACCACTTCTTTCCTGATCCTTTGCCTTTCAGTTGGGCTTATTGATCCCAAGGATTCCACTTTTATACATAGGATTCTAACTCTTTTCTTGGAATCATTTTCTGAAGAGCTATCTGGGTAGCTTTTGCCTGGGAGATTATCTTTTTCATAGATACCATGTCCTCCTTGGCTTGGGCCTTTTTGATCTCTTCCCAATATTTCACCCGCTCTCTTAATAAGTCTTTGATCCTGGCTTCCTTGGCCAGATTCTGCTGGGGTCGCTGCAGGGAATATTCTTTTAATGGAGGGGGGCTTAATTCTACTAACTTCTCCGGCTCTAGCTTTGGGGAGGGCAGAAGTACTTGGGGCTGTTCCTTGTCCATCAAAATTTGATTCATGGTTTCCAGTCCCCTCATGGTTGTTGTTATTGGTGGTCTCATGGTTACTGGGGGGTCCTGGCAAAGATCCATAGGAGGGAATTCTCCCTGAGGCTCTTGTGTTACGTCTATTCATATTGAATAAAATTTTTATAAGTATTTTTCTACAGAAAAAAATCCGTAAAACTAAGTTTTATTTACAACTCACTTAATTTGATATTCAAAGGTACCAGGACTTTATTGGGATTGAATTGGTCCTTAATGGTAATTCTACAGGATCTTGATGTGTCCTAATGAGGTCTTCACCCGTCCAATCAATATTTTTGGGGCGTCCAGAGATATCTGGGACTTCTTGATACAATACTTAAGTTTCAGTGGTGGTGGTTTCGGGTATAGGAGGGTTCACTGATTTTCAAAGTTTATTTAATTGGTAAATAAAATATATTATTATTATTTTAAAAAAAATAATATGGTAATACAAGTTTTATAATTACTTTTATATTTTAAAAAGTAACTTTTACAGTATTTCTTCCAAGCTTTATGTTTTCTTAATAGGGCCTGGAAGTTGATAAACCTCTCAAGATCTTTGTTTTCAAGGAGTTTATCTAAGTGTTTACGTGCAGAAGAGATATTATGTTGCTCAGCATGAGTTAAAGCTTCCCAACCAGTAGGTTATTAATTTTGAATATATTCTTCTTTTCTTATCTTTAAAAGATTCAAATAATAGATGATTAATTCTGCATTTGTTTTGGAATCCACTGAAAAAGAATTTAATGATGAATCACAGTTAAAAAGTCTGATAAATTCATCTTTGATTTAATTTTATGTGAAATGTCTGGTCTGAGGTATTAAATATAATAAAATGGAATATTTCCCGGCTTGACCCCCAATTGTCAGCCTCCTGGATCCCAAAACCCTTGCTATCCTTTAGCTAACAGAGGTGGTAGAATGAATGATAAATTGATTATTTAATAAATGCAGCAAAAATCCATAAAATATTTGAATAAAGCTCATTTCAAGATTAATTGGTTTGGATATGGTTTATTGTTATAAATCAATATTGATAAATTGATTATTAAATATTTTTATACAGGGGCCACAATTATATTGGTGATCTTTAACATCTCTCTTCAGGGAATTCAGTATGAAAACAGGCTGGCCTGGTTACTTTGGGACCTTTAGTTTAAAGGATATTTTGACCAAAGATAATATGTATATAAAATACACAGTGGAGTGTAAGGGCTTTTTAACCAAGCTTCCCCGACAGAGAAAGGATAATAACACTCACTGGTATATTATCAAATCCTTTGGGTACCTGTTTGGGATTTACACTGATGGGCTAAACCTGTATACTGTGGTTAAAAGGCTGTTCAGAAGTTTAAATTGATAAAAGAGGGTTGAGGTCGGATATTATTAATCAGACTAAAGTCGTAAATCCCTAACTTATCTCTTATTAGTATTTGATTAACTTGGCAGGGCTTCTGGATGTAAATATTACTGGGTATCTGGGTATCAATATCCTCCAAAGAGGTCTTTATTTATAGCTTTTGGAGTCCTAATATTGTCCTTCTGAGGGGTAAAGGGGCTCAAAGGGACGGAAACTGAGACTAGCAGGGTAACCAGTTGTAGCCTGTCACTTGTTCTTGGTGCTGCAGCACGGGTAACATCTAATTCCACAGGGTATGGGAATTATTCTAATTTATAATTGAGGTTTGGATGTGTGAATAACACTCATCAGTCCTTTTTATTTATCATTTAATTAATTGTCCTTAGTAAATGTTCCCAGTAATTTTATAATTATTTTAATAGAAATTCATATGGATATTCTGATGTCAGGTGATTTCTAATTATGTTCTAAATAATTTGAGTAAAGTCATGATATTTATTTCACTCCTTATCTTCAGAATTCAGTTGATTTACTAAAATAATTACTTAAAAATATAAGTCATGGGTGTTCATGTAATATTTTTACATCATTATTTTTCTTAGTATGTCAAAAAAATGCTGATGTATAGAAATTCTCATAAAAGTATTTTAAAGTATTTTAATATATTTTTAGAATTAGTCATTATATTATTTTTAAAATTTTTTGGTACTTTGAATTATATTTAATAAAAAATAGTTATAAAGTTTATTTAAGTATTTTTATATAATTTTATGTATTTTTAGACTATCTACTATCCATTGCAGCATTTATTACATATGTAGAATTTTCCTGTCTAGGTTGTAGCATGTTTATGCCGTACCTAGGTTTCTCAGGCTGCCTGTCACTTTGTCAACCCATAGTCCCGCGGCTGCTGACTTGTCAGAGGCACGGGGATGTGTACAAGGCTTTGACAGAGTGACAGAGCTGTAGCTCTGCCCCGCATGAATGCATTGGCTTCCACGGCTGCGTGCAGGAATTGTGACAGAACACATTTCTTTCTGTAACTCCTAAAATATACACAACAACTCAATTCTGACTGAATTTAAGGTGTGTAACCTATACGTGATATTACATGTGAAATATTCAATTGGCCAAAAAGTTAAATAGTGGCGCCATGGTATTTTGGTCTTGTTTTCCTTAATTATTCAAAATTATAAGGAGTTGGATTTCAAGGGTGGGGTCAGTGAGTGTCCCTACCTCATATTGGGTGGAGAATCCATTTTTGCAATAATATATATGGTTTTCCTTCTCCTTCTTAGGTTAATTGTATTATTATGATTTTTATGTTATTTATGTTATTTTTGCAGCTTGCTCTGAAATAGTAGAAAGCTGACATTCCCCCATCCCAAGATATGGACATATCTGAAAAAAAATCAGTAGAATTTTGGGAAAAAATTCATTCAATGTGTGTTTCATTTTCTTTTGCTGGCTCTGTAGTTTCTAAGATGTACTGGTCCATCAGACGTTGTTTCTGTTACTTTTTTGTCTTGATCTGCAATAGTAGCAATCTGACATCTACTATTTCTTCTGCAGAATCAACTTCACCAAGGATTCAATCTTGAGGAGGTTCATACTGGATTCCGGCTATTTGATACATATGATTGTTGAAACTGATTTGTTTATCAGGCTCAATAGGAGTAACAGGGCTGATAAGATCCAAAATGGCAAAAACAATTATTCTATAACGGTTAAGGGAACCAGCAACATTGCCTTATCAACCAAGAACACAAATCTTAGACTTACAAATGCGGCATGGGTGCCCAAGTCTACTGTCAAATTGATCTCTCTTGGTGCTCTTGCAGTGCAAGGAGCACAACTTCAGGTGGACTCCAAGTGTCAACCAAACATCTTCTCGTTGGTTGTTGAAGGCACAAACATCCTCACCTGTTTCATTGTCAAAAAAATGTTTGTGATAGACATGAAGAAAAAATTGAAGGAGTCCTCCTATTTGGAGTAAAAACTTCTATCTCTTCACCTTTCCTTGGGTCCTGCCAGGATCAAGAATATGGAAAAATTCCTCAACCACAGCTTACCGCATGCTCAAAAGAATGCCTTTGAATGTCTCAGCTGTAACAAAGCTAAAATTAACTGGAGACCCTTTACCAATCAACAGTGGGTAGCAAGAATGTGCTTTGAAAAAATACATCTGGATCTCATAGGACCCATAAATACAACTTCAAAGCAAGTTTACAGATACATACTCAATTTCATTGCCTTGCACATCCAATAAGAGAAACACAAGATGGGTAGGGGATTTCAGTAATGTTGGGCTGGTTGAATTTCTTGTTCTGAGATGACACCTATTGGAAGAGGGACTAACAAATAAGAATTATGATACTAATTCCTTGAGGGGAATAAGTCCAGGAAGGTAAGAGAGGCCACTATATGTGAGAACTGAGAGGAGGCCTTGAGGAGGGATGACTGTTGTTGGTCTTGGATGCCCCATGGCATTACATGTTGAACGATTGTGCTGGAGGCTGTGGCTTGACAGATTGAGTAATTTATCTTTCCAGAGAGTGTCAGCTTGCTACTATGTACAGAGCATCCTGTCATAGCAACACAAAAACTATAAAAAAAATTAAACAAGAATATATAAATTGAAAAAAGAAGGAGTGAGAAATCCATAAATACTATTAGAGAGATGAATTCCTCACCAAAAATTAGGTAGGGTCACCCACTGACCCCACCCTTGAAATCCAAGTCCTTATATTTTTAAAATAATTAAAAAGAAAAGTACTGAAAATTACAACACCAGTATGGTACCTTTTGGACATTCTAAATATTTCACATGTGTTGGCACGTATAGGATTTACACCTAAAATTCCCTCCAAATTGAGGTGTTGTGTATATTTTAGGAGTTAAACGCAGAAATGTGTCATGTCACAATTACCACCCGCAGCCCTGCATCATTACATATCCCTACATACTTTTAGTAGGAAATTCCTGCGTACTAGAGACCCGGGCGCAGCTAATTCTGCCACGCACGCAGCGGATCCTACCCCGCGCGAACCTCTACTGACTGATCTCCACGTCTGGATCTGTTGTGACTAATCTGACAACCAGGTACCAATCAGAAGAGCTACAACCTAGTTAGGGTTGCCTGACATATGTAACAAGTTGACATATAAATTATTAATAGTCTAAAAAGATCAATACCTAAATAAAATTAATAAAAATTAAATTTAAAACATTTTTTAATAATAAATCAAAGATTAAGGATTACCACATAAATTATTGACTCTGATCTTTGAAGACCATGAAACACTACAAGGAGTAATCATAAAAATTATTAAAAATTATCTACGTGATCAACAGATTTTGGAAAATTAGTACACGTCCACATCTTTCCACTTTAAAGCAATACTAATAGTACAAATGAAGGATGAGTGAAGAATGATCAAATTTACAAAATAATAGATTAAAAGATCCTGTGGCTAAATTAGTACAGAAATCCAGAAGATCTAAAGTCAGCTGATGGAAGCACCAAGTGGACGTGCTAATCTTGCCCTGACTGGCTTTTCAACCTCAGCCCATGAGATGAACCCTCTCTACATGCCCTGAGAAGCTCAAAATTACCCCAAAAAGGTATATATACAGACCTCTTTGGATCTAATATCCCAGAGATTATAAGTTTACCAGGAATTATTATTATCAATCAGAATCTGTGTCATTGTTTTTCAAGTGCCTAATGCAATTCTAAGAAATTGATTGATGGCTTAGTCTGCAGTATTATTTATTTCTTAAACAAATCAAACCATTGAGGTTAGTCAGGAAAATACGCCCCATCTGCTCTGAAATCCCTCCTATCATTTCAGGATTTTTGTGGTGAAGTACTCTGAGTGAGTGTGTCCCTTCCTGTCTTTGCCCTTGTGCTGTTTAACCTGTTGGTATTCACGTATCTGCTCAAATCATTTTATTTTATTCTATTTCATGTTATTCTATTTCATTCTATCTTTGTTCTATTTCATTCCACTTTTACTTTGTTTTCAATTCCTTTACCTATTACTTTATTTCTTTATAAGTTCTCAACCCGCTGTTGTCATTCTCCTCCCGTGCGTCCCTCATATTCAACTGCTGCCAATGCTCCATTTCTGAAGGCCCGCAAGACTGCTCCCCAGGATCGCTCAAACGGCCATTCTCACTCACCTGGACGCGCCATTATCCTTCAACCAACTTGAAGTCCGTCCCAACATCAACTAGCTCGCTCACCAGCTACCGCTGCAGCTCAAGCTCAAGCTCACCCAATTACCAACTCCAAGAGCACTACACCGGATCAATCCTCCTTTATTCTTTCTTTCCCCCTCTTCTTTTTCTTCACTGCTCTGTCTAGTCAACACGCTATCTGGTCCTTTTAAGGTGTCTACTAAACTATTTTTCTTTTCTTTCTGATTCTTTTTCTCTGATTATCCCTTGCTGAAATTAAAAGTCCTTTTAAGTCACTTATCCCTTCAGATTTACAGTCCAAGTCACTTATTGGACCAGATAGGCTCTATGTCCAACTTGGAAGAACAACTCAACCCATCAAAGCTCAACATTCCCGTTCTGAATGATTCAAACTTCCCGTCTTGGAGTCTCAGGATCAAGAGTTACCTCCGCAGGAAAGGACTTCTTGAGTTGACCGTTGAAACCCCTCCTTCACCCATGACCGGCCCCAAAAGAAGAATATATACAAAGCCGCAGACATAATCATTCAACATCTCGGAGAATTGGCTTTTGAATCAATTATCAATGATGAAAACAATGGTAATCCCCACGCCATCTGGCAGGCCATTCTTGAAGGATACGCCTGGCAATCCTCCAACAATTGCGGCCGCATCTGGCTTAATTTCATCCAGTACCTCTTCAAAGGCAATCTGACAACCTACATCAAGGACTGCAGGAAACTCATGAACAAACTAAAAGTTGTTAGACTTGAGGTTCCTCCCGAGATCCTCAGCTACACCATCCTTGCCAAACTCCCCAGCTCATTCTACCACATCATCAACTCCCTAATTCTTAATGAATCCCTACTTCAAAACCCAACTGGTATCTTGAACAAGCTCCGCAAGGTCCTTCACCTTGAATCCTCTCAACTGCCAGAAGCCAACCCATTGTTAGATACGACTCCTTTGGTTTCTCTGCACAAGTCCACAGCTAGGTCCACAACAAGGAAAAAGCCCAAGAACCCCTTCTCTAAAGGACATCACAACCCCTTAGCCGAACACCCAGAGAGCAAATGCTGGTTTATACGCCCTCACCTCAGAACCAAATGGAACAAGATCCCCTCATCAAATCTTCACTCATTCAACAAAAGCCCACCCGCCGAGGATGAAAGTAGCTCCAAAGGTGCAAAGCTTCACTTCAACGCTCAAATATACCTGTCATCCGACAGAAAAGACTCTCATCTTCCGGTCCTGGACTCTGGGGCAAGCCACCACATCATCAATGACCCTCAGGTTATGTTTGATTGCACTCCCATTCATCTTGAGGTGGGCACCAGCTCCCCAAATAACTCCCTTACAGCTATGCATTCTGGATCAGCCAAGCTCACCAATCATCTCGGCTCATCCATCATCCTTCGAAACGTTCTTCTCATTCCTTCAATCAACCGGTGCCTTATCTCTCTCATTCAACTAAACTCTTCTAAGGCGAACTTCTCAAAAATTGGATACTTGGGCTTTGAAGTGAATCTGGATAAGATTAGCTTTGTAGGCACCACAAACAACAAATTAATGGAACTTTGTGGAACAAAGTTTCAGCAATGCAATCAGTCTACAATGCTTTTCAAGGCTCCGGACAACCCCTGGCATTTGCGTCTTGGTCACGCCAGTACTCAATCCCTCAATACTCTCAATCTATGCTCTGATGACTCTGATGCTTGATCCCCCGTCTGCCAAATCTGCAAGACTTGCAAGCAAGTGTTGACTCCTTTCAACCATAAATTCAAAAGGGTCACCGACCTCCTTGAAGCTGTCCATCTGGAAGTTGTCGGGCCTTTCTCCACCACCTCAAACTCGGGGTTCTCCTACTTCCTCTCCCTCACGGATTAATTCTCCGGATATCATTCCGTGGCTCTCCTCAAACTGAAAAGCAAGGCACTTTCCGCCATCAAAGACTTTGTGGCGCGAGCCAAACGTCAAACTGGCCATTCCGTGAAACTTCTAATTTCTGATAACGGCAGCGAGTTCATCTCCTCCGATCTTCAGGCCTTCTGCCTTCAAAAAAGGAATCTCTCAGCACTTCTCTCCCCCCTACACTCCTCAGCAAAACAGACTGTCTGAGAGATCAAATTGCCTAATTCTGGAAAAGGCTTGTTGCCTGCTAAATCAAAGTAATCTAATGCTCAAGTTCTGGGACGAGGCTGTCAATACCGCCACCCACATCCTTAACGCTCTCCACTCTAGAACTCGTGGCAACATTGTTCCTTACACCATCTGGCACAGACAATCTTTCAATCTCAACTGCCTACGACCTTTTGGTTGCGCCGCCTTTGCTATCATTCCCAAAGCTGATCAAACTTTCAAACTCCTACCCACCAGCAAATGAGTGATTCTGCTTGGGTACGTCAATGACTTTTTGTCATTCAGACTGCTAGACCTGGACTCCTCCAAAATTTTTATCTCCGCAAACGCGTCATTTGACAAGCTCTCTTTTCCTTCCCTGTCCAGCTCAAAACCATTGCATTGTCCTACCAGCTCCGACCACATTCTGACCCCCTTTTCTCCTCTTTCCCCTCCCATAAACAACTCTTTGGATCTTCCCTCTGCTACTCTTCTTTCCTCCCCAAACTCCCTTGATGTCCCCCCCGCCAACTCACCCCCCACACCTGTATCCCCTCATAACACTCCTGGCTCCACCATCCCATCCGCTATCAATCCCCCTCTCCCCCCTCCTCAACTGTCTCATGACAGGATAACTCACGACAATATTATCTCTCATCCACGTTGTTTCAACTAAAAAATAGGTCTTCCCGCCATCTATCTCATTGTCGACAACAGCTATTCAGATCCCAAGTCAGTCCAAGAGGCCCTCAACTCGAAATACCGAGAAGAGTGGCTTGAAGCGATGAGGCACAAAGAACTCAACTTGCTTGAGTATCAAGTCTGGGAAGATTCCAACCTCCCCGAGGGCAAGCTAGGACTTAGATGCGTATGGGTTTTTTGGAAAAACAAGACGAGCAAAACCGGATTGTTGAGTTCAAAGCCCAACTATGCATACAAGGATTCAGCCAACAATATGGCACCGACTTTACCTGCACCTTCTTGCCCACTGGGGACAAGACCTCCCTCCGTATGCTCATTTCCCTGGCAGCTCATCTAAAACTCAAATTCCACCAAGTTGATGTGAAGGCCGGTTTTCTAAATGCCCCTCTGCGCAAAGAAGTCTACCTCACCCCTCCACCCTACATCTCCGTGGCAAGCAGAAAGCACCTCAAGCTCAAGAAGGCCTTGTACGGTCTCAAACAGGCACCAGTGGCCTGGTACAACACATTAAGCAGCTGGCTTGTTGACCTTGGTTTCCACAAGAGCGAGGCCAACCAATGCATCTTTTGGAAAGATTCCACTTACCTCTACGTCCATGTTGACAATATTGCAATATTCAGTGATTGTCCGGACGTTTTTGTTAGCCAACTCAGCTCCAAATTCAAGATAAAGGACCTGGGACCGGCCTCCATACTTCTTGGAATGAATGTCACTCACCTTTCAAATGGATTCAAGCTCTCCCACAGCTTGTACATCAATCAAGTTTGTGGACAATATGCGCTTCCGCCGCACAAGTCATTCTCAACTCCCTTCAAGCCTCATGGGAAGCTATATGCCTCAAGCAAGGAAGACCATCACAAGTTTCTGCTGTTGGGCGCAAACTATAGAAAGATTGTTGGTGAGCTCAATCATATCAGTATATGCACAAGACCCAACATCACCTTTGTGGTCAACTACCTGGCCCAATTCCTTGTTAAACCAAATCTTCACCACTTTCAAGCGGCCTTACAAGTACTCCAATATCTCCAGCACAGCTCAAGCCAAGGAATAACATTCATCTCCTCCTCCTCTTCCCCCCGCCTTGAAGCGTATGTCAATGCCGACTGGGCAACCTGCCCCACCATGAGGAGGTCTGTCTCTGGGATAGTAATCCGCTGGCTTGGAATTTTCATCACCTGGAAATTTAGAAAACAGCCAACCCTTTCATTATCCACCACTGAAGCCAAGTACAAGGCGCTGGGCGACGCCATCAAGGAAGTAAGCTGGGTAAAATCGCTCATGAGCGAGTTCCTGCCGGAAGAAGCTATCAAACCGGCCATTGTCCACAAGGACAACAAGGGCTGTATTAAATTAGCTCTCAACCAAGCTAATCACGCCACGTTTCACACAAAACACATGGAATTGCAGTTTCACTATGTCCGCAATGAAATTCTGAAAAACACGTTTGAGCTCCAGAAAGTGTCCTCCAAGAAGAATCTGGCAGACTTCCTCACCAAACCGGTAAACAGGGTGGCGCTTTACCGCGCATTAGACGCTCTGGACATCTCAAAGTAATTTGAGCAAGGGAGGCTGTTTGTATTCAAGTATCTGCTCAAATCATTTTATTTTATTCTATTTCATGTTATTCTATTTCATTCTATCTTTGTTCTATTTCATCCCACTTTTAATTTGTTTTCAATTCCTTTACCTATTACTTTATTTCTTTATAAGTTCTCAACCTGCTGCCTTCATTCTCCTCCTGTGCGTCCCTCATATTCAACTGGTGCCAATGCTCCATTTCTGAAGGCCCCAAGACTGCTCCCCAGGATCTCTCAAACCGCCATTCTCACTCACCCGGACGCGCCATTATCCTTCAACCAACTTGAAGTCCTTCCCGACATCAACCAGCTTGCTCACCAGCTACCGCTACAGCTCACCCAATTACCAAATCCAAGAGCACTACACCGAATCAATCCTCCTTTATTCTTTCTTTCCCCCTCTTCTTCTTCTTCACTGCTCTGTCTAGTCAACACGCTATCTGGTCCTTTTAAGGTGTCTACTCAACTATGTTTCTTTTCTTTCTGATTCTTTTTCTCTCATCATCCCTTGCTGAAATTAAACGTCCTTTTAAGTCTCTTATCCCTTCATAACCCAGCAATATAAGTGTATAAGCCCTTTCTAAGGCACCCATCTTGAATCAAAGGTTCTTAAACTGCCTAAGGAGGCCACTTGAATAGAGGTTGCTTTTTCTGTAAAGACCCCCAGTAGTATATAAATGTGGCCCCTCTTTTATATATATATTTAAAACCTGTTATTACCAAACCAATTAAAACTTGCAACTGCTCTTATTATATTATTTATTTGAGCCTCTAAGTGTTTATTTTTGGAATAATAATAATTATTATTATTCCAGCATTTTTATCACTCTCTGTAGCTAAAGGACTGCAAGGTTCCTGGTATCAGATAGCTGACAGAGAGGGCATGTACTGAACTTCAGTATGGGTTTTCCAGCCAAGAGTATGTACAATGGACTTACTGTATGTACTTCTCATACCAGATAGAGTTAAAGGAGTGATGAGGATGCACCAAGCCAAAAAGAGGTGGAGGTTATGCCTGGGATATTACCTAAGGACTGCAGAGTATGCAGGAGGATACTTCAGGATGTGCAGCATGTGCATCCAGAGGTCAAAGGTAGATTTTACTGAAGACTGGGAATTGCTGAGGGTTGAGTATTGCTGAGAAGACTGAGTCAAGTTGTGGTTATGACAGATGATGGCATTTCCTCGATAATTTCCCAAAATATTGAACTCAAATCTTCAGATTCATGGCCCAGATTAACTTCTCATTATTCAAAATTTCTTGCTCCAAGGTTAATGGTAATTATCTTCATCAATTTCACATATCCCTTCATTCAGTACCATCTACCTCAGTCCATAAGCATGAAACCAATGAAGTACAACATCAATGGTGCCTTCTGCTGTGGTAGGCCAAACCTTCCTGATAGAAATAAGACTCAATTATTTAGCAGAAGTAGTACTCCAATCATAAAACCAACTTCAGAAATGGATTCTACACCAAAAATAACTCATACTCACTCAACAAAAGCACCTCTCTATCTATCTTTGTTTAGAAGATAAAGCCCAGAAAACCTCCAACTGTGGCAAACTCATACCGCACCAGGTGTCACAGCTTTGTGGAAGGCATAGAGACATAACTTGGAAAAGATCAAGTACATACCATTAACAGCTTACCCTCAACACCAGGACCATAAACCAACCCTGACACCTCAGCCGGAATACAGAAATACAGATACAGAAGGCAGTTAAGCTAGTTTTTCTCCTGTCAAATCAACAAATAATCAGGCAAATTTACATACTGAGGCTGTGAAGAAGTATACAGGAACAGTGCAAGCAGGAGGAAGGGAAACCATGCTCAACCAGAACCAAAAATATAAGCAAATATACATACAGTAGGCTAAGCCAAATAAAAGAGGGACATTATAGGCAGGAGAAAGTGGAACCAGTCTCAAACAGTACCAAACAAACCACCAGTACAAGGACCACAGGGCTACCCAAAAAGATTTACAGGCAGCCAGAACCATGCGGCACCAAAAAAACCACCATTACAAGTAACACAGGGCTACCCAGAAAAATACACAGGCAACCAGAACCATGCAGCACCAAAAAAACCACCTTTACCCACCGTAAAGACTACACAGAAACATATGCAGGCAGTCAGGGGCATGCAGTAACAAACTAACCATCAGCATACAAGAGAACCAAAAAAACTACCAGTACAAGTCCAATCTACCACTTCACAGCAATACATGCAGGAAAAGCAGTCAGTATCAAATAAGCAACCAGCACCAGACCAACCTTATCAGCAACTCACAGAAATTTTGCAAGTCTTTGCAGAAATGAAAAACCTGTACAATCTTTCCCCAACCAGCCAAATCGCCTCAGTCTCATGCATTGTATTTTTTCTAACCAGCAGAATTCCCTCAAATTTGTGCAGTGTCTTTTTCCAACCAGCTAAAATGTTTCATGTACCTGTATCCCACTGTAACAGGGGAAGACCCAGTTCAACCTCAGAGGCAGCCCTGAGCATCCCTTGAGGACTAGATTTTCTATTTAAGGAGGGCCTCTCTGCCCTATCCAGGTTGTATCAGAATGCCAACCAGCTCTCCTTATAAATCAATCTGTTTTTCCTACCTAAATAAATATAATTATTAGTGAACCAGTTATAAAAGGAAACAAGAAATCAGAAACCAAGTTATTACTCATATTTAACCAAATTAAACAAGTCCATCAGGTTCCAGAATAATGGATCTTCTGCTACCTAAATATTTAGCACCAAATTAAAGAATAACCACCCATCAAACAAAAAAATAACCTTATAAAGAAAGAGGGCACAAAAAAAGCATGTACCAACCTTTCCTCTACCCAGCCCCCTGTGGGTAACCCATCCTTGGGTCCTCTCCTGATCACCCCTTTAATAAAGCCCTAAACCCATCAAAGTTGGATACCCCTAACACATCTTGCCCACTCTTCAAAAAATCCTACCAACCCACAGCTAATAATTAATCATAGGTTTTATCTGAGGCGTATATCAAGTCTAAAACAATGAAATCCACCAATACAATTTTTTTTGGAAGACTTACTATAGCTTAGAAGGGGAGGAAATTCAAAACCACCTCAGTTTACAAATACTCTAAAGGAGTAAAATCAATACTGAATTCCCCTTCAAAGACTGCCAGCAAGCTATTTGAAAAATTAAACCTTATCCCGTTAGGAGTCTCACACTGATTACTACCTCTAGCTAGGGTAACAAACTTCCAATCATGGAAAATCAGTATATAATTGCAAATCTTTGTAGTTAATCCTAATGTATTCAACCATCCCTTTGAGCTTTCCTCTTCTAAACTTGGGTATCATCAGGCCTTAAAATTCCATTCTGGTTCACTCAATAACACTAGTTTTCCCCCACATCTAGATAGCCATATCAACTGTATATTTTGAAAAAATAATAGCCCATTTCCCCGCATAAACTCATCAGTTCATTTGAATTTTCATCAAATGTCATCCCTTCCTTGTCTCACCCATTATTTCTTAATACATTCATGTCCTATTGTCTTGCACCTTTGCTACAAACTTGGGAACAACTGAAATTTTATTTCATTTTTTGATCTCATTCCTGTCATTCATTGTGTAATTGCTACCTAGCTGGAGGTAGCCATCCATCAGGTTGTATCTAGCATCCTACAAAGACTACGCTGCCTTCCAGAAGATTGTTTTCTCATTTAGTTAATTTCATATGTTCATGCATTTTTCTAAAAAGATTCATCACATTGGGCTTAGCTTTTGTTTCCTCCCATTGGAAATATTTATTCTCTCTTGCAGTTTTTTGAGCCATTGAACCTCATTTTTGACGTTGCAGTTAGCCAAGCTACCTCACACTTATCCCTGGCACTAAGTTTCCTCATTTTCGATCAAGATAATCTACAATTGACCTATTATACGTGGGGTGTCTTTGTGAAACAGAACCAAACTTTCCATCACTGGTAACATCTTGAAAATGTGAAATTTGTGGTAAGGGGGAAAATGAAATCTTTTTATGGATGCTTTTCAACTTTGTACTTATACAGAGCAACCTTTCAAAGGAGTAGAAACTCAAAAAATATTATGAAAGATTGTGATTCCTCATCCAAAATAGGGTAGTTTCACTCACTGAACCCACACTTGAATTGCAACTAATTAAATTTTTAAATAATTTAACAAGAAAATATCCCAAAACCTCCAAATCACTTTAGCTTGTTTTTTGGAAATCTTAATATTATAATTTTTTTTTCACATATAAATTTAACACCTAAAATTAACTCAGAATTTGAGTGTTGTGTATTTTTTAGGAGTTACACCCATTTTTGTGTTCTGTCACAATTCCCAAGCGCGCCCTGCATCCATTCAGTGAGGCTGTACATGCCTAACACTCAAAATGCAGGGAACTGTTAAGAAACCTGCATGAAAAATTCTTCTGGCCGGGGATGCCAAATTCCCACCCTTAGCTGTCAAGCATGCGGGTAAAAAAACTGCCGGTACAAAGTTTGACAGCTAAGTTCCGCAGGAACATGCTACAACAGCTATGCATGGATCATGAATATGTAATAATGTGACTGCTGGATAGAGGGATATTTGGAACCTCCAAAAATTCAATAAAACATGAGACTCTAAATTTATAAAACAGAAAAATTAGGGAAAACAATAATAGAAAAAACACTGTTATCAAATCGTTATGAACCAAAATAAATTTCAAAACATCCCCTTAAAAATTATTAAAAGTTACCAAAATAATCAATAGATGACGGAGAAGGTAAAAATACCAACTTCTGACCATGTAAACAAAAAGAATATGATGAAAAATGACGAAATAAGTCAGAAAGACAAAAATAAAAAATTAACATTTAAACAGGCTCTGAAAATTATTTTGGCCATAAATATTACACAGACAGGTTCATCTGAGTGACAGAATTAATAATGCTTCCCAAAATACCCCTGTCTAGGATTTTACTCTTAGCCCTGAAGAACAACCCTCTATACGTGCCCTGAGGAGGCCCCTTCATCCCAAAATTTATTCATGAAAACCCTTTTGGTTATTTTAAACAACAGTAATTTTTAGTATCAATCCAGACCCCTTGCCATCAATGATAATTATTTTTAAGAAGAGAAATAGGTGATATATGGCCTCATTGTGATAGTATGATTATTCATTCCAAACCTATTGTTGAATTTCATTGAAGAAAATCAGCAAAAAAACAATTTTTGCCCTGAGACCCTTTCAACCATGAATTTCTGCAAGATTAGTGGAGCCTTTGCTTGAAGAAGTAAGTTTTCTCCTCCTTGGATAAATGCTTAAGTGCTGTAAACAGCCTTTCAAACCCATTCCCTTGATTTCAGCTCTTTCTTGAATCATGAGGACCTCATTGTCCCAAGGTTTTTACATGGTACAAACTTACCCCTTGAAGATAGGTTGTTTTCTGTAAGGGTAATGTTAAATTCACAGCTCATTGAGCTGTGTACACTTCTCTGTAAACATTTTTTGAGCCATGTAAACGGTTCACTGAGCCGTTTAAACAGTTCAATGAGCCGTGTAAACAGTTGAATGAGCCGTGTAAACGGTTCAATGAGCCATGTGGCACCCTACACGGCTCATTTGAGCCGTGTGGCACCCAACATGGCTCATGTAAGCGGTGTGTCATACTACATGGCGCAAATGGGCCATTTTGAATACAACACAGCTCAAACGAGCCGTGTGGCATGCTAAACATCTCATTTTAGTTGTGTGGCACACTAAACAAATTTTTATTTCTTTTATTTCTTTTCTTTTATTTCTTTTATTTCTTTCATTTCTTTCATTTCTTTTATTTCTTTTATTTTTTTTATTTCTTTTATCTCTTTTACTTCTTATATTTCTTTTGTTTCTTTTATTTCTTTTATTTCTTTTCTTTCTTTTCTTTCTTTTATTTCTTTAGTTTATTTTATTTATTTTATTTATTTTATTTATTTTATTTATTTTATTTATTTTATTTATTTTATTTATTTTATTTATTTTATTTATTTTATTTATTTTATTTATTTTATTTATTTTATTTATTTTATTTATTTTATTTATTTTATTTCTTTTATTTATTTTATTTCTTTTATTTCTTTTATTTCTTTTATTTCTTTTATTTCTTTTATTTCTTTTATTTCTTTTATTGATTTCATTTCTTTTATTTCTTTTATTTATTTCATTTCATTTATTTCATTTATTTCTTTTATTTATTTCTTTTATTTATTTTATTTCATTTATTTCATTTATTTCATTTATTTATTTTATGTCTTTTATTTCTTTTATTTCTTTTATTTATTTGGTTTATTTTATTTATTTTATTTATTTTATTTATTTTATTAATTTTATTCCCTTTATTGCTTTTATTGCTTTTATTGCTTTTATTGCTTTTATTTCTTTTATTTTTTTCATTTCTTTTAATTCTTTTATTCATTTTATTCATTTTATTTCTTCTTTTATTTCTTTTATTTCTTTTATATATTTCATTTATTTCATTGCTTTTATTTCTTTTATTTATTTTATTTCTTTTATTTCTTATATTTCTTATCTTTATTTTATTTATTTCATTTCTTTTACTTCTTTTATTTGTTTTATTTATTTTATTTGTTTCATTTCTTTAATTTATTTTATTTATTATTATTTTTTTTGTATTTATTTTATTTCTTTTATTTCTTTTATTTCTTTTATTTCTTCTATTTATTTCATTTATTTCATTTATTTCATTTATTTTATAATAAATAATAATAATCAATAAATAATAATGATAATTTATATGGAGTAGTGTATGGGCCCCCATGCGTTGAGGGGCCTTACAAAACTCCCACGAGTCTTGTGGGGTTGTACAGGGCTCCCGCAGGCCGTGTGGCAGCCATGTACACGGCTTTTACACGACTGGAGCTGTGTACACGTCTCCCACATGGCTAGAGCCATGAATTTAAAATAAACCTTTCTGTAAAGATACCAAGATTTCTATGTGCTGTGGCCCCTCTTTAAAATATATTTAAAACAATTTTAACCAAACAACTCTATAACTTGCACTTGTTATCACCATATCATTATTTTGAGAATTTTTATGTGTTAACTTGGAATTAGTATTATTCCAACAAAAATATGACTTTCTTTGGCTAAATTACTGAATTTTTCCTGGAATCAGGAAGCTGAAAACACTTTTGAAATAAAAATTGATAGTATTTAAGCGGAAATGAAAAAAGACCTAGTTACTTCAACAATATTTACCAGTTGAAGATTAAAAATAATGTCCTGTGACCTTCAATATCATAAAAAAAAAATAGGAAAGGTTAATAAATGAACCATAAGGAAAGCTTGTTTCAGAAAAATCTTCACCTTTCCAATTTAAGGAGGCTTCACCTGTTGGAGAAAAGATTTGATTCCCAGGAGGCCAATAAGCATCTCCATCTTCATATTTTTTTTCTTCTATTGATCTTCTGAAAAGTAACAGGAATAAAATTATGGTTGAAAAAGAGAATTCTTGATGATGGTTCCTGACCTCTTATTGGCACAGAAAAATATGAAAATGAATTAAAAATAGAAATCCCAGAATGATCCCCCCCACCAAAAAAATAAACAACTTTCTTGATTGAATCCAATTATTTAGTCTCTGGTATGTCTTTTACACTCAATTCATTTTCATTTTAAACAGTTTTCCCAATCAGAATGAAATATTAGCATACTTAAAAAAAAGGAAAATTAACAAAAACTCTTCATTTTAATCCTGTTGTTTTTTTCCCTTTGCCTTGAATTAATCTTTAAACTCCCCTTTTCTCAGAGTCTTAAATGAGATAAAACCAATTTCCAAGCAAACTGTGTTAAAACGCATTCAAAAAAAAGCCAAAAAAATAAGTATTACCTTTTTTTACACACATGGTGCTTTTTTAGTCTTTGTTGGCTCTTAGATCCTTCAAAACTCTTAAAACTTGATAAATTCCCACTAAAAGACTTTAACTTTGAAAATTGGAAAATTCTTTGGGAAGATATAGTAAAAAAGTTCACAATCCTTTTTTGTTATTGTATGTTAATCCAATTTTATGTCAGGAAAACGGTATGAGACATCTGCAAAATTAATATATTAATTTCCTTTTATTTTTGGAAAGTTTCTGTCTCTTTATATTTTCCAAAATGATTGTAAATAAAATATTTAAGGAAGTGAAAATATTGTTGATGCATCCTTTTGTCTCAAAATTTGGAACTTAATTTTGAAGGACTTTAAATGAACCAAAAACTGTAAAAAAAATAATACAAGAGCTTTCAGTTCTCCACCTGGGCGCGTTTATTTTTTCTTACTTTTTTTCTTGTTTTTTAGACATCACAAAAGGACACAAATTAGATGAAAATTATATGAATGGGGGATGATGTTGGGACCTCAAACCTGAAAAAATTTAAGGGTTGGGGGAACTAAAAAATAAATTCCCAAAAACATAAAGAAATAAAAAAATAAAACAATAAAACAATAAAAAAATAAAAAAATAAAAAAATAAAAAAATAAAAAAATAAAAAAATAAAACAATAAAACAATAAAACAATAAAACAATAAAACAATAAAACAATAAAACAATAAAACAATAAAACAATAAAACAATAAAACAATAAAACAATAAAACAATAAAACAATAAAACAATAAAACAATAAAACAATAAAACAATAAAACAATAAAACAATAAAACAATAAAACAATAAAACAATAAAACAATAAAACAATAAAACAATAAAACAATAAAACAATAAAACAATAAAACAATAAAACAATAAAACAATAAAACAATAAAACAATAAAACAATAAAACAATAAAACAATAAAACAATAAAACAATAAAACAATAAAACAATAAAACAATAAAACAATAAAACAATAAAACAATAAAACAATAAAACAATAAAACAATAAAACAATAAAACAATAAAACAATAAAACAATAAAAAACTAAAACAATAAAAAATGAAAAAAAATATTCACATGAGTAATTTGAACTCCATCATAGAAATTGATTCCCCAACTAAAATAAGGTAGGTTCTCCCACTGGACTCATGCTCAAATTACAACGCCTTAAAACCTTAATTAAGGTGTATCAGACTCAAAATTTTTAGAAATTTAAATAGCATATCAATTTTTCAAAATAAAAATTGAATCAATGTTTTTAAATAAAAAATAATTTTTGTTTAAAGAAAGGATAAACCTGAAATAAGCCGTTAAATTTTTTGAAATTTTGAACTCTGATACACCCTATGGAATGGGAAAAGATAAACAAAACACAAATTTGACACTTTTTTTCCATTTTAGTATTTTATGTAAAAAATAAATCATATGTCACCTGACCAGAATCCAGTCACAAACCAAGTTTTTTGTATAGTTTTGGGTTTATTTACATATTTTTACTTTTTCCAAATTCCCACATGTAGAAGTGAAAACCATTGAAACTACTGAGACATTCAAAAAGCTCTGCAATTAAATAATCCCATGAAAAGCTGCTTCACAGCCAATGCATGGCCACCACAGAGGCAAACAGCTGAAATCCCAAATTTCAGGACCAAAATGACCACAAAAACCCTGAAACGAGGATTGAAACAGACATGAGAAAGGCATGAATATCTAACTTGTATTTGCCATCTTGCTACTCTGTAAAGAAAAACCTGTAATTTGCGCTTGCTACTATTAACAGGGACACCTGTCAATGTACAAAATAAAGAAACAAAAAATAACAAAACACCATGAATGATACTGACATAGGAAAATTAGGCAAGGAGTATGAAAACACCAAATATTTCTGGAAAATTTGGTAGTTCACACACTGATTCCACATTTGAATCATTCCTTCTAAATAGATTAAAATAATATATCAAAATGGGCCAGAAATCACAGCACCAACCTGGCACCTGTTTTGGCCAGTCTCATAATTTACACAAATTTTGACATATAGTTTCCACACCAAAAATATGTTTCAGAATAAAGGAATTATGTATATTTTAGGAGTTATGGACTATTATGGGTTTGATCAAGATTTTAACATGAATCCCAGAATCCCCACATGCAGCCCACATTTTCCCATGCAGCCCCACATGCATAAGTTTATCCAGGAATGGCGTACAAAGGCAAAAAACAATTGCTGCACACAGCTGATTGGATTCCTGCACACAGCTGGTCCAGACCCACATGCAGTAGATCTTATCTATCCATTCAAATCTGAAAGGCGCCAAATAACCACAAGTGACACACTTAAGCTCTAAATGATAGAGGAATCAAACATGCATATTAATCGAACCGAAAAATGCATATTAAATGATTAAAAACTATCATAATTCAAGTAAAAATGCAGAAAATCCGACTAGAAATTATTCAAAATTCAAATTCAAATAATGAAAAGTGCCACAAAATTGAAAGATCAAGATCTTTGAATAGCACAAAAAATATCAAGAGATATATAATAAAATAATAGAAAACAAAAATGATCAGCAGATGATGAAAGATAAAAAAACATCCACTAATGATCATTTCAGTCAAATATAAATAGTACAAAACAGAATAAAATTCTGGATGAATATATTAAAAAAATAAACAGATGAATAAATCCTGATACAAATAATCCACTGATCATACAGATCCAGTATCAGCTGATCTAAAGCACCAAGAGGATGTGCCAACACTGCTATTACTGGCTTTCTAGCCTTAAAATATGAGCCTCACCCTCTCTATGTGGCCTGAGTAAGCTCTCTGAACCCAAAAAGGTATTTATAAAGTACCTCTTTGGAATATTTTTCCTAACAGAATTCATTAGTTATGATCCAGGCACTGTGCACCATGAAAAATCAGGAATATCTTACTGACAAGAGAATTCACATCATCCCAAAGAGATGTTAAAATCCAATAAATTTCCAAAATTTCACTATCATTTGAAAACACAGCTTATCCTCAGTTTATCGTTAGTTGCTTCAAAAATTCACAAATTATTCAAATTTGTTTCTGTTTTTAATCCATTCTATCTCCCCTTTTGATCTTCTAGTTTTCTCCTTATTTTATTCTGGTCTTCCTTATGATTCAAATGAGTCCCCTCTAAATTTTTAATTATATTTGCTATCAGATTCCATAAGGTTTCCAATTTTTTTTTCCCTGATGTCTCCCTGATTTCTCATCAGTTGAATTGCTTTTACCACTTAGTAGGAAAATCTTTACCTATTTTTTAAAATGAAATGAGAGAATTTTTCAAAAATAAATTTGTCCTCATCTTTGATAGTATTCCTTCTTTCATGATATCTTTGTTGTATTTACAGGTAATTTTTGTTTTATTTACAACTAATGTTGGAAAAATTTAATTGTAATCAAATTCAAAAATTAAGAATTAAAATAAGAAAATTTGAAAAAATTCCTAAAATTGTTTGGATATTTCATAAATTTCAAATTTAAATTTCAGGAATATATGGTCTATGAAAAGTATCATTCCATTCTGAGGGACATATGAAAACTGGCCATCAACAGCATCAAAAGTAATGATTTTTTGTTCAATCCAATTTTTTCTTTCTAAAAATTTTGATGCTTCCAATCAGCCAAAAAATCCTCATCAAGTTTAAAAGGAGTAACTTCCAAAAAGACAACTGATATGCTCCCATTTGTATCCACAAAACTAAATATTATTTTCATATCAACCAAGAAAGATAATTTACCCAGTTTTCATGACACAGCCTCCTTCCCAGAATTTGATTCAGTTGTTGATAATTAAATTTTATTATAATGTAGATGATTCTAGGTTTTCCAACATAATGAGAGAGTAAAAGTGTTTTGTTAATTATTGAGACTATTCATGTGATTAAAATATTGCCAATAAGCAGAAAAGATGGAATTCCTTAGATATTTGAGTAATTTTTAATTAGATTCTGGTTTTTTATGGACAAGAGTTTTGTTGGGGGTTAAAATGGACCTGCTGGATGGTTTAAGAATTCCTGAAACTTATTTATCTCTGTTGGTGCACCTGGTGGATTCAAAAGAGATTTGAGATTGGAAATTCTGCAGAGTCTTTGCACTATTTAAAGCAGTATATTATCTGATTTCAATGGAAATTGAAGTTAGAAATTTGTTTTTCTGTATATATTTGTTTCAAAAGACTTCACACACCCAAAAAATTGTTGCTGTTTAACTTGAAAAAAATAAAATTCAATTTATCATAAGGCAAGTTAGACCATGTGGGCCCAGGTGCCCACCTTTGTAAAAGCAGATTTATCTGTGATTCAAGATGATGATTTGTATTTTTATTTTACTCCGGAAAGAGCTTCCTACAAATTTGGAACCATTTTTTCCAGTGACTGGTGGAATCAGAACCATTTTGGGAGATTTCATTTCAAATGGTTGAAAGTTTCAACAAGTTTATGAAATGGAGGGTATTTTCAATAATGGTTGAGTGGACTGGATGTGCTTCAAATGGAATGGAAATTATTAAATTCAGGAATATAACAGTTATAGAGAAGAGAAAATCCTGCAGCAACTCCCATGACTTTCTTCTCCAAGGTTTTTTGTTACTACTTCTCCAAGATTTTTTCCAATTGGATGGGATTAGATTAATGTGAATGACTTTTTGAAGCCTATTCAGAAAAAAGGAACAAAAATTGACTTTCAATAAGATTGGAGGGCTTTTTTCTGGTATATCACTAGTAATTGGATCCATAAATTAAACTGGTACATATTCCAAATAATAAATGAAGAAGATATCCCAATCAATTCATCATTAGTTACATCCAGAGGATTTTCTTTCCCTTTCCCTTTGGATTTTTTTAATCTTGAATATCTTTCTGGCCATCTCTTCTCAAGTACCGGACTCCTCTAGGATCATTATTTTTTCACTTGGATCTTAATCCTCTCCATTTTCATCATCATCATCATTTGATTAATCATCTGATGAGGCTGGTGGATTTTTCTTTAGGCTTTTAAAAGAACATTCTGGAAGCTTTAATTGTTCTTAAGGTAACAGAATATTGGATTTCTGCAAGGATTAGGATAGAGGATTTAGACTGTAATGTAGCAGAGAGGATTAAGGGTAGATAAGGCAAGAGCAGTTTCATGACTGAAGTCTTGCAGTAGCAGAGGGTGATAGCTGGACTACATGGGGCCTGAGTAAATGGTAATGGGAGGAAATTCACTTCTCAATGTAATAGCTCCATAAAGTTACAACCTGGATTGCCAGGAGGGACCCAGCCACTATTTGTGGCTCTGACTTCGAGAGAATCATACTGGATGAGCTGAATTTCAAGGTCCTTGAAAAGACCAGTTTAAATAGATAGACAACTAGAGATCCCCTCACAGGGGGCCTAAGGAACTTGATGACTAATCAACCATGGCAGAAACTAAATGAATAAATGAAAAGGTGATCATATATGGAGTAAGCCAATAAGAAAGAATCAATAAGTCAATAAAGGACTGGTTTGCTGGACAGGTTAGGTGAAATTTAATAATAAGAGATGAAACAGGTGCTGTACTCATAGAACAGTACTGCCAAAAATGTTAATCACTCCAAACTTGAGCAAATATCAATATAAAGAAAGGAAAAAAAGGAAATTGGAGAATTAGGCAATGAGCAGAGAAACCAAAATCCAAAAATTTGGTTACAGGATGGTCTTTTAAGCCTAAAAAAATCATTTTGTGCATCATATCCAGGTTGGTATTTTTTTGGCATTCAAATAAGGTAGTTATCCTAATATTGAGTAATGGAAACCATTTTATTTGAGGGATGACCTATGTGTGATTCAGTTGCATTTAATCATGGGTTTACTAGAATTTTTTTCTCTGATAAATTTCTTGATTCCAATCAAAAGACCCAATTTCATTCATCCCAGAATTTTAAATGGTAAAGATTTTGAAAAAATGATTTCATGAATGACTATTAAATCCCATTATCTTGTGCATGGCCTTACCATCTGCCAAGAACATGAGTACAGGAGCTCTGATGGTAACCCCTGAATTATTCTTGTATCTCTTGGAGAAGTGAAAACCATTCCAAAGTTTGTGAAGTTCTCTTACTAGAGGTGCAATTATATGATTCATTTGAGACCAGTCTTCTCCTTGTGGCCTTGTATAATTCCTAACAGATTAAAGTTTTCTGATTTCAGATGTATTTCAGGTGGAAGATTGAGGCATACAATTTCAATTTTACCAAAGGAGGTCTGATGGCTAGACTTCCCAAAATCATTAAACCAGTGAACATATAGGGTGAAAGCCAAATTTCCCAGTTTTCAAGAAAAAGGGGGAAGTTTCATTTGGGCCCTGGAATCTTTGACAAAAAATCCCACCCAACATATATTTCATTGTATCAGAGGTTTTGTTTTTCAGTTGCGTATGATGCTCTTCCTCAAAACCTGTATGGTTGAAAAATCTTCCCAGCTGTTCTTTAAATGGTTTGTAAATGAAATTTTTACTGACAGAGAATTTTGAATCTTGTAAACTTTTTCTGCTAGTCATGGAGTTAATAGAAGTATTCATAGATCCAACGGTGGATGAGCAGGGTGGATCTTGTTCAAACCTCCTTCAATTTTTTGTAAATTTGATATTGGGCTCTGAAAACTTCTTTTCTTGGTGAACCAAGTAAAAGAAATCCATAAAAAAATAAATATATCTCTAGTGAACCATCCAGGTGGAGATTTTAAAAGATTTTCAAAATACTGAGGGGAATATTTGATTTTTTATTGTGAATATTAGGTTTTGAAAGATTATTTTGAATTCCTTTTTTGATTTTGAATTTTGAAGGCACAGAGAAGAAGCCTGGATTCTTCCATCTTGATGATGCAAATTCATTATTGCATTGATAACCATGGGAGGGATGATGTGAAATTGGTTTTGTACCCAGGGTAATAGGGAAAATTCTTGAGTTTAAAATATTTGAACCCCAGATGGAGGCAAAGATGAAGTGATATCCATTTGAGGTTGGTTCTTTTTTACAGGGTAATTATCTAATTGACACCCATGTTTTTGTTTGTGGTTCTTTTTGCAGTGCTTGCGGAGAAACTTGAGTAAAAGAAGGAATTGTGATTTCATAGTTTTTAGCATAGCCAATGCCACACATTCCTTTACCCCATTTGGATTAATGTGGATTTTTCTGAAGGAGTTTTTCCCATGAAAACTATTCAATGGTTTTTTTGGGGGGAAATTTTCATCCAGATTTTTTGATGAGTGAGAGCATGGATAATGGAGGAGAAATTTGTCTCTTCATATGTAGGAATTTCTTTGATATCAGTTGCGGGTAATATCTGTTTATTTTTCCTTGTATCATTTGTTCCCTCTGAAAACAAAAAAAATCAGTTATTATTGCAAAAAAAATTAAAATTATACTAAGATAATTAATTAAGAACTTGTAAGAAAGATTTCTTTCCAGTATCATAAAAAAATTAATTGCTTATCATGAAGCAGTTGATGACTTATAATGAAACAATAGAGGGTTATAATGAAACATTTGAAGGCTCATAATGAAGAATTCAAAGGCTTATTGTGAGTTTTTCCAAAATTTATAATGAAACATGATTCAAAGAGGTTTTTTCATCCAATAAAACATTAGCCCAATTTGTAAAAATTTCAGTTTTAGCAGGTTGATTGATGAGAATTGGAAATTTCCATTGAATTCCATTTTCGGTATGAATGAATCAAAGAATTTAATTTGGTTTAATGAGTAAAATTTTCATGATAATTTGTAGGAAAATTTCAAATATAACTGAGAAAATATTACTGCAGTTTAATTGATCCAACATTTGATACTTTAATATCTAAAATTTTCAAAATAATTTGAAGGCAAATTTTGAAGTTGAAAAAAGATTTTACTGCAGTTTAATTGATCCAAATTGTGTTTCAAATGGAAAACTAAATAAAATATTCTGCTCAGTATCAACACATTGAAGCCAAAAATCACTGAAATCAAGCAAAAAATATTGGAAAGAGTAAATCATGATAACTGAGGCCAAGACAAAGCTTCAGCACAAAATAAAGCTTTTAAAATTAGAGATACAAGATATGAATCAATTCCTATCCATATATATTTTCAATGATTTCCTTTGGCTCAAGGTGATTTTTTTAGATATGATTGATATAAGCTTCAGGGAATCGGTGCAATTGAACCTCTTACGATAATTTGGTATGAGAGGGAGAAGACATATTCCAAATAGGCAATTTTAAATCTAAAAACCTAAAAAACCGCATTCACACCCATTTGAGGTGTGAACTGCTTTTCAAACCTCACACTGGGTTGAAAACCGCGCCAGAAAACCCATTTGGAAGTGTGAATGGGTTTTGTAGGGTTGCAAATGTTAATTTTGATTTTTATTTATTTATATTATTTATATCATTTATGTTATTTATATTATTTATATTATTTATATTATTTATGTTATTTATATTATTTATATTATTTATATTATTTATATTATTTATATTATTTATATTATTTATATTATTTATATTATTTATATTATTTATATTATTTATATTATTTATATTATTTATATTATTTATATTATTTATATTATTTATATTATTTATATTATTTATATTATTTATATTATTTATATTATTTATATTATTTATATTATTTATATTATTTATATTATTTATATTATTTATATTATTTATATTATTTATATTATTTATATTATTTATATTATTTATATAATTTATATTATTTATATTACTTATATTTTATATATTTGATATATTTTTTATATTATTTATATTATTTATATTATTTATATTACTTATATTATTTATATTATTTATATCATTTATGTTATTTATATTATTTATATTATTTATGTTATTTATATTATTTATATTATTTATATTATTTATATTATTTATATAATTTATATAATTTATATTACTTATATTTTATATATTTTTTATATTTTTTATATTATTTATATTATTTATATTATTTATATTATTTACATTATTTATATTACTTCTATTATTTATATTATTTATATTATTTATGTTATTTTTATTATTTATATTATTTATATTATTTATATCATTTATATTATTAATATCATTTATATTATTTATATTATTTATATTATTTATATTATTTATATTATTTATATTATTTATATTATTTATATTATTTATATTATTTATATTATTTATATTATTTATATTATTTATATTATTTAGATTATTTATATTATTTATATTATTTATATTACTTATATTATGTGTATTATTTATATTATTTATATTATTTACATTATTTATATTATTTATATTATTTATATTATTTATATTATTTATATTATTTATATTATTTATATTATTTATATTATTTATATTATTTATATTATTTATATTATTTATATTATTTATATTATTTATATTATTTATATTATTTATATTATTTATATTATTTATATTATTTATATTACTTATATTACTTATATTTTTTATATTTTTTATATTTTTTATATTATATATATTATTTATATTATTTATATTACTTATATTATTTATATTATTTATATTATTTATATTATTAATATTATTTATATTATTTATATTATTTATATTTTTATATGTTATTTACATTATTTATATTATTTATATTATTTATATTATTTATATTATTTATATTATTTATATTATTTATATTATGTATATTATTTATATTATTTATATTATTTACATTATTTATATTATTTATATTATTTATATTATTAATATTATTAATATTATTTATATTATTTATATTATTTGTATTTTTATATTATTTATATTATTTTTATTATTTATATAATTTATATAATTTATATAATTTATATAATTTGTATAATTTGTATAATTTGTATAATTTATATTATTTTTATTTTTGATATATTGTAGTTATTTATTGTTACATTTATTTATCTATCTAATTTTTATTTAATTATTTATTCATTGATTTGTTTATTTAAATATTTTTTTATTTATTGATTTGTTTATTTAAATATTTATTTATTTATCAATTGATTGAAAGCTTTATTTATATATTTATTTAATTATTTATTTTTTTGTTGGATTCTTCTGTGGCTGGGATGAGTGGAAGGATCAATGGAATGTGCATGGTTGTGCTCTGGAAATTTTGCCTTCACCACCCAAACACCCAATCCTTTTTAAAAATTCCCTGATAACCTGCAAGGAAAATTGGTCTTTCTTGATTTTTTAATTTGGAGGTATCTTTTCTGGGTTCATATTCCCCAGGTTTCTCAAATTGTTAGGTTTAGGCCTTAATCTTGCAATTTGATACTCTTGTAGATTTGACATATCCATGGGAATTTGCCAATGATTCTATAGCCTCAAAAAGCTGCTCCTTTTGATTATATGATAGCTCAGGAGGAGGGGCCAGAGGAGTGGAATGAAGAGTTTGATTAGATGAATAAGGAGCAAGAGGATTTTAATCACTATTTTGATTAGATGAGATAATGGAGGATGGGCCTGGTGAAACATTAGAAACAGTTCTGAAAAGTGGGTGGATGTTTTCTTGAGCCATTGGAAAAATAGATGTTCTTGTGTGAAAGAATATAGAGTTTAAAGTTGTTTTGACAAGTGGTTGGTGGTTCGGTGTGAAGTTTTTTTATCTTATGTTGTGTTGTGTTTTGTTGTGTTGTGTTGTGTGGTATGGTGTGGTATGGTATGGTGTGGTATGGTATGGTGTGGTATGGTGTAGCGTGGTGTGGTATGGTGTAGCGTGGTGTGGTATGGTATGGTAGTGGGATGGTGTGGTGGGGGTGATTGGAGGGTGTAAAAGGTCAAGGGGGTGGTTTAAAAGATAATTGGGGCTCTCCAAGATGGTTTCTGGTCCCAGGAAAAAATTTCCCAGTCATATTGAATATATGCATGTGAAAGGCTCAAAGAAGAGTGAATTTTTCAAATTTAGTCAAAATGGCAAACACCAAAAAAAAAATAAGTCAAAATGGCAAACACCAAAAAAAATAAGTCAAAATGGCAAACATAAGCATCCAAAAGTCAAATGACAAAGTTGAATTTTTGAAATTTTCTGCTTTTTTGAAGGAATTTTTTAAGATCAAATAATACATCAAAAAAACTGAAAACAACATTTAAATGCTGTTTGAATGTTCTTTCAAATTTTTGATGGCTTTAATTACACAAAAAAATGAAATAAAAAGGAAAATAAAAGGATTCAAATGTCAAAAGAGAATTTTTTTTTTGATTTTTTATATTTTTCAAAGGAATTTTTCAACGTGAAATGCTAAATTGAAAAAAAACTGAAAATAATATTATAATACTCTATGAATTTTTTCCAAAATTGATGGCAGCTGAAAAAACCAAAAAAAAAATAAAAATAAAAATAGCCAAAATGGTGATCCAAAAACCCATGCAAAAATTTGTTTTTATGGATTTTTTTCAATTTTTGAGTGATTCCCAGTTTATGAAAACTGAACATCAAAATTCTATGTACAGCAAGTTTCAAAATTTATGCATGTTGATGCCTAGTTTCCAAAAGCCAGGCATCACATTTTTATATTCTTCTCCCCCCATAAAGCAATAAAAAGAAAGGAATGTCCAAAGCACTACAAATTGAAGCAGTTTTTTTTGCTTAGCATTATGGGGCGTTTCAATCTCTGTTGGGCCATAAAACTGCCTTTGATGCCCTTTTTCTGTAAAAAGGGTATCAAATTGCATCAATTCTAAACTTTCTTTGCAGAGAATTTTAATCCCATCTCATTTTAATGCTTCTTTATCTTCATTTATATCATATTTTCAATCTGTATGGAATGTTTTAAAATGATGCATTTGGAAGCGTTGTTTCCAGAAACCATGAATCATCTTTTGGCAGAAACAATGAGACTTTTAAATTTTGTAGTTTTTATCTTCTGTAAAGTGGCAGAAAAATTGTCAAAGGTGATCCTTGTTTTCAGAAACTGGGAATTGGAGAAATCTTTATGCCTTGGTAGAGAGTTAATCTCAAAATAAAAGTGTAATAGTGCTGGCAATAACTTCCTTCCCAAATCAACAGATCCTTCACTCCCCTCAATTCCTCAATTGCCATCAGGGCCTCCTTCACTTCCATCAAAATCTCCATAATCATCTAATTCTAATCCAAATCACCCTAACATTCAATTGAAACCAAATTCAACTCCTAATCATCAAACCTTATCCCTACTGACCAATGCCAACTCTAGTTCTAACAGGTAAATCCTCTGAATCTGCATCATTATCAAAGGCATTATCCTGGATTTTTTAGCCATCAAATTTACCCCCATCTCTCTCATACTGGTCTTGCCGTCATTGATAACACCTTCTGCTTTGAATGATTTGGGTCCTTATGGAACCCTGGCTCCAGTTCCATGCATTCCCTGATTTCCTGAACACTCATTTCAGCTTTCTGATGACAGGAAACTATCTTTCCTCTATCTTCAGAATGTTATGTTGATTGCTAGATTGAAAAGTGATAAAAATATTCATATTGAAGGGACTAGGAACAATCTGACAACAAATGAATAGATGAGTTAAAGAAATGAGATGAAAGAAGAAACAGAATTGGAAGAAAGAATGCGGAAGAGGTTGATTGGAATCATACCAGACAGTCAAAGGTTTGAGCCTTGGGAAGGGAATCAAGTCAAGGCGGATTGGAAGTGATGGTTGATTGATTGATGACGGTGAGATGAAGTTGAAAGGTTGAGTGGTTGACGGCGGTTAATAGGTTGAGTGTTTGAGATTAATAGATCAGAAGCAAATGAAAGATACAAGAATACGACGTTTTAGAATTCAGAGATGAGGCACGAATTGAGACAAAGAAAAAGAATAAGAAAAGAGAAAGTAGAAAATCAAATGAAAGATCAGTTCGAGTAGAAGTGTCCAGATCTTAAGTGTCGATGTTAATGGTGATGATTAGTTGAATAGACGTCGGGTGAGATCAGGTAAGCGCGGTGAGGCCTGAGTTGCTACATCCGGGGCTTGATTCAGAGACACTCCACTCAGAGGCACCGCAGGGTAGAGGATTTGAAAAGTTATTTTGGTTTTGGAATAATAATAAACCCACAAAAGCACATAAAATTCTCAAAAATAATGATATGGTAAGAGTAATTGCAAGTTGTAGAGTGTATTTGTTGGATGTTTTTCATTATTTGTTTTAAGAGGGGAAAAAGCTTGTAAAAATCTGGGGAACTTTAAAGTAACACAAACCCTGTTCAGGTGGTCACCTTGGAAATTATAAGACCCTTGAAAATGGGATCCTGAATAAATAATCCAAAGGGGTAAATACCAAAGGAATGACAGGATTTCTGAGCTTTGGAAGCAAACAGACTGGGCAAACAAAAAGAAATTGTATATATACCTTTTGGGGTGAAGGCACTTTCTCAGGGCATTTGTAGAGGGTTTTGCTCAAGGGCTAAGGCTAGAAAGCTTGCAAGCAATATTTTTTCACTAATTCTTATTGATTTCAATCAGCTGTACCTGTCTGTGTCATATTTATGTGTTAAATGATTTTACAAACTTGTTAAATGCTAATTTGTTATTTCTTCAGTTATAAAATATTTCCTAAGTTTGTATTATATTCTTTTCATTGAAATTTTCATGTCAGCTTGCTACTATGTACAGAGCAAAACTGTCAAATAGTAACACAAACTATGAAAAATAAGAATACCTCAATTAAAAAAAAAAGAGTGAGAAATCAATAAATATTATTACAGGAATGGATTCCTCAACCAAATGAAGGTAGGGTCACTCACTGACCCCAACCTTGAATTCCAAGCCCTTATATTTTTAACAATTAAAAAGAAAAGTAATAAAAATTAAAACACCTGTATGGCACTTTTTGGCCATTCCAATATTTCACACACATTTTCGCGTGTAGGGTTTACACCTAAAATTCACTCAGAATTGAGGTGTTGTGTATATTTTAGGACTTCCAAGCGGAAATGTGTTATGTCACAATTCCCGCGCGCAGCCCCGCATCATTACATAACCCTACGTACTAGTAGAAGCAGGTTCCCGCGTACTAGAGACCCGGGCCCAGCTGATTCTTCCACGCACGCAGCGGATCCTACCCCGCGTGCATCTGAACTAACTGATCCCTTCGCCTGGATCAGTCTTGACTAATCTGACAACCAGGTACCGCTCAGAAGAGCTCCAACCTAGTTAGGGTTGCCTAGTATATGTAACAAACGGACATAGGCATTACTAATGATCTAAAAAGATCAAAACCTAAATAAAATTAATGAAAATTAAGTTTTAAACATTTTTTAATAAATATTCAAAGATCAAGGACTACCACGCAAATCACTGATCCTGATCTTTGAAGACCACAAAAAACTACAAGAAGTGTTCATAAAAGTTATTGAAAATGATCTACATGATCAGCAGATGATGGAAAATCAATAAAAATCCACATCTGCACGCTTTAAAACAATATCAGTTGTACAAATGAAGGATGAGTACAGAATGATCAAATTTAATCCATAACAGATTAACAGATCCTGTGGCCAAAATAGTACAGAAATCCTGCAGATCTAAGGACAGCTGATTGAAAGAACCAAGTGAACGTGCTAATATTGCCCTGACTGGCTTGCCAGCCTCAGCCAACGAGAAGAACCGTCTCTAGGTGCCCTGAGAAGACCAAAGTAACCCCAAAAAGGTATTTACACAGACCTCTTTGGATCCATTATTCAATCATCAGTTATGAGGAATTATTTATTATCAATCAGGACCCCTGTCATTGTTAATCAAGTGCTTATATGAAGATAAGCAAGTGATTTATGAATTATTCTGCAGTAGTATTATTTACCTATATTAACCAATCAACCATTGAAGTTTAGTCAAGCAATCTACCCCATCTGCTCTGAAACCCTTCCAATTATTCCAGGATGTCCGTGGTGAAGTGCTCAGATTGAGTTTTACCCTTCCTTTCTAGGCCATTTGTGCTGTTAAGCCCGGCCATTAGTGGAATGAGTCCTTTCTAAGGCACCCATGATTATTCCAAGGTTCTTAAACTGACTAAGGAGGCCCCTTGAAGAGAGGTTGCTAGTCTGTAAAGATCCCCAGTAGTATAATACTGTGGCCCCTCTTTTATATTATATTGAAAACAATTTACTACCAAACCAATTAAACCTTGCAACTGCTCTTATTAAATCATTTATTTGAGCTTCTAAGTGTTTATTATTGGAATATTAATTATTTTTATCATTCCAGCATTTTTATCACTCTCTCTAGCTAAAGGACTGAAAGGTTCCTGGTATCAGAGAGCTGACAGTTCAGAAGTAGGTATTTATATATTTTAAGTCATCTTCTGATCATGTTGGTAATTTTTAATAATTTTTACAGAAAATTCTTGATATTTTTGGTGGTTCATAAATATTTAATAAATTTATTTTTGTGACAAGCTTTTTTATTTTTTTCCCTATTTTTTTTTATTTTATCATTTGATTTTGATATTTTTTATTTAATTTTTGGGGGTTTCAAATCATTCTCTTCACTTTAACATATTGATGTTGCATGCATGAGGGTTTCAGGAGTTTTCTGCGGTACCTGGTTTTCAGAAAATCTGCAGGCAGTTTGCTGTTGCATGCTTGACAGGTATGGGCAGGAATCTGGAATCAGCGGCCCAAAGGATATTGCATGTGGGTTGCCTGGCAGGTGCCTGCATTTTGAGTGTTGGGCGCATGCCACCCTTACTGTAAGGATGCGGTGCTGCGCGCGGGAATTGTGGCACAACATAAAACCATCTGCAACTCCTCAACTACACACAGCATTCAAATTCTGAGTGAATTTTAGGTGTGAAAACTATACGTGAAAATCCATGCAAAATATTGAAATTTCTAAAAAATTGGGTGTAGTGGTGTTGTGGTCCTGGGTCATTTTCTATTAAATTTGTTTAAAAATATAAGGAGTTGGATTTCAAGGGTGGGTTCAGTGATTAAACCTACCTTTTTTTGGATGAGGAATCCAAATTTGTAATAATATTTTTGATATTTCTCAATACTTCCATAATTTAGTTTTTATTTTAATTTTTTTCTACATTGAAGGGTTTTTCTGTACAAGTAGAAAGCTTGCCTTCCCCCCTCAAAGAAATTTCTATATCTGAAAGGATTTTGGGGCTCAGTGCCTTTTATTGGCTCTGTAATTCCTCAGGTGTATAGGTCCACCTGGGATGTTTTTATCCGGTAGCCACTCCTCTTTATCAGCTTAATCTACTTTATATCTGACTAGGTAAAGTCTTATATCTTTTCCATTGATCCTTTCTTCCTTGTCTTTAAGGATGTTGCTGAATTTTCCTTTTCCTTTTTCAAGGTCAGCTTCAACAGGTATCTATGGCAAAGGGATTTTCTCTCCATCCCTGGGGTGGAATTTTTTGATCAGGCTTACTGGGAATAATGGGGCTTTTATGGAAATTTCATCACTTAGGATCAATTCTACAGCATTCTTTCCATGAAAAATTTTGATGGTGAATGGTACCAAAAGGAAGGTCTCATTTTTCTTTTTCCTGATAAATTGTTGAAATTGGTAGTTGAAATCAAGACTTGGTCCGCATGAAATCAGATTCTTTGTGAGTCCTATCCAATCTCTGTTGGTTATATTTAAAAGCCTCTTGAAAAAATTTAGCAGCATGTTAATGAGATATTTTTATCAAATTATTTAATGCTCCTGATGCAGGCTGTATTTTGACCATGTTCTGATTATGTTGTCTTTGGGAAACTAAGCTATCCATCTTCTTGCTAGGACATAGGGTATTTCTTCTGTGTTTCAGTGTTTGCTGCTGTTTTAAGCCATTTCTAGGGGAGTTAGGAGGCTGATGCAGTCATGAAAGTATCCATATTTATTTTTTTATTCTAGTCCAAAGCAGCCAAATTTTCTGTGCATGTCTTTTAGAATCTGGATCATTCTTCAAGCTAGCCCATCATGTTGAGGATGGTACACTGTTGGGTAAGCAAAGGTATTTCCTAGCACATTATGAAGTTTTCTCCATAATTCAGAGGTTAAATTGGGGTCTATGTTGCTTATAATAATCTTTGGGACCCCTAAATCTTCAATGAGTCTTTTCCAGAAAAATAGTTATACTTCCAGGGAAGTATCCTCCTTGTGGTCAGGTAAGATTTTGTTTTTCTTGGTAAACTGTGCCAGTTTGAACAGGACTGGTTGTAAGAGTAAGCTCCTCCTGGAGGTACTCCAGTTAAAAAATACATTTTAATTATTCCGGATCATTTCTTGGGTTCAGCAATCCTCTGTAGAAGTGAAAACCCTTTCCAAGTGGTTCTTTTAGAATTTTTGCAAGTTTCACTGCTGGAAACATAAATGATATTTGATTCTCTCCAGTTAATCCACCAAGCTTTTGGTTTAACCTCTTCCAGCGTCCTGTGAGAAGATAGGTGACCAGATGAGCAATTATCATGGCATTAAGCTGGGATATATTTGATATGTTCTTCATTAGTCAAGAATAGGACACTAGAGTGCTGATTTATGAAGTATCAAAAACCATCCCATAGGGTGAATCTCCAAGCTCTATAGGCATGTACCAATGGTTCAGGCAACCTTTCAATTAGTTTAACATGAGAATTAGTAATTTTTATGACAGAGAACAGTTTTATCATATCTGGTTTGTATGTTTCCCTAATAGAATAAAAGAAGGCTCCATCTAATTCACAGATATGTATTCCCAGAATTGAAGCTTCAAGATCAAGCATATTTGTGTTGAGTATAGGAAATATATCATCATCTTCTGGGTCATTAGCAGGTTTGCTAGGGTGATTGGATACAGGATTCTTACTCAGGCTTTCAGCGTTCTGGTCTTTGCTTGCTGCTTGATGGACTATATTCATCACTCATCTATCCTGCTGGATAACTATCTGCCATCTCAAAATGTTTCTTCTGGGATTCTTTCTATTCATAAGAATACTAACAGCATTATATTCTTTTATCACTACAAATTTAGTGCATTCAAGGTAGTTATGGGGTTTTTCCAAAGCCCAGAAAAAAGCAGGACATTCAATCTGGTTGGCACCATACCTCTTTTATGTATCAAAATGTCTGGATTTTAAGCCTCCTGGATGCCCAGCCCCTTTCTATCCTTTAGCTGCCACAGATTGAATAAATAATAAATATATTATTAAATAAATTCAGCAAAAATTTGTAAAATATTTTCATAAAGCTACTGCAAGGTTGATTGGTTGGTTATGATTGAATATTATAAATCAATATTAATAAATTTATTATAAAATAAATAAATACAGGGGCCACAATGATATTTGGGATCTTTGACGCCTCTCCTCAGGTAATTCACTTTGAAAACACGTAGACCTTGTTACTTTTGGACCTTTAATTTATAGTTTTAAAGGAGATATTTCCCAAAGATAATATATATATAAAATATATGATGGGGTCGCAGGGCCTTTTAACCAAGCTACTAGAACAGCAAAAGGATAATAAAACTTACTGTTATGTTATTTAATTGTTTAGGCACCTTTTTGGGACGTGTAGTGATGGGTTAAACCTGTTCCTAGGGTTAAAAGGATTTTCAGAAGTTTAAATTGAAAAAATAGTTTTGGTACCAATAATATTAATCAGAATAATGTCATAAATCATTTTTTATCCCTTATAACCATTTGATTACCTTGGAACAGTTTCTGGATAAAAATATAACCAGGTCTGGGGTATCAATAACCTCAAAAGAGCTCTATATTTATAGCTTTATGGGTCACAATTTTGTACTTCTGAGGGATACAGGGGCTCAAAGGTATGTGTGATAAGGCTTGCAGGGTAAGAAGTAGTAGCCTGTCATGTTTTCCTGGTGCTGTAACACAGGTAACATCTAATTCCACAGGGTATGGGAATTATTTTACTTTTTTGATTGATGTTTTGACATGTGAATAACACTAATCTATCCACCTGATCATCATTTCATTAATTATCCTTAGTAAATTCTCCCAGGATGTTAATATTTCTTCTTAGTAAAACTTCCTACTGGTAATCTGATGTCAGATGGATTCTCATTATGTATTAGCTCATGGGAGCAAAATCATAATACTGATTTTGATTGTTATTTTTGAAATTCTGTTGATTTACTTGAAATAGTTAATTAAAAACATGTGTTATGGAATATATGTAATATTTTTAAATAATCAGTTTTCTCAGTATTTCATGGACATACTAATGTCTTGAAGTTCTCACAATTGTATTTTTAAAGTATTTTGAGATATTTATTCAAACCGTAGTTATCTTATTTTTGACATCCTTGGTATTTTTCTTTATATTTTATAAACAATATGTAAAAATTTTATTTAAGTAGTTTTATATAGTTTTATGTATTTATAGACTATCTAATATAAATGGGGACATTTATTAAATATTTAGTATGTCCCCGTATTATTTTTAGAACTTTTATGTGCTACCTTGGCTTCTCAAGCCATCTGTCAGTCTGTCAGTCCGCAGTCCCCCGGCTGTGTACCTGTCAGATGCCTGGGGCTGTGTATAAGGCTTTTCATGGTACGCGGACAGGGTGGAGGTTCTGCTGCTCAGCCGCGTGCGGATGTGTTGGTTGCCACGGCTGTTTGTGGGAATTGTGACAAATCACATTTCCACCCGTAACTACTCTAAATCAGAGAATTCTTGCATTCTGACACAAAATTCACTGTGAAACCTATACGTGGGGTTTCATTTGTAATATTAATATGGCCAAAATCTCAATGCCACAACTCTTCCTAAATTTTCATAAATTGTTTAAAATGTAAGCAGTGGGAATTTGAGGTAGGTGTCAGTGAGTGACCCTACCTTAAATTTTATGTAGAATAATTATTTGGAATAATATTTTTAACATTATTTTTCCTTTAATAAGATATTTATTTTTTATGTTATTTTGTTACTTTTGCAGCTTCCTCTGCAATAGTAGCAAGCTGACATGGATATAAAGAGTATTAGTTTCTCTGCTGGTTTGTCATCTTCTATTATTTTTTTGTGCAAGGAAGCTCCTGGTCCTTTCATACTTGGATCTATATAGAGGTTGAAAAGTTTTCTGTAATTGGGTTGGATTAGCACAGGGGCTGTTGTCATGTCTACTTTTAGTTTTCCACAATTCTTTGAAATTTCATTATTCATCTAAAATACATTTTTGTTGTTGCAAATTTCATATAACCACTTGGTTAGTATTGAAAAATTGCAAAAGTAATTTCTGTAGTAACTGCATTAGCTGATGAAGGGAAAGGTTTCAGTCTTTTTCCAGGGCATTGGTCTATTGACAACAGAAGCTATTTTAATTTGGTCAGCTGTAATATTTGGACCAGAGAATATATCTCCTAAGTCTTGAAGTTCTCAGTAAACAAAGGTAAATTTCTTCATGGATACTTTCAAACCCACAACAGAGATGGTTTTAAGGACTAGTATTAATTTGTCAATATAATTTTTCTAGCCATCAAGATAAATGATGACATCATCAATGTAAACAGTCATAAATCCTTGTCTTATAAACTGGCCTAATACTGTATCCATAATCCTTTGGAAATTCAAGGAGAATTATAGATTCCAACAAGCATTCTTAGGAACTCATATATCTGTAGGTGGAATATAATCCTCATGACCGTTCTGCTATCAGGGATGATAGGAATCTGGTTGAATTCTTTCAAAATTTCCATAGTGGTGATAAACTGAGCTTTTGAAAAGTTATGGAGAGAATATTAAATAGTTGGTAAAGGATATTAATGATCTTGAGTGTAGTTATTAAGCATCCTGAAGTCTCCAACTATTCTGAAATTTTCATTGTGCCAAGCTATGATTACTGGTTTGGTTTCATCCACTTGTTTATTGTGTCTCACCTCTTTCAAAAATTTCAGGTCAAAGAGTTCCTGTATGAGGGTTTCCAGAGAAGCTCTATATTTTGGAATAGATGGTTGAGAAGGTCTCATAAGATTGAGAGAGTAAGCAGGCTTGATAGTTGGTTTCAGAATCATTTCATGTCATTTTATGTTCTCCATTGGGTGATCTTTGGTAGAGAAGGCATTCTGGTTTTCAAAGTAGATTTGAATTATATCCCTTTTCTGATATTCACTGAGCTGGGAGTTCAGGGATGCTTGAGAGAAATAATCTTGGAAAAAGGTTTCCAAGTGTTTTTTTAAGTAGATTAAGAACACTGGGAGCTGATGTGACATATCTGGAAATTCTTGTTCCAGTAAAGCCCTATTTTCAAATAAGTTTCTTTGCTTTTTGAGAAACCTATTTCATTCAAACATAGGAATTAATTTCCTTATATGAAGTCCTTTCATACTCTATTCTTTAATAATACCTAATCAATTTTCAGTTTGAGAGATCCTTTAGTTTGGGGGAGTATGAAATCTGTGGACCAAACCCCTATAGAATTTTAGGATTAAATACAGCTACTGAAATTAGATTGTTTTATCAATAGAAAGTTATCTTTCCTATGGGGATCTTGTTTTTTCCAGGTAAGAACATCCAAAACAACAGAAGAGAGCTCCACTGTCCAGGAGGGGGTTTACTTGGGAGCTTTTGATCAGACCAGTAGCTCAAAGGGTTTCACCAGAAGTGTTACTTTTACCAGCAGAGGGCTTGAGTTTGAGAGTCTTGGCTTCTGCAACATGTTGTATTTTCATTCTGGGGTTCCAATCTTGGTTCAGATTTTAGTCTTCATTAATAGTCTTTATATCCAAGGAAGCATCTATATTGCGTTCTATGACACTAATGGGGTCATTAATCATCAATTAACATTCTGAAATTGACACATCAGTGTCATTATATTGGGGATTGTGATTTTGATCATACTTTTTGCCTTCTATAGTAATAACCCTTTTTTCTAGGTTGGGGGCAGTCAGGTATGAGATTTCCAGTCTAGTTGAAGTTCCAGAAAATATTTTCTTTGTTTTCTGAGACCTTCTTGACTTCAGAGTTATGAGGATTTTGGGAAGAAGAATCCTTAAACTGAGTTTAATATTCTTCTCTGTTCCTTATATTCTATTCTCTAGTCTTATTAACCTTTCTATCCAGTCCATTCATGTCTATGGTCTTTTCTATTACACCAATTAAATTAGAGGGGTCAGATTCCATATGCATCCTACACCTTACACTGTGTTTAAGTTGCCTTGTAAATAATTTGAGAAGTCTTTCCTTGAAATCTTCTTTATCAGCTTCTGGATAAAAGAAATCTAGATTCCTTTTCCTTTCTAAAAATATTTGTGATCTTTGTCTTTGGAGGGATCAAAGAAGGATGTCTCAAAATATTTCATCATCATTTTTTACGCATTCTGGTACCAAAATGTTCTTTTTTCAGCTTCTTCCAACATTTCCAGGGTAAGGAAACCACATCTTCTCTGTTATTGATGAACCAATCAAGAGCTAATCCTTCAAATATTCTGGGTAGTCTTACTACTCCAACAGTTTAAGGGAGATCATAAGAAGGATCATATGAAGTTGGTGTGTAATCAACAAATTTTATAATCTTCATATGCTCATATTCTCCTTCTGCTAAAAATTTAGGCCATTCAGTTATAGGGGGAAGTAGTTTTAAAGCTTGCTCTACTTCTGGGATGGGGATAGGTTTATGAGATTTAAATCTGAATAAACTTGGTCTGGGATTAGTATGGGGAGTAGAGGAGAAATTTTTTGGTTTTTGTTCTTCAGAATTAACTGGCAGGTTGGTGTTATTAACTTTAAGCCCTCTGAGATAATTCTTGATCATACCTAACTCTAAAGCTAATTTTTTACTGAACAAGCCAATTTTTTGAATCACCTGAGTTGAAGGGGTTTTGTTTACTATTTTAAAATCTCTTTTTAGTTGTCATTTGAAAGAAGTAATCCATATTGGATGGAGAAGTGAGTATTATCTATATGTCCCATTACAGTTAACTTAATCATACTCATTGTTTATTTCAAGTTTGCTATTTGTGCTCATTTTTTTCTGTATTTTAATTGATGAAATTTGATTATCTTAGAAATCTTAAAGTTCAATTCTTCCAATTTCTCATAAATTTTATCAAGTTTGCTGCTTACAAATTCAAAATTATGAGCTACATCAAGTGTAAAAGAATTTGAGGATAAAGCGTCTAGTTGTTGTATACTTTCTTCCATTTATGAGATAGAGAGATGATCCTATCCAAGTATTTGGAATTATTTTGTCTCTGGTGGTTTGAGGACCTCTTCTTCTGAAGGTCTTTTACCTTCAAGGTGGCTAGGTTATCCCAAGGATTCCAAATTTTCATTTAAGTCTCCACTTCTTTTCTGGTCATCAATTTTTGTAGATTTATTTGGGAGGTTTTTGAACCAGTTATTGCTTTATTAATGGATGAAATTTCTCCTTCAATGACTCCCAGTGGCTTAAATGCTCCTGCACTAGAGTCTTTATTTAGTCCCCCTTTTATCTGTCCAGCAACGGTGGTATTATTGGAGGCATAACAAATGGGGATGATGTGTGCCGCAAGGGATCTCTGTGGTAGTAAAAACCTATCCTATAGCCATGAGACTCAATTTTCTAGTTTAAAAATAGCTCAAACCCTCAAAGGAACCTCATAAATGGATTCTACATCAAGAATGAACTATAGTCACACTGCCAAAGTACCCCTCTATCTCTCATGGATTAGAAGATACAGCCCAAGAGACCTTCAACTGTGGAAAACTCACACCCAACCAGGTTTCACAACTCTGTGGAAGACATAGGGCATACCTAGTAAACTCTCAATTCCATACCAGTTGCAGCTTAAACTCAAAACCAGGAAAATACACCAATACAGTCACCTCATCAGCATACAAAAATACATATCCAGGAGGAAGTGCAACCAGTCCAGATCCAGGAGGCAGTGCAACCAGTCCAGATCCAGTAACCGTATCAGCATAAAAAGATACAGGTACAGGAGACAGTACAATCTTTCAGAACCTCTCACCTCAGCCAGAAAAAATAAATACAGACATAGGAGGCAGTGAAACCATTCAAGATCCAGTCACCTCATCAGAATACAGAAATAGATATCCAGGAGGCAGTGCAACAAGTTCAGATCCAGTCACATACAAAGATAGAGGTACAGGAGGCAGTGCAAGCAGTCGGACCCAATCACCTCGACCAGAATACAGGAACAATATACATACAAGAGGATGTGCAGGAGCAATACAGGAGCAATATATGCAGGAGGAATTCATACCAGTCTCAAGCAGAACCAAACAAGCATGCAAATATACATACAAGAGGCTGTGCAGAAGTATACAGGAGCAACATATGCAGGAGGAAACCAAACCAGTCTCAAGAAGAACCAAAAAAACATGCAAATACACATTCAGGAGGCTGTGCAGAAGTATACAGGAGAAATATAGGAAGGAGGAAGTCAGACCAGTCTCAACCAGAACTTAACAAACCACCAGTACAGCACAGAAATTTGAGTTATCTGCACTTCACAGCAATTTATGCAAGGATGTGCATGCATGAAACCCTTTGAAAGCTTTTACCAACCAGCAGAAATGCATCATGTAACTGTAAAAGATTTTTCCAACCAGAAGAAATGCCTCATGTAATTTTATCTCACTGTTCCTCACCAGAAAAGGGAGAAATCTCAGGGGCAGCCTTGAGCACCTCTGGTAGCAGGAATTTTCTATTTACGGAGGGCCTATCTTCCATATCCAAGTTGGATCATCACCCAGATCTCCACAAATCTTAGGGCAACAGGCCCATCAACCTATCCATCTGTGGTAACTAGCCAGATAAATATTATGAGTGAATCAGTTGTAAAGAAAAAAAAATCAGAAACCAAGTTATCACACACCTTAAATCAATTGAACCACCTACCAGGTGCTTGACTAAGGGTTCTTCTGTGACCTGAATATTCAGCACCAGATTAAATAAAAACCACACCTTAATCAATAAATAACCCTTACCAAGAAACAGAGCACAACAAAAAGAAACTACCAACCTTTTTTCTACCCAGCTGCCTCTGGGTAAACCCATCCTTGGGTCCTCTCCTGAACCATACCCCTTTGATAAAACATTGAACCCCTGATATTGGGATATTGGTTAAGATCAAATATATCTGATCATTAAATGACCAATAATCCAATAAATCTGGTCTATTCTTCAACAAATCCTACCAATATCACAGTTAATAATTAATCTAGTTCTGATCTCAGACCTATACCAATTCTCAAAGAAACCATCCATTAATTTAAATTTATTATTGTGAAGACTTACTATAGTACTAGAAGAGCAGTCAATTCAAAAGCACTCTTAGTATATAATAATAATCCAAAGGATTAAAAGTAATACTAAATTCCCCTTCAAGGACTTCCAGAAAGCTTTTTGCTACTTTATTTGTATAATCCTACAGGATTCTATACACTGCTTGGCAAAAGTTAGTTGGTTGAGTTGGTTTCCAGGGCTGCAAATGTTGTTGGCTTGGGAAACACATAGGTTGCAGGTTTGAGAACCTTCATTGTGCTTGCAACTGATTTCCTTAAGGATGCGCGCTTTGGAATTCAGAAGTGGAATTCTCCTTTAATGGTTCCCAAGTTTGGAAGTTATTGATCCCTTGCTTCTGTAAAAGCTGAATGCCATTGTTCACCCTACAACTGAGAGATAGAGAGATGAATTTAAAGTGTTCTTCCAACCTCCTGTGATGATCCTGTGTCCTCCCCCCCTCTGATGTTCTAGGTTGAGGGTGCATTTTAAGTAACCTCCCCCTCAACCCTAACCTAAGTAAAATTGCAATCAAGCAAGAATAATGAAATACACCCCTGAATAAAGAACCCTAGACCCAACTCTATCCTTCCATCCCATCCAATGATCCCATATTGCCCGCCTCCCATTACGTCCACCTGGTTTGTCCTTCTCATGATATGGCCCTGGGGCTGCACCCAACTCAGAGCCCCTGCGCATGTCTGCATCCACCCAACGCTCCATTCCAGATATTCAAGGTACATCCACGCAATCCAATCTGTGAAATCCTTCCAATCAAATTTGATCCGCCCTGCGTCTCCAGATGCTGAGCCCAATTCCACTGCTTCTGAGCCCGCAGCACGTCTTACTGCAGCAAAGCTGCACCCATTGCTGAGCGTGCTTCCTCTGCTGAGCCCCCCGCTACTGCTGAGCGCACAGCGCGCAGCCAATTCTTACTGCTGTCTATAAAGGACCACCACATCCTCCCCAACATGAGTTCTGTCCCCAGAGATCCACCACTATCTCAACTACTCCCAGCTATCCCATTGTTATCCCATCCTATCTCTCCTGCCCACTAAAACAAACCAAAAACAGAACCCCACCTCATCCTACCCCATCCAACATGTCCTGCAGGTTCTGCAGTCGGAATGGCCTCTCCTGCAGCATTCTTCCAGGCCAGCGCGCCTGCATTCCGTGCCAAGCTGACCACCGTTTCTGTTCTCTATCAGATTGTATGCCCCGCAACCATCCTCAACGTTGTCCACCCAAGAGGACCTGGCGCAACTCATTTGTGGTCTTGAGCAATGAAAAAATCTCCACCAATGAATGAACCCTGCCCGTCTCACCTTGCGACCAACTGCCACGCACCGCTCTGAACCCTTCCTTGCCCAAAAGCAATGACTTGGGTTTGCCATTCCATTGGGCTGGACACTGCAGCACCAGGAATTTCCCAATTTTGCGGCTTATCAGAACACCACTCACCAGTGGGCCGCACGGGTATGGATGAACGTACGAGCAACAGACCACAGATCTCAAAACCTCCAACTGCGCCTCGCACTCCCCCAAGACCTACTCCTTGTTATAATTATGGCCATAAATTAGCTTAGGAAAATGAGCACTATTTAAAGTAAAAGAGATGTTGGACACCTGGTGTCAATAATTGCTGATGGGCTCTCACAATGGGGAAATACATTGAATGATATTGGTGATGAATTTGATTGGATGATGAATGAATGATGGAAAACAGCAGGGAAAAGAGCTCCTTAAGTAAAAGACATTGGCCTCTTGTGAGCCCATGATAAAACAAGCCAAAAGGAAAATTTTCCGCTCCAAAAGAGCTCTACAGGCTCTACAGGCCTTGTTACTTGGTTTGGACTACATCAGCCCGCATGGAATAGTCCCTGTACCCTTACAACCAGCCGATTCCGGTTATTACTGGTGTTTCCACCTCAATGGGGCTGAACCAGCCCCTTAGCTGCTCAAACCCCTTTCTGGTTGTCTATTACAACTGGCCTGTTACCTCACATGCTGGCTGGTTTCCTCATGCAACCAGCCCCTGGCCATAAAAATGGCCAGGTGGGACCCAGGACACACCTGGCTCTGGTCTCAGACACACATGGGGGGGGGGGGTATTACCGGCGGACATGCCCCCCCCTCTTTCTCTCAAATGCCTGGAGGGGGCGGTCCAATCCCCCTACCAGGGGCCCTGGGGATTGATAAACCCAGGGCTTAATCATGGTAAGTGGGCTGGGGGGTTTTCAGGTCCCCTGCATCCCGTTGCTCCTCCCCCTTGGTAAAGGGAGGGGGAAAACACCAATTTGATGGTGGGGGGGTGGTCAATTTGCTCCCACCGCCGGTTGCCTGGAGGCAACCGGCCTAGCCACCAAACTCAGTGGGGGGGTAATTAAGTCCCCCCCACCATGACCAGTTTCCCCTTGGGACTGGTTGCTGGCTGGTTCCATCCATCCAGCCCTCCCCCTCCTCCTTGCAATGGAAAGCAAGGGGAGGGGGAGGTGCTGGGGCCATTGGCCCCACCCCCGCGGCCGCCACCCAGCACGGCAGCCACAACCGGCTCAACAGCGGCAACCGGGGTGGGGGGGCTCCATTTTGAGTCCCCCTGCACCCTACAACAGCCCCGCGCGGGCCATTGGCCCACATTAATGCGCCGTAAGCAAAAAAAGCAGCCCTGAGCAGGCCGGAACATGGGGGGAAGCCCCAAATGGGCTAAAACATGGGCGGCGGTCCCAATGGGCCACCCTCAAGCCCAAAAATGAGTTTAACATACTTGAGTGGGCCAGCCCATCTGCCCAAGTATGTCCAAAAGAAACCTTTGGGCCAAATTATGTCAATACAAGCCCCTCTGGCTGTATTTGTCCATACTAAAAAGCCTGTGTACCAATAGGGCTGCTTCATGCGTTTTGAGGCCAGTTTCCCCAAATCTGTAACATCCACACAGGCCCTTATGGTCTTTGTGCGTGTCCAATGAGCCGCAGAGGCCCTCATGTAAATTCCATTTGGATTACACCCATACATAGCACATGCGTAAGTGCTTATGTATTTTAACACTCCTCCTCCACCCTCAACCCGTCCTTCCACTCCCCCAAGAAACCGTGCTCCAACTCCTTCCCCTTGGCCGCCATCTCCATCATTGGTTCCCAGTTTGTCACTGGAACCCCTGCGTGTGCCAACTACCGTGGTCATTGAATTAATACGGTAACCTGCGGCCGCTGCCACTGCTCTTGCTGCCACTTCCAATATTCTTGAGATACCCTAAATTCCAGCAATCCCAATGGCAAGATTTCACGTGATGGTGAAAAATGCGGACAAACTACTCTGGGGCTTCCTAGGGGTTCCCAATGCTCACACCAACAATGGGCAAGGGAAAGTTCTGGAGGCATTTCAAAACCTAGCTGCAGGGGCTCGCGTGGACGCGGAGGAGTTGATGAGGACTTGGGCAGCGTAGGCGGATTGCCCCCCTTTCCTTTTTTATTGCTTTTTTATATTCCCGCCCCTATGATGAAAGAAAATAGACTTTTTGCTGCGCCAACCTAAGTAGCCTTTGGGCTTGTGAGAACCTTGAGAGAAATAAGAGCCGCGTGCAAGATCCAAGGTTTGAGAGAAATACCCAGGACTGAGGAGAATTTGTGCCAACTGAGAGTATCCGTTGAAGGTGAGAAAAATCAGCACCAAATGAGATTATCCACTGAAGGTACCTGGACCACCCCAGACAAACTACCTCACAGTTCCCCATACCCATCTAAAGAACAGAGAGAGCACAAAGAAGAACCCACTGCGGGTGCAAATCCTTTGGAGAGAGAGGAAGAGAAAAAGAGTATCCACCCCACCCATCTATACCTTCCTTCTATAAGATAACCAAAGAAAACCTAAAAAGAGAGGTTTTTTTTGAGCACCAACACGTTGCCAAGCCTGCGCCTTGCTCTTTGACCCACATCTGTTTCCCACCACACACTTTCCTAGTTCCTTGGATCATCCGTTGGAAGTCATTCTTTTCCCCAATGCGGGGCTTGTCCATGCTTCCATGGATCCGGCTTTGCGCCATTCCCGTACCTCAAACAAAATCATAACCTAGCCAGAAATCATTCCAAAAAGCCAATCCAGAGAGAAGGAAATAAGGAAAAAAACATTCTGGGGTTTCTAGTTGTTCCAGCTTTGAACTGGCTAGAGCACTCCCTCACCAAATCCAATCATATCACCTATTCATCCATTGTTCCCCCCCAACTTTACTGCTGCCCCCAGCGGTCTGCAATTGTTTACTCTGCCAGACGCGAACTGCGCGCACAGGCTTTTCCTTGGACATAGGATTGGCTTTTTCATCCCCTTTAATATCCAAACCAGCCGTCTTGTTGACTGAATTTGATCCCTGCACAAAGAATTGTTTCACGTGAAAATCTGTGGCCTTCCATTTGAGCAGAGTTCCATACAATTCCTCAAACTGGTAACTTCCTCTGGTGAACTTGAACACCACGCAGAAAGGACCATTCATTTGATTGGCAAACAACTTCCTCCATTGAGTTTCCAGGCTTCAGTTTTAAAGCAGAACCAATTCCCCCTTCTGCAATGGATTGCTGATTTTGTGCGCGCAGTGCTTGTTCCAGTAGCAGAAGGATTTTGTGCGGGTTTCCTTCAACCTTCCAGCTGGTCTCTCCAACATCTTGTCCCTTTGCAGGAGTTGCTTTGCGCGGGCCTTGGCTAAATCAGCGGCCATCTTAAACTTCCACCAATCAATACTAAGAAAGGTTTCCAGCTCAATTTCAATTGGCAGCACAGGGGCTGCCCTAATAGCAGCTTGTAGGGAAAATAACCCATGGATCTCTTCACCAAAGTACAATCTGCAAAAAGAACTACTGGAAGGTTTTCCTACCATTGCTTGCCATCCTCCCTGCATATTTTGACCATTGCGTCCTTGATTGGCTGGTGATGGCGCTCAATCATACCTGCACCTTCCGGATAGTACTCCATCACTCGCCCAAACTTTGCTCCGCAACTTTGCACTAACTCTGCCAACTGTCCCCAAGAATCTGCACCCCCATCAACCCTTACCAAAAAGAGTGACCGTTAACGCCCAAACCAGTCTTTCTCCAGAAACTGCCCAACTTTCTCCGCCAAGAGTTTCACTAGCAGCCAAGCTTCCACCCACCCTGACATATTTTCGCGTGCTACAAGGAGATAGGAAAACTTACCTGCCTTGACGTGCAAGAAATCCAACAAAACCTTCCCAAACAAAGCATTGCCTCCAGTGGGAATACCAACTTTGCAAGGCAGCGTTGCACTCCCCTTCTGACACGGTTTGCACAACTGTACCCACTGCTGCACTGCGCGTAACAAATAGGCCACCACAACCTTGTTCACACTTTCTTTTGGGTTTCAAACTTGCTGCATTGGCCAAGATTTTCACAGACTCCCCAGGATTGCCTTCTGATCCGCCCTCAACATGCTCACCACAAGCGGTACCTGTACGCTCTGCCGCCACAGCTGTCCTTCCTGCAGGTAGAAATTACCCAATCTCCACCAAATCCATCTAAAAATCTTGGCTGGAGTGTCATCTGGAAACCAAAGATCCCGCAATTACAAACTGAGGACCGCATAACTACCGGACTGCTGGAGCAGAAGTCAAACACTTACTTCCACCACTCCCACCTTAACCAATGGAGCCACCAAAACCAGTAGTTCTGTGCCTTTGTATGGATCATGGGCCGGTTACCAAGACAGCGCTTCCAGCATTGTAAAAGTCTTCCCTGGAAGATGTACCACGGTGAAAGAAAACAACTGAAGGAAAACAACCCACCTGGTCATAGGTGCATTTTGCAGAGTCAGCTAATTAATCATTTGTTCCAGCAACTCTTCATCCACCAGAAGCATGAAATGAATCCCCCATGTAAAATTCTGCAACCTCCGCAAATCTTAGTTAACCCACAAAGCTCCAAATTTGGCTGCAAATACCGGCTCTCCATTGGCCTCAACATAACAGACTCATAAAGCACTGGTCAATCTTTCCCCTCATCATCCTTTTTCAGCACCGCCCCTGAACCAAGAATGCTTGAATCCAGGGCCAACTTAATTGCTCCGGCGTTGTAATCCAAGTCCCATAGTATGATATTGCGTCCAAGAATCTCCTTGAGTTTGCAAAAGGCATTCTCAAATTACAAACCCCAGGCCCATTCTGGGCTCTTACGGGTCAATGCAGGCAATGGACTAGCAACCTCTGTAAACAGCTTGATGAACATCCGTAAATAGCTACACAATCCCAAGAACTGGAGAATTTGTGATACAGTCTTTGGAATTGGCCACTTGAGGAATTTGTTGTGCTTCTTTTTGGAAATCTGTCTTCCGTAAGAAGCCACCACATGCCCTAGAACCTCCAGCGCAGGTACGCAGACCGCAAAATTTCTGCCCAAAACCATGAGCCCCACTTCTGCAATCCAGAACAAGATCTTTTCCAGAGTTTGCACCAATTCCCTGACAAATTTGCGAATTCCCGGAGCGTTGTTAAGCATTTCCCCTCCAGAATCCTTCTTTGGGGTTTTGATGCCTGCATTGTCAATGAAAATCTAAACACCCTCCAGAAGATTTTCCTGCAGAATCCAGGTCATCTTTGCTTGGTAAACCGCAAACAAGCTAGTTGAAACTTGCTGCAGCCGCCTCAGTTGCATCCTACCCAATCTTGTTTCAAAGGCAGTGGTTGGAGGCAAACTCCAATCAAGTTTGCACTGGTCATACCCTCCCATTGCATCAACCAACCTTTAGCACAAGCGCCCTGCCATATATTACAAAAAACTGTCAACGCGCCAAGTTTGTCCTGTGTCTTGGATTGTAAAAAAATTGAGCAGCTGCAAATAATGAACAATCCTTAATTAATTTCAATCCTGCTTAACCACCACAAAGATTGGACTTGAGTTACTTAACTTTGATAGCTTTTAAAGGCCTGTCCCTACATGATTGCGCACCAGCTCCAAAAAGGGCCCCTGAACCGCCCGCGGATTTTGAATTGGCTTGATCTGCAAAGGCTCATACGTAACCATTGAAATCACATAAGGGTCTCCTATCCCACTCTTCAGGTCCAAAAGAAAGCTCTCTTTCCCTCAGGACAAGTACCAACATCAGCAAATCCCTTTCCTACGCCCTTAACCAACCTGGCGGCCGAAATTTAAGGGCGGAAACTTGCTCATCCACAATCCACTCCAAGGGTGTCAACCATTCTGACCCCTTCAGCCGAGATTTCCATGGGTCCCACAACCAAGGGATTGGTCTCAGTGCTCCATTCAGATCCTGTGGCATTGCTTTGTTCCAGGGAAAGAACTTTTTCAAAACTGGTTTTTACTTCACAACATTGCACCCCACCATCTGCACGTATCCGTTTCCATAAGTCCTAGTCAAAATCAAACCTTGGCTTTTGCCTTTGCTCACGAGCATATAACAATGATATTGTTTTCAAGAAGTACCTCCCGGAAATGCATACTGAGGAAGGGGACTTACTTCCAGCACTTGCAGGTCCCACACTTCCTCCCTACTTCCCACCTGCTCCTTGATGGTCAACCCCCCGCACAAGGCCAGAGCTTTCTCCGTGTGGTAACCTTTGTCAACTAATCAAAATCCACCTCTGGCCCACGCTTGCAAGCCAACTCCGTGCTGGGGTCCTCCTCTTCTTCTCTCACCAAATCCCACGTCCACTTCCCCAACGCTTTATTTCAGATTGTGGTTTTGAATTTCCCGCCAGACAAATCTTCCACCATCACGCTTCCGTCCCTGCCTCTGGATCAAACTTCATTCACGCTGAGAACCCAAACATGAATGGCCGTCCTAAAATAGCCTCCCAGAAATCAACCAATAGAAAAGAAATTGGTTTACGGACCCTTGAAACCTCAACCTCCTCCTCCTGCACAACCCCATCCATGCGACATGCCCTGCCATTAAGCGCGCAAAGCCCCATTGTGCATTTCTTCCAAAACAATCCCAATTCATCAACCAATCTAGAGGGAAGGAGGTTCACTGTAGAACCGCTATCAACCAGCTCCCATACCTTCCTTCCAGAAATCTTCATTGGAAGGTAAGCCAGGGGATTTGAAATGAATTTCATCCCTGCTAGCTTGCGCTCCACGTCATTCCAAGCGAAGTTCACCCCATTGCACCCTAGGAGGGATCCTATTTTGTCCGCAATGCTTAAGCGCTTGAACCATCTCATCCACTACCACCGGCAAAACCCCCGCCAACTCCTTCAAGGTCATGGGAATATCTTTCATTCCCCGTCACTCTGATCACAATCTCCACTGCCTTCTTGTTCCCTACCGGATTCACCAGCCGCCAGTCCATTTCTGTAACGCCTGCAACTGGCTTAGGAGCTACCAGCGTTACCCGCTCTTTAGCATCCAAATTCATCCTTCCAACCGCCACAGGCCCCTCCGTCGCTAGTAACCTCAATTATTCTTCCACGCGAGGCTGTTTCCATACCCCAGAACCATTGATAATCCCAAGAAATGCTTGAGCGGTTAACCCCAATTCCTGACCTTTCTTGCGCACTTGCTCCAAGACGGTTGGATTCCCAGGTTCAGTGGAGATCCGCTCACCCGTTGGCAAAATGAGTCCCATTCCCACTGGTCAAACCAATCCCGCTTTGAGGTCCCTTGTCATGTCATTGCACCCTGACCACGAATGCCACTTGTCCCTGCAGTACTTGAATAACCCTGGCACAGCGGATTTGACAGCAGAAGCAGTCTCCCAATGTGAGGGGGTGGAATGCGTGGCGCTGAAAAAATTTGACTCAGGAAGAGCCATAAATCCTTGATCAATTCTTTCATCTTGCTAACCACCAGGCTTGTTTTTGGTGATGTTTCCAGAGCGCATTCTGTTTTCAAGGGGCCTACCACCAGAGCCTGCATTGGCGCTCCGGAGGGTGAGAAGCAGACTTCTTTGAACCTGTCAGGAACAACATTGCCGTTTTCTCCATCAATTCCTCCAATTCCATCTTTCCCTCCACCAACCAATGGATGATCATGATTTTTGGTAGAAGTGCAATAGTCCAATCCAAAGACCTCTTTACCAAGTTGTTGTTGTACAAGTGCCACTGCACCTGTTCACAGAGTTTGGGACCAAGTCCACCCAAAAACGCCCTCTTCATTGTCCCTGCCTGCCCCACTATCATCTCCTTCTTTGCCAGGTAGAGGTATATCCGTTCAAACATTGATACATACTCCCCCAATTTTGCCTGCTTCCGGACTCCACCATTTGTGCTTGATTTGGCCATTGCTTCCTCAAAGTTTCTCTCCCAAACCCAAGGTTTGAGCCAAGAGTTCCGCCTTCAGTTTTGGCCTATCAAGTTCCTTGTACCCTTCCATATCTTCCACATCCCAAAGCTTTTCTTCATCTGTAATAAAAAGGACAACAAGAAAAGCTTATAAAAACCCTTGCACCTTCCGTTTTGGCAATTCCTTTGTATTGTGCAGGAATTACTTAACATCCTCAGTGTGAACACAATGTGTGGATAGTCATGCGGCCTGATGTAAACAGGCTTGTGAACCACGCAGTTGTGTTATAAAGGGAAACTGTATCCGGCCCCTGATGGAGGTTGCGTCCAAGAAGCCAGAGGGGGAAGAGGGAGAGGAGTAGGGGTAACCTTAGAAAACCCTAAAATGGTCAATGGGTGGTACTGGGACATTGCACTCATTAGTTTTGAGAGACAAGGAACAAAAGGTTACTTCCACCAAGACCCCCAGATGTTGAATTCAGAAGAGGACTTCTCCTTTAATGGTTCCCAAGTTTGGAATTTATTTATCCCTTGCATTTGTAAACCCTGAATGCAATTGTTCACCCTATGACTGGGAGATAAAGAGATGATTTTAAAGTGTTCTTCCAACCTCATGTGATGATCCTGTGTCCTACCCACCTCTGATGATCCAGGTTGAGGGTGCGGTTTAAGAAACCTCCCTCTCAACCCTTACCTAGGAACAACCCCAAGCAAGCAAGAATAATTAAATACAACCCCTAAATACAAAACCCTAGCCCCAACTCTATCCTTCCATCCCATCCCATGATCCATATCCCACATTCCTTACCCCATATCCCATCCGTATTGCCTGCTTGCCATTATTTTTAGCCGGTTTGTCCTTCTCATGAAGCTGCCCTTGCGCCGCTCCCAAATTGGAGCCCCCTGTTTATGTCTGCATCCGCCCAACGCGCCATTCCAGATATCCAAGGAACATGCGCGCAATCCTATTGGCACATCTTGCAATGTGCAATCCAGGAAATCCTTCCAATCCCATCTGATCTGAACTGCATCTCCAGATTCTGAGCCCAATTCAACTGCTGCTGAGCCCGCAGAAAGGCTTACTGCAGCCAAGCTGCACCCATTGCTGAGCCTGCAGCCTCTGCTGAGCCCACAGCTACTGCTGAGCCCGCAACTACTGCTGAGCCCGCAGCTACTTCTGAGCCTGCAGCTACTTCTGAGTGCGCAGCGCGCAGCCAATTCCAACTCGCGTCTAGAAAGACCACCACAGCGCTCCTCTGGGGAGAGATCCATAGGAAAGTGCTCTGCCACTGGCTCAGGTGTTGCACCTGTTTTGAAACATAGCATAATAAAAATCTGTAAGTTTTTTTGAAACTTCAAAAGAAAATGGAAAAAAATTATAATAATAATTTTTATTGTATTTTATTTTATTTGATATATTTTAAAAATCTTTATGCTCACTTAGATTTAATTTGAGGAGTAATAAGGCCAGATTTGGATTAAATGAGTCCTTGGAGGATTTTCCAAGGGGGTCTTGGTGGGTTGCATTGAGATCCTGGCTTAAAATAGAAGATCTGGGGTCAGGGTGTCCCTCCAATAATTCTTGATCAATAGAATCTGCAAGGCAGTAGTTTCATTCCACTAAGAAAAATTGATAAATTAAAAAAATAAGTTTTTCTTTTTTTTATTTTTACATATTTTTATAAATTTTTATAAAGAAAATTATTGAAATCTCACTTTCTTTAATCTTTTTACAAAAAAAGAGGTGGTTTCTGTATTTCTTCCACTTTTTGTTTTGCCTTAATAAAGAGATAAAATTTATAACTCTTTCAAGTTCAAGCTCTTTTTCTTTAATTTACTCCTGTTTAAGGTTCAGAATTCTTGGATTCTGTTGTTCAGGAGTTATATTGTCCCAATAATTAGCCACACAGATATTTTGATTGGCTTCTTTCTTCTGTTTAAGAAAATTTAAATAATAAATAATCAATTTTACATTGGTTTTCAGATCCACTGGAATAGAATTGAAAAAAATCATAATAATGAGTATTCTTAATTTTTTGACACAGTAGATCTGTTCCAAAAATATTTAATAATCTAATATTAATTATTCAGGGATAATTTTATGGCCAGAACACTGGTTTTCAGCTTCCTGATTCCAGGAACTTTTCTGTCCTGTAGCTACAGAAATGATGTTGGTTTTGGAAAAATAATAATCCCAAGAAGGCCCCTAAAATGCTCAATAATAATGATATGGTAAGAGTAAGTGCAAGATTTAGAGTATTTTGTTTGAATGGTTATCAATATATGTTTCAAGAGGGGCCATAGACTTTACAAAACTGGGCATATTTACAGTAACACAAACCCTTTTCAGGTGGTCACTTTTGAGGGTATAAGACCCTGAAAAATGGGATCCTTAAGAAATACTTCAAAGGGGTAAATTTCAAGGTAAAGAGGTATTTCTGAGCTTTAAAAGAACATAGACTAGGGAGGGAGTAAATGGCTTTATTTTTAAGTACTTGAATTTCAAGGATAATGCAAAAATTCACTGTTGAAAGGGTCAAAGGTCAAAGGTTGAGTTTTTTTCTGATTTTCTTTAGGGGAAGAAATATTAGTTTCATAATTGATATTGATACTATCGGGATATTTCCATATATCACTTGTTGATCTCTTATAAACAATTGATCATGGATGTCACTGGGTTCTGGATTTATACCAAACATTTCTGAGGTTTAAAATAACCAAAAGGCATTGTATATATACCTTTTGAGGGAAGTGCCTTTCTCAAGGAAGATGTAGAGGGTTGTGCTTGAGGGCTAAGGATAGCAGGATGGCTAAGGCTAGTTTGGCACACATCCTTAGTTTTTTCACTTATTTGTAACTGTCTGTGTCATAGTTATTTGTGAAATAATTTTCAGAAAATATTAAATTTTACTTGATTATTTATGCAGTCCTGTAATATTTTTTAATTTTTAACTATATCATTTGTAGTGACATGGTCAGAAGTGGGTATTTATGAATTTTAAATTATCTTCTAATCATTTTTTTAATTTTGAAGAATTTCCAACGCAGATTCTTGATATGTTTGGTGGTTCATAAATATTGAAAAATGTTATTTTTGTGACAACCATTATTATTGTTTTCCCTAGTTTGTTTATTTTATAATTTGATTTTGATATGTTTTATTTAATTTTTGGTGGTTTCAAATCATTATCTATCCATTAAATGATTTATTAAATATGCATTTTGCATCATAAGAAATTTAGCAGGCTCCTGCGGTACCTGGTTGTCAGAATTTGTGGAGGAAGTTTGAAGCCCACATGCTTGAATGCTATGGGTGGGAATCTCGACTCAGTGGCCAGATGTAGATTTAATGCAGGTTATCTGACAGTTGCCTGCATTTTTAGTTTCAGGCGCATGAAACCCTTTCTGTATGGATGTTGCGCTGCATGCATTGATTGTGACAGAACACAAAACTGCCTTTAACTCCTAAAATATACAAAAAACTTCAATTTTGAGTCACTTTTAGGTGTGAAACCTTTCTTGAAGATACACATGAAATATCAAGATGGCAAAAAAACTTTTTGAAGTTTTTTTTTTTATTTTGGGATATTTTCTTGTAATTTTATTCAAAAAGATAAGGGGTTGGAATTCAAGGGTGGGGTCAGTGAGTGACCCTATCTTATTTTAGGTGAGGAATCTAAATCTGTAATACTATTTTTTGAGATTTCGCACTCCATCTATTATTTATAATTTATTTCTGTTTCCATTCTACTTTTAAAGACTGCTCTGTACAAGTAGAAAGCTGGAAATATTGCTGACTGACTGGATGGAAGTCTGGTGAACTGGATGGAAGTTTCTGGGCTTTCTGTCTCAATTTGGCTAGCTGGCTTGGTCTTGGCTTACTGGCTTGGGCTGGACTTGCTGGCTGATCTGGCTGCCTGGCTAGGTCCAACTGGTTGGTTTGGTTGGGGTCTGTTGGCCAGGGGGCTGACTGGCTTGCTTAATCAAGGTATGGTGGCCAGGTTCTGGCTGGCTTGTCTAAGATTTGCTTGCTTGATGTGGGTAGGCTGGATTTTCTGTTCTGGGTGGGATGGACAGACTAGGCTTTTTGATCTTATCTTACTGGCTGGAAAGGTTGGGCTGGCTGGCTTGATCAGGGTCTGGTGCCCAGGGGGCTGACTGGCTGGTTCTGGTGGCCAGGGGGCTGACTTGCTGGTTCTGGGTTGGCCGGCTGGGTCTGACTGGCTGGCTAGGCCTTGGTGTTCTGGTTTGGGCAGGGGCTGGCTGGTTTGATCTGGGCTAGTTTGCTAGGTCTTGGATGGCTGGCCTGGCCTGGGCTTGCTTGCTTTTTCAAGGACTTTTTTCCAGTGGATAGCTTGCTGGTTTTGGGGTTTCAGGATGCATCTGTGTTGGTCTTGGCTGCCCATCTGTGTTTAGTCTGGGCAGCTGGGCTGTCTGGATTGGAAAACTGTAGTTGTGGTGTGGTATACCAATCCTTACCTTTAGCCATTGGACTCAATTTTCTAGTATAAATATAATTCCAATCATAAAGGTAACCTCAGAAAATCATTCTACAACAAAATAACCCATTTTCACACAGCCAAACTACCCTTATATCTCTCATGGTTCAGAAGATACAGCCAGAACTCATTTTGGACAGCTCATATCTAACCCAGGTATTACAAACCAGTGAAAGACCATATGGGTATACTTGGAATCCTGACTGAATACCGCTTAAATCTTACCAAAACCACTTGGATGCAACATGCAACCAATCACTTAACCAATGGCTATCCAACCCATATAAATAATAATGAATATATAGATCAATATATGCAGGAAGTCTGGGAAATGTTTAACTAAACAACCACCAGTACAAGGCACCACAGGAATAGCCAGAAATATAAGCAGGCAGTCTGGAACATGTATAACCAAACAACCACCAGTGCAAGGCAGCACAGAACTTCCCAGCAATATATGCAGGCAGTCTGGACCATGTGTAACCAAAAAACCAGCGGCACAAGGCATTACAGCACTAACCAGAAATATACACAGGCATTCAGCTCCATTTAGAACCAAACATTCCACCAGTACAAGTTGACCAGAGTACAAAATCAACCCAGCACTACAAAGCAACATATGGAGTAAGGAAAATGTGGTACCAAACAAACAAACAGTACTACCCACCTCAGCTCTAAAACAAAAATTTATCCAGGGCTTAGCATGCATGAAAGGCCCAGTATAACCTCTTTCCAACCAGAGGAAATGCCTCACGTTATTGTACAAGCTTTTTCCAACCAGCAGAAATGCCCCAAATAACTGTATTAGATTTTCCCAACCAGCAGAAATTTCTCATGTACCTGTATCCAACTGTTCCCCACCAGCACAGGGAGAACCTCAGGGGCAGCCCTGAGCACTCCTGGGAGCAGGATTTTTCCATTTAAGGAGGGCCTCTGTTCCCTATCCAGGTTGTATCCCCCCATGAACTCACACCAACCCATCCCACTACTCATCATCCAATTACCATCCAAACATCTGTGGTCCTACCCAGATATATAAAAAAAAGGAGATGGTCATTGTAAAAATAAAAAAAGGAAATCAAAACAAATTTTTATCTCATCAAACATTGAAACCACCCCATTAGTTTCTATGAATAAGGTTCTTCTGTGACCTTGACTATTGAGCACCAAATCAAAGAAAACCATCCATAAGTCAATAATTACCCTTACAAAGAAAGAGATAAGAATCAAAAAAGGGACTACCAACCTTTTGTTCCTCTACCCAGACCCCCTCACAAAAGAAAATAGGGCGCAACCTAAATGCAGTTGGCAAGTTCTATCTCACCTGTATCAAAGCTATATCTCAAGATGTATCTCTTTTTTATCTTCAGTTGATCTCACCTCCCCCCCTCCGTCATTGAAAGAGGTTTTCAAATCACCCTCAACTCTGAATCCACCTATCTTTAGCTACTTCACCTCTGATCCCCTCTGGTCCTGGGAAGCATTCATCAGTGGAGTTAAACTCAATTGCCTGCAAAAAGTTCCAGGGGTGAGTGGACAATCCATTCAACCTCTAAATCATCAGAACGGCTACCTCAAATTAAATGACTATGTAATTTGTGGATTAGAAAAATTAAATGAGGAGTGAACCACCAAATCCAACACACTGTTGGAGTGAAGAATTCAATTTTTCAGCCAACAGGTTGCAGTGAGCATTTGAATTCCTGTTGAACCAGCGGGATAAAAATTCTCTTGCAGTAACATAGTTTTAAATAAAGCCGTAGAGATTAGTAACCACATTTTAGTTAATAATATTAACAAATAAATGTAAGAATTATTCATGCCTTTGAGAATTGAGTTCAAAAGTTGAATTTGATTAAACAATTTGGCTATTTATTGCAATTTTATTTTGGATTTTTTAATTTTATTTTTATTTTTTCTCATGGTTTTTATCTTTTTCTGCTGGAGTTACTCATTGCATGATGTGGGGGAAAAGTAAATGACTGGTATCTGATGGGAAACCCATCCTGGTTTTGCGTGCTCCAAAATATACACTATCAGTTTTCAGAAAACTGTACACATTTTCGGGTGTGCATGTCTGGCAGGAAAAGTGGCTGAAGAATTCTGACAGCCCTGGCAAAAACGGACATGCATGGTTAAAATATGCTTCACAGGATCTTTTATTACAGGTAACCTGTATCATTCTTCCTGTCCCGGGTTTTCTCAAACCAGAAAGGAGGGCGGGCTAATGCTTTGACTCCATCAACCAACACCCACTGCCTTGACTCCCTCAACTTTTAGGTGCTGGTAACTTCAAAAAAGTTTGTCAGCCAAAATTAAAATGTGGAAAATTCATTGTTAAAAATAGGACAGAAAAAATAAAAAGCTTCAAAGCTCATTCTGAATGAATGACCAGTTTCAATTAGGTTGGGGCCAAAAAAAAGGAGGAAAAACACTAGAAAAATGAGGGAAAAAAATAGGACAAAAATTCCAAACAAGAGGGCACAATTGATGAAAAGTGTGGACAGTTTTTTAGCAATTTATAGTATAGTTTTTTGGTTATTGTTTTTTTCTCATGGTTTTCTATCTTCTCCTGCTTGAGGGACACATTGGATTTTAAAGGGGAAAAGTAAATGAGTGGTATGTGCTGGGAAACCCACCCGGCTAAGGAGTTCTTTAGAATGGAGTTGTATGTTAGGTGGCCAGCATACCACACCAAAGGGCTTGCCCATGACCTTGTGAAGTGCTCCAAAATGAGGTTTAACCCTGGGGAGCCAGCATGAAAAAACCAAGTTCATTATGCCCACACCCTAGTGGAGTGCTTCAAACCAGAGTTGTACATTGAGCAGCCAGAGTACAGCACCCTTGTGGTGTGCAAAAAATGGGGTTCTATGCTGAGCAGCCAATGTAAAACACATTAAGTACTTCTGGTCAACACCCACGTGGATTTCACTGAAATCAAGTTGTACACTGAGGGGCCAATATATGGTTTTTCAAGCCCATCTGGGTGGCTGTCCATGTTTGATTTGGCATATGCCTAGTGAGACTTGGATTGATTCCCAGGGAGAGCTTGATTAGGTCAGGCTTGTGGGCGATAAAAATTGGCACCCAATCAAGCTCCCCTTGATGCCAATCAAGCCCTGCTTGCATCAAATCAACCAGCCTCTCTACCCCCTGACTTCCAACGGGGTTTTTTTGTTGAATATTATTATTTGTTATGTGAGCCAATGCAACCAGGTTTGATCCATGCCAAAATTAACTTTCCCAGGTTCCAGAATTATTTTTCCAGGCGCCAAGTCAACATTGGCTTTTTTTCAAGGGAACTGTGATTGGTGCCAAGATCACTTGCATCAGCACCATCTGCGCTTTACAAAAATGGGTAATAACTTTAGGATCCACCCAGAACTGCTTGATACACCATAAAATCCTGTTTTCATGCCCTTGCCAACAGTTTAGGCATAAATCACCTACAACTTGTTTTTTTATCACCCAGAATGCCACAATTTAGGCTCTTTTCAGCACCCAGAGTGTAACTTTTACTGCCATGCCAAAAAGAAGTTACACCTTGTGTGTCACATATACATCATAGAGGGTGGTTCAACAAAGTGTATGTGTGCATGTTCATCATGACTATGCACTCTGTGTCTTCTGGCCCATAATTCTGGTTGGGCCAGAAATTTAGGGTCAACCCTGTATATTTCCCCCTCACGTCCAGGGTTGCATATACATTTTAAAATAGGGGTGTATATTGCAACCCAAAGGTTTATCTTTTTGAGGAAAAATGTTTTTTTGGGCCTCTCCCATGGCCATATACACATATGGTATATCAAGGGCTTTTGGGCGCCTTGTAAAGTTAAGACTGACATGCGCCAATTGGGGGTTGTGTAGGCACTGTCGCGATTAGCGATTTGGGCGGTGGAAGAGTTAATAATGAAATACTAAATAATATTGATTGGTAATAATAATGTAACAAGAGATCACAAATCTGTCTCCATACAAATGGTGGGTGGATGAGAGGTCCTTTTATATTGAAGGGGCCTCTCATCAACAAGACTGGAATCACAAGATGAATACAAGATGAAAGATATTTACAATAAGGGAGGAAGAGACGGAAAAGAAATTCACAACATGAGGATTAAAGCAACATTGCTTTCTTCCTCTTTGTCTTAATAGCACTATGTATCACTCTCTTCCTTGGAGTGACAACCGGGACTGCTATGAATTTGAAATGCTCAATAGCATTTATTGGGCGGTGCTTTTTATTCCAAGCCCACTTGGAATGCACCTTTCTCTTTCTAGGTGTTACAGCTGGAATAGCGGTGAACCTGAAGACATCAGGCTTTTCTACTTTGCTTTGGCTTTTCCCTTCTTGGTATGGTTTATCAATATTTAGTTGGTACATTTCATTCTTAATCCATAGATGCATTTCATCTATTCTTTTCCTTTGATTTTCTTCATTGGAGCCGTAGTCCTGCTCCTCTGCTTGAGTCACCGGAATGAGGCTGAGCCTCTGTGACATTCCTGTGTTGTGTTTCACAGTAATCGAATCTTTAATAACTTCCTTGTTATTAAACTTATTTACATAATTCTTTTTTCCATTATGATCCAAATTTCCTTCTCTTTCGTTTGGTAATGGATTTGGATTGATATAAGCAATATTTGCCCTAATATTTCCCTCAACAGGGATTACATCCTCAACAGGCACCCAGAGCGCTTGATTGGGTAGGTCCCACAGGGGTAAATTTTTGGAGCCTGATCAACCTTGTTTTGACCCACATCAAAGATTGGCACACCCCCATTTTGTCTAGTAACCGCAAGCTTGGTTCAATGTTGGCCATCTCCTACCTTTTCTATTATTTCAACTTCAACTTCATTTTTTTTGTATCATGAACCTCCTATTGCTTTTAGTTCATTTCCACCATGTTTTTTTATTTTTTTGTTTTTTTCCCCTGTGTTTTTTTCTCCCTTTTCCCCCATTCCATTCACTTGATTTGCCAAGCTTTAATTGGTTCCCAAACCAGGTTGACAAGGTGCCAATTGCATTTGACCATGAGCCAAGCAGAGGTTGATAGGGCGCCAAAAACGGTTGGCGAGGCACCAATATTGTTTTATTTGGAACCAATTGTGCTTTAACAAAAAAATCAATTAAGTTTACAAGGCTCCCAAACACGCTTGATGGACTATAAACATACATGTGCATGGTTTCCAAATGCAGAATTATATGTCACAGGTATGTACCACATCAAATCATTGCATGAAGGAGCTTTTATTTAAATGGTATTGGTGCAGAAATTTTGATAATAATTACACAATGTAGAATGTATTTTGATGCAGGGAAAAGGAATTAAAACACTTTGTACATGTTCAATATTTAAAGATATCTATGTGATTTTACAACACAGGTCCGTCTGATGACAAAAATATTCTAAGCAGGATATCTTGGCGAGATTCTATGGATTAAAATAGTGAGAGTTGAACATTCTATTCATTCTATTATAAAAAGAATAAATATTGTAACATGACTTTAGATCTAAAAAAAAATTAAGGTATGAGTTTTGAAATTATGAAGGCAAGTTAAATTGAAAGCCGCATATCAAAAAGCTGTTTTACCTTGAAGAAAGGGAAAAAATCTAATCAGGCTGATAAAATTTTCTGTGGAGTCTTGTTGGTACCTTTGTGAGATTTTCTTGGAGGTTGAAAGGTTTCCTCAACATCCACCCTGACTGAACATGTTTCTATTGTCTACCAAGACTCAGCTTTCATTTTTTAAAACATTTATCTATGTGGTTACCAAGAGCAGAGAAACCTTGAGATCTCCATTGGCACTGGACCTTCTGGAAGAACTTTTTTTTAGAGACCTCAGTGTCAGAGAAACATGGTGTTTCAATGAATATTCTTAACAGATTTTCTGGTAATCCAAGTGATTCCAAGATCTCTGTTTGTTTATTTGAGAGCTGTAGTCAGAGATGAATAACAATGTTAAAAAAACTGGGGTAAAAATACCATGGGATGATGGCAAGGAATTGCTTACTTTTTAGCGCAATTGGGATTTTCTTTTCTGATTTTGTTTCAATGCATATTGCGCTTCTGAAAGGTATTCTATGGAAATTTTAAAGAATCAAAAGTATATTGGGATTATTAAGAAAATAGCTTGCTGGCAGGCACTAGAAAGGGAATTTAGTTTATTAATAATCTTGAAGAGATGGAGGTAACATAAGATGGCTTTGAATTGCCTGCCCTTCTGAAATGTAATAAGTCTGCACACTATTTTTTTTTAATTAATGGATGGTTTCCTTTGAGACTTAAACTAGGTATCCAATCAGATCTAGTTTCCTCAGATAGTGCAGTTCAATTGCTACTAAATATTATCAAACTTTATCCTTTATTCCTTTATTCCTCACTTAAAAAGTTCTGGACCTTGATCTTGGTTACATTTAAATATTTTTTTAACACTCATGAGGGCAGCATAAAAAGCACCTTCCCCCTCCACAGAACTACCATGGCCTAGCACCATTTGGAGTCTTGTACTGCTTGTATGCAGGGCTGCGGCCCAAGTTGTGTTGCTTGGTTGGTCATGGCCCCCAAGCTGGTTGGGGCTGCTGGGGTGGGTTGCGGCCGCGGGGGCCAGTGTTCCCTGCCTCCCTCCTTCCCCTTGCTTGGTTGAAAGGGCGAGAGGAGGCTGGTTGGTCTTGAACCAACCTGTCAGCCATGAGACATATATAGATGTCCAATTGTCTGCACAACTCAAATGTCTACTTAGTACAGTGGTTAAGTAATGACTCAGTGCTCTGCCTACAGAACACCCAGGTCTTGTTTTCAAGCCTCCATTGTGTCACTATTCTGATGTTATCAATCATTTTGTATTTTTACAAATATTTTATAATATTATTTTATAGTATGTTTTTAACCCAGATTTTATCACATAAAACTTTGATAAATTATATTATAAGTTATGGAAGATCTTATAACTTAAATGTGAGTTGGAATCACCGGGATGCTTTCATTTGGATGCACAATGAATTTCCATAAATATTTCCCTCTGTGGAAATAATATTCTTTAATAAATTCCATTTACCATAACCCATACAGGGGTAAATTATTATTAATGTTCTGTTTTTCTCTCCTTCCAGCCTGTGGATAACTTTCAGGAAGCCATACAGGCTGGAAAGGCGTAAACACAGAGGCCATTCAACTCAATTGGCGCATATAAACTCTGTGGGATCATCTTCCAAGAATGTACATACTAATATAAGCCATAATATGGTTAAGAGTATGGTCTTAATCTTTAAACACATGCCAAGAGAGATCTGTTTAGAGTTACATGATGATGTATAATTATTCTGAAGCCCTGAGAGCGTCCACTTGGCTGCTAATTAAGTTATTGGGATGATCTACAGTCTATATGATACCTGTTGGGGTGATTAGATTAAACTTTACATTGAAAATCACCCCCAATGAGTATGTAATTCCTGCTACTCATTGGGGAATATTACAAGGATCTCTGAGCCACTGGAGAAAAAATCTAGGACAGTGGTCTACTCCCCAGATGGTCCCCTGAGTCCCCTGAGGACTCATGTTAATATAAAAGAGGAGGGTCTTGCCCCTATAAGTCCTTTTCTTCATTGTATTTTTGAACCAGATATTGCATAGTTAACAAGCCCATTAAACTTAATCAAGAAGATTTACTGGGGCCTTTTAATTTAATATCACATCAATCCAACAATCAATAAGACAACTTCAAATTTGAGTTCAAGGTCCCTTTTGGAGTTGTAGCCCTCTCTGGCTACTATAAAGGGTGTGAGCTTCCAGGTGTAGGCAAATCTCCTTTGAGCTTTATTTATATAAAGCCAGGCCCCTTGCCTTTTATAAAGGTTTAAGGTGTGGCTATTTTGCTCCTAACACCGTAGTATTAGTTGATTTGTACTGATATAAGCATTGAAATTAAGATAAAACTGACATATAACACTTGTTATTGTGTTATTTTGCAGGTATTTGTCACAGCTTGTTACAGCAATAGAGACAATACTCTGACAATTGGGGGCCTCATCTCCTTTATGAACCAAGTTTTGGACATTTTTCCATTTAAAGTAAGATTTATTGTTGATTCTTTTAACCCCTTGAAGTTAAATTAATCACTTATATAAGATATTTTGAAAAAAATAACCAAAATTTTCGAAATTTGGTGTTAATTCTGTTATAGATATTGATTTGAAGTGCCTTAAGCACAAAAGTTTTGAATTTTTTTATCCAAAAAGTAAGATATTAATATTAAAATTTTTAATTAATTACTGATTGTTAAAATTTGGTCTGAAAATAACAGAAAAGAAAATTGTAGAATTTTCAAAAAGCTCTATAAAGCTCTCCGTCATAGCACCGGTAACTTAACCGCGGGTAATTGATAGAGTAGGGAAATACTTTCCTCTATCAAAACAAGCAGGTGGATATCTAAAGGATTAGAACCGCCAACGGCATCTATCACCAGGCATCAAAACATTCTTTTTGGCATCCTTGTTGATACTGACCATTGGAGTTACAGTCACAAGGAGACCAAGACGAAACAAGATTCCCAACAGCCAGCACCCAGAATCATTGATTGGACTGAGTAGCCGCGACGGCCTCATCAAATTGTTAGTAAGCTACTGATCAGACAATGAGTGTTGTCTCAGCAGGTTGATAAAACAACCAAGATTTTTGTCGTCTCAGGAGTGAGCCTGATAGTATCAAGCACGATTGCTCCTGACCAAACAAACAGCGACGTCTCTACCGCTGGGTTTCAACGAAAGCCAAGCAACCGAGATCAAACCAATACGGCAGATCACATAAGAACCACAAATCATAGTTCTATAAGTTGGACAATCCCTTTCTGAAAAGTAAGTAATGAGACGGTGACGGCTAGAAATAGTAGAGAGAGGAAGTTACATCCTCGTGAAACAGTGTCTAAACAGTTATTGATAGATTCCTTTCTGCCTGCGAATTAAGGCAGGGCACGCAGCTTCGTGTCAGAACCAAGCTCCTTGCCAAGGAGCGAAGAAAGCAGCATCGACACCAGCGTCGCCGAAGTGAACATCAGATCTAGGACTCCTTCGACGGAGATAGTCACTCAGAGTTAGTGACCTAGATTCATTGACACGTTCAGAAACAAAGAGACCAGTCAGACTGATTCAGAACTATTGAATTAATTTTTTTTATAAAAAAAAAAACAAATAAAAACCCTTCATCCTGATAATGATGAACACAAGGAGCAAGGGCGCTGAGCTTGTGCCCCCAGGTGAATTCAGCCAGAGGAGGAGACGGCCTACCTGCAGGCACGGCAAACCTCTTGACCTGCCACAGCCAGAACAAAATAAATTACTTAGAGGCAGTGGCAGCAAGCAACGTCGAGAACCAGGTGAAGTTTCTGACCCAGGCCTCGGCAACATACAGGGCCCTCATCAAACTGTTGGGAAGGGACAGATTGATGAAGGAAACAGAGAGTTGGGATCCAACCCAGAACAAGAAACCGGTGGTCCCCAAGCCAAAGCCAAAGAAGAAACCACAGGAGAGGGCAGCCCCACAACCAGTGGCTTCAGGCTCCCAGGAGCCTTTAAGGAACAGAGCACCATCCCCTCCCCTGAGTCAGGGAGCAAGGATGAGAAAGAGGAGAGAACAGAGGCACTCCATCTATGGAGAGATGATGAGGATGGCCAGGTCTCTCCAAGGAGGCTTCCAATTCTTAGAAGAAGAGAGAGCCAAAAGAGCCAAGAGGGGCTGAGACTTTCTTTAGAATCAGAAATATTTTTAGATAAATTTCAAGATATTGTCTTCAATGAGACACTTCATATCAAAAAAGCAGTAGTCCACAGAAACAAATATTGTATAGAAGTCTTTGCATCTATAGATAAAAAATACTCCTGTATTGTTGCAGATAGTCTGACTTTGAAATCAATTTTGGCAAGCTCTGTTAAAGAAATAGAAGACTTGACTAATAAGACAATAGAACTGGACTTGAAGAAAGCACAAGCAGGAGATTTGAGTAATCTGAGTAATAAGATGACAAACATTGATAACAATTTACAAGAAACATGCAGAGAATCTATCAGTATTAAGAGAGATGTCAGCTCACTGACCTCAATGGTTTTACAAGTGGGTCACTCATTGGAAGTGTTGGAAGAAAAATTTGATAGAAATTTGATTTCTATCAAAGAAGATATATTGAAGTGTCAAATCATGTCAGAAGAAAGTCAAGAGAAATTGAGTACCAAAATTGATAAAGTGATTGAGCAGCTAGGACACAAACATGAGGATCTTATTAGCAGATTGTCGTCCTTGTCCCAAAATAGCCACAGTCCAGTTACAGAATCTAGAGCACCAGAGAAGAGAAGGAAAAGCAAGGCTATTGCAGAAGACATTGATCTGGAGCTGGATTCTGGTAAAGGAGAGGTTTTTAAGCAAGTATTACAGGGATTACCTAAGATAAGTGATTGGCCTGAATTCTCTGGGGAGGATTAAGTATTTTGTTTAAAGGTATAGCCTCAGACTGGTACAGAGATAGAAGGAGTGCTGTAGGCGTACAAGACTGGGAGTTTTGGAACATAGAAATAAATGCAAAATTTGGCACATCTAATTGGAAAAGAAAGTGCTTGACTGCCTTCAACAATGACAAATTTTTGCCTGGTGTGACACCACCAGCTACATGGGTGACCAGGCAAAGGAAAAGACTTAGAGCTTCTGATCCGCTATTAGACCAAGACAGTATTAACTTTAAGCTACTTTCACTGATGGATGGGGAAATTTCATTTGCAGTTAAAACAAGTATGAAATCAGATGGAGATTGTTCCAGTTTAATCAACATATTAGAAGATATAGTAGAGGACACGTCACTGGGAAGGAAGAAGATCTACCAGACCAGAGACAACAATTTAGCCAAGACAGAAAAGGACAAGACTGTTGTAAGAAATGCTGTCCCCAATACAGATATATCATGCTATACTTGTGGTAAAGCAGGACATACCTCTAGGGCATTTCCGCAAAAAACCAGGAAAGTTAATAATGTCAAGAGTGAAAGTACTGATAAGGGTAATAATTGTGTAGAAGGATCAGACTCAGACAGTTCATTAGGAGAAGAGGAGGAGCCTATCATAGGATGCATAAATTCTATTAAGGTAACTAATGAATTAATCAACATGACATTTTGTAATAAGCCTTGTAAAGTCTTATTGGACAGTGGAGCATGTAAGTCAATAGTGGGCAGAAGCTACTTGGAAAATTTCTTCACAAATTGGAAGGATTTTTTGGTAAGTGCACCTGTGGTGAAATTACATAGGTGCTCAGGGTCATTAGTTTCATTAGGTGTAGTCAAGGTTAGGTTGTTTTTTGCTTCATATGTATTCATTGTTAAATTTGTAGTGATTGATAATACTTATTTCATAATAGGAAGTGACTATATGAAGGAGTATTCTTTCAATTTGTTCCACAGCAAGGAGGCTTCATATTTTACGGTTGGTGACAGTGTTAAGTTCCCCTTTGATCAATAGCAGGTTAACTCAGTGGATCATATTAATGAAGAAGCTTTTCACAAAGAAGTTAGTGATGAATCCAAGATAAATTCATCACTAAGTAATGAACAAAAGATCCATCTGGTACAAGTATTTTTTGAACATAGAGGAGCTTTTGCTACTACAGATGAACCCTTTGGATCCATAATAGGTCATGATGTTAAAATAACTTTAACTATTGATAGGCCATACCCGCCTGCCTTAAGAAAACCCCCATTTCCAGCCAGCCCTAGGAGCAGAGAAGCACTTAAGGAACATATAGATACATTGCTGAAATTGGGAGTTATCAGGAAAGTAGGAGCTAATGAGGATGTTGACATTACTACACCAGTGATAATAGCTTGGCATAATGGGAAATCTAGAATGGTTGGTGACTTTAGATCTCTAAACTCTTATACCACACCAGATAGGTATCCTATGCCCAAGATTGTTGAGTACCTAAGTAAACTTCACCAGGCAAAGTATATCACATGTATGGATTTGCTGAAAGGATTCCACCAGAATGTTGTAGACATAGACAGCAGAAAGTTTTTAAGAATATTTTGTCATTTAGGTGTTTTTGAATATCTGAGGATGCCATTTGGTATCAAGAATGCACCATCTCATTTCCAGAGAATGATGGATTCTGAGTTCCATGAAGAGTTGATGCAAAATTGGTTGATCATCTACATAGATGACATTATTATATTTTCAGCAACTTGGGAAGAGCACATGTACAGACTATCAATTATTTTGAAGAAAGTTATTAAGATGAAAATGAAAATTTCATTGAGTAAATTTTCATTCGGCTTCAATGAATTGAAAGCCCTAGGACATATTGTAAATGGACTATCCTGGGGAATAGATCAAACCAGAGTAGCAGCAGTCTTATTAAAGCCTACTCCTAACAGCATTAAGGAGATGCAAAGTTTTTTAGGCTTTGCAGGTTACTACAGGCTACATATTAAAGATTTTGGCATAATAGCTTCCAGTCTATACAAAATCTGTAGTCCCAATGTTTCTTTTGAAATGACTAAAGAGAGAGTTGAGGCTTATGATTTATTAAAAAGTTGTCTAACCTCGGCGCCTTTGCTTTTCCACCCAGATCCTAATAAACCATTTAAGTTATATGTAGATGCATGTATGGAAGGTTTAGGGGCAGCATTACACCAGGTCCAGATTGTTAATGACAAGCCAGTTGAAGGACCCATATTTTTTATATCCAGACAGCTCAAAGATAGTGAAAAAAGGTATGGTGCCTCCCAACTAGAGTGTTTGTGCCTATTTTGGGCTCTGGAAAAGTTGTATTACTATTTGGATGGGTGTCAGTTTGAAGTCATTACTGATTGTACAGCGCTGAAGTCACTTCTGAACCTAAAAACACCTAATAGGCACATGTTAAGATGGAAAATAGCTATTCAGCAATGGAGAGGGTGCATGGCAATAGTGCATAGAGAGGGGCTAATACATAAGAATGCAGATGGGTTATCCAGGAGGGCTCTACCCAATGACATCAATAATCCTGCCTATGACCCAGAAGATGACGTGGACACACTACCAATTATGGGTATTTCAGTCACAAGTTAGGCTGAAAGCTTCTGGACCTCAGTGCTTGAGTCATATGCCAGCAACAAGAACTCATCACTACTCCTTGAGATACTAAGATCTAAGTCTAGTGCACAAAATCTTGTTGAAGGACTAGATGCAGATTGGAAGAAAGGTTACCTGGAAGGAAGGTTTGTCCTTTTAGATGGGTTGATATATCACAAGTCTGCCCATTGCTGCTCAGTAGTGTTAGTACAAGATGATCACATACAATTGATTCTGAGTGAATGTCATGAAAATGTTTTCTCTTGAAACCTTTCAAAAGATAGAACTGTAGAAAGGGTTAAAATTCTAGCATGGTGGCCTAACTGGAGAAAAAGTGTTATCTCATACTGTGAGTCCTGCGAGAGATGCCAGAAAGCAAATAATTCCACAGGAAAAAGGTATGGTCTATTACAAACTATAGAAGAACCAAAAGAAAGATGGCACCCTATTAACATGGATTTTGTGTCTGGATTGCCCCCTGGGGGTAAAGATAATTTCAACTGTGTTCTAGTTGTGGTTGACAGATTCTCTAAGAGAGTTAGATTCTTACCATGTTATAAAGATAGCTCTGCAATGGACATAGCTATGCTATTCTGGAACAGTATTGTCAATGACGTGGGGTGCCCCAGAAATATTATCAGTGACAGGGACCCAAAATTCACATCTGAATTTTGGCAGAGTCTTTTTAATTTGGTCGGAACAAAATTATCCTTTTCAACAGCTTATCATCCCCAGACTGATGGTCTAGCAGAGAGGATGATACAAACTTTGGAAGACATGATCAGGAGATATTGTGCTTATGGCATTAAATTCAAGGACAGTGATGAATACAATCATGACTGGGTATCTCTTTTACCAGCTTTAGAATTTGCCTACAATTCAAGCAAGCATTCAACAACTAATATTTACCCTTTTGAATTAGAAAGAGATTTGATACCTCACATGCCTAAGGACATGTTACTAAGTAAGACTATAATGTTACACCCTTCAGCTGACTGTTTTAGAGAAATGATGAATAAGGCTGAAACATATGCTATTAAGTGTGTTAGTGATGCGGTAGAGTATAATAAGAGTAGGTGGGACAAGAGTCATAGAGATCATGACTTCAAAGTAGGGGACATGGTTTTTAATTTGTACTGTTGATTTTAATAATATTTCAGGACACAGAAAATTAAAAGATGCTTTTGTTGGTCCATTTGTTGTAAAGGCACTTCATGGTAAAAATGAAGTGGAGGTCATTTTAACCAAAGAATTTGACAGAAAACATCCCACTTTTCCAATTAGTCTTGTTAAAAAATTTATTGATCCAGTAGAGTCTTTCCCTCAAAGAAATGTTCCTAGGGTTGTGGTACCACCAATGGAACAGGCTAGTGAAGATATTCCGCATAAGATACTGCAACATAAAGTCATTAGAAAAGACGGGAAAGATGTAAGATTATATCTAGTGAGGTTCAAGCATAAGCTAGCAGATAGTGATCTATGGCTAGAAGCCAAGGACATTAAAAATGCTGATATTGTTTTGAGAAGATATAGAGCTTCCAATAGATCCAAAAATTCCTCATAGAGTAATTTTCTTTTGGAGGTGGGGAGTGTCAGCCATGAGACATATATAGATGTCCAATTGTCTGCACAACTCATATGTCTACTTAGTACAGTGGTTAAGTAATGACTCAGTGCTCTGCCTACAAACCACCAAGGTCTTGTTTTCAAGCCTCCATTGTGTCACTATTCTGATGTTATCAATCATTTTGTATTTTTACAAATATTTTATAATATTATTTTATAGTATGTTTTTAACCCGGATTTTATCACATAAAACTTTGATAAATTATATTATAAGTTATGGAAGATCTTATAACTTAAATGTGAGTTGGAATCACCGGGATGCGTCCATTTAGATGCACAATGAATTTCCATAAAGATTTCCCTCTGTGGAAATAATATTCTTTAATAAATTCCATTTACCATAACCCATACAGGGGTAAATTATTATTAATGTTCTGTTTTTCTCTCCTTCCAACCTGTGGATAACCTTCAGGAAGCCATACAGGCTGGAAAGGCGTACACACAGAGGCCATTCAACTCAATTGGGGCATATAAACTCTGTGGGATCATCTGCCAAGAATTTACATACTAATATAAGCCATAATATGGTTAATAGTATGGTCTTAATCTTTAAACACATGCCAAGAGAGATCTGTTTAGAGTTACATGATGATGTATACTTATTCTGAAGCCCTGAGAGCGTCCACTTTGCTGCTAATTAAGTTATTGGGATGATCTACAGTCTATATGATACCTGTTGGGGTGATTAGATTAAACTTTACATTGAAAATCACCCCCAATGAGTATGTAATTCCTGCTACTCATTGAGGAATATTACAAGGAGCTCTGAGCCACTGGAGAAGAAATCTAGGACAGTGGTCTACTCCCCTGATGGTCCCCTGAGTCCCCTGAGGTCTCATGTTAATATAAAAGAGGAGGGTCTGGCCCCTATAAGTCCTTTTCCTCATTGTATTTTTGAACCAGATATTGCATAGTTAACAAGCCCATTAAACTTAATCAAGAAGATTTACTGGGGCCTTTTAATTTAATATCACATCAATCCAACAATCAATAAGACAACTTCAAATTTGAGTTCAAGGTCCCTTTTGGAGTTGTAGCCCTCTCTGGCTACTATAAAGGGTGTGAGCTTCCAGGTGTAGGCAAATCTCCTTTGAGCTTTATTTATATAAAGCCAGGCCCCTTGCCTTTTATAAAGGTTTAATGTGTGGCTATTTTGCTCCTAATACCGTAGTATTAGTTGAGTTGTACTGATATAAGCACTGAAATTAAGATAAAACTGACATATAAAACTTGTTATTGTGTTATTTTGCAGGTATTTGTCACAGCTTGTTACAGAAATAGAGACAATAATCTGACACAACCAGAATGGTTACAACAAAGCAACTGGCAAGGTGGGAGAGGAATTGATCAGCCCCCACCTTGAGAGCAAGATGACCAAGAGCAAGGGGGCCGCTCTCCTCCCCCTTTTACCAAGGAAGAGGCACCATGGGCTGGGGGGATCTGATCTCCCTCCAGCCCACCATCATTTCATTTTGGCCTGTGACAGGCAATTTCCCAGGCAACAAGCAGGGGATTTCATCCCCCCTGCTGGTCACCTAGCTGAGAAAGAGGGGGGGTGCGCATGTCCGCCAGTTACACCCCCCCCTCCTGTGGATTTTGGTTGGACCCAGAAGGATTCTGGGTCCACCCTTGCCATTTTGAGGGCCAGGGGCCAAGTTTCAGGAGGCAAACAGGCCTTTGAGTGTGCGGGAAGGGCCATTATGGTAAAAAAGTGAGATCTAACCAGGTAACATAGGAAGTTTGAAATAGAAAACCAGCCAGGTTCTGAACAGCAACAAGGGCTGGTTCAGCCCAGTAATGTTGGAAAAAACAATTTGACCAGTACAGGCTGGTCAAAAGGGTTCAGGGACTAATGCCAACTGGGCTGAGTAAGCACTAAGGAAGTAGAAAGGCTTGTAGAGCCTGTAGAGCCCATTTGGGTGGAATTTTTGACATTTGCTTTTCCTTACATGAGCTCCACATGAGCATTATCTTTTTCATTTAAGGAGCTCTTCTCCCTGCTTTTTCCCATCCATTCATTCACCAATTCATTCAAATTCACCAATTCATTCACATTCACCAATTCATTCACATTCACCAATTCATTCACATTCACAATTAATTCAAATTCATCAAGTCATTCACATTCACCTTGTGCCATTGCCTCTGCCTCATATTCAGGATCAATCATAAGAAATTATTGTCTCAGCATTTATTTTGCTTAAAATAATGCTCTTTGAATAAGATATTGGGCCAATAATTCTCACAAGTTTGCCACCATTTCAACCATACAACACACATATACACACCAACAGAAATAAGGGCTCATGCAGCTAAGTACATCTCAATTCTCACCAACCAGCAGTAACACCTCAGTACATATGACCTTTCTCAAAATCTAACAAAAATATAAGCACTCTGAACCGTCCTCTAAAGCACTTTGATACTCAGCTTGCCACCATTCCAGCCATGCAACACTCATACATGCACCAACAAAAGTAGGGGCTCATGCAGCCAAGTATTTCTCAATTCTCACCACCCAGCAATAACACCTCAATAAAAATGAACTTTCTGGAACTTTCATCACCAGATAAGGCCTCTGAACCGTCCTGTGAAGAACTCTGATACTCATCTTGCCACCATATCAACCATACAACACCTGCAAGCCACACTCTCAAGTCACTCAAGGGAGCATTCAGTAAAACATCATACCTCTCATCTCTACAGCTAATTCCATTGAAAAAGAATTCAGCTATTTCCTGCAACATTTGATACATGAAAAGAACTCAAAAGTCTCCTCAGAAATACCCAAAGAATGGTTCCACCACTTCAACCATACAAGTTAGACAACGTCAGTTACAAAAGAGGGCCTGCCAAGCATGTTTCATGCTTTTCCCAACCAGAAAAATTAACTCAAGCTTTAGGGAAATTCTTCTTCATTTTTATACAAGATAACCACCAAGAAGCGCCCATAACTCAACAATCCTAGCCTGTTCCTCAAATTTTTGCCTGTGTATCAAAATTTATAATAAAAATACAGCTATCTCTTGGCTTGTTTTGCATGTTTTCTCACCAGCATTATTGACTCATGTAAGTATAACCTCCTGTGCTTCAAAATTGCAGAGAGAGGATCAGAAACTTCATCAGGGGATCGCCGAAAATCCCCTGGGAAATTATTTGTATATTTAAGGCGGGATTTTTTGCCCTATCCAAGTTGTCTAGCATGGCATCTTCCCCTGTGATATGTCTGCCTCTATGTCAGTATTGCATCTGCCTAAACCAACACCAACTTGTCAGTTAACCAGAATAAAGTTGAAAGGAAATTAAGGATCATAAACAAAATTATCATTGCCCATCTGAACGGACCGCAGGTGTTCTTCAGAAAAGACCAGTTCTTTTTTATTCAGCACCTATTTTTGAGAGAAAAAAACCCTTTTTAGGGCATATCAAAGTTAGAAAAACCGCCATTAGAAACCTGCCATTTTTTTGACCAAATTCCACATTACTTTGGCGGTTTTCTGAAATAAACATACCCCTAACTGGTGTATTTCAAAATGGTGGGTTTCAAACATCAAACCCGCCATTATCATCCATCCACCATAATTTGCATGCCACCACCCATCTACACCTTCACCTCAGCAAATCCTTACCAATCCCATATACATTTCCTCACACACATCTCATCTCCATTGCTTCACATCTCCATCACATCACATCTCCATTGCTTCACATCTCCATCACATCAGGAACATCCCATTTCATGAAAAACACCATCCAAACCTCCACCTCAGAAAACCCATAACTGTCCCATCTCCATTTCATCACACATCTCATCTCCCCCAATTCACATCTCCATTGCTTCACAAAAATCACATAATCATCATTTTCAAAATTTTCAATCTCAACAAAAACAATGCAACTGGGAAAGCCTTTGGTCTCCATTACTTGAGATGTCTCCTTGCGTTCTTGTTTGGTTTTCCAACAAAGGAATGAAAACCAGAAAGAAAGGATATAAATCTTGACTATTTTTGTGTATAATTCAATTGTTCCATAACCAACTGAGAATGGATTTTCTAATTGATGAATTGCTTCTCCATTTCCATTTAATCCCAATCTGAAAAGAGCAAAAGAAAGTTCTATAGATGGATTTCATTGAGAATTCTGAGAAATCTTCTGGAAGATGTGGTGGTCTTCAATCATCTCAAGAAGTTTCATGAATGAAGGCAATAAAGTTTGCAACATTTGCTGGAAGCTTAAGTTGGGGAGTAGATGAAGCTTTTGTCTTGCATACGTAGTTTTGTGTAGAGTACATCTTTGTGGAAGTAGGTATTAATTTTACAATAGAGAATTGAAATTTAATCAAGTTTATTCCAAATTTAAGTCTGAATGGGAGTCTCAATAAGAGTCAAATAATAGATAAAGTTTATTCATCTTTTTTGCATTTTCAACTTGCTGCCAGGAAGGTTGGTTGGAAATTTTGAAAATGATGATTATGGGATTTTTGTGAAGCAATGGAGATGTGAATTGGGGGAGATGAGATGTGTGATGAAATGCAGATGGGACCGTTATGGATTTTCTGAGGTGGAGGTTTGGATGGTGTTTTTCATGAAATGGGATGTGCCTGATGTGATGGAGATGTGAAGCAATGGAGATGAGATGTGTGTGAGGAAATGTATATGGGATTGGTAAGGATTTGCTGAGGTGGAGGTGTAGATGGGTGGTGGCATGCAACTTATGGTGGATGGATGATAATGGCGGGTTTGATGTTTGAAACCCACCATTTTGAAATACAGGTACCACTATCCCCTTGAGTCATAAACTCAATAAAGATGGCAAACACTATTTCAATTTGAAAAAAACAAAATTTATATATTTCTTTTCCAAAGCTTATGATAAAACCTTCAATAAAACACTGAAAAAATATTTTATATTGGTTTTCATAAATACTCTGTTTCATTACAACTTGTTTGTGATAACAAAAAGAATTTCATATCCCCCCATGCTGGGCTTCCTGGTTCTTGTAACAATTCATATTTTTTTGATTGGATGCGGATTTCCCAACAACCAGATAACTACTTTGAGCAAGATCAATAAATTTTTGATGATTCAGCTTATGCAAGTGTTAAATATGTGATTCAAGGATACCCCAATCGTTCATTCAATGATCAAGACAAAACCAATTTCAATTATTATCTTTCCCAATCACAAGTTTGAATTGAGCATGCCATAGGAATCCTGAAAGGAAGAAGGGCCAGCTTACAGAAGATGCAAAAACAGCTACAAAATTCCAAAGGAAGGAAGTTCCTCATCAACTTGATTATCAATTGTGTAATCCTTCACAACCTTCTTGCCACCACCAAAGATGAATGGGAATAAATATTTTAAGAAGATATTCCCAATCCTCCTCAAGTCATCCTGGTCTCATCTATTTCCTCATCTTCTCCATTGAGAGAGCAGTTTCTACAGGTCACACTGACTCAATTTGATAAGTAGCGTGCAACTGTTAAATAGTTGAAATATCACATCACAGAATTTTTTTGTTTTGGTTGATCAAATCCTAGGCTGAATTGGTTTTTTATTTTACGGTGGAATTAGAGAAATAAAGAACCATAACTTCCAAACCACCCACCAAACAACCAGTGAACTTCTCACGCCTCCTCACAAAACCACTTCACCTACCAACACCACCTCACCCCACCAAACCACTGGTCCACACCTCTCTACTCCTCACCAAACCACCTCAACCACCACAAACAACTCACCATCAACCTCCACCTACCTCCAAGTTCACCTGGTCATCCTGCTTTTGATTATTCTTTTCTCACCTCTCCAGGTAAGCCCCCCCTCCTGCTCCTAAATTCATTGGAGCTGACCCAAAAAAATTTTTGGTTCCAGTTCTTTTGATCCATTGAACCTGAAAAAATCAATGAAACCACAAGCAAAAAGCTTTTTTCTAGCCATTCAATTGGTTAGTCAAGTGGCAAAAAATCAATCATTTTGTGGATGATTTAACAAATGATCATTTTCTGGCTGATTGATTGGTCAATCAACTGGAAAACAAACTATTGTTCACTTGCCAATCAAAAAATTGTTTGTTTCTGGCCGATTGATTGATGAGGACTCCCCCACCTTCACTTCCTGCTCCTCCTCCTCCTGATTATTTTGGCTTTTGATCACCAAGGAGGATGGGGGTGAATGATTTCCTGCCCCCCCCTTCACCTCCTTTTCCCTGATGATTAGAAATGGGCTGAAAATTGTTTTATTTTTTAGGAGAATTCCCTGTAATGTTTTTTTATAATCGAAGTTGATTATAATTAACTAATTAAATTTTTGTTTTTATTTTTTTTATTCCATGAAATGCGAAACATGTTTTGACTGATTTTTTGGCCAATTCTTCTCCCACTAAACTCAAAATTATGTACAATCATTTGAATCTGTTCTTGATCCTCACCCCAGTTGAATTATTTGGACAGGAGGGAAAAAGATGGGAGCAAATGAATTGAAAGAAATACAGAGAGGTGGGAAGAATTGGGCTTTTCCACACAAGAGGGCTCAAAACAGAGATTCTGAAATCTCTTTGGAGATCCAAGAGGGGGGGATCAATGAAAAGGTTGTTTTTTCAGAGAGAAAACTAAGGCCTTTGTATCTGTATCCTGCCATCACTGCAAAAAAAGAAAGAACCATTGAAAACCCTCCCCTGAAGAGTTTTAACAGGCCAAACAGAAGATCAAACACTTTCATTTCTTCTCCTCTGGAAAAGTCTTTGTTCATGATCAATCCAAGCATGAGTCTCTGGTGGAAATAATTTAATATTTCCCTTTGAATAAACTATTGGAGAAAGATAAGAGGGACATAAAATTTGTGAAACCTCTCCCTCACAAATCGGAATAATTTTTCAACACTTTTGGTCCCTCATGAAATTGGGGTGGAAAAATATGGGCAATTGGATGGCAAAAATTGATGCATCCCTCTGAATTATTTGGACAATATTTGAAGAAAGTTGCCATTCAATCTTCCCGTCAAGATTACACTTTGCTCAACCTTACATTGGACAAAGCATCTTGAATCCTAGCTCAAATTTTCAGAAAAGTAGCCAAACTGGAACACAATTTCAACCATGAAACCATGCTGGACAAAAAAATCACCTCCTTCTCTTCATTGGAATTTGGATCTGTAATCACTCATTTTGACTGCTCCCCTCACATAATCTTCACCTCAGACTCCTTCTAAAACTCTCACCATATTGCAAAATGTGACGAATCCTCCTATTCCTCTTTACTGGTGATCCCAACAAAAAAATCAAATGGAAAAATTATCAACAACAAGGATGAACATCAAGTATCCAATGGCCAATGTGTTTTCCCTGACTTGGGCTTTGGATTTTATTTCAAAGATGAATTTATTGTAAAAATGGTTTGGGAAGAAAACCAGTACAAGAACTGTCATTTTCCTGCCATGGATACTGCCACACATGCTAGGATGGCTTTGCCTTTTCAAATTAACAAGACCATTCTTAAAATTGCAAAAACTGTAAAAGATCTAAAATATATTCTATACCAAATAATTTAAATAAAAAAAAGCATTTTTTCACTGGTGGGGTTTAAAATAGGCTCAAAAATGGTTTATTTGAAGATATTTGTTTTTGTTATTTTGAAAAATTTTATCAAAGCAATGATTTTTTTGTTTTTATTTTTAAAAATTTTATCAAAGCAAATATTTTGCAAGCCAAGAAATTGAGTAATTTCCTTTATCTCATCAATAGTTCTACTTCTACAAATACTTGCCATGGCTACCAACAACCCATTTTCTTCTTTTTTGGCTAGCCTTTCCCTTTCTTTTTTGAGTCTCTCTTCCTCTCAATCTTTCTTCTTTTTTTATTTTTGAAACCTCATATCAGCCTGTTGAATTTGCCAATCAGCATCTAAATTTCATTGATGTGCCAAACGCTCAGCTTCCTGCATTTGACAATCCACAACCAGTTGACAATCCGTCTTTTCCTTTTAAAATTGAAGTTTTTCAGATTCAATTTGTGATTTAACTGTTTTTTAGAGGGTAATAGGAATGAGCATGATTTTAAAAGCAATTAGAATCAATTCATTCCCTTAATTTAATATCTCTCCTCCATGAAATCCTCAAATCCAGATATATTGCAAGTGTTTCTCCTCTTTTGATGGCTATTGGGGTTGAGGTTGATTGAATTGGGGCCATTTTTCTTTCCCTTTGCAGATGGTTTTAGTGTGAGAATGGCAAGGATTTCATTTGAAGGGGATGTGGGAGTCCCCATTGGATTTAGTATTTGGCCATTCAGAAGTGGATGAGCCTGCTCTTTTAAAATCTAAATCAGTCAGGATTGACCAGACAGAAGTAAAAAGGACTTGCTTCCTTACTTGAGCAGATGTTGATGGTAGTGGCAATGCAGGAATGATTTGCTACTCAATTACCAAGTTGTTGATTTCTTCCACCTAAGGAAGAGAGCAATCAAAAGGAGGAAGTGAGGGGTCCAAAGGAGGTTTTGAATAGTTGATCAACAAATATCCTCCTCCACATCTAATTGATTCCACTCATAGGTTTTATTGGGATCATCTTTGTTGGCTGAGAATCCAAAGCAAGGTCCTCAGCATCAACTGAGAATCAGTCAGGATTAACCAGACAGACGGAAAAATAACTTGGTCCCTTACTTGAGCAGATGTTGATGGTAGTGGAAATGCAGGAATGAATTTCTCCTCATTGACCAAGTTGTTAAGTTCTTCCACCTCTGGAAGAGAGAAATCCAAAGGAGGAAGTGAGGGGTCCAAGGGAGGGTTTGAATAGTTGATCAACACTGATATAAACGTGATTGGAGCTGGTTCTGTTGAAATATCCTCGTCCACATCCAATTGGGGCCACTCATAGGTTTCATTGGGATCATCTTGCTAGGCTGAGCATCCAAAGCAGGGTCCTCAGCATTAACCAAATTTGATTGTTGGGAATCAAAAGTGGCTAAACGGGTGATATTGGAATTCTTTCCAAATATTTCATCCATTTGAATATAAAAATGAAAAATGGAGTCCAACTTATCAACCACTGAGTTGATTCCCTTTGCTTTATTGGGGTTAGTGATACGAAAGGCAGTGGAAATTGACATTGAGTTTGATTTTTTGTGCTTTTTTTGATATTTCTTGAGTTGCTGATGCATATGTTTGGATGAAAGATCCAGCCTACCTTTGGTTTTATTCTTCAGTTCATTGGCCATCAGGAGATAACCATTAAACTCAGAGGATTGATTTTGGCAGACTCTTGTTTAATTGTTGGATCAAAATAAAGCATCATAGTAATTGGAGTGGATTTTGAGCCATTTTTCAAGGATGGTGTTATCAGCTCTCTGGAGCTAACTTGAACCTTTGGAAGCTGATGGGGGAGGATTTTTTTATTTTGAATTACTGGAAGATGTTCCCTTTGGTCCATTGGATTGTTTAGTGGACTTTCATGGGGAGGTTTGCTGAGGGGCCATTTGAAAAAATTAAGAGAAATGGAGGAATGAAGTGATGAAGGGATGTGTTTAAAGCAGGGATGAAGTTATGAATCAGTGAGAGTTAGGATGTGACAAAAGCTGGGATGAAGCAATGACTTTATGAGAGGATGGATGTGACAAAAGCAGAAATGTGTGAGACAGTGATGAGAGTGATGAAGTAATGAGAGTGATGAAGAAATGAGAGTAATGAAGTGATCAGGTGAGAAATAAATTAGGGTTATGAGGTGATGAGGATAGTGATGAAGAGATGAAGAGTGATGAATCAAATTTTTCAGATGAGGTTGGAGGTAGAATTTATCCAATGAGGTTGGAGGTCAAAACCAGGGGTGATGATGTGGAATGATTGGCTGAGGTGGTGAAAGGCTTTAAATAATTTTTTTGAAAAAGCCATTTTATTTTCAGCTAACTCTGACACGTCTGATTTGAAACAAGTTGGTTTTCTAGATTTTTGATGGTGGGTTTGAAATGGTGGATTTGGGTTGAAAGCCGTCATTAAAAACTGGCGGGTTTGCTTAACTTTGAGACACCTTATTTTTGATTATTAAATTTATAAAAAGGAAGAGAACAACAGAAAAAACAACCAAGCTTTTTTCCGCCCAGATACCTGCAGTAAAAACCATCTTTGGGTCCTCCTATGGGTTTAACATCTTTGACTCAACCCTTAAATCCTTTAATTGGAATTGGAAACATTTTCAGAAAAAGTCGAAAATTATCAATTATTAATTGGTGGCAGCTTGCAAATAATCTAATCCAATCTGGCATAGTCTTCTAATTCTTAAATATCTCTTTAATAGTTAATCTAGGTCTGATTAGATAAATATTAAGTCTCAAAGAAACCCAGCCATAAATTTTAAAAAAAAGGGCAGACTTATTATAGTTCAGAAGGGCAGGCAATTCAAAACCATCTTATTTTTCCTCTATCTATTCAAGAATAGTATTAAATTAAATTCCCCTTTGAGTGACTTCCTGAAAGATATTAGCTGAGGAATCCCATCATCCCTTGGAGTCTCTACAGCGCCTGGACCTTGGTCTGGATTGACTATTGTATTACCTTGATTGTCACTCTTGGGAACCCATTCAGTTGGCTTGTGCCTCTTGGTCTGTCTTACTGATTTATTGTGGCAGAAGTTTGATCACTTATTTTTTTGTTTAAATTTTGGGTAATGAAGATGATTTGGGAAGCTTTGATTTTTTTTTTTTTTTTGATTGTAGCAGATGATGAATATTGTAGAGAGATGATATGGATTGGCCAAGAGAAGGAGATTGCACACCTAGAATTTAAATGGCTGTGGCTTGAGTTGGTGTTTCAATTTGACTTGTCATGGATGAGGTGTGGGATAACTTGAGTGATTTATTGTTTATAAAGTGTTGATGTATGGATTTTGTCTTTTTCATTTGATTGATTGATGATGCATAAATGGCAGGTGTGGTGTTTGAAATCTGCCATTTTCATGAAACCTGTGATTTTGAAATACACCAGTTAGGGGGTATGTGTATTTCAGCAACCTGAAAATAAAAATTGCTGGTTTGGAAACAAAAATGGTGGATTTCGAATGGATGTTTTTCTAACACTCATATTCCCTAATAAATAAAATTTGCAAAAAATTGAAAAAAATATATAATAAAATAAATTTAAAAATGAAAAAATTTAATAATGAATCAGAGGGATCTGAGGACTTGGAAGAGCCACAGTTCCCTTGGAATTCAACAAAAAAAAATAAACCAAAAAAAATATTGTATTAGTTTTTGTTCAAAGAATATATATATATATATATATATATAAATATAAGCTAGCTCCAGAGTCCCTTGAAGGCCTTTTTTTGCTCAAGATTTTGATTCCTCATTAAATCCTATTATTTTAGGTTTGCTCTCTTTCATTCAAAAATGTTTTTTTCATCATATTTACATATTTTTCAAGGCAAAAGCATTCTGATTTGTCCAAAACCTGCCCCAATGTACTCAAAACCACAGTAATAAAATCGCTAGTAAAGAATAAACAGGTTACCAAAACCTAGCATTAACATGAAAATAGCCTGGAAATTGGGGCTTGGGGTGGGTTGGGATCGAATAAACCTTGGTCAATACCTTGCCCATCTAACCCACTGTGGTAGAACAAACCTTGCAAATAGTTATTTTAACCAATTTTTAATAATAAATATACCTCCAGTCCTGAAATTAACCTATAAAATCAATTTGGAACCAAAAATAAGCCATAGACACTCAGCCAAAGTACCCTCTATCTCCCATGGTTTTGAAGATACAGCCAAATAAAACTGCATTTCAAGATTTTTTCCTGCTCAGGGATCACAACCTAGAAATAATGCGCAAAATCTCAGAGAGTGCTGGTTGATCATTAACTTTAAAACAACCAAAACTTGGCCAAAACATATGTGTACTAGAAGGGATTTGTTAATCATCTTGCACAACCTTAAATGCAAGTCAGTCAGGATAAAAACCCATGGAATATTAAAGAAAAGTATCTCCACTGTGACAATTACAGGTCAGGAACTTTGCCAGCCCTCTGATACCAGGAAACTGGCAGTCCTTTAGCTACAGAGAGTGATAAAAAAACTTGAATAATAATACTAATAATAATTCCAAAAATAAACACTTAGAGGATCAAATAAGTAATATAATAAGAGCAGTTGCAAGTTTGAATTGGTTTGCTAATAAAAGGTTTTTAATATATATATAAAAGAGGGGCCACAGTATTGTACTAATGGGGGTCTTTACCGACAAAGCAATCTCTCTTCAAGGGGCATCCTGGGGAAGTTTAAGAACCTTGGATTGGAGATGGGTGCCTTAGAAAGGGCTTATCCACTAATATGGCCGGGCTAAACAACACAAGGGCCAAGACAGGAAGGGAAAAACTCACTGAGAGTACTTCACCACGAAAATCCTGCAAAGATAGGAAGGGTTTCAGAGCAGATGGGCTGTATTTTCCTGACTAACTTCAATTTTTTGATTGGTTTAAAAAATAAATAATACTACAGACTAAGTCATAAATAACTTACTTAGAATCTTCATAAGCAATTGACTAACAATGAAATGGAGTCTGATTGATAATAATAATTCCTGGTAAACTGATAATCCCTGGAATCATGGATCCAAAGAGGTCTGTATGAATACCTTGTTGGGGTGATTTTGAGCTTCTCAGGGCACTTAGAGAGGGTTATGCTCATGGGCCAAGGATGAAAAGCCAGTCAGGAAAATATTAGCATGTCCACTTGGTGCTTTCAATCAGCTGACTTTAGATCTTCTGGATTTCTGTACTATTTTAGCCACAGGATCTGTTAATCTATTATGGTGTAAATTTGATAATTCTGCACTCATCCTTCATTTATACTATTATTATTTCTTTGAAGTGAACAGATGTGGATGTTTACTGATTTTTCATCATCTTCTTATTACGTAAATAATTATTAATAATTTTTATGAACACTACTTGTAGAGTTTTGTGGTCTTCAAAGATCAGAGTCAATTATTTACCTGGTAATCCTTGATCTTTGATTTATTATTAAAAAATGTTTTAAACTTAATTTTCATTCATTTTATTTAGGTCTTTATATTTCGAAACTATTAGTAATGCATATGTCAACTTGTTACATTTTACAGGCAACCCTAACTAGGTTGTAGCTCTTCCGGGCGGTACCTGGTTGTCAGATTAGTCACGATGGATCCAAACGCGGGGATCAGTCAGTAAAGATGCGCGGGGGGTACATAATTCTGCGTGTGTGGAAGAATTAGCTGCGCGCGGGTCTCTAGTACGTGGGAATATTCTACAACAAGTATGTAGGGATATGTAAGGATGCATGGCTGTGCGCGGGAATTGTGAAATAATACATTTCCGCGTGTAACTCCTAAAATATACACAACACCTCAATTCTGAGTGAATTTTAGGTGTAAACCCTATACGTGAAAACACATGTGAAATTTTAGAATGGCCAAAAGGTGCCATACTGGTGTCATAATTTTTAGCACTTTTATTTTTAATTATTTTAAAAATGTAAGGACATGGATTTCAAGGGTGGGGTAAGTGAGTGACCCTACCTTTGTCAGCTTGCTTCTATTGCAGAGCAAGCTGCAAAAGTAACTAAAATAACATAAAAATAATAATAATACAAATAACCTAAGAAGGAGTAAGAAAACCATGAATATTATTACAGAAATGGATTTTTCATCCAAAATTAGGTAGGGTCACTCACTGACCCCACCCTTGAAATCCAACTTCTTATATTTTTAAATAATTAAGGAAAAAAGAACCAAAATACTACAGCTCCAGTATTGAGCTTTTTGGCCAATTAAATACTTCAGACACATTGTCACGTGTAGGTTTCAAACCTAAAATTTTGTCAGAATTGAGGTGTTGTGTATATTTTAGGAGTTACGGGCGGAAATGTGTTTTGTCACAATTCCTGCACGCAGCCGCGGCAGCCACAGCACCCGCGCGCAGCTGAGATACAGCCGTGTCAACCCGTCAAGGTCGTGTACGCAGCCCCGGGCCTCTGACAAGTACGCAGCCGCGGGACTACGGGCTGACATAGTGACAGGCGGCCCGGGTACCACCTAAACAGGCTACAACATACACGGGAACTTGTTACATATGTAATAAAGGTTCCCATGGATAGTAGACTGTCTAAATATAAATAATATTATATAATAATACCTAAATAATCTTTACACATATTTTTTATTTAATATAATGCAAAGAAACAAGAATGTCGAAAATAAGACAATGACAGCTTCAAAAAATATATTAGAATCCTTTAATATACTTTCATGAGAATTACTATACATCAAAATCTTTGTGACATACTAAGTAAGATAATGATGTAATAATATTACATGAATTCTCATGACTTATATTTTTAATTAATTATCTTAACAAATCAACTGGAACTCGTAGATAAAGAGTAAAAACAATATTATGACCTTTTACTCCAGTTATATGATACATAATGAGAACTTACCTGACATCAAAATTTCCGTAGAGATGTCTAATAATATAATTATTATATTGCAGGGAACATATACTAAGGATAATTAATTAAATAATAGATAAATAGGACAGATTAGTGTTATTCACACGTCCCAATGTCCATTATAAGGTAGAATAATTCCCATACCCTAAGGAATTAGATGCTACCCGGGCTATAGCACCAAGGGCACATGACAGGCTACCCCTGGTTACCCTGCTAGCCTTTGTGTCTGTCCCTTTGAGCACCTACAACCCTCAGAAGGACCATATTGGGACTCCAAAAAAACTATAAATACAGAGCTCTTTTGAGGATGTTGTTGGGCAGAGACCCAGTAATATTCATATCCAGACGCCGTGCTAAGGTAATCAAATACTAATAAGAGATAAGTAAGTCATTTATGGCAATGTCTGATCAGTAATATCCGTCTTCAAACCTCTTTTTACCAATTAAAACTGCTGAACAACCTTATAACCCCAGTATACAGGTTTAACCTATCAGTACACTTCCCAAACAGATACCCAAATGATTTAATAATATACCAGTGAGTCTTATTATCCTTTCTATGTCGTGGTAGCTTGGCTACAAGGCCCTATCACTCTATTGTGTATTTTATATACAAATTATCTTTGGGTATAATAATCTTTAAAGTAAAGAACCCAAAGTAACCAGGATTACATGTTTTCATACTGAAATCCCTGAAGAGAGGTGTTAAAGATCCCCAATATAATTGTGGTCCCTCTATAAATATTTAATAATCAATTTTGATTTGAAACAATAAACAATAAACAAACCATTTAACCTTGCAATAAGCTTAATCCAAGTATTCTATGGATTTTTGCTGCAATTATTAAATAATGTATTTATTATTTACAATATCACCTCTGGTAGCTAAAGGATAGCAAGGGTCTTGGCATCCAGGAGGCTGAAAACCTTATTCTTGGTGAGGAATACATTTCTTCAATAATATTTATGGATTTCCACTCCTTCTTTTTTTAATTTAGATATTCTTGTTTAATTTGTTTTTTATAGCTTTGTGTTGCTATGACAGGTTGCTCTGTACATAGTAGCAAGCTGACAAACTCTGCAGTTTGCTGTAAACCTGGAACCAAAATTAATCCAGCAACAAATTCAAACACAAATCACAAATTTGGTGAAAGTTAGAAAACCTCCTGATTTATATAAATGGAGGGCCTCCCTCCAGCCATTCCCATCATTAACCCTAAGAATCAAAACCACACAGGGTGTGTTAATCAACCCTTATAGCTATGAAGGTCCCTTAATACCATATATAGTCTATCATTAGTTGCTCTCCAACCCCTTATAGTGAATATTGAACAAATATAAATAAAACAAAACCTTATCAAGAATAACCAAGGGTTATAGGAAATATTGCACCCTTAGAAAGAAAATCAAACCTTATCAAAATTAATAAAACATTATAAGGAAAATTGAATCATTGTAAATAAAACAAAAAATTATCAAAAATAACCAACTTTTCTGATGGATATTAAATCCTTATAAAGGATATCAACCATTATCAGAAATAAGAAACCCTTATATAAATTAACAACATTAAAATTGTCCATGAACCCTTTAAGGAATATTATACTACTTTGAAGGAAAACCATCTTTATCATCAACAATGAACAACCGTTATATTTATTAATTAACCTGATATCAATCACCATTATTCATTACCATCATCATCAAATTTAAGGAATATTATACTACTTTAAAGGAAAAACATCTTTATCATCAACAATGAACAACCATTATATTTATTAAGCAACCTGATATTGATCACCATCATTCATTACCATCATCATCAACTTTAAGGAATATTATACTACTTTAAAGGACAACCATCTTTATCATCAAAAATGAACAACCGTTATATTTATTAATTAACCTGATATCAATCACAATCATTCATTACCATCATCATAAAACATTAACACATGCCCTGAATTTCACCACATAGCTTGAACATCACCACATACCTTCAAAATCACCACATACAATGACAATCACCCTTTCCATCAATGATAATCACCAGCCATCCACAATCATCATAACCAATCCATGAAATCATCATCATCCATTTTCATAATCAACCAACATCATCACCATTCATTGCCATCATCAAACACTATCATCACCATCCATCATAATTATTGAACATCATCATCACCATTCATCTTCATCATATTAATCCATCACCATCACCATCATATACCTTCATCATCTAACACCATCACCTAGTAAGTATAGCCTCAAAAATTTCCAAATAATCAATAATTGCCTGAAACATAAAAGGAGCATCTATCAGTAACCACTAAACCCAGAAAAAATTGATATAAAAGATAAAAATTATAAAATATCTCTTATTTAAAATTCCTTGTACTCAGCTTTTATCCTCAATTTTCTCTCTCTTTTCCAAAATTTCTTCCCAAAACAAATTTGGTGCATTGATTGCAGGTATGAAAGAGACTGCTATAGTTGAAACATTATTAGAAAATAAGGCACAACACTCTTTTATTTTATTGCTTGAATACTTCATATAGTACTCAGAGAAACAGAAAATTTTGGTCTATCAAAGTTAAAATTTTCAAAAAATTGATTTTCTGATTTCAGGATTATCCAGATTTTTCATTTGTTTTTTTAATTTAAAGCAATGGGTTCATTGTTTATGTTGATAGAAAAACACTTTCTGAAAAATTGATATTTTTCCTGAAAAAAGCAATTTACATTTTTCAGAATTTTAACTCAGATAAACCCTATTCAAAATACCTCTTAGTCTTCCTAGAATGCTCAATTATTTCTGGCAATAAATTCCCCTTCAACTGAATTCCAGTAAAAAATTTTCTAAACTTTTCACAATGCCAAAAGGACTCCCTAAATGGCTAAAAAATGTGAAATTTTTGAGCTCATCAAAAGTTGTGGGCCCCACCCCATAAAAACCCTGGATCTGTAACAGAAGGTGGGTAAATAACACATCAGGGTGCTTATAGGTTGGGGATCAACCCCATTTTTCCAGCCAAATATAATTGTGATTTTGAAGGCCTTGATTAATTCAACTATTTTTGGGCCCAAAATAAACGCAATCCCAAATTTCCAGGATTTTTTCAGGCTTGGGCTAGGTGGAAGAAATTTACTTTTTCTTGAATTGACAGCTATTTTATATTCTTCCAAATAGCTCATAGAACTTCTTCAAAAAGAAAAACACTTTCAAATCCGGAAATTAAAAAGTTATTACGGAAAAAAAGCGTGTTTTTGGTTAATACAGAGAAAATATAAATAAATATTATTCAATTTTCCATCCCATCATCAGTAAAAATAAGGTATTTGAGGGCCTCTGGAGCTATTTATGTTCTGAAGTAATCTAAGACACAACCAGTGGGAAGGAAGGCCTAAAACAATAAATATAAAGATCAATTTATTAACTCACATCAATCAATAAAAGAAGGTGATCGTTCTCACTGATTCTGATGCGATGGAGGTCAATGGAATCCTAAACATTTTTTTTTCTAAAGTAACCAATTTTGTAAATTTTAATGAATTTATTTTGCAAAATTTTATTAATCTCAATTCTGAATTACTCTCCAGTATCTAAATCAAAGTTTTTTGAAGGCATAAGCAAAACAAAACCAAAGTTTTTCTTGATTAATATTTTTTATTTCCTTTGAAATCCTTGTGGAAACCATCTGATTGGGAATTTCTACAGGATTTTTGAACAGTTTCACCAGAAGTAATAATGTTCTCTTTAATTGATTATTTTGGAGGATCAAATTCAATAAATAGATATATGGTTCTTCCAAGGTCTTTTATTTAATTATAAACTTGGTCAATATTGATATTCCTTGAAAAGATGTATTTTAATCATTTGAAATTTTAGTTGGATAAAAAAAAATCCAAGAGCTAGAAAATTGTTCATGTTAGACCATTACTAGAAACATTTTTTACTAATGAGCTGAGCTATTGAAGGAATATGAGAATTTAAAACTTCTGGATATGAAAATTCCAGATGATATTCTATTTCCTACAGACAAGCAAATACAATTTGGAAGTTTTTTTTTTGTAACAGAAAGTTAATTTTTCTCTTTTTGAGTTTATTTTAATGTAGAAGCTGTAGATTAGTGGGTGTAAGACACAGTTGGTGTTAATCAATGAAGGTGAGGGATAAATAGCTCCAAGAAATGGAAACCAGAACTCCCTCATACCTCCTAAACTTACTTTTCCATTGAAAAATCTGGAAAATGAAATCAATCCCCAATTTGAAATCTTTTAAGACTTTTTGTCACCCACTTGGAGGAAGTTGCAACACCAATACCCTTGCCAAATATTTATGTGACACCATATAGGCATATTTTTCTCTCTTTATTTTGGAAAAAATGACTTCAAACTCCTCCATCTCTAATTTAGTGCTGAAAAGCACCCCAAACTCCTATCTTGAGGCTAAGACTTAACTTCAAAGCCTGTAAATCTTCTTTGAAATCTAATTTTTTCACTTGTGTTAATCCCAAACATAACCTCCAATGAATCAGTTAAAAGCTAGCCCATTGCCTCCTGGCCAGTCAGGCACCCTGAAACTCACACACAAAAGCTGGAGGAAGGGGGGGAAGCTTTGAATGGAGTGGGAGGTAGGTAAAAACAAGAATATCCTTTGAAAATAAAGGTTTGATGGTAGTAAAATGCAATATTCAACAACCAAAATTTGTAAATGTAACTCTAACTCCCCTGAAACCACCTTTAAATCCAGTTTTTCAAGGAGTGTGGGGATTAAATTTACATCTCCAGGTTTCAGCCAAATGGCCTTTAAATTGACACCTTTGGAACCAGGAAGATTTCATTTGGGGTAAATACATTTTTCTAAATTCAAGATTTACATTCAGTGTTCCAATTGAGTTGGGATTAACACTTTTTTGTGAGCCCATAAACAACCCACCTATAAGTTGGCTTTGACAGGCTGGGTATAATGAAATTCTTTTTTGCCCAAACCCATCCCAATCCCATATTTATTGGAATTGTTTGTATTTTTGTTAGTTTACAGGCCCCCATTTGTTTTTTGAATTGAGATCTTTTTTCTATGATCTGAAATAGCTCAATTAAATTTTTTAAATAAGGAAAGCACTTTCAAATCAGGAAAGTAGGAAGGTACAAGGAAAAAAAATAATTTTCATTGATAGAGAGAAAAGCTAAAGAAAAAGTATTCAATTTATCATTTTATCTTGAGAAACTTTGTGGCTTTGAGGGCCTCTGTAGCTAGTGTTCTTCTATATTAATACAAACCACAACCACTTGGAAATAATTCATCAAAGATGAATAATCAAAATTAGTTTATTATCAGGCAGATTTCAACAGAAGAAAGAGATGAGCCTTACTGATTCTGATGAAATAGAGTTTATTGGAAACATCAACATTATCCTTTCTAAACAAGCCAATGTTGGAAATTGGGATGAATTTTCTTCTCACAAGTTGATTAAGATAAATTTTTCATTACATTCCAGTATCTCAATGAATGTTACTTGAATTTATAAATCAAAGCCATCCAAAGGAGTGCTTGAATAATATTTTTTATTTAATTTTAAAAAATTGTGGATAAAAAAAGATTTGGTATTTCTATATAGTTTTTGAGCAGTTTCACCAGAATTAATAAATTTCCTTCTTATTTGTATTTTGGAAAAAGATATTCAATAAATAGATATATTTTTCTTCCAATGTATTAAATTGAATTATGAACCAATTTAATATTCTTATTCCTTTGAATGATATATTCTATGTATTTGAACATGTAGTAGGGATCAGAAAATATTTCAAGCGCTCTGAATTGATTCACTTTGGACCAGTACATGAAAAATCTATAAATAACAAGGCTTTAATCACCCAAAAACAAATTTTAACCACACAAAATTTGGAATCAGAATAGAAAAATAATATCTAAAAAAAATGCTAACAGGTGTCAGGAGGATCATTAAAGGAATTGGTTTTCTATTCTAATTTCAACTGAAGTGCCTCTCCATTCCAGGTTGGAATGGATATCCGACTCCATGCCACTCAATGTTGTGTTATAATAGGCACCTCACCCCATTGAAATGTCAGAGGGGGTGTCTTGCTCTTCTTGAGGCCCACCCTCGAAATGATGCTGCTGGTTCCATGCAGTTTCAACATTGTGTGCTATGTGTTTTTGAAAGCCTGAAACATTCAGTTTTGATGGACTAAATCAACCAGTTTCAACATCCTGCATGGCATTGAGTTTCAAACTAACCCAGAGTTGGATAATGTGGAGGCATTCCTTCCCCACCTTCTTTATTTTTTCTCAATATATTGTATTTATACATATATATATTGAATATTTTATTCATTTATTATTATTTTTTTTTTAAAAAAAAAACTAAAATATTAATTGTTCTCAAATCAGGTTGAAAACTGACCCATACTTGGGTCAGGTTGTGGCAGTCCTTCCCCTTGAATTATTATTTTCCTTATTTTACTTTTTTCAATTTTTCAATTCTTTATTTTTATTATTAAAATTAAAAAAGAAAAATTTAAAATATCAACTCATTTCAATGTAGGTTCACAAACTACCCATCCCTGGGTCCGGTGGCGATGGTCCTCCCCCTCAATTTAGTTTCTTCTTATTTATATATATTTATATATAAAATTATTAATATTATTATCTCAAAAAATAATAATAATAAACTTCTTCACCTCAGGTTTAAACTTTGCCTGTGCTTGGATTAGGTGGGGGTTTTCCTCCCCCTTTTTCATTTTTTATTTCATTTTAATTTTTTATCATTTTTCTCTATAATATTTTTTTGAATTTTTCAAAATTTTATTTTCTTTCTTTTTTTAGTTTTTTGTATATATTTGTGAAAATCATGACCAAAAATTGGAATTTTGGGAAATTTTAGCAGTAATTAAAGAAAAGGAAATTATGGACAATTTACCCAAAATAAGTGGGTCTTTATGAATATAGTGTATAAATTCAAGACTCAAACAGAGCACCACACCCTACTGCACTTTTTCACCACCACCTACCCACAATATCCTAATGCACTGCTCCTCCACCATCTCCAAGCCCAACATTCAATCCAGCCATCAGAGAATCCTAAAAAAATTAAGTCAAATATCTCCCAGGTATGTTTTATCATCTATTCACCACTCAATCCCATCTTCTCTACCATCATAATGCCACCCCTGCTGCTCTTTTTTGAAATTGAAATCAGACCTTGATTTATTATCCCCTCCCTACATACAATTATGTTTACCTGGATTCCCCAAAACCATCATCACTTCCTCCACCAGCTCAGGCCTCACCTCTCAATTCCTCAAACCCAGATCTCCCATTTTTCAAAATATAATCTTCCCAATTCTATGATCTACTATCATCATCCACATCCAGCCAAAGTATCCCTCATCAACCTATTTCACCAGCTTTACCAGAACCCCCAATCTAAAAAGGTAAATGGTGATATACATATATATGTATTATCAAAAGAACAAAAACAAAACACCAATATATGAGTTGCTTCATAATATTTCTCTCAATCAAAAGTAATTTGATTCATTGTAGAATCTGGATGACAAAAGATGCAGAAAAGCAGTATTTTCAAATTTGAACGGCCCAAATGGCAAAGTATCCAGATTGGGGTCAGCTGCAGATTCTTTGAATGAAAATGGTAGGGAAGATAAAGTCAATGATTTTCTTCATTAAAATCTTGATATGGCTAAAAAAACAGAGCAAATATAGATGGGGATGATTCAGATACAAAGAAATTGAGAGGATTCTTCTCAGTTAAGAACTAGATGAACTATCTGCATTTTAGATCCTCTATTTGTATTTATTTGAAAGGTGTAATACTCCAAAAGGTGCTGGAAAAAGAAAGTTCTTTGGAGGGGAAAGGTGCTTTTTTAGGCTTCCCTCCTGAGTGTTACAAAAATATTTGGATGCAACAGAAGCCAAGGTCAAGAACCTTGTGAATGAGGAATGAATGGAGAAGGGATAAATTTGGTATTAAATGGTAGCTATGGAACAACACTATATGGCGCAATCTGGTGTGGGAACAGACTAGAAAGAAAGTGATAGCAAGTTTTCTGCCAAGTTTTTGCGGACAATAAACAAGTGCAAGTATTATTGCAATTGAGGTTGGATGGATGATTAGAGGAAAGGGACCAGAGGTGGAGATGATTATTGATGGCGGTGTGGTAGTCCAAACCTGTCCTATAGCCATCAGACTCACTTTTCTAGTGTAACAACAGCTCAAACCCTCAAATTAACCTCAGAAATGGATTCTACATTGAAAATAACCCATAGTCACTCAGCCAACATACCCCTCTATCTCTCATGGATTAGAAGATACAGCCCAAGAAACCTTCAACTGTGGCAAACTCATACCCACCCAGGTGTCACATCTCTGTGGAAGACATAAGGCATACCTAGTAAACCCTCAAGTACATACCAGTGGCAGCTTATCCTCAAGACCAGGACCACACAACAACCAGTCCAGATAAGAATACAGCAATACAGATCCAGGAGGCAGTGCAATCAGTCAGATCCAGTCACCTCATCACCATACAGCAATACAGATCCAGGAGGCAGTGCAAGCAGACCAGATCCAGTCACCCCATCAGCAAATACACAAAACAGAGGCTGTGCAGAGGCATACAGGAACAATATATGCAGGAGGAAGTCAAACCAGTCTCAACCAAAACCAAACAAACATGCAAGCATACATACAAGAGGCTGTGCAGAAGAAAATACAAGGGCAATAAATACAGGAGGCTGTGCAGAAGTTATACAGGAGAAATATATGCAGGAGGAAGTGGGACAAGACTTAAGAAGAACCAAACAAACCACCAGTATTGCACAGCAATACATGTAGGTAGAATCAAGTAGCACTGAACAAACTACCAGTACAGCACAGCAATACATCTTATCAGCACTACACAGCAATTTATGCAAGGCTGTGCATGCAGGAAACCCCTGTACAAGCTCTTTCCAACCAGCAGAAATGCCTCATGTAACTGTATAACATTTTTCCAACCAGCAGAAATGCCTCATGTAACTGTATCTCACTGTTCCTCACCAGAACAGGGAGAACCCTCAGGGGAGGGCTTGAGCACCCCTGGGGGCAGGAATTTTCTATTTAAGGAGGGCCTCTCTGCCCTATCCAAGTTGTATCATTACCACCCATCTCATCATCTATCCATCCACCCCATCAACCCATCCATCTGTGGTACCTACCCAGATACATATTAGTAGTGAACCAATTATAAAGAAACAGGAAATCAGAAACCAATTTATTAACCATATTTAAGCAGTTAAACCACCCAACAGGTGCTTGAATAAGGGTTCTTCTGTGACCTAAATATTCAGCACCAGATTAAAGAAAACCCACCCATTAATTAATAAATAACCCTTACAAAGAAAGAGAGCAAAACAAAAAGAAACTACCAACCTTTCCTCTACCCAGCCCCCTGTGGGTAAACCCATCCTTGGGTCCTCTCCTGAACCATCCCTTTGATAAAACCCTTGAACCCCTTTGATATTGGGATACTGGTTAAGATCACATATATCTGATCAATCATTAACCAATAATCCAATACATCTGGTCTATTCTTCAACAAACCCTACCAATAACAATTAATAACTAACCTAGGTCTGTTCTGAGACCTATTTTAAGTCTCAAAGAAACCAGCCATTAATTTAAATAAATTATTGTGCAGACTTACTATAGTACTAGAAGGGCAGGCAATTCAAAACCACTCTTAGTATATACTATTACTACAAAGGAGTAGAAGCAATACTAAATTCCCCTTCAAGGACTGCCAGCAAGCTATTTGCTACTTTATTTATATAATCCCACAGGAGTCTCTACAGCGGTCTTCATGGCTTTGGCCAATGATGCTCATGATGATAAGATGTGATGGGGATCCACTTTTTCTTGAAGCGGCTGCGGCTGTTAAATTATTTACAACTTTCAAGTTATGGTTATTGATAATGATGAGCATGATGAGGATGATTAGGATGATGAGGAAAAGGATGATCATTCTTTTTTTGACAGAAAGATGAAAAATTATATATATATATATATATAAATTGAATTTGCACATTTCTTATGAGGTCTCCTGAATTGGTAACCACATCTCTCCCCAACTTACAGAATGTCCTTAGTCTTCATCTTGATTTTGAAGATATTGAGAAAAAGGAGGAGACAAAGAAATAGGAAAAAAGAATGGCCATTTTTTGATCTTGAGATTGTTTGAAGATTAAAAAAAAATATCTTGAACCATCAAAAAAAATAGCCCTGGAAGTGGCAGAGATAAAAAAAAGGGTGTTCTAGGTGCTCAAATATGTGGAATAAATTTGAGTTTCAAAACTAAACAAAGCAGATGGCCCTGGTGATGCACAATTGGGAGGACTTACTTTTGAGACAATTTGCCTCCACAAAAAAAGAAATTCTTGAATTGATCAGCAGAGAACCTCCTTGCCAACTGAGTAAAATCCAGTTCTTCAAAAACATAGGATCCTCCTCTGAATTGAAAAACAACCCAATAATTAACATTCCAGAAATTTGAGAAAAGTGTTCCCCACTGGGTCTCCAAGGATTGATTATAAGCCAACACTAGATCACCAGGATTCAAGGGATCATCCAGTTCTTAAATTACAAATACTGGAATAATCTTTATCTTGATTCCATCATTTTCTGATAAGCTTCATCACAAATTTCTTCACTTTTCTCCAGTTTCCTGGATCATACAACTAATAGATCAGTGGTTGAAGACACCAGCTCCCACAAGATACCCAAGAAATATCCCATTTCCAGATCCAAATGAAGAATTTCCCTTTGACAAAAGCTTCTTTTGTAAGGTGAGTAGCCAGTGGTTTTTTTGGTTGAGATTCTCTCAGAGAAAAGGACCAGGGAATAAATTTTAAATAATTCTTTACACTTTGAACAGCCAATTTCCAAAGAGCAGCCTTCAAAGGAGCATGGCCTCTTTCCACCATGCCTTGGCATTCAGTATGATAAGGAGTAGTAAAACTATGTTTTCCAGGAAGATATTGGATCATTTAAGTACTTTTCCCACCAAATTCAGAGCCACAATAAGTAGATGAAGGTTGAGACAAGGCATAAAGCATTTTCCAAGTCTCATGAAGGAAAGCTGCCACTGATTCTATGCTAAGATTCCTAAGAAATTTGGCTTCAACCCATCCAGAAAAATCATCTCTAGCCACAATGAGGTACTTAGAACCACCTGCCATAATTTGACCCACATCCATAGCAATCCTTCCAAAGAAAGTGGACTCCCCAGTAGGATAACTAATTTACTCTGGGCACCTAAGATCACATTTTTGACAAAATTCAAAACTCTTGCACCACTGAGAAACAGATATCTTCAGAGATGGCCACCAGAATGGTTTGGATAATTTCTTATAGGTTTTTGTGTCCCCACAATGGCTAAGGCCTTCATGGAGACTTTTAAGGATAAAATGTTGTTTAGAATGAATAGTAAAAACAACAAGAGCACAAGGATTTCCTCTTTTCATAAGAATAGAATGGTGGACAAAGAAATTAGAGAACTTTCTTTTAAGAGATCAAAACATTTAGCAGAGAGATGAGGATGTCTTTTTAGGGTTGAAAGGTACTGCTCTTATGTAAACCAGAAACCTTGCTGAAACCCAGAATAATCTTCAGAGGCAAAGGAGCAGACAGGCAGGATCCAAGGTTCTTCTTCATCAAAATCTACTTCAACATCAGATTGATAATCCCCAAAAGGACATCAAGATAAAACATTAGGTGTGTTGAAATATTTACAAGGCATGTAAAAAATAAAAAAAAAAGAAAAGCTGAATAAAGCCCACACAAAAACTCATAGTAGTATTTGGGAGGATGGGAGCATTTATTAGGGATATTTAATTATGGATCAAGCATCAACTTGTAATTCAAATGTTCACCCCAGAGGACTGTTTGGAGTTTCTTCAACATTCAAGCCTTTCCACAGAGTTCCAGTTTTGGTTGAGATTATCTGGATTCTACCTCTGAAAATAACAAAGATTCATAGAGAGCAAGACGGTACAAACCATTTTCATCTTCCTGATTAAAAACAGCCCCAACAGACACCAGGGCCAAATTGGGGTCTCTGGGTGACCAGTGACATGAAGTCCCTATATGTGGCCAATTTTGTCTCAAATAAGTATCAAAATTTTCACCATGAAAAGCCAATGATGGATTCTGTGATTCACCATAAAATATACCGGGTTGGTTGTGGATTTCACCTTGATGTAAAATAAAAGTCAACTTGTTTTCACCTTGGTTAAAAGTAAAAGTCAATCTGGTTTCACCTTTGTGGAAAATAAAAGTCAAACTGATTTACCCAATCTAAGACACCAAAAATTTCTAGCCCACGGCAGTCCTGTGGAGGGGAAAGGGGCTGTTTAGCCTGCCCTCCTGAGTGTTACAAAAATATTTCAATGTAACAAAGATCAAGGTCTAGAACTTTGAAGTGAAGAATCAAGTAGTAAGGAAAAATTTTGAGAATAGTCCATAGCAATGGAACAGCACTATCTGTGGCAAAATAATGTGGGAGATATTGATCAAAAGAAGTTAAAGTTTGCTTAAAGTTCAAAAGAACAAAGCGGTTGTATGTAAGCAATTCCCACAACCTAATAAATCTGGTCTTTAGCAGAAGATCAGGGATGATCAACTCAAACCCCAACCAACCTCCAGGTTCTCAATGAACCTGCCCAACTCTCTGCAATCAAGAGCTTGAAGGATACCAGATAACTGAGGGCGGCTTTACAAGACAAAGCACAATGTTTTGAGAAGCTCTAAAAACAAACAATAACTTATTTGAACAGGGATAACCTCAACACTTCTCAAGGAACTCAAGATTAGGCTTGCAAAATGAAATTTTGAAAAATAAAAGAGTTATAAAAATCCAGGTTTCAACCTTAAAAAACCCTCTTCAATAAAACGTGATTGGCTCTGGAAAGGTGGTAAAGATAAGATTGAGACCATTATGGTCAGAGGAAGGGATCAAAGGGTGGTGTAACAAACTCCAGAATTCCAAAAGACAGAATTCTCTTCAACCAGCAAGGCTATTGGTTGGTGATAAGAATTGGGCCTCAAAGGGGCAAATATTCAGGATGTAATGGATCAGGGGGAAATCAAAGATATAACCAGGATAATTATTATAAATTACAACACTAACGGGGGGAAAGATGCACACACTCCCATGGATGATTCAGAAAAAGGTGGGGAAGAGCCCCTCCTTTTATGGGTCATGGGTCCCTGTAGACTATTTACAAATGATGAGACAGATAGAGTGGAAAAACAAAATTTTTTTTTTAAAAAAAAAATGATGAATAAAAAATCATAAAAAATTTAAATTTTCTGCAGTGGTCCTGAGGTGTCTAGATTTGGTCACCAAATTTCTCCCCAAATTAAAGACTGTCCCTAGTCCGCATTCAAATTTGAAGATATGAAGAGGAAAAAAAAAGGAAGCAAGGAAATTGAAGCAAAGGAAAATGGCTCTTTGTTGATCTTGAGAGTGATTGAATAATTGAAAAATATCTTGATCCATCCCAAAATAGCGCTAAAAGCAGAAGAGATAAAGCAAAAGGCATCCCAGGTGCTCACGTATGTGGCATAAAGTAGATTTTCACAACAAAACGCAGCAGATGACCTGGTGGTGCACTATTGGGAGGACTTACTTTTGAGACAATTTGCCTCCAAAACAAACGCACTTCTTGAATTGATCAGCAGACAACTTCCTGGCCAACTGAGTACCATTCAGCTTTTCCAAAAAATAACATCCACCCTCTGACTTGACAGACCATCTCATAAGGAACATTCCAGAAATTAGAGAAAAGCTTCCACCACTAGGATTCCAAGGATCATTTATGGGCTAAAACAAGATTACCAGGACCCAAAGGGTCCCTGATCTTTTTTGAATTTTTATCTTCCCAATAATGAACCAATTTTCTCTGGATTCCATCATCCTCTCATAGACTTCTCTAAAAAAATCCTCACTCTGCTCCAGTTGCTTAGATTGGGCAACTAATAGATCAGTGGTAGAGGAAACCTGGTCCCAAGAAATACCTACAAAACATTCCATTTCCAGATTGAGAGGAAGGACAGCCTTTCACCGGCTAGTTTGACAAGCGCAGACTTCAAAGGAGAATGGCCTCTTTCCACCATCCCTTGACCTTCAGGATAATAAGTAGTGGTCACCCTATGTTTACCAGGAAGCAATTGGATCATTTCAGCCAGTTTTCCACCAAACTCAGAGCCAAAATCAGTTGAATAAGATTGGGCCAAGCCATAGCGCATTTTCCAAGTCTGATAGAAAAAATTTGCTACTGATTCAGAGCTGAGGTTCTTAAGAAATTTTGCTTCCACCCTTCCAGAAAAATCATCTCTAGCCACAATGAGGTACTTAGCTCCACCAGCCTTAATGTGAACAATGTCCATAGTAATCCTTCCAAAGACAGTAGACTCCCCATTTGGATATCAAATTGCAGCCAAGCGCCTAAGATAACTTTTCTGACAGACCTCACAACTCATTCACCATTGAAAGACAGATTTCTTCAAGGATTGCCACCAGAATCTTATGGATATTTGCCAATAAGTATCCATTTCCCTACAATGACCAAGTCTTTGGCAAGACTTTCCAAGATCAAATCTTATTTAGAAGGGTTAGTTATAACAATAAGAGCACAACAATTGCCTCTTTTCATAAGCCTAGTACCTTGTACAAGAAGTTGGAGGAATTTATTTTAAGGGATCAAAAATCATTAACTGAGAGATCAGGAGGTTTTTCAAGAGTGGAAAGGTACTGCTCTAGTTTAAGCCAGAACCCTTGATGGAAGCCAGAATAATTTTGAGAGAAAAAGCTGAAGACAGGTTGAATAAAAGGTTCCTCCTTGTCAAAATACACTCCAACATCCAATTCTTCATCTCCAAGGGGAAGTCAAGATAAACTTTCAGGCATGGTGAAAGACTTTCCAGGCCTATGAACAATATAAAAAGGAAACAACTGGATTAAAACCACTTGAAAAGTCATGGGAGCATTTGGAGGGCTGGGGGATAGATCATTTCAATGATGGATTGTGTTTCAACTTTCAAATCTAAGTGTTGACCCCGGAGAATAGTTTGGAGCTTCTTTAACATTTGGGCCACACCACAAAGTTCCAGTTTTGGCTGGGAGTACCTAGATTCCACATCTTAAAAGAGGGGAGATTCATAAAGATCAGGATGATCAAAATGTCTTTCCCAACAATTGTTTTGAGCTTCTGAAATGATTGTTCACAAGCTTGGTTTCAAAGCCATTCAGCATCCTTCCTGGTTAAGCAACGCCAGGGAATACAGATTTTGGATAGAGAAAGGATGAAGATCCAAACATAAATGACAACACCTAAGAAACCCCTGACTTCAGTGGGATTGATTGGAGTGGGCCAAGAGAGGATTTTTTTGACTTTGGATGGAGCCATCCTTCTTCCTTCCTTGCAGACCACATGACCAACAATTTCCAGAGCATCGACATAGGCAGCTAATTTGGATTCAAAGACAGTGAGGCCAGACTCCTCAATTCATAACAAGATCCTTTCCACAGTGGTTGCATATTCCCAGGTAAATCCAGGGAGTCCTGAGTGCCAAGGTAAGAGCCCATTGTCATAGTCAGAAACTGGACCTTTAATTCTGCCATCATTAATTAATATACCAGAATGATCAGCAATTTCATCATGGAGGATCCAAACCATCTGAGCCTGATAAACTGAAACCAAATTGGTTGCACCCTGGGGCAAATGAGTAAGTTGGAATTGACCAAGAGGAGTATTTAAAGTAGTGAGAGGAAAAGAAATTGGACTTAAGAGGTGTTCCCCATAGCCACCCATAATATCACCTAGGCCATAGCAAGCTCTCCTGGAGAAAGATTTAAAAAATTTTTTGGTAGCACGGGGAATACCAGAGTATTTAATAGTAACCGTATTTAGAGGCTGGAGATCATGAAATATTCAAATTTTACCATTAATTTTGAGGAAACAGAAGACAGGAATGGAATAGCTGGACATTGACTGCTCATATGAACCGGTACAGACTCATTTGCGGACCAACTTGATGAAGTGGTCCACCATAGCAGCAGGGATAGGGATCTTTTTCTTTTGCCAGGGATCATTCTCTACTACTGGAATGATTTAAGTTAGGCCATAGGATATTTCAAGAGACCTCTGTCTTCTCCACAGAAAGGAATAGATTTTTCTCTAAGAGCTAAGACATTCTTGATCAAATTTTACTCATCAGGAAGAAGCCATCCATCTGTACCAAATTTGACCACCTTCAGATATTCTACAGTAACACAACCACAAGTAACAAAGGGACCAGTGAGAGATTGAGATAAACAACAATAAGGATTGAAAGATAGAGTAGGACACATAAGAGGAGGATTGAGGTTGAAAGGCATTGGTTGGTTGACTGTTTGAACCTTTTTTGCAACTGGCTTTTGCAACCAGCTTATAATTTGTTGCAAAAGAGAAAAATCATTGCTTCCTCCTGTTGATTGAATGGATAAAATTTAATAGAAATAATCATATTGAATGGATCAGGAACAAACTGAATAACAACAAGGCGTGAGTTGAAGAGTGAAAAGATAACAAAAGAAGAGATGAAGAACAATCAGAAGATTGAAAAAGATAGAATTGAAATCATACCAGACAGTCAAAAACTGGAGGAGTGATTCTAAATTGAGGCAGGTTGTGGTTGAGTCTTTGACAGTGATTTGGAAAAGTTGAGGATGTGATATCTTGAGTTACAGAGTAGAGAACAAGGAAAAGGAAAAGAAGAAAGAGACTTTGAGAATAAAAGAATAGAAACAAAAGTTGAGATAAAGCAAAGAATAGGAAGAGAATGAGATGAGAATCAGATGAAGAAAACTAAGAAGCAGTCAGCCCCGGTGAGGTTCAGATGACTGGAATAATTGGGTGAGGGGGAATCCCCCAGTTTAGTTGTGTATTCAAGTTTGTCCGGGGACTTGCTGGTTACTACGTATCAGGATTAGGCAGGCTGCGCAGAGAGCCGCTCAGTGGATGATTTGACACCCCTTGTGGCTGGTAAGATTTTGAAGTAATTAAAGTTAGGATTGATGACATGGAGGAGTTTGGAGAGTTGAATTTGGGGTAGCGCTTTTGTTAGCCTGTCAGCTATCATGCTTTCTGATGGTATTAGTTTGATCTTGAGGTTTTTGGCTAGCAATTGTTCCCTAATTGCCTTTGTTTTTATTTCAATGTGACGGGTTTTGGAGTTTCAGCCAAATTTTTTTAACTTGTTGTCCAGACCTTTGTTGTCGATGTGATGTATGGTTGGTTGAGTGGGTTTTGTACACATTTCTGATACCAGGCCTCTCATCCAAATGATCTTGAGGAAAGAGTTGACTAGAGGATTGAGTTCCGCCTCAGTGGTTGAGTGATTCATGTTCCTTTGGCAGTAGCTGCTCCACGCAACAGGGGATCCAAATAGTAGAGTTAGATTCCCGGACTGAGAGTGCCTGTTTTAAAGTTCATTGTTCCAGGTGGCGTCGCTGAAGCATTGAAGTTGGGTATCTCAATGTTTTACCTTTAGAACTAGGGAGAGAGACTTGGTGGCTTTCAGGTACTTCCAGCAACATTTCACTTCACGCCAGTGATTTATCCCAGGCCGTTTGCAGAACCAAGCTAAGCTTGAGACAGCATAACTGATGTCTGGTTGAGTCAGGCATGCAATTTAGTTCATCAAGAACATGGCCGATCTGTAGTTGATGTTGAGCGCTTTGAATTCCTCGTGTTCTTCAGCAGTGGCGGGTTGTAAATTGAAGTTTGAAGTTATTGGTATGGAAGAGGGATAGCAATTGGTAAGTTTGAGTTCTTCAAGCCCGTGATTGATGTGGTTAGGTTGAGAGAGAAAAATTTTGTTGTCAATCTTAGGGTATTTTATCACTAGGATGGTGTTGCGATTGTGAGCAGATGAGTTTGGAAATCATTGCAGAAGGTTTTCCTTGAAGTTGTTTCCAAGACCTACCAGAATAAGGTCATTGACGTGGAAGAAGATCATGGATTTACATCAAGGATTTAGGTAAAGACAAGGGTCAGAAGTTGACTGGTGGAACCCCTGGCTCGAGAGCCAGGTAGTGAGAGTGTTGAACCAGTTGAGGGGAGCTTGCTTGAGCCCATATAGGGAATTTTTGAGCTTTAGGTATTTTGACTTTCTCTTTGATCCTTTTGGAGTTTTAATAACAACAAGTTCCTTGAGAGGAGCGTGGAGGAAAGCGCTCTTCACGTCAAATTGAGTAATGGGAATGGAATGATACAGGCCGTAGAGCAGGGAAATTCTGAGTGAAGCTGCCTTGCCGGTTGGGGAGAAGGTATCTTGATAATCTAGGCTGTAGATCTAATTGAATCCTTGTACGCACAGTTGACTTTTGTAAACTAGTGGATCTCCATGGCAATTTTCCTTGAGGCGGTAGACCCAAGTTGTGTTGAGAGGATTTGTGGGCTTGAGACCATCTTAGTCCTCCCAGACTTCCATTTCTTCAGTTCCGCCTGATTCCACATCCATCAACAAGTCCCAATTTTTGTGGTCTTTGCATTTCTTGGCCTTTTCAAAATATTTTGGGACAAAGTAGTGGGGATATCCGTAACAATTGGGTGGATTGAGCATTGAACAATCACATATAGTTGGAGAGGGAATCAGTTTGTCAGCAACCTCTTGTTATGATTGAGATGATTGATCATCAGCATACTTGACGGCTTCTGCTGAGGGAAGACTTTGATTGGCAGGTTGAGGGTTTGTGGTCGTGACTGGAGAGGTGCTCTGAGCCAGTTCG